>OY979442.1:16802790-18002790 GCA_963855545.1 Ethmia dodecea
GAATAATTATTTAAGACCTTTTTTTTGTACAACAAGAAAGCAATAAAGATTATTATTATTATTATATTATTATTATTAATGCAATAATGACGTGAGCAAAAAACTATTAAGCCCTCTGGCAACAATAAGTGTTTTTAAAATTACGTTAGTGAAATAATAAACGCTATTAATATTAACAGGAGAGTTTCATTTCGTAGAGTACATCGTAGTCAGCTTGATTTATGAGTTCTGAAGGTGCACTGAGGACAGCGATGTTTTCGCGCTCCGATTTCTGTGGATGCTTTATCATTGTGAGTAATAGGACGGTGACTCTGTTTTGCCATATCAAATTCGTCTTATAGGTGTAATGGACTTTTAGGGTTCCGCACTCAGAGTTAGCCTATTACTGAGAATATCGTATTTTACCCTGTGACCCTTTAAGGTCACAGGTGGGAATTCTAACGGGTTGTATCTTTTGTACTGTAATAGGTAGAGGGGTTGAATTGTTATTATGGGGTATCCTAAGATATACATACAATATTTTTTTTAATTATAAATATCTCATTTACAAGAAAGTTGTCTCTTTGTTGTTGTTTTATTTGCGACTAGCAGCGCCCCCCGGTTTCACTCGCGTAGTTCCCGTTCCCGTGAGAATACGCGGATATAATATAGCCTATGTGTCATTATGATGTATAAGCTATATAATTGTAAAGTTTCATCAAAATCCGTTCAGTAGTTTTTGCATCAAAAAAGAACAAACATCCATACATCCATACATACAAACTTTCGCGTTTGTAATATTGGATTCGTAATAACGGTAATACAAAAAAGAGAATTTTATATTCAAACCACAAATAATAAGAATTGGCCAAGTTTCAGTCGGGCCAAGAATCCTCAAATATTTAACACATTGTACGGAAACCTCCATTGTTTGAGTACGACTCGCACTTGGCTGGCTTTTATGGAGTCTACAAATGAAATGGCTTCCTTTCTTGAAGGTTGACAAAATCTACGCTATTAATAATATTTACTTTATTATTTAAGGTCAAACAGATGTGTCAGACTTATGAACATCATTTTAGAGGACTTACTTAAAAAGGTTGATAACCTTAAGCGGTATATATGTTACTAGCAGCGCCCTGCGGATTTACACGCGTAGTTCCCGTTCCCGTAGGAATACAGGGATAATATTATAGTCTACTGGCAGCGCCCCGCGGTTTTACCCGCGCAGTTCCCGTTCCCGTGGGAATACGGGGATAAAATATAGCCTATGTGTTATTCTGATGTATAAGCTACATAACTGTAAAGTTTCATCAAAATCCGTTTAGTAGTTTTTGCGTGAAAGAGGAACAAACATCCATACATACAAACTTTCGCGTTTATAATATTAGTAGAATAGTGCACCAACCTCAAGTCATAAGAAAAGGTCATGAATATGATGAGATAACACTTACCTATGATAAACTAATAAAGAAGACAGGAAGAATATACAAGCTAACACGTCGGCTCTGCCCACTACGCCAGCTACCTGTGCAATAAACATAAAAATATGATTACTTATAACAAGAGAGATTTCAAATAAAACATAGACAATGTAGTGCATTCAGTTTTATATTTCAGGTATTTAAATACCACTTTTTTTTGTTGCTGAGATAACAAAATCTCTGGAACTACTACGATCCTAATAATCTTTTACTACGTGGCACAAAAGGCTATGTTTTAAAAACGCCGGTTTCCGCAGGACGGTACTGCATTTGGAACCAGCAACTCGTCGGTGGAGATGGGCTGCTGTTTACATTTAGCCAATCTTCATGGACGAGTTTAGAGTGCCTTGTTATTAGACTATTGACATTTCTAAGTGTACTTTTTGTACATACAGAAAATAAATGTCTTTTTTTTACTCCGTCGTGAGTGCGCGTTAAGCCTTTTGTGCAGTTAGTGGAACACGATCAACTGAAGTTACAAATTATATACCAAGTGAGTATAGGAGCTTTAAGACTTCTTAAATTATGGGCTTGCTCTTAAACAATCTCGGACGAAAATGACGTCAACATTAGAACAAACTCCACATTACATTTCAAAAATTTTGTAATGTAAGTAGCAGAGGAATAATTTTAAGCAAACAATATTTGCTCACAGATTATATTATTCTGTTTTTGAAATAAATAAATAATCACAAAGAGCAGTGATAGCCTTGACGGTTAAAGAGCCGGCCGAAAATCAGTGAGGCTCGGGTTCGAATCCTGGCATGTACCAATGAGTTTTTTTTTCAAACTTACGAACATATTTATCACTAGCTCAACGGTGAAGGAAAACATCGTGAGGAAACCCGCAGGTCTCAGAATTAATTCTGAGACATGTGTAAATAGACCCGGTCCGGTGATGGGCTCACCGCCTATCACGTTTAGGGGTCCAATGTATCTCGTAAAATGTGGGTATATCCAGTAATGGAATACCTCTGCCTACCCCCTCGGGGATGAAAGGCGTGAGATTATTTATTTATTTATTTAAATAATCACACTCACCGCCTCAGTATGTACAGGATGAACCGCAAACAGTACAGCGGCGAGCGCAGCGAAAGGCCGCTGTAGACGCGCCACTGTTACACACGCACGTGCTACTAACGCGCAACACGCGGCGTGTAACACAACGTTGCACGCGTGCCACCACCAAGGCCGCAGACCGGCGAGGGCGTAGTTGAGTCTGTAACAAGAGACAGCATAAATTACCTTTCGAGTCCCGAATAGCTCATCAGTCGAAGCGTGAAGCTATAATATGACACAACGTCTAGCCGCATTGCAAAACGGCTGTGTTTTCAATACCAACCAATTGAAGTTTATCTACGTATTAATGTTTGTAATGGGGCTAAATGTTGGTCAGCTATTTCTGTATAATATTGTATTGTAAGTATATTTGTTACAAATTTTCGTTGTTTTTCGTTGATGTTGTTTTAATTTGTATTCGCGATTAGGCATTTTGTAATGAAGCTGCGAAAGATACCTATACACATTAATTAAAAACTTAAAGCCAGAGATACACTAGGGGATAAATGTCCTGCGACACGTGTCGAGGTACACCTCGCGTAAAGGTCGCCAGCGATGTCGGGGGAAGTGGCGCGAAGTTGCCGTACTTCGCTCGACATGTCTGGCAACATACGGACCTAAGTCGCGCGATGTCAACAGATATCTCTGGAGAAATCGGCTTAGCTTGACATGCCACCGACAAGTGTCGTGAGACATTTGTCTCCAAGTGTATCTCTGGTTTCATAAATGTCATCATATGAGTGAAGTTATTTGAAGTTTATGGGTGACAGACAAGGAATGATAATAATATTCGACAATTTCGTGCCGTAGAATCTAATGTCTGTTTACCTAATAAACATTGCCTCCTTGATGACTGTGACATTAAACAAATAATTCTATACTAGGTAAGTACATTTCGTTCCCTAAAAACATGATTCGACACTGTAGTTAAGTGATTGTGAAAATAGACCGTACGTAATTTTATTACCCTGTGATTGTGGCACAGTGCAGGAGAAACAGAAATTTAACTATGGGTCTTATATTTCTGAAAATGGTTAAATTAACACATATAATATTTTAATATTAAATAGGTACCTTAAATTACATAGTCCTTAAATAATAAACAGATGGATACATTTAAAATGATGTACTTATATATATATTAGTAAATATGTTTAACCCGGTCCAGCAATGGGCTCACCACCTATCACGTTTAGGGGTCCAATATATCTCGTGAAATGTGGGTATATCCAGTAATGGAATACCTCTGCCTACCCCCTCGGGGATAACAGGCGTGAGACTATATTATTATATTAGTACTAGAATGGTAAAAATGAACCCCCAAGATACTGCTGTCACTTTGTCTGTCATATTAATGATATAGACTGAAATTTTCGAAAAACTTAATAATACTTGCCTAATTTTATAGAATCTGACTTGATCTAACGACTTCCATTAAGAGTACACACAACGAAAACCGGGACCAACGTGATATAATGCCACTAAGCTGTCACTGATATGCCGCGACCAACTTTGCTCAACCATTGTGCACGTTACAAACTGCTACCGCAGAGCTACGAGCGCCTCTGTCTGGTATTTAATTTTCATGAATTTAATTTAGATGGACTTACTGCTTTCGCGTAGTCTGTGTCGTCTAACCTATGATTGACGACATCGTTTGTTTACCCCGGAAGGTCGCCCGCTAACCGACCAATCGCCTTTCATGTTTAATTTAGCGGCGCAGGCGTTTAAATCTCAATTACTTGACCCGAATAGCTCGCAGTTTGCCTATTTCTCAATTATGTGTATCGCTTTTATGGCTTGATTATAGTTTGAAGGTCTTTTTATTGCTTTTGATAGTAATTAATAGTGTTTTCTACGGCCGATAAGAATGCTTAAGGAGGATGGCATTGGACTTGATTCTGGATGAAAGCTAAAATTCCTAATTTTAAGTAAGCCTATCCTTCTCCTTGGACTACGGAAGGAAAAGGACAGAAAAAAACCATAGATTGAAGAGTTAATGTCAAAGATATTAAAACCAACTAATTTAAACCTAAGAACGTCCTTATCTGTCACTTTTATCCATGACCTTCTTACATCGTCTCTAAAATTGCTAAACACGCCTTAGTTAACAGGACTAATTTTAATTTGACAGAACTAAATATCTCTCGTCTCTTTTCTTTTCTAGGAGACAGAAAATGACAGGACTAAACTAAAAAAAGTTTAGTCGCTGTGAAGCAGAATCGAACCCATTGTTGAAGATAATAATATAAAATAAATTGTGGGACACAATTCACGTTATTTAGCCCCAAATTAGACAGAGCCTGTGTTATGGGTACCTACTAAACAACTGATAAACATATTTAAATACATATTTAGGTATAGCCATATGATCTATTTTTATTTTATGCCCAGGCCCATGTAAACCATGTGGCTACACAGTTGGACTGATCTAATTAAAACCTAAGATCGATAGACAGCCAGTATAGTCCTGCCTATATGACCTCTAACACGTTTACGCGGACGAAGTGATACAATAGTGAAAGAGTATTACAGTTATCGATCTGCGGGTACACGTGTTGGCAATGTATTTCTGGCTTCCCCAACCCTATTCCGGAGAACAAACTACGTGATAAGCCCTTTTTCCCAACAATTTACTCTGTAGCACCCTTTAGGGGGTGCAAAAATACCTCTTCATTCAGACAGTTCATTCTACACGTTTGCGATTCCGTAAAATACCTTAATCAAATGCTGGGTACGCTTTTGAGTTGACGCTTATTAGTAACTAGCGACCTGCCCCGGCTTCGCACGGGTGCAATGCTAACACTAAAACCTTCCTCTTGAATCACTCAATCTATTAAAAAAAACCGCATCAAAATCCGTTGCGTAGTTTTAAAGATTTAAGCATACAAAGGGACATAGGGATATAGGGATATAGGGACAGAGAAAGCGACTTTGTTTTATACTATGTAGTGATTTAAATAACTAAATAAAGACGCCGTTATCCCCGAGGGGGTAAGCAGAGGTTTTCAATTTCTGGAAATACCCATGTTTCACCAGTATATTCTCTGGGCCTGCGGGTTTCCTCACGATATTTTCCTTCACTGTCGAGCTAGTCAGGTAAGTTTTTGAAAAAACTTAGTGGTACATGCCTCCTTCTTGAGCAGGTAGTATTATAATTAAATCACTTATAAAAACGGAATAAAAGGGGTTTTTTAGCAATTGGTACAGAATAACAGCTTTTTTTTTATCGGTCGTTAAATCACGAATCTACAGTGAAATCAAGTCAATATCTTTAGTAGAACGGCTAAACTATGGATTTTAATACTTCTGACGATTTAGATTGTATCACTTTACATTTACATCGATTATCTGTTTTACAAATCATTATAATGGTTTAGCAAAAACGTATCTGGTGGCTTATTAAAGCATTTTATTTTGATGATTTCATAGAAAGTTCATTCTACAGTAAGAGTAGTAATTCTATATCTGTATAATCGTTTTTTTTAAGTCTCCATTTAATAGGATGTTCTCCAGAATTTTCTTCATGTTAGAAAAAAAGTTCCTTGCAAGAATTTATTATTTACTTGTTATTTATTTTATTTTTATTGTTTTTGTATTTTGGTATTTTAAACATAACATAACTTCGTCCCACCAAAAATATGTTCGATCCACCTATATTTATATACAACGCGTGATGTAGGTACCAATGAATAAAGTACCTACTAATTATAATACTACTAACTATAATATTATGTAAACAATAATACTACACAGATAAGGTCCCTATACAATATGTAACAGAATAAGCGCAATTCCTGAAATTAGTGTGTTCAGTATCGACTAATAAATAAATTTTTAATGTGTAAAATTTTTTCGAAAAATGAATTAGCATAGCTGAATTTAGGGATTTAATGGAAACCATACCATTACCTATTGCTCTTTATATAAAAAAATTGGTAAGACAAAACTAAAGTACGAATGCAACATATGTTTTTTTATATCAATATACTAATTGGGGTGTATGAGGAATTGCGCTTTTTCTATGACGCGTTGTATAAGTGCTGTTGGTTCAAACAGTAAACTTTTAATGGAATGAGAAGCTATTCTAAGCAGTTTGAATAATGAGACAATAAAACATTTCAAAACACAAATAAAATGCACATAAGCAATTTTAAAACTCATAAACATTATTCATTTATATATGCGGCAATAAAATAAAATAGAATTGCATGTAGCGTGTTGCGTGCTTCGAAAATGCTTTTCATGACAAACACGTTTTAACTATCATTTTATTATTTTCCGAGCTTCAAAAATACTAATGATAGCTTGTGTTCGGTTGAATTTAATCGATGTTGGGTTATTACCGATATGGGAACATAAAAAGTTGTGTATCTCAGATTTGATTGCTGACACATTTTTGGTCAGACTAAAAAGTTTTATTGTGTTTTTCCTGTTCCCGTGAGTATTTTCAAAACGGAGTATTTACGTATTTACGTAAAAGGTATATCAATAACAAATGCACGCATTCTTTCGGTAATAACAAACTATGCGGCAACATCCTGTTATGCCTAACCACACATGTTACGAATTTATAAGAATTTCCTCAAAGTAAACATATTTAAGTAAAAGGCAAAATTTAATATTGCACATCACTGGTATGAAAACAGCTGAACCTTTTGGCTTGATATAACATTTCCGTCACATGTTGTATAAGACACCTACTTACCATATATTTCTATGTGTTATCGTTTAGTACCTACGTCTTTCTCTTTTTACCCAGTCTTAATTTTCCCGTGGAAATTAGATATTCTACCGCTGTAAAAAGTACTCTAGAGTAGGTACATCTACATGTTGACCCGGTTACTCAATTACACACCAAATTTTACACAAAAAAAATTGTTTTGGTATCTACATTGATACACTGACGCATTTTTTTTTAAATATTACGTGTGCCGACACGGCCCTGTTAGAGTTTTATTTTAATTTATAGATAGACGTAAATCTAAAAAATCTTATTGCGAGATATACTAGACCTGTGATAGATGTGGTTATTGAGCCCCCCTGTTATGGGTGAGATTCGGGTTCGAGATGGGAGATTGATTGCGGCGATATACTCACCACCTGTTTTTAAGGTTCCGTACCCAAAGTGTAAAACGGTACCCTATTTCTAAGACTTGGCTGTCCTTCCGTCCGTCTGTCTGTCTGTCACTAGGCTGTATCTCATAAACCGTTACAGTTAGACTGTTGATTTTTTTACAGATGATGTATTTCTTTGCTGCTATAAAAGAATACTAAAAACCAGAATAAAACAAATATTTAATAGAGCTCCCATGCAACAAACTAGACTGAATGATTTTTTTGCCGTTTTTATATATTGCGCGCGAGTTCAACTCGCACTTGGCCAGGTTCTTTTTTTATTGTTTACCCAAAAAGTTCACATAAGAGGAAATTACAAGACGTCCCGTATTAGTGGCATCACCTTAAAGCGGCGTTTAAGAATAGTACCAATAAAACAGGAACAATAAAATTCGAAATTGGCTATTAGTCCTCGCAGAGAATGTGCTAGATCACGTTCAGAAAACGAAGAGCAAAGGACCTCCAATCGGTAGATCGAGATGTGGGCTGATGGAATGGGCTATTAAAAAGCAATCAAGTGGACGGTCTACCCTATAGGTTGCCTGGCGTTGGAATTAACCCCGGTTCACATAGAGTATTTGTAGTGCTGTTTTTAACCTACTTATCTGGAAAGGTAGTATTTTTATGAGTATTTGATGATATTATGTACCTAAAATTTACACTAAATTCTTAAGCCTAATCATTAACCTAAAGATGTGAACACAAAAAAAGCTGGCAAGCTACGTATAAATGTATACCCAACTATGTATTCTTAAAAACTCCCTGACTCGTAATTATGTATTATAATCTATACATATAATAAAACTCTAACGGGGCAGTGTCTGTACATTAAATATTTTTTTAAATTTTAACGGTGGTGTATATAGTTATCGATATAGATACCGAAGCACCAATTTTTAGATTTTTTGTCTATCTGTCTGTCTGTCTGGTTGTGCACGCATCACTCAAAAACTACTGGACGGATTTTGATGAAATTTGGTATGAACATAACTGAGTATCCGGGTCAACATCTAGGGTACTTTTTATTCCAGGAAAATATCTCATTCCCACGGGAAAATATAAAAACTGGTTAAAAAGAGAAATACGTAATACTCCGAAACGATAACACCTAGAAACTTGAAAAATGGTATGAAGGTGTCTGATATGTCATAGAAAATTGGTATGAAGGGATTTTTGGAAATTCCCACGGGAACGGGAATAAACTAAATCCAAGCGGGAAAACGCCGGTGGGCACCCGATATTTGAAATATGGTATATAGGTGTTTTAAATATGTCGTAGGCAACCAATATGAAGGGATTTTCGGAAATTCCCACGGGAACGGGAATAAACGGAATCCGCGCGGGCAACACCGCTGGGCATCCGCTAGTTATTAAATATGAATTATTACCTCAAATATGAGAGAAGGGTTCACTCCCGACATTTCACTGCTGTATAAACTAATTAGTTTAAAGTAAGCTTCTCTTTAAAATAAACTTTATTAGTAAATGTTATTGCCTAGCACAGAAAATGGTTACACTACTGCAGCATTCCAGTGCACAGCCATATTAATACGGGGCGCACGCAAGCCCCGCGGTTAAACTTCACAGCCGAAATAGTGGACTAATTAAAGAAAATATGTACAGAAGCTTTTTGGTTATAAGGTTTGAATATATGGCTGACAGAATAGCAGAAGGGCTAGTAAAGGTAACCACCATTGAAAAGTGTATTTTTCGGAAGCCTAAATATGATTAGTGGTAAGATCATCGACACATGCATCAAATTTTTTTTGTTTATCATCGAAGTGTTGATAAAATATTTGGGTATGTAAGTTTTAAACAACCTTATTGCTACGTACCACCAGAAAATGAACCCTTCCTCCTTTTACACTGGTGCTCAAAAATAAATATTACTACCTCATGCGATGGCTTATAATTAGTTTCATCGGTACTAAGCTATCACAGGTATAACCGCAGAACTTGCTGGTGGGAAATATTAATACCTGAACACGCGAACCTAGTCATTAAACTTTAGAGCCAAAATGCAGGGTTAATTAAAGAAAGTAGTATGGCGGTTTCGGCAAGATAGCGGTTGGAATGAAATAGTGCAGCAATGAAAACGAACCTATTTTAGCAAGCTTTTATGAAAATTTCATTCGTGAGCCTTTAATTTGTAAAGGTTTTTTAAAAAGAGAACACCTTTTTTAATAAAATGTTTTTTTTTTACAGAAAAGGTGGCATAAATTCAAAGTGATTAAAATATAATAGGGCATAGAGGGGACAAAGCGAGGAAAATTTAAAGCCAAAAGTTATTCCAAGTGAAATAAGTCTAGTACAATTTCGACCGAATGACAGCTCGCGTTCATACCTAACTGACATGACGCTTGAGCTTGAAACATGCTTCAAAGTTTTGTATGAAAATAATCCCAATGCCCTCTCTATGTCCTATTATATTTTAATCTCTTTGCATAAATTATATTTCTGTAGGATCTCGCATGGCGACTGACTGTCACGCAGGCATAACAAAGGCCTACGGGAAATGTCACAGTTTCTGTATTCTCGTCGGAGGAGATGGGCTGCTGTTTACATTTAGCCAATTTTCATGGACGAATTTAGAGTGCCTTGTTATGACTAATGATTTTTCGAATTGTAATTTTCAATTACCTACAGAAAATAAATACATTTTCATTTTTCTCTTCTCTTTATAATATATTAGTAGACAATTGTAGACAGCAGTGATAGCCCGGACGGTTAAAGAGCCGGCCGAAAATCAGTGAGGCTCGGGTTCGAATCCTGGCATGTACCAATGAGTTTTTCAAAACTTACGTACATATTTATCACGAGCTCGACGGTGAAGGAAAACATCGTGAGGAAACCCGCAGATCTCAGAATTAATTCTGAGGCATGTGTAAATAGACCCGGTCCGGCGATGGGCTCACCACCTATCACGTTTAGGGGTCCAATGTATCTCGTGAAATGTGGGTATATCCAGTAATGGAATACCTCTGCCTACCCCCTCGGGGATGAAAGGCGTGAGATTATATTATTATTATAGTAGACAATTTTCATAGTACAATTCTTAGCTACTATGTTAGTTCTTTACAGGTTCAATAAATTTTTTCAAAGGAGATAGTTTCACTAGCAGAATATAAGCTTTGAACCATTTAATTTGGACTCCATCAGAGAATTCGCAGAGTCAAGTCAGTCACTGTGACGGGTCAAGACGGTTCCGTCTCCGTAATGTAGTTGGGTTTATGAAAAGAAACGCTCTTTTTGATCGTGAACGAATGGAATTCAAGGAGCGCCTTTAATATGCGGATTGAGTCTTTTCGCTGATCTTGTCCAAATTGGGTAAATAATATAACCAATGATACATATATAATAAAAAAGCTGAGTCGGGCTGTCAGATGTGAGGCTCAGGTTCGAGTTTCGGCGAGGAAATGTATGAATGAGTTTTCCAAAAAACTACGTACATATCTATCACTAGCTCAACGGACAGAAAATTGTCTCGTTATTGTCTATTCTATGCTTTAGAGAGAGAAACGCGTCCAACTTAAAGTAAAGTTGCGTTTTGCAGTCAATCAGGGATGCTGAGTGGAAGTAAATTTTTGCATTTAAATGCCTAAAACTCGGGTACCGTCTGCAATCTTCGTAAAAACGCACAGTTAATTTTTTCAATAAATTGTTCTTTGGGACGCCTCGTAAAATATCAAAGGTATGGAGGAGCGGAGGTCGAATGCTCCTCCATCGTGAAAAGGGGAGATCTTCCGCCAGGCAAGGTGATCGTGCCTGGGGACCGCGGTCCAACGGTTGCTGTTGGACAGTTGTATTATATTATTAAAAAATAATTAGAAAACTTCGATAGCGCAGTTTAGAACTCGGCCGTCTATTGGTTTTATGTAGTGTCGTTACAAAGTCTTACCTCTGGTTTCCGAAAGGCCAAACAAACGAATGACAGAATGGTAAATCTCATGTTAGCTGTTCTGATATTTTATTTTTTTTATTTTATTTATTTGGCACACAAAACAGTTAATGATATTTTATTTATAAAATTTTACATAATATTCCTAAATCTTTTAACCTAAACATGTGAGCACAAAAAAGCAAGTATGCAGCGATGATTTCACCTTACAGCTACTAAAACTATTTAAATAAAAGAAATACAAAAACATAAACATAAACCTTAAGAAATTACAACAAATTAAACATAGAGCAGTGATAGCCCGGACGGTTAAAGAGCCGGCCGAAAATTAGTGAGGCTCGGGTTCGAATCCTGGCATGTACCAATGAGTTTTTCAAAACTTACGTACATATTTATCACTAGCTCGACGGTGAAGGAAAACATCGTGAGGAAACCCGCAGGTCTCAGAATGAATTCTGAGACATGTGTAAATAGACCCGGTCCGGCGATGGGCTCACCACCTATTACGTTTAGGGGTCCAATATATCGCGTGAAATGTGGGTATATCCAGTAGTGGAATGCCTCTGCCTACCCATATTATATATATATAACCCTACCTATATTATATATATTTATAACAAATTAAATTAATTAAATCAAATTTTGAAGACATCGATCTATAGCCCCGGCTGATTGGTTGAATCAAATTATAACGCTTTAGTTTTTCTTATGGAAACCGAGGTTTAGACAGTAGGCCTCTTGTATCTAGTAGCACACATGCACACACATACACATTGTTTGCTTGCAGCCCATTAGCGTAAGCAAAACAAAGAATGCGCTGAACATTTAACAGTACAATTAGCTTGGAATCACAAAGCTTGCTCTGCACGCGTGATTACACACGACAAAGGAATGCCATGAGGGTTATAAAAGGGGAGAAAAACAGTATAATCTTTGCTAGTGTTACGTTTCTTAACAATAACCTTTGTCCCTAGGTGTTAGCATGTATTCCATTTCTGGAAGTATGTTTTCGTCAGTTATACATTTTTGGGATTAAATAGCAGTGATAGATTTACGGTTAAAGAGCCAGCCGAAAATCAGCGAGGCTCGGGTTCGAATCCCGGCATGTACCAATGAGTTTTTCAAAAACTTACGTACATATTTATCACTGGCTCGACAGTGAAGGAAAACATCGTGAGGAAATCCGCAGGTCTCAGATTTAATTCTGAGACATGTGTAAACAGACCCGGTCCGGCGATGGGCTCACCACCTATCACGTTTAGGGGTCCAATATAATTATCTCCGATGAATCTGAAATGTGGGTATACCCAGTAATGGAATACCTCTGCCTACGCCCTCGGGGATAAAAGGCGTGAGATTATTTATTTTATGTTTATTTTTTGGACTTTGCAGGTTCTGTTACACATATCACAAGCAATTGTGGGAACTGCGGGTTTTCCACTACGGTTAATAACATAGATACTTAATTGTATAACCAATCTCAACAAACACATATTAATAACAATGAAAGTAGGTGCTAAGCTAATGCTAAGAGGTAGATAATATTAAATTAAAAATATACTTAATATTCATGTATTAAATTGACACATCTTTTTCTTAATTATTTTGTTGAAATTTTAAGTGTATATAAATGATTATGTGTGAAAGTATATGTGTTTGTAAGTATGAAGATGACCTACTAGCAGCGCCCCGCGGTTTAACTCGCGTAGTTCCCATTTCCGTCGGAATACGGGGATAAAATATAGCCTATGTGTTATTCTGATGTATAATCTATATAACTGCAAAGTTTCATCAAAATCCGTTTAGTAGTTTTTTCCATACATCCATCCATACAAACATTCATCTTTATAATATTAGTGGGATTAGTAGGATATCATGTGTGAGGCAAGACTCGTAGCTCAACAGTGTGTGGTTAAGGGTTAATGCAACAACAGATTCAATTCCTCATTGCGAGGAAAGAGATTGATAACGAAATCTAGTTGAAATATCCCTCTCCACACAAGAGGTAATGTGGAAATTCCCTGCGGTTTTCCGGGAGATAAATTGAAAGTGTCAAGCGACGCAAAATTGTGGCTGCACCATTTAATTAGCAAACGATTGCATTTTTAGCAAACTTCACCTCTGAGGACAAACATAGTTTGTCAGTGGCTCTTTCACGTCGCGTCGCAAAGTGGACTTTACGAGATTGTAAATGTGAAAGTGTCAAATTAGGTGAGTTCAACGGTTTGGACGTGGAAATTGCTTCGGAAATTTCTCTTCAAAGCAGATTTTAATTTTTAGAATGATAATATACTTAGTACATGTGTCGTGGCCATATCACTTCATGAATTAGTTAGGTTAGGTTAGACTATTTCATGAAATTAAATAAATAAATAATAATAATAAATAAAATGAAATGTTGAATTCTATGATATTTATCTATGATATTTGGGCACGACATATATATAGCAGGTTGCTTTTTTGTATTTTGTCAACACTAATATTCTAAATTCCTAACTATTGTTCCTATTCCTTAGTACCTACCTTCATCCTACATCCTGATGTACATCATGATCCTAAAACGAATAATGTTAATGGTTTACCCTATACGACGGTTTACCCGAACGTGTTCACATGGTGTTCAAGGCCATGTCATTTTACTAACGCTGTTTGACTTAGTACCTACATCCCGTATGATGGTAAAACGAATAATTGTAATGGTTTACTCAAAAATGTTTACATGGTGTTGAAGGTCAAGCCATTTTGACTAACGATGTTTGAGTTAGTACCTACATCCCGTATGGTGCTAAAATGAATAATCTTAATGATTTACCCAAAAATGTTCACATGGTGTTGAAGGTCAAGCCATTTTGACTAACGCTGTTGACTTAGTACCTACATCCCGTATGGTGCTAAAACGAATAATTTTAATGGTTTACCCAAAAATGTTCACATGGTGTTCAATGCCCGGCCATTTGAGTAAACGACGACATTCCACGAACGGCGGTTGATCCGTCGCGTAATCTCCTTCAATAATCGCCCCATTTGGGCCCATTCAACTTTATTTAATAGGCGAATCGATTGGTAGTTAGCACTGGCAGATAAGTTGAACGGCAGTTAGTCAGATTACAGATTACTTTAATCGTTTTGGTAATAGAAGTACGTTTAGTACGGTACGTTTTGGCGAGGAATTATGTTTTTGGTAAGAATAAAATATAACTTTTATTTCTTATGCCAAGATGCCAATCAAACTCAAACTCAAACTTAATTTATTTCAGTAAGTATACAAGATACACTTTGAAAGGCACACTAAACTCGTCCATGTCCACAATCCTATCACTATCATCATCATCACTACATAGTATAAAACAAAGTCGCTTTCTCTGTCCCTATATTCCTATGTCCCTATTTCCCTATATCCCTATGTCCCTATGTATGCTTAAATCTTTAAAACTTACGCAACGGATTTTGATACGGTTTTTGTTAAAATATAGAGTGATTCAAGAGGAAGGTTTTAGTATAAGCATTGCATCCGTGCGAAGTCGGGGCGAGTCGCTAGTAATATTAAAAACTCGAAAGTTTGTATATGGATGGATGTATGGATGGATGTTTGTTCCTCTTTCACGCAAAAACTAGAGAACGGATTTTTATTAAACTTTACATTTATATAGCTTATACATCAAAATAATGCATAGGCTATATATTATCTACTTATTCAAACGGGAACGGGAACTACGCGGGTGAAACCGCCGTACGCTGTTAGTACTAATATAATTCTCAATACTATTGAGAAGACACTCAATTCCTATTTCCATGCCCCTATTACACGACTTACGCCGTGGACAGAGAGTAATAAAACATTCTGACGAGTCAGTTTCAACTGTATCTCCGGAATTTCAAATCACACCTCCCACTCCAGTCGGTACAGATTAATGAAAACGTCTACTTCAACAGGTAAACCAATTTGAATTCCGGGGAACAAAATCCAGCCAATCTTTTGCTGTCAGTTTGATTCGTTCACGCATTCGTGGCGTAGGTACTTTATGTCGTTGTCTGTAAAGTCGGTTTACTGACGATAGTTGAACGTGACAACGTCATAAGAAAATACTGATGGAATAGATTGTGCCTCTTTGTCGCTCGTTGCGCGCGACAAAGAGGCACAATCTACGTTGCACTGGAACGACGCATACGTCATACTTTTTCGTGCATGCAGCCGGCTCCATCGGATTATAAGACGTTGTCACGTCAAAAAAAATCGGTTGTCTGTAAAGTTGGTTTACTGACGATAGTTGAACGTGACAACGTCATAATTTTTGGATTGTGCCTCTTTGTCGCTCGTTGCGCGCTCTCGCTTGCACTGTAACGCCGCATACGTCATACTTTTTCGTGCAATGCAGCCGGCTCTATCGAATTATAAGACGTTGTCACGTCAAAAACTGTTCATGTATTGACAGGTCTTAGTTGATGAGCATCATGGCACAAGCGTTTTGCGGAAAGAGAATATTGTGTCACCAAATAACATATAATATGTTATTCAAAACTAAATAATAAAAACAAAAACTAAATTAAAAAAAAATAGGAAACCTGAATATAAAAAAAACTGGTGACATTTAAGAAAATACTTACACAAATTAATTGTAGAAGTAACTCTACATTAAATTTGTTCTGACGATTTCCGACCCTGACCATCTTGTTATTTATTTATACCAATTTTAATTTTAACTTTTTATATTAATTTGATGGATGCGTTATTCATAATCAATCACATATCTACTAATTTTAATAATTTGCTTAATGCGCACATAATACTTGATATTTTATGCACAAAAACATACATACATACATACATAATCTCACGCCTATTTCCCATTGGGGTAGGCAGAGACAACAGACCGCCACTTGCTACGAACCTGGCAGATCTCACGCGCTTCCTCCACATCCATCAAACGACTCATGCATGCTCGTCGGTTTCGGGTACTCTTTATCTGGCTTTTCTTCAACACATCGCCGATCTGGTCGATGTAGGTACGCCTCTACCGACTCGCCCATTCACAACACCCTTGTATATTTGTCTCGTTAGACGACTTTCATTCATCCGCTCAATGTGACCAAACCACCTGAGCATTCTTCTTTCAATCCTAGTCACTATATCATCTTTCGAGCCGCAACGCTCTCGGATCACACTATTTTTCACTCTATCTATCAATCTTACTCCACTAATGCTTCTTAATGAACGCATTTCGACTGCATTTATTCTGCTTTCGTGCTTCTTCTGCCATACCCAACACTCACTGCCATACATCAACGTAGGTACTAACACACCATCATGTACAGCCAGACGTGCTTTATTTGTCACATTCTGGCTCTTCATAAAGGAGTGCAAAGCTCCGTTAATCATGTTCCCTGCATTCACCCTCCTTTCAATATCACTGTCACACTTTCCGTCTCTTGTAAACTTACTTCCCAAATAAACAAACTCTGACACTTGTTCTACTTTCTCGCCTTCAATCATAATATCACATTCAGACATGTCCCTATCTTTCTCCAGAACCATTCCCTTCGTCTTGCTTACATTCACTTTCATGCCTTTCTTCTTAAAAGCCTCATTCACAAGAGTTACAGTGTCCTGCAACTTACACGCCGATGGTTCAAGTATTACTTGATCATCAGCGTATAACAGGCATTTGACACGTACCTCTCCCATTCGTACTCCACAATCTCGCTCTTTCAAATCTGTCAAACAGCTATCCATGAAAAGGTTGAAAAGCCATGGCGATGCTACACAACCCTGTCTTACACCCACAGAGATGTCAAACCAGTCCGTGTAGGCGCCATTAATTCTGACACAGGCTCTAGAATCCCTATAGAGAGATTTCAGACCCTGTATCAAAATAGGGTTCAACCCATGCATGGCCAGTGTTGACCATAGCTCATTCCTTCTCACTCAAAAACACTAGGTACTTATAGGATTTTTAGCACATATACCTACTCAGTAAACTTGTAGCGATTACCAATCACAAATTATACTCGCGTGAACATTTCAACCAATCAGCGATCAGCGTAATTGACAGAATTGCGTTACAGCGATACTTAAATACCCTTGCTGTCGCTCTTCTATTATGCTTGGTGTTGGAAACTTACCAAGCCTACATGGTCCCTAAATATTATAGGTAGGTACATCAGCTGTGAATTCTGTGATCGGATCGTCGAATGAAAAGTTACCGAACGCATCGCGACAAATGTACCACTTTTGGGACCAAATGTCGGTAGTTTGTCACTTCACTTGTTTTATTTGGAGGCACTTTCGAGTAATTGACAATGTTCGGCAGAGTTCGGCATAGTTCGGGGGCGTTCGGCTCTTTGACAAATGGCGCATATATGAAGTTCTGTGACATTGATACGTTTATGGAACGTACAATAAGAGATTTACGATCAAGTAGTTATTAATCAATTCACTCATCACGAATTCTCCGAAACTATAATTGGATATCACATCAATTTTACGTCATAAACAACTCAAAACTAGCGTAATTACAACAGTATGATAATTATTAGTAGGTACCACAAGCGTAGTATGAATTTTTTATAACTTTTGCATATCAAAACTAGGTTAATGAATGAAAATGAATATAAATGTCAATAAAATAAAAATGTACTCGTAGGTATACAGACTAGCTTTTACCAGCCGCTTCGCTCGCGTACGTTTATTTCACCCCCTTAGCGGTTGAATTTTGCAAAATCGTTTATTAGTGGATGCCTACACTGTATAAGCTATATAAGTGCAAAATTTCAAGTCTCTAGAACCAGTGGTTTAAGCTGTGCGTTGATACATCACCAATCAGTTAGTCAGTTTATCATTTTATATAATATATAGATATACATTATTATACCTACTATTTATAAAAAAAACCTTTTTTTTGTTGACCAGGGAAAATGGATTACTGTATACCAACCGACCCAAGGGGCCCTACCAGTTATGTGGGGCTCTGCAGCATGCTGCTGGCATTCCCCAGCTTTGAACCCAGCCATGGCACCGCGGTTGTGCAAGTGCATCCGCAGCTGGGTCACGGCCGCCCGCAATACCTGCCGAACCTCCACGAGGGGGTTCAAGCGAACCCCCCCTATCTCAGCTTAAGGGTCCCGGAACACCAGGGACACCTCCAGCATGCAGGCAGACTTTGGCACCACGGGGTGCCTCACCGCTATTAGTCGTTAAACTGATGTGACAAAAGATAGCAGCTCGCAAAAATAACCCTTACGAACGTTGGCTGACAGTCCTACGTTGAGGAAATTAAAAAAATATATATTAAATAATCTCACGCCTTTCATCCCCGAGGGGGTAGGCTGAGGTATTCCATTACTGGATATACCCACATTTCACGAGATACATTGGTCCCCTAAACGTGATAGGTGGTGAGCCCATCGCCGGACCGGGTCTATTTACACATGTCTCAGAATTAATTCTGAGACCTGCGGGTTTCCTCACGATGTTTTCCTTCACCGTCAAGCTAGTGATAAATATGTACGTAAGTTTTTGAAAAACTCATTGGTACATGCCAGGATTCGAACCCGAGCCTCACTGATTTTCGACCGGCTCTTTAACCGTCCGGGCTATCACTGCTCTACGTTAATGACATTGTAAAAAGAGAACTTAACAAAATTAAATAAAGCAGCACCAAACTTCAACCCCTAAGCAACTAATTACATGTCATTACCGTCCCAACAAACGACTGGAGTTCATTAACCCAGCACATAAAACATTTGCGGGCACATTTGAGTGGGATTTAGTCGTTACCGACTACTCTGATGGCCATTGTCGAAACGGCAGTTCTGTACAATTTTGCGGTCCATTTGAGGTTACGGGCCACAGGCAATGCAGACAGTAGACACCGCGTTAGAACAGCACGCGCTAGATTAACTGGCTGTTCTGAATATCGCACGCCGCGACGGCAATGGCCGGATGGCATCGGCAGCGGGAATCTTGGGACAGTAGATTGCAAACAGTTTTCTGTGTCCTTTAGTTACCCTTTAAGGGCAAGATATTATTATGTTTCGACGTAATTTTGCATGTAATACTTTTAAAGACAGAACTCGTTAAACTGCTAAATTGGGACATAATAGTTTAAGCTATGTTATGTTATGGGTTTTGGTTTCCGCACTTAGTCCTTAGATTGGACCATAGTTTAAGCTTTTATCAAAAAAATATTAGGCGGTCCACGTAAGCGGGAAACAATAGAATTATCTATTATTCTATTGTAACTGTGTTGTAAATTGTGTTGCTGCTTGATAGGGGGGATTCATTTCATTCGTGAAAATAATCACAGTGCACCCTCACAAACGTTTGAACATCACTAGATGGCCCTACTAAAGACTGGAGGCAATAACTTATGTAGCTAAAGAGCCTAAGCTGTATAAGCGCGCTGGCCTTTCTAAGCTGGGTCTACAACCCACGTTGTCTGTGTTTCAGGCTTGGGTCGGGCCGCAGCCGTAGGGTTAAAGTGTTACAAGGAATTATTTTAGTTTATTTAGTAAATCATTCGGCCTTTTGTAGTTGTAAACAATACAACGGAGCAATTTATTCACCACTCTCTTTGTTTTTCGTGGTTTTTGGTGTTCTTAGTTGTTTTAATGGGATGAGTAGAGTCATAAAATGTTGCTTTTTGTAAATTTAAAAGGTTGATGAGCAGGAACAGTCAAGAATACATGAAGCTTTACACGTGTAGTGCGAGTGTGACCTCTAAGGTGATTGTAATAAGAACGTTACAAAGTCCAATGTGTCAAGCTCTACGTGCTCTTGACTGCACTTAATGTTTTGGTTGAAGAAATATTCGAACTTAAAACATCTTCACAGAGATAAAATAATAACCTTAGTTTAAAACCTATAATTAAGAAGCTTGAACGAAAGCTGAGAATGTCACAGAGTCAAATGAATGACTAAAAACCGGCCAGGTGCGAGTCGGGCACAAAGGGTTCAATACCATTATCTATAAAAACGGCAAAAAAAATGTTGTTGCATAGGAGCCCCCTTAACTATTTATTTTGTTTTTAGTATTTGTTTTTATATCGGCAACAGAAATACATAATATGTGAAAATTTCAACTGATGTCTATGTATCGCGGTTCTTGAGATACAGCCTAATAACAGACAGACGCCCAGAGATCGAAGTCTTAGTAATAGGGTCCTGTTTTACCCTTTGGGTACGGAACCCTAAAAATTAAATGATCAATCTGTCCATTAATATAAAAGCAAAAGCAAGTTTTGCATTTTTCCTAAAATTACGTAACTGAGCACTAATAATGGATTTTCGAAAATTCTTACAGAAATAGGGAAAAAATGATTTAACGCTGGCAACGCCGCTGTTGTGTCCTTAGCGAGTAAACTGCGCAGGTACTTAATGTTCTAATTAAAAATAAAGAACATCTTTACAAAGCTCTAACAACCTTTTAGACCAGGGTAGAAGCCTTTAAAAATAATAAAAAGTGAAAAAAAATTGTAGTAGGATGAAACCCATTAGAAAAGGAGGGGAATATTATAAAAATGAAAGGAAAAATAAATTTTACCCTTAAAAACTCACCCCCATCCCCTTTCCGACCTCAGATCGCCCGTAATTTATTTTTCCTTTCATTTTTATAATATTCCCCTCCTTTTCTAATGGGTTTCATCCTACTACTATTTTTTTTGGTTTTAAAAATTATCGACCCTGGTCTATTAGTTTAAAACGTTAATTAAAGCTTGATTAAAGCTGAGAAAGTCACGGAGACAAACGAATGTCTGAAATTGTAATTATTCAGAAATGGAAACGGAATTTCACTGGGTTAGGTATAATTTCTTGATCCATTTAGACCATTCTGCACATTGTTTTCATGAAGTTTGATCTCGTTTCGTAAACAACTTCGGTATACCGTGATTTCGATGAAATGCTTTGACTTCTTGTCAGTCGAACAAATGTTCATAGATGTATGTAGTTTCGCTGGAAATATGAAACATGAAACAACATGCCCCTCCAGAATATTGAGCGGTTGAACTTATCCCTCCGGACCAGCTGTACCATTGAGTTTTTGATGTTGTGAAAGTAAACATAAACCCCACTACGCATGTGTGCGTGCTTGAATGGACGTCAAACTAAAACAATTGCAAGGATTGATAAGGATAGGATAGGATTTGAAAAAATTCGATTCCGTACATTGAAACAGTAATTTGGAGGGGCGTGCCATGCTATCGTAGTTTATCTATACGTAAGTTTTGAAAAATTCATTGGTGCATGCCAGGATTTGAACCAGAGCCTTGCGAATGAGAAGCGGGCTCTTTAACCACTGGGCTATCACTGCTCCATCTACTGGATGATTTTTTTTACCGTCTGGAAAAAAATATGATGTATAAGGTATCTAGAGCCGAAGTTATACACGAGATTAATTGTTAAATATAGTCATGTTTAATGCAATTTACAAAATCTAGAAAACTACGCACAGTACTACGCGCAGCTGGCGGTTGTAGGTAAATTGCGCATAAATGGAAGCTACGAGCCTGTTTCTTTTTAAAATACTGTTTCAAATATTTCAGTGTGTATTATTTACTACAATTGAGTAATGTATATTAGTTAAGGCAAGAAAAAAAAATTTTGAGAAAAAAAAATTTTTTTAAGTAACATTGCCAAATGAATCTATTACACTTACCTATCACACCACATTTTTTCCAGACGGTAAAAAAAGTCACCCTGTATATAAAAGTATAGTAATTAACTCTTCCATGGACACTTGCCACACTATTTACAAGCCAAAACCAAAACTGTACACTACAACTGTTTTTTTTTATAAAAATACATGGCGCTCTCTTTGAATCAGCTAAAAAGGCACTAATGATGAGAGGCCACTAGGGTTGTTACAGCATCGATCGATTTTTATCGCCACTAGCAATATAAAATAACGTAGCAACAACGTGACCTCAAAACTCAGAGGTCTATCTAGGGCCAGAACAAAGGAGCTCAACTAAGTTAAGCTAAACTTAAAGCAAATAGATCCGCGGCCTGTGACCGGAGGCAAGGCAAAAAGCTTATGCCATAGACCTAATATCGTATAGAGACGAAAATAATTTTATTGGTAGCTATTGTAATGAGAAACTTATGAATGAAGCTTGATAGAGGCAGCCAAGGACTATAATATTGAAAGGAGTTGTAATAAGGGGAAATAAATAAGTGGAAACTGGTTACCAGAGGACATTGGAATGACATAGGAATGAAACATATGTAACAACTTTATGTACACAGTTTGGCAATAAAATCTTATTCTATTCTATTCTATTCATTGTGTAGTATGTTGGTTGTAGTGTTTATTTCTGTGTGATTTATTACAATGTAGCACTTTCTTTAAAAAAAAACTTACAAATTACATTTGTTTGTCTCATAGGTACAAAATAATCAAGTGAGTGTTGCAATTGGAAGTATTTTTTTTTGTTTTTTTTTAATTAAAACTTGCTATTGTTATATGATTAGAATCAACACCATTATTTTCTTGGATAGTCTTTTTATAAGTATTTCTAAATTGTCTTATAAGAAGTCGATGGCTACAATAACTCAAGCAAACACGTTGTAAAATGGAGTTATTTACAATCTAAAAAAATAGTTACTGAAATAATGTATTCCACTTACTATAAAATCCGTAACAAAATCTAGATAAACTAAATCATAAGCGTCAGCTTTATCACGACGTGACTTTTCTCCAACTTCATAGCTCTACATATAAACTGGTGTTGGCTCGATCGAGCGAGAAATTGTATTGAGCTCGGAACAATGCAATATGTCTGGGCAAAAACAGCAGCGGGAAGGCTGAAGCATTGATTACACGAAGCTAGGATACCCGTGTTAGCTGAGTTGAATCATCTTGTGTTGTGGGCTGTATAAAGACAGAACTTTCTTTAATAAGGTTTATTTGCTCAAGAGCAGTGATAGCCCTTACGGTTAAAGAGCCGGCCGAAAGTCAGTGAGGATTGGGTTCGAATCCTGGCATGTACGAATGAGTTTTTCAAAAACTTACGTACATATTTATCACTAGCTCGACGGTGAAGGAAAACATTGTGAGGAAACCCGCAGGTCTCAGAAATAATTCTGAGACATGTGTAAATAGACCCGGTCCGGCGATGGGCTCACCACCTATCACGGTTAGGGGTCCAATGTATCTCGTAAAATGTGGGTATATCCAGTAATGGAATACCTCTGCCTACCTCCTCGGGGATGAAAGGCGTGAGATTGTATTAATTATATTAATTTAATATTATTATTTGCTCATGAAGCAGAAAAACCGTCTTAGTGTGAGTCGGGTTAACATAAAACGACTTAAAACACGTTTCTCGTATGGGGACCTTTTTATATTTATTACTTACTCAGTGTTACTCGCAGTTTCACCCGCTTAGTTCCCGTTCCCGTGGAAATACGGGAATAACATATAGCCTATGTCATATGTACAATTTCTGTAATTTTGCATTTACCCCAAAGATCGATATTTAATTCAAAAGATGACTGTATCGTTAAAATCATACAAAAAATGATTCTGTGAAAATTTCAACTGTCATCCTGTTCATGATATGGACACACAGGTATACAAACAGACTGATAGAGGATGCTTAGTAATAGAGTCCCGTTAGCACCCTTTGGGTACGGAAACATATAAATACAATATCATCAAAGGTGAACATAATAATTGCCAATACCAATATGATATGATGGACGAATTCAGATTCCCTTGTTATTAGGGTACTGACGTGTCTTAGTGATACATTAAAAGTTGTACGAAAATACCGAATTCTGGTAATTATTATTATTACTGGTTCGCCTAAACCACCGTGGATCGTTTACATTATTAATTTGATTGAAACCGGAATAGTTGGAGTGCAAGCTGACAACTAGCGACATACGTGTTTACAACTTGCCAACTCCGTGCATGTTTACATAATTATGCTCTGTTTACATTGAAATAGTTTGAGTCGCGCTAGTACACTGGCATACTTTCGGGACTTCGCAGATGCCTTTGGTTTAGTTTTCAAAAGGAGTTAGGAATTAAGTGTGTTGGAGTTTAAGGACGAAACAATTTTAATTTTAGCTTAAAAAATGAGAATATTAGTAACGTACCTTCAGCAAGATATCCGCTAGTTAACCACGCAAGAGATAGAATTTAAATTTTTCAGCAAACCAAAAACGATTGACCATCCAGTCAAGCAGCTACTGTCTCATAAAAATATTAACTGACCTGCTACTATTTTCCTACATAAAGTACTTATCACACAAGAAATTAATAGCTGCACCTCCGTGAGATCGCAAGTTTTAATAGTAACTGATTTCATAACTGCATCGCCCCAACATCGCAACTGCAACGCAGCGACTTAATTAAAAATCTCACTGTATGAAATAATCCAGCCGTCGCCAATGATATTTTACAGATAGACACGTTATATTCTTACATATTACCAATATCAGGTAGCGCATTTTGCCAGAAACAACAACTGCTTTGGACTTCCAAACGGAAAAGAAAAAATATATTTCCCAATGACAGGTCATGTAGTAACTCGAGTAATTGCCTAATAAGTTTGTTGACTTACTAGCAGCGCCCCCCGGTTTTAACCGCGTAGTTCCTGTTCCCGTGGAAATACGGGGATAAAATATAGCCTATGTGTTATTCTGATGTATAAGCTATATAACTGTAAAGTTTGATCAAAATCCGTTCAGTAGTTCATGCGTGAAAGAGGAACAAACATCGATACATCCATACAAAGTTTCGCGTTTCTAATATCAAGTAGGTTTAGAGCACTGATAACACATTTAAGTAACAAGTTTTCTAAGAATATAGTAGCCGCGACAAGCTTCGTTAAAAATTTTGCCATTTTATTTCAGGCAGTATAGAGCACTATTTACTTAGTTTTCAAGTGATATTTTTATTGTATCTTTATTAAATTGATGTCAAGTGCTGCAAGTCTTCCTAAAAGTCAATAAAAAAAATGTTCGCTGTAAATTTAGACAATTCCAGTACTAAGTCCCAGTTACGCAATGCAAACGAAGCATGGCACAGCTCGTACGTGACAACTTTAATCCGACACGACTCGAAACGTCAACTAATGATATTCTGTTTATTTGGGGAAGTTGTTTGTTAATAGCTTTGTTCTGGAACTCGGTTCAAATAAAGGTTAGCACTTACACTGAATAAACAGTGACATAAATATTTTATTTTATTTATTTACTAGCAGCGCCCCGAGGTTTCACCCGCGTAATTCCCGTTCCCGTGGGAATATGGGAATAAAAAGTATCCTATGTCCGTCTCCTGGTTTTAAATTAACTCCCCACCAACTTTCAGCCTAATCGGTTCAGCCATTCTTGTGTTATAAATAGTGTAACAAACACGACTTTCTTTTATATATATAGACTAGCGACCCGCCCCGGCTTCGCACGGGTGCAATGCTGAATTTTCTTTGCTGTACCTTGCGGAGCCCGAGACCTTTCCAACGAATGCAAAACCATGGAAATCGGTTCGTCAGTTCTGGAGTTAAATTGTCAGGAAGGAAAACCCGACTTATTTTTATATAGTAGATTATTATTAAGTTTACAAAATTCATTGTCTGCAGGCTTTACCTGCAGACAATGAATTTTGAATTAAATAATAATTTATACATAGAGATACTTACTGATTTAATGCATTGTCGTCATGGGACTTTTCCCATGACGACAATGCATTAAATCAGTAAGTATCTCTATGTATAAATTATTATTTACAATCAAAACAATGGAAAAGAGAGATTATATAAAATTATACCAATAGGTATGTCAAAAATTCTACGGCAAAATCTATCCATAAAAAATCAATATAATTGTCAATTGTTGTAAATAAGATAGATATAGAACGTATGGATGAAAGAAGAGTAACGAAAGAGATTTATAGTGCGAATGTTGAAGGATGCAAGGCAAGAGGGCGCCCCAGACGTTCACGGATCAAATTAGTGACGTCCTTCAATTATGTATTTAAAATTATGTATTAAATAAGATAGGTAGTTGTAACCATGGGATTTGGTTTAATATTCTGTTTATTGATTTAAGAAATTAGTGGATAGAGTCTGTCCTTGTCAACTTTAAAACTCATCGGCATCAAGGACAAGCCAGCTAGACTTAGTATCTTCTTTAAACCATTTTATACTTTGGATTCCTAAACGTGAGAGCTAATCGGCAAACTGGAACACATGTTACACATGTCTCAGAATCTTTGTAATATAATATGTAATTGCGTAAGTTTTTGGAAAACTAACACTAATATAAAAAATAGGAAAGATTCTTTCACCAATGGAAAGCTAAATTATCACTGAGTAACATCACTACATAGTATAAAACCAAGTCGCTTTCTCTGTCCCTATATCCCTATGTCCCTATATCCCTATATCCCTATGTCCCTATATCCCTATATCCCTATGTCCCTATGTATGCTTAAATCTTTAAAACTACGCAACGGATTTTGATGCGGTTTTTTTTTATTAGATAGAGTGATTCAAGAGGAAGGTTTATGTGTTAGTATTATATTGTGAAGCCGGGGCGGGCCGCTAGTAGGTTATATTTTATTTCCGTGTTCCATTGGAACGGGAACTACGCGGATGAAACAGCTAGTTATGTTATAAATAGAACTTAGATATACATGTAAGGACTAACTTCCAAAGAAATATCATGTTTTTTTACATCAAAACCTTTTAATTTTAATGTGATGTGTGTGTAGACTAGAACACCAGTATCTAGATATCTAGCTAATAGCTGTTCCCCGCTGTTTCACCCGCTTTAGTCCAATTCCCAAAGGGAATATTATGACCATGGTACTCCCATAAAATTAAGTTTTCCATTGGTAAATATTTAAAATCGGTTTAGTAGTTTGGGAGCCTAGCATAGCTATATATTATAATACTACAACGCGTCACAGAATAAGCGCAATTCCTCAAACATCCTAATTAGTACATTAATATAAAAAAATATAAGTATGATACATTCGTAGGGACTTTAGTTAAGTCCAACCAAATTTCTTAAATTAAGATCAAATAGTACGGTTTCCAGTAGCCCTAAATTCCGTCATGCTAATAAATTTTTCGATAAAATTGAACACCTAGTAAAAATTGCTGAAATCGATTAAGTAGTCGATACTGAACAAAACAAATTTCAGGTATTGCGCTTATTCTGTTACTTATTGTATATAGAAAAAAACTTTTCTCTTTATAATACTAGTGTAGACAAATACCTATAAACAAAACTCCAAAACAAACGGACAATAGTAACATTATATTCAAAATTGAATCCAAAATTTTCCTCTAAACATTGAGGCCCAGAATTACCTCTCAAATAAACTTGTAACAATAAGCCGACCGCTAATGGCCTATTTTCGCCCTCAACTTTCATTATGTAACGAGAATAACCGATAAATGAAATATTGGGTAATATTTTATTGGTATTAGACCCAAATTAATTTGAACCTTCCGACGAAAAGGAGCGGTCACACTAGACCTTTAGTCGGTGTGTCTAGTAAGGTCCGACTTCTAGGACTTATTATAAGTACGTGATCTTCATTGGGATTGGTTGGTTATGAACTTATTAATAATACATAGGTACACTAGGATTATTATTAAATAGACGAGTCTTAACAGTTGCCTGCCCGGATCCCGTATTTTCCCGTTCCCGTGGAAATAAAAAAAAATATAACCGATTCAAAAATCATATAAATATGCGTACCTGTTAATTAAATAAAATTAAAAAATATAAAATTTTCACCAGATATTCTTTGGACCCCTAAACTAATTGTTAATTTTGTTTAAGTTTGTTAATTACTTACCATATTTGAATAAAAAATTGTTAATCATTTTGGTTCAAAACATATTAAAATCCAAAAACCTGTTTTTTAAGTCGTCCGACTGGAGCTGTAGTGTGGCCGGTCCACTAATAAAGCCCCTTAGCGGGATGCGAAACAAAGCCTCTATCGTTGAATAGAGCCGGGCTTCAACTTGCGCCATTTATTATATGACCCGGTCCACTGAATGGTAAATATTTCGGGGCTTTTTGGTGGCCCTTTAGGACCTTGTCTGGCGAGTATTAAGACTCGTGCATGATGTGGCTTTGGAACGTTTACTATAATGTATGTTGCCGTTGGCTCAGTTGGTAGTGAACTAGTGACCTTGTTTTTTTTATTGGAGGATGAACATGTGTTTTCTTTGTGTCTGAATGGTTAGTATATTTAAGGGCTGACTTTTCAATAGCTAGATAAACAGACAGATAAGTATCTAATGAACAAAGTTAAGTGACTCTTTATCGGACGAATAACTCGCCAATTTTTCAATCGTCTTTTATAAGTTTATTAAAATTTATCAGTTCTTTAGTACCCAAGTGACAGATAAACAGAATGTCCGTGGGAATACGGAAATAAATAATAGTCTATGTTATTAAGGGATATTCTAGCTTTCGATTGTTGAAAGAATTTATAAAATCGGTTTAGTACTTTTTGAGTTTATTTGTAACACATATACAAACATGCAAATCTTTCCTCTTTATAATATTCGTACAGATATAGAATATTTTAATCCAATATGTACCACTAGAATCCAGTGGCAAAATAGGACAACAGAGGTTTTGGGAGCCAAAATAGAATCATCGCAGAAAGTGTGACACGCAAAATGACAGATAAGCAGAATGTCGGAATTCTGACATTCTGCTTAGTGCTTGCATGACTAAAGCACACACCCCCACAACTAAAACCAATCTTACGACACCTTACTTATAATAACCTTTTTACGCAACAGACTGTGACAAAAGAAATTGGCTCGCATTATATTCAAAAACAATACCCTCTAGTGCTGGGCACAGTAAATAAACAAGCTTAAATTTCGGGTGAAAACAAAATATCATTGCTGAGCACCCTTACAATTTGAAATCTCGAATGAAAAGGCATATTTGTCAGAACCGGCTATTGTTTTAGTTAGGGTTCTGTTCCATTATGCTTTGATAAATCGCTTACGTGGCCGCTTAAGTTTATCCTCGCACAAAAGGGCGTTGTGTCCGTAAGTTGTCTTTTGAAGAATGCCGGGTTATGTGTATTAGAAGTAGATGACTTTCAGTTTGTTTCAGACCCTTCTAAGTCAGAGGCTACGGGTTTGATTCCGGTCTTCCTTTTCCCAGACGGGTAGACAGAGTCTACATGCTACAAACCGTAAGTAAATTGTGTCCTAGAAATATCTTTGTAATTATCACATATATTAGGTAATAAGGTTATTATAAAAACTAGTTTTGAATTTAGCTGCAGTGCTTTTAGGATCTCATCCCAAGAGCTCACTGAGACACAGCTTTCACCGTGATGAGTCCGTCCTGGCCGGGGCTCTGTTACGTATTTCTCAAAACCAATTCTGGAGCCCGCGGTTTATCTACACCGTTGAAATAAATCATTTGTACATAGGTGTGTACAATCCAGCATAATATCCTACATAATGACTATACCTATCTTTTAAAATAATTATATAAAAAAAATCACGCCTTTTATCCCCGAGGGGGTAGGCAGAGGTATTCCATTTCTGGATTCACCCACTTTTCACGAGATATTCTTTGGACCCCTTAACGTGATAGGTGGTGAGCCCATCGCCGGATCGGGTCTGTTACACATCTCTCAGAATTAATTCTTTGACCTGCGGGTTTCCTCACGGGTTTCCTTCACCGTCGAGCAAGTGATAAATATGTACGTAAGTTTTTGAAAAACTCATTGGGACATGCCAAGATTCGAACCCGAGCCTCACTGATTTTCATCATGTGAAGCAGGCTCTTTAACCGTAAGGCTATCACTCTTATCTATATCTTCACTTATACTATCTTATAAAACGCGTAACAGAAAAAGCGCAATTCCTCATACACCCCAATTAGTATATCAATTTAAAAAAATATGATGCAATCGATCTTTAGTTGTATCTAACAAATTTTCTTAAATATCGATTAATAATAATAATTAATAATTTCCATAGAAAGCACTGAATTCAGCTACGCTAATTAATTTTTCGGAAAAATTTAATAGATATTAAAAATTGCTGAAATCGAATAAATAGTCGATACTGAACAAACTAATTTCATGAATTGCGCTTATTCTGTTACATGTTGTATATCTTAACGACTAAAATACTGTGGTTACGTATTTAAATGTCTAAAATTAAAAAAACCTAACGTTAAATAACCTAAGTTCAAAATACCTAAAATCAAAATACCTAATGGTTGTTTGACTTAAAGTTAAAATACCGAAAGCTTAAAATGTCAAATGGATATATTACTGAAATTCAAAAGGATAAAACTTGAAATACCTATGTACAAAGTCCCTGAAATCGATTCACCTCACCGTTAATTGACCGAAGTGACAAATACCGACGTAATGTTCGAAATCTAAATAAAAACACAAGTAATATTTATCTGTAATTATTGTAAATGAACGTATATCTTCCTGACACAAAATATATTAAACATAGAAAACGATGAATTTTATCAATCTACCCACTTTTACGCTCGCGGAAGGTGATCCACTATTTGTATTGCAAAAGTATATACACAAATTACCAAACTCCGTTAAACAACCTATGAGTATAAATAAGTTACCCCTTCCTTAATAATGTCATAATTCAAGATTGTAAACCACCAATATGGCAAACGGTAGTTTAAGATGCCAAAATACAATTTGCCTTCAAAAAAACTTTGTTCTCTAACAAAAATAAAGGAGATAGTCCATAACAGGGTACGAAATTATGTTGGTTATGATCGCGTGCCTCGGTGTAGTAAAGAAATATCAGTTAAAAGGTAATAGCTGGATTATACGAGTATATATATTATATACTAGTTCGTTCGGGTACCGACGGGTACGACTGTGACACTTCTATAGATGATACAGAGGAATAGTGTTGTCAGGCAAAAATAATTGCTTATTTTTCCGGGTCATCTTTTCATTTTGGGTGCCACAAAAAATGTTGACAATGTTACAATTTTGTTTGACATTACAATAATTATATGATAGTATGGCACAAACCAAATATTTACAGAAAGAAATAATATTATTTGATATTACATTAAATAATATTACTAATACTCTTGCTATACTTATTAGTTATGTCAAAACGGCTTTAGCTCAGCGTAAGCCTGGTAAGACTGGACTGAGTGCTGGCTTTAGCTGGAGCCAGTTACGAAGGCGAGACGATTTCAATGAATATTTTATGATCTTGACTTAAATAGAAATATGGTAGATGCAAAAGTACCTATTCATTGGTTTGTTATTTATTTTCACATTCCAACTAAACTATGAATTACTTAGTGTTTTATGCCAAATGTATGGTTAATTATTAGTCCCGTAAATCACAAACGGATAATTTTAATTCCTAGCAACTACATGTTGTTTTTTTCGTATACAACATGTAACAGAATAAGCGCAATTCCTGAAATTAGTTTGTTCAGTATCGACTACTTATTCGATTTCAGCTATTTTTAATATGTGTTTAATTAAAAAAAAATCGTAGCTTATCGTAGTCGTGCTTTCTATGGAAATCGTGCTATTATTAATCGATATTAAGGAAAATTGGTTAGACACAACTATAGTTCGATTGCATAATATTTTTTTTATATTAATTTACTAATTGGGGTGTATGAGGAATTGCGCTTTTTCTGTTACGCGTTGTATAACGGCAAACGTAGAAAAAGCTTAAGAGTGGCCATCAAAGTCAAATATTCAAAAAATATTTTTTTAACTACCGGTAACTACCGGTCACATTTTGCGTGACTTTCCCGGAAATTCAATCTGGGGTGGGACCTCCCTAAGAACATTACTCTCAAGATAAATGGGAATGAATTTTAGATTGTCACGTTGTAAGTTCGTTGAAACTATAATTACTGAGGTCGTTTATTCAGATTATATAAAACTCGTCCCCACACTGACAGTTAAAAAATTGTCCGTTTATGATATACTAGCGGTCATGCGCGGTTTCACCCGCGTTGTTCCCGTTCCCGAAAAGACTTACCTATATACATACATACATACATACAGCTCACGCCTTCTTCCCACAGGGGTAGGCAGAGACGATGGATCGCCACTTTGCCCGATCTTCGCACACTTCCCTCGCTTCCTTCACATTCATAAGCCTTTTCATACACGCTCTTTTATTCTTCGCACTCTTGACCCCAGCTTTTTGAAGGACGTCACTAATTTGATCCGTGAACGTCCTATATACCTCTTTCAAGAAAACGAGACACAATTGATTTTTTATTGTTCTGTTGCGCATTGGACAACCAACCTGTCATAGTCATTACCACGATAAAGAAAAATATTATCCAGTTTTTAATTTCTCTAGCTTTAAAGTGTTCTCCAAAAGCAACAGTTCTTAGGCTGTTAACGAGCGGCGCCTCATTACAGCTGCAGTTACGGTAATAGCGTCGCTTTTCTTACACCCTCTTTAAAAACTAGACAGATATTAAAGGTAAGACTTCCGTGGGACGCGTCCGATCGCATCCGCGCGAACGATCGCAAACTCAAACTCAAAATAGTTTTATTTCAGTAGGTATACAAAATACACTTTGAAATGTCAATAACAAGGCACACTAAACTCGTCCATGAAGATTGGCTAAATGTAAACAGCAGCCCATCTCCACCGACGAGTTGCTGGTTCCAAATTTAGTACCCCGAGAAGATCCAGCAAGAAAATCTGAGCTGAGTTCTGAGTTCTTAATTTTGGTTGTAGGAGACTGGAGCCTGCTAGGTTCAAGACCTGTGTTCCAGGTCTCCAGGAGAAGGTAATAGTTAACAAACACAAGAAATAAAACCAAAACAAGTCTGTCCACAAGCTAAAGGTAGACTTCCGCGGGTCGCGGCGGATCACAGCCGCGCGCGATCGATCGCTATATATGATACGGCTTCTCACGGGTGCAATGCTAACATTAAAACCTTCCTCTTGAATCACTCTATCCATAAAAAAAACCGCATCAAAATCCGTTGCGTAGTTTTAAAGATTTAAGCATACATAGGGACATAGGGATAGATAAAGCGACTTTGTTTTATGTATACTATGTAGTGATGATAGACGTCGGCCGCACGCGTCTGTCGCAGACTTCGGAAATGGTGCCTTACATTTTCATACATTGACTATTTTCACATCAGCCAGTCGCACGCGATCGATCGCGGGAAGAAAATTATTGATACACACTATTATTGTTATACCTAGGTACTTAGTTAGATTTATAGATAGTGTGGAATCAGAGAGCCGATCAGACATCTCAGAATATTAAATTGAGATTGTACTACTTGTACAAGCGTTATGCTGATATGATGTGCACAATGAATGAATCATCAAAAAACCATCAATAATCTATTAGAATCATATTTCTTAAAAACTAACATAATAAGATCAGCTAAGGTGATTATAAAAGTTTTCTTAATTAATAAATAACTGTAGTATTATTTATTATAGATAAAAAATAGATAAATTTATGACGTTAGAAAGAGAGGTGATCTTTACCTACAAAATTGGCTGTAACCCAACAAGCAAAGTAATCCTATAATCATAGATTATAAGTCTTCCAATTCTAATAATGTTCTTATTAAGGCATTGGTGTAGACTCTGTCTCTTATAATAGTATTACATAAGACCTCACATACTCAAGAGCTTTAGGATTTATATCTCAATCTAATAGTTTGCTACAAGACTACCTTCAAAACAATTACAGGATTTATTTACTTATAATAACATTTCACAAGCGTATTTATTTTCAAGAGCATTTGTTTTTATTACTCAGTCTTATTGTTGACTACAAGATTATCTTATAAACGACTAATAAGAATACGTATCCTTTAATTGTCTGCAGAAAGATTAAATAGTCTTGAAATCCTATAGTAGCATTTTGTAAGAATAGAAGATATTATAACACTCTTGGCAAAGATAATTATAAGTTTGTCTAGTTACAGTATTCTTTAAGACTCTTATAAATGCATTAGTGCTCATTAAGAGCCTTATAAAATCACATAACCGTATAAGCTACTACATCAATCACATTATAAGTAAACATCAGCCGTTAGAGCTTTATAAGAGCGTTATAAAATCAAATAACCGTATAAGCTACTACATCAATCACATTATAAGTAAACGCCTCCATATTTGTTTGAATATGGAGGCAAGCTATCTTGATTGAAACTACTAAGAAGTACTAATTTACCTATAATTGTTCTTTAACATACTCAAAGCAGAGTATTTCAAAAAAATGGCAAATGATCATAAAAATCGTCGAAAAGTTATTTTACAACAAATATTATAAGTGCTATTTTGCAAAGCGCGTTGTAAAATTAAATAAATCTTGGTACACATTTACAACAAAAATGACTTCCCCGGCGAGTTCCCGCACTATATTTGCCGTAAGTATATTATTTACGTTACGCAGTTACTACAAATTATATCTAATATTATAAATGGGAAGGGATACTTACATTTTTAATACTTCGCTTTCAACACACTGCAATAACCAGCCGAAGCAACTTAACTTTTTTTTAATAAAATGTACTTATAACTAATAACTAAGTGTATTACTAGAGCATTATAGACAATATTGCTTTAGTAAGATACTTATGTCAGATACTAATAAGTGTGGTTGTACTTATAAATGTCTAGTCTCAGAACATTATAGAAGCAATAGCGTTTCTTCAAGTGTACTATAGGTCTAACTGACATTCTATAAGTTGATTATAAGATCGTTACAAGAAAAGAATGCTCCTATAACTGCACCCAAATCCAGCATTGTAGTAAACTTCAAGTATCTTATAAGTAAAAAAAAAACTAGCCTTGATTTGGTCTTCAAGTGCTGATTTTGCTAGGTAATTCAAATATATAAAAAAAAGCATCAGAATGATAGTAAAATTTTAAAATAAACTTATGTTTCACAATCAACATCAATAAACATTCAAGACAAAACACAATCTTTCCGGAACACAAAGCAAATACAAAAGGGTAACCCAATAAAACAATATTTAATATTTACCTTGCCGGGGCACGCACCGTGAATTTATTATGGAAAATAACAGTTTAAAATTGCGAAGGCATTCGAACTCCGAATATAAATGATTGGAATTATCCGTGCGACTGTCACGGAGTGGTACATGTGGGTAAAGGTATTGCCACACCAGCACTAGACCGTCTTGACGTGCGGTGTACGGTCAAGTAATTTATTTGACACATTATTACACCGTTTTTATTGCAGGTGGTAAAAATCATCTTGAGATTGGTACATCACGGCCACAAAGCGATTTTACAGCTTATGCTAATGCTTTGGCTGTTTACTGCCTTGCAATGATTTATTTTATAACATAAAACTCAATGAGAAACACAAGCATTAGTTGTTACATAGGGCCCAGCAAAGTGGTTTTGTGAAACCTAAAGATTCGTTCAATATAATCTCAAGTTAAATTTACACAACACTTTAATCAAGTATATCCACTAACACGTAGCTTTTAATAATCAGTATTAGGTAAAATTAAGCAAACGCCAACTAAGCGAAGAAAACCATCTTTGGTAGCATCTTAGATCAGTTTGGCAGATAAAAAACACTGCAGAAATACTGATATACGCCGGCCATATACTATAAAACGCTGGCCATAGATGACAGTATACGAAAGGTCAGACCGCAACTTATTTCGGTTGACCGCTCAGTGTGGTGAGGGCCTTACCACACAATAACTGAGTATCCAGGAAATGCCAACTTGGCACTGTTGACCCTTTTGAGACATGGTTCAAGTTATGAAATAGAAACTGGAGTAACAGTTATGTGGTATATAGCATTCTATAGTGTGTTTTTGTTATCCGACTGTAGGTACAAGGAACTTTGGTGTTTTAATTAAACTTATCGATCGATATCGGTATATTTCAAAGTTACTGCAGTGGAAAACGAGCAGACAATGCATTTAATAGTAACCCTTAACTCTCAGACCAAGAATCAGAAACACCATTATTATTAAATTTTTTGACTTTTAATTGTTACGGTTCCCATCGGAACCGCACGGTTCAGGGGGCCAATTCCACTAAATGTCAGCCATTGTCATCGAACTATCATTCCATTATGCTGCAACTGGCAACTATGACATCTAATTTGTATTCCACTAAAATCATAGTGGCATAACAATGGAATGACTATGGACTGCGTTAGGTGTTGCCTACCATATATAACTATTACTACCATGCGTGTCATTAGTTTTATTTCGGGTTTTCGGCACTAAAATCTTTAGATGATTGATTTTATTTATGGTACATGTGACATTTCGATAAGTTTTAAAGAAACTTGTGTATTTTTGTGCATAGACTCTGAAGCAGAGCTAAAATCTGAATTTCGTGTCGTGTTTAGGGCTGATGGCTAAATTGCCAATGCCTTAAAATAAGGGGAAAAAAGCAATCACTGGACAGCGCCATTCCATGGTAGGAATAGTAGAATACCAAAAGTGGTCAACAATGATAGTTGAATGATTGTGAAAACTGACAGTTAACAGAATACGAAAAGTGTCAAAATTTGACATAATATCACCATTGAGTGACCACAGTCATACAATTATCACCGCTGTCATTTAGTAGAATTGGCCCCCAGTTCAGTCACAGCCTAACCTAATATCACAGCTCTCTCTCTCTCTCTCTCTCTCTCTCTATGTATATATATATATATATATATATATATATATAAAAGTGAAAGACACTTTATCTCCTATTACCGTTCTATAAATCAAACGCTGAACCGATGTTAATGATATTTAGCAGGGAGATAACTAAGTTTGTTATTCAGTTCCAAACTAGGTAGAGCCTGTACCTACTATGCGCACTAAATAACAGATAGACATACTGGTAGATAATGCCTTAAGGCATTCAGTTCGCCACATACATTTACGTGGTACATGAAGTTAAATAAATAAATTAATAATAAAATAAATATTAAACACCCAGACACGAAGTCAACAGATATGTTCATGCACACAAATGTTGAACCCGAGCGGGAATCGAACTGGCGACCTACGGCTCATAAGGCAGGGTCACTACCAACTGAGCCAACAGGCCAGTCAATAAAGACTGTCATATTTGTTGACATTAGTTGACTAATGATTTGAGTGTGTTGGCGTCACCATGGTTTGTGGATTTTTCTTCGATATCCATAAAGATAACTCTGTAGATAACTAACTGAAATGAAGAATAATAATAAACTTCGATTAGGCATACAACCCCATCAATAACATTTACTGGTCAAATATTTAACACTAGCTCGACAGTGAAGGAAAACATCGAAAGGAAACCCGCAGGTATCAAAATTTATTTTACTTATTTCATCTCTCTGGGCGGAAAGCGGCAAATTTTTTGCGCTAAACAAAGTTGCCGCTTTCTGCCTCCGTCGATAAGAAAAAAGTAAAATATTATTGAAGCATTTGTAAGATTATGCATGCATTTGCAATTCCTGAAATTGCTTATATTTTAGTGCTTTCTATGGAGATCGTGCTATTATTAATCGATATTAAAAAAAATTGGTTAAACACAACTAAAGTTCGATTGCATCATATTTTTTTTCTATTAGTTTACTAATTGGGGTGTATGAGGAATTGCGCTTTTTCTGTTACGTGTTGTATAAAATAACAGTGAAATTCCATCGAACTAATATCGAGCCCTACTTTAAAAGTACTAAGTCACATTTTCGTAATTAGTAGTAATCGTAGTTTTCAAATAAATTTGCTACAAAACTGAAAGTTGAAACTAGATTTTTTGTAAACCGCAGAGAAACCTTATCGGAGCTTGGAACCTTTCAAAGATTTAAAAGGATCAAAATGTCCACTCCAAATGCACTCTCCGAAGAAACTTCGACGTAAATGCAAGGTCACGTTTCGTTATGGGGCTTTACATGCGGCGATTTTTAGCAGCAAAAGGTAGAAATATGAAAGATTGCATCCAAAGAGATTAAAATATAATAAGGCATAGAGGGGACAAAGCAAGGAAAATTTTCGACCGAATGATAGCTTGCGTTCATTCTAACTAACATGACGCTTGAGCTTCCAAGTTTTGTATGAAACTATTCCCAATGCCCCCTTTAAGTCCTATTATATTTTAATCTCTATGACTGCATCTATTTTCTTCACAGTAGGTGAGCAAATAGCACTGATACCAGTCCCTGACACACTAAATACTTGGTATAGACATAAGATTAAAAAGAGGTGGCCTTGAGTTTCTTGCTGGTTCTTCTTGGGATACTGCATTTGGAACCAGCAACTCGTCGGTGGATGTGGAAGCTCTAAGGTGAAGACACGCTCCGTAAAGCGACTATGCGTGAACGACGACGCCGACGCGTCTTGGCGAGAGTCACTAAACAGTGCATAATTCCTGTTTACAGATTAGTCTTATTTTTTGCACTCCTTTAGTTCTGATGAGAATACAATTTCATATTTAGTAGTAATATCTAAATCCAAGATGGCCGCCACGAAATGGTGGATTAAATATTTTTTCACAACTTACTTAATACGGGTATCAAATGAAAGGGCTTGACTAGTAAAATGCAGTACTAGATAGATAGGTTGCTAAAAACATAGCTTCGTTTAGGCTTTCCCGTAAAAATCGCCGAGTTTAAAAGCCCTACGACCGCTCGCTACGTTTCTTGAACCGGGTCGAAGAAAAAACGTTCGAGACCAACCATTAATTTAGTGCGTGAAAAGAACCAAGAGTTGGAACGTCGCGATTTTTCTTTGAATGATAATGGATGGCCTAGTAATGTTGGCGTTCGGCATTGCCGGTGACAATTTTTGTTCCATTTCTACTTGGTTTTCTGCCGTGAGGGTGCACCTGGTTTAATGACTCGAAAACTACTTTTTAGTTTGAGCGTTTATTAAGGTGTGTGTTTATTTTCCTTTATTGCTTTTATCTAAGGCAATATGAAATAGTTTTGCCACTGCATGTACGTAATCCGAAATAACTTACCCTGACAAATTTAAGATCGCTATCTCCAATTCCTAACATACATACTGACGACTGCAATATTATTGTTAGACGTCATTTTCCCTACTTCTAAAATTGTATCCGGTCAGATAAAAAAATCCTAAGTATTCTTATCTTGCTGGATCGAATAAGCATTCATTTGGGTCTCAATATAATATATGATTACCTAACACTGTTGACAGGGAGGTTAGAAATAACTTAACTCAAAATAGTTTAAAACCGACTTCAACTTATACGGTTTTCTCATTGATGCTATTGTCAGAACAAATTGAAATGGGACCACACGGGAAGCACCAGCTTTTAAATAAAAAAAAATCATCTAAATCGGCTCACCCAGGCGAAAGTTCTGAGGTAACAAACAAAAAACCGGCCAAGTGCGAGTCGGACTCGCGCACCGAGGGTTCCGTACAACCTTGCAAATTTATGGTTTTCGTAATTTTTCCTTTATCTATGCTATAAGACGTTGCTTCGTACCAAATTTCAAGATTCTGAGTTCACGGGAAGCACCCTGTAGGTTTTGATTCCCTTGCAAGTGTCGAAAATTTGCGGCATAAACGGCTGTATCTTTTGATTGCGTTGGCTTAGAAGTTTGATTTTTTCACAGCTTCAAGGGACAGTAGACCTGAGTAATTGATATAAATTTCAGCTTCATACCTCCACGCGTTCCTGAGAAAAAGGGTCTTGACAGACGGACGGACGGACGGACAACAAAGTGATCCTATAAGGGTTCCGTTTTTTCCTTTTGAGGTACGGAACCCTAAAAACTGTCGAAATGAGAACCTCCTTCTTTGCCGATTAAAAAAACGGGTAAAGTCGGTAATTTTTCGTACGTCCTAAAGGTGTCAAAACGAGTAAAATTTAACAAAGGAGTATTCTTTCCAAATCCAAAAATATATCTTCCTTGCTGGCATCAAGAGCAACAAACCTTGCAATATTTCAAAACAATGCAATTGCACAACTCCTTGGCACAAGAATCCCATTACGGGACTCCACGCTACACATTTAATAGTTCTGCGGATCCCTAATTTTCGTTCCTTGTCTCACGCACTAGAAACTTGGGAATACTCGCTGAAATGGCATGCTGCCAAGTGGAAGCGATAGAAGTAAATTAGGCAGCCTACGTTTTAAACTCTCGTCTTAGATTAAGTACAAGCTTCCTTTACAGTTAATCATAATTTAAACTATTTTAAGTCATTTAGAATTTGGTTGCACAGATATGCTCACATTTAGTGTCATGTTACAGGTTGTGAATAATAGACCGTCAGTGAGACTGTGAAGTTTAAAGCCGCACCATGGAATTGAGCTGCTCAATTCCATGGTGAGGCTTTCAACTTTCTGATAACAGTGCTGTTATCTCATGTTCCATTTGACATTGACCTTTTCATAGATGATTAGGTCATATTTTTAAACGTCTTCAAAAAAGAGGAGATTCTCAAATTCTCATTCGTCGCGAATGTTTTTTTTGTTATATTATTCTACGATTTGAACAGATTTAGATTTTTTTTTAGTTTGATCAAGTATACGTCAAAGTTGGTCCCGCATAAGTTTTGTGTAAATCCGATGAAGAACTTCAAGTGGAGACAGGAACTCCTCAACGGTCATGAGCAAATCATTGGCTATCAGCTTAATAGATTTAGTAGGTAATGGATGTTATAGATGTTTAATACGCAATAGTATTTTAGTGCTATTCGTTGAAATCGGTTTGTATTTTTGCAAACAAATTTGATTATTGGCTTGTTGTAATACTGCATTTCCAAAATCCTTAGAGCGTTAAAATTACATAATAATCGTTCCTTTCAACAAAAAAATTTCGTGGCCGTTTATATCATCTTTACCTATATAAAATATGTAATCATAAAAGGGTTTCAAATTTTTTCGTAATAGTCAATTCAATACGGGATCCCAATAAATCCATCTCGTTAGACTAAAAAACAATCCCTCCACTCCAATAAAAATGTAAGCCTGAATATCTGACGTTTCCCACTCTGCTTACCATGAATATTTCAGGAGGTCATTACAGCCAAGGGGTGAATAAGTGAGGGCCGCCGAGTTTCATTAAAATAATGACAGCTGTAGTGTACAGCCGACCACTCAGCGCGATGTAAGGGTTTTATCCAACAGTACGTAAAGTGGGGAAAACTGCGTTTTTTTCGTATTTGTGGTTTTTGATGTGGTTTTCCGTTAATGTATTATAGTACTTTGAGATATAAAAATATAAAATCTCGCCTTTTATCCCCGAGGGAGTAGACAGAGGAAATCCATTTCTGAAAACACCAGAACATTCTTTAGACCCCTAAACGTGAAGACAAGTTAAAAATAACTAGCAGGAATGTGATAGAAGCGGATGCAATATTATTTGGGATCGAACTTGAAGTTGCATTGTCGGTATTATGTACTAGCTTTTACTAGCGCACGTTTATTTCACTCCCTTAGGGGTTGAATTTTGCAAAATCCTTTCTTAGTAGATGCCTACACTGAATAAGCTATCTATGTACAAAATTTAAAGTCTCTAGTCCCTAGCGGTTTAGGCTGTGCGTTGATATAATATCACCAATCCGTCAGTCAGTTTATCATTTCATATTATGTAAATAAAAAATAATGTATTTGCCATAAAGATGACACCAGACATGTAAAGCTATTCCAAATTGATGCCATTACTTGCATCTAAGATAGACAGATAGACGAACAGAACGGCAAGAAAAGTCTTCATTTTTATCAATTATCAGAATAGAATTTAAGAGTAAACAAACTTATGTGGCTAACTCTAGATGCGAAGTTATTGTACGTAGTTTTAAAATCGTCGTAATTTGAAACGTGATTTTATTGACCATTAAGTGGTTATTGGAAAACTTGATACAAATGAGTGCAGTAACAACCCTGTAGGCAGACCTCTTAGTTCGATTCCCGGTTCAGGCAAGCAAGTAATGAGTATTTTATCACTTACTTAATGGAAAAGCAAACTATATGGTATCAAATTGTGACTGCACCCCTTTTGGCAATGTGCCCACGGTTACAGACAGACAAACTGACTGACATACGGACAAAGAAGTGGTCCTGTAAAGGTTTCTTTTTCTCATTGAGATACGGAACATAATGAATGAATACATATTTGAGTACGTACATAATAATTACTTTAATGATATATAATATTTTAAGGGTGTCGTGAATGGGCGAGTCGGTAGAGGACGACCTAGGCGTACTTACATCGACCACATGTAATGTATTGAAAAAAATCCAGTTAAAGAGTACCCGAAACCGACGAGCTGGCATGAGTCGTTTTATGGATGTGGAAGCACGCGAAATCTGACAGGTTCGTAGCAAGTGGCAATCTGATTGCCTTCCCCAATGGGATATAGGCGTGAATGTATGTCGTTATATTTTATTTTTCTACGTCCCATTCCGCAAATATTTCCCCCAACATTGAAGGAACTAAACGTTTTGTCAAAGTATTGCCATTTGCAAGTCACAAGTCGCTTCTACGAGCTTGTTTTCCAAATTCCGGAACAATTATTGTTTAACTGCTGGGCAACACGCGAACCTGTATAAGGCTTATGACACATTATATGCGCGGAAGCGGAATTCATTTATTACTTGTTTCTCGATACTTAGTCTGTGTTTCAACGTGAAAATAAGCCATTTACTATTTACTCGTAAAATTTCTAATTTCGACTAATAGTTTAGTTGTTTTTATGCGTGCAAAGGTAACAGAGAGAGTTTCATCAGCATTTATAGAGTTAAGTAGAAAGATAAATTGTTTATCTTAATTCACATTTTACACATACAGTTAGCCGAGCCTGCTTCACATGATGATAATTAGTGAGAATCGGGTTCGAATCCTGGCAGGCATCAATGAGTTTTTCAAAACTTACGAACATATTCATTACTTGCTCGACGGTGAAGGAAAACATTGTGAGGAAACCCGCAAGTCCCAGAATTAATTCTGAAGCAGGTTTAACAGACCCAGTTCGGCGCTATCACGCTTAGGGGTCCAAAGAATATCTCGTGAAAAGTGTGTAGTTCTAGAAATGGAATACCTTGGCCTACCGCCTCGGTGACAAAACACGTGAGTTTTTTTTTAACATAGTCAATCAAACAAAGTAAAAGAATAAAACGATAATAATCTGTGTATGCTGCAGTAATACAAAATAGAGCAGCATAATATTTTAATCTCGTTTTAGGTACCAAAGACATAGTTATTGTTGAACATTATTTTAAAAATAAAAAAGTCCCGCATATTTCTGTATCCGCAACCGCATCCACGTCCTCGTCGCGTTCTCTAATGCATACGAGACCTAATTGCCACGATTTAAATAACGCGCTTTGAAATCGCTTCCAAAGTATAGTAATTTCTGAGCCTTCGAAATTTTTGGTAAATTGTGTCATATACTTGTCATTTGGGATTAATGATAGATAGTGAAACTTCAAATACACAAAAACGTAAGTACTTATAGTAACTTTAATTTCAATTTCATTTATTTGCTTATCACATGGTACTTAAAAGATATTACAGATAATTTAGGTCTATGACATGTGAAACCCTGTAAGGGCACTGCAAAACTGATGGAGAGATTGTCTGTAAGATAGTAATAATTATAAAAATAGGTATGTACTACTAAGTTTCTTACTTAAAATTTAACAACACAACCTACAAAATCATTAGACTAACAACATTATAAATAAAGCGCTACTGAGCAGGGCATAATAATAAAAAAAAAGAATTATCCATTATATATTATATAAGCATATTATTATTTTGTATTGTTATTAATAAATGTTATATTATTATTACTAGATTATTATTATATTAATTTTTTCAACAATTACTCCGAATTATTACTGAAAAATTCATTGATGCTATAAAATGCTTTATTATGTAAATAGTTTTTAAGGTGATTAATAAAAATATTATATTTTTCATAGTTTTTAATAAAATTAGGGATGTGGTTATATATACGAATCGCCATTGAATGTGGACCCGACCGGTATAGGTTAAGCGTAGTAGGTGGCAGTTTTAATTGATTTAGATTCCTATTGTTTCTTTTAATAATTTTTATTGGAGAGTATAGATGCATGTGCTTTTTAACGAATTTACAGCATTCTAATATGTATAAGGAAGTTATAGTGAGTATTTTTAATTTAATGAAGTAAGGTTTGCAGGAGTCTAGAGGTTTAATTTTAGCTAATATTCTGATACATTTCTTCTGTAATACAAATACGTCTTGGATGAGGGAACAGTTTCCCCATAGTATTATGCCGTACGACAGCCGCGAGTGTACGTATGCGTAATATGCCGTTAGCGCAGTTTTGTAGTCTGTTGTTCTTTTAAGTTGTAGGAGTGCATATATTAGAGACGACAGTTGTTTTGTCAGCTTATACACGTGCGGTTTCCAGCTTAAGTTCGAATCAATATTTATTCCTAATAAGGTTGTTGTACTGTTTATATTTACCTGAGATTTGTTGAAGGTATATTTCAGATTTAAAGAAGGTTTTTGAAATGGTCTAAATTCTATTATTGTTGTCTTATTGTAATTCAATAATAAATTGTGAGCATTTAGCCAATTTTGAGTTTTTACTAGAGTTGTATCTAATTTTGCTTTTATTTCCGGTGTATTTTTGCATGAGTAGAGTATAGTTATATCGTCAGCAAACAGGGTACATTTGTCGTCGCTAAGGATTTTGGGCAAATCATTTATATATACTAGAAATAGTACACATCCCAGTACAGACCCCTGTGGTATTGAATTTCTGACAGTAATTATGTTAGACCTTATATGTTGCACTTTGCCCGTATCAAAGTTAACATTCTCTATTTCTACACATTGCTTTCTACCTGTCAAGTAAGAAGACATCCATTTATGTACTATTCCTCTTATGCCGGTGCCATGCAGTTTGCTTAATAATATATCATACCTTACGCGATCATACGCTTTGCTCAAGTCGAGCAAAAGTCCTACAGCGTACTCTCTTTTATTCAGTACTTCCAAAATTTGTTGAGTATAGTTATAGACTGCCAAAACTGGGGAATGATTTTTCCGAAACCCATATTGATTTACGTCGAAGATGTTATATTTTTCATAGAATTTATAGAGTCTTTTAAATATTGCCATTTCAAAGATTTTTGAGGATGTTGGAAGAAGCGCGTGAACCGCAATACCTTAAAAAGTTTTAACTACTTATTTGCAAGATTTTATATTATACTAGGAGCGCCCCGTTTCACTCGCGTAGTTCCTGTTCCTAAGTACGGGCATAAAATACAGCCTATGTAAAGTACCTTCCCTAATTGTTGACGCCGCGCAGGTACTCAATTATCTCCATACCAAATTTAATCAAAATCCGTCCAGTAGTATTTGAATGATTTGTTGAGTAGACAGACAGACAAACAAAGTTTTCAAAAATTGGGATTTTGATATCTACATCATATACATATATAATAAATGTGGGTATATCCAGTAATGGAAAACCTCTGCCTACGCCCTCGGGGATAAAAGGCGTGAGATTATTGTTTTTTTTTATCGATAACTATCTACATCACCGCTAACATTTTCCTAAAATATTTAATGTACAGACACGGTCTCGTTACAGTTTTATTATATGTATAGATTAAATACCTACATCAAAAAGTTTTATCTACTTATTATCTGCAAATTATTTAGTTCTTTGTTGTTTCTAAAACTTCATTTTATTTATAAGAAGTATGCTCTGACTCACTACAAAACTTGTATAAAACTCAAAGAAAACATAGTACTGATTGAGTAATATTAAAACTCAGCGTAGTAAACTCAGCGTAATATTACGATATTATCGTAATATTACGCTATCTTTAGTACAGTTAGTACTTTTTGTCGGCCTTCGCGCAGATGTGAGAAAAACTGACGCAAAAATATACATGGGGCAGTTAAACACAGCGCACGTCTCCAGGTTACGGATTTCATAAAAGTAATTTTATTTCTTACCATAAAAGGCGACGTGTCTGTACACCTACGAAATTTTTGGGTCTATGCATCGATGTGGGAAATTGTCAGATCCCCAATAGATGAGCTCACGTGGTTCCGTTTAAATCATTTCTGGCTGCAAAAGGTGAAATAATCAACGCACTATAAATAAAAATGACTTAATATTAGTTGGGATAGACGAAGATTTGTTTTAAAATTTGATATGGAGCCAGTAAAGCAGAGCTCTACAGGTGGACGAGGACAATACGTAATTCTGTCGGTCTGTCCGGATTTTTTTATTTACAATTATAAATTACACTCGCCAAACTACAAAGCAGTTAGTCGGCGACAATAACGCTACTTTCGTCTTTTATTAACTTATCATTGGAGGCATGCATTATCCAATCCGTTTCTTTCGATTCTTGACCGATTAAAGTGGTGATAGCCCGGACGGTTGAAGAGCCGGCCGAAAATCAGTGAGGCTCGGGTTCGAATCCTGGCATGTACCAATGAGTTTTTCAAATAAAAACTTACGTACATATTTATCACTAGCTCGTCGGTGAAGGAAAACATCGTGAGGAAACCCGCAGGTCTCAGAATTAATTCTGAGACATGTGTAAATAGACCCGGTCCGGCGATGGGCTCACCACCTATCACGTTTAGGGGTCCCATATATATCGTGAAATGTGGGTATATCCAGTAATGGAATACCTCTGCCTACCCCCTCGGGGATAAAAAAAGGCGTGAGATTATATTATTATTATTATTATTATATATTATTATATTATTATTATTATTATATTATATTATTATATATTATTATATTATTATTATATTATATTATTATATATATAAAAGGTATATATCTCCTCTAAATTACAAACTTTGAATCCATACCACATGAAGCCAAAGCCTAGGAATGTTCTGATATAGAACTCTAAATTGTAAAAAAACTACTTCAACTTTTTGTTTTTTCATGGATTCTATTGTCAAAACTGGACCACACGGGAAGCGACAGCTTTCAAATAAAAAAAGAATCATAAAAATCGGTTCACCTAGTTGAAAGTTCTGAGGTAAGAAACATAAAAAAACATACAGTCGAATTGAGAACCTCCTCATTTTTGTATGTTGGTTGAAAATACTTCCATTTTAGACTTGACCAGGTATAACAGAACTGTCATAACAAAACACTGGCTCGCCCTGTCTCCGCGCAAAAAGAGAAAAAAAACTGATTTAGCTTGCCTATTTTACGGTGCGTTTCCATTTCACGGCTCAATCTCTGTACTGATTTAGGAAGTTTTTTAGACAGATAGTTCATAATTATCTTGAGAAATAAATTTTTTTACATTACTCGACCTTTTGTCTTAGAACGCAAAAAAAGTGTATAAAATACATGTTACCTACGTTCATTGCATTAGCATATCTATCTTTACTGTTGGTTCTCAAATCGATGAGTCTATGTGTACTCTGGAGACACCTTTACGACAATTGTCTCTAAATGAGATCGAGAAATAATACTGAAATTTTATGTGAAACAGTTAAAGATCATAGCTCTATTCGCACTAAATTCATTTTTATTTTGGAGTCGTGCTTTGAACTGTAATCGTTACAAAACAGAGAGCTATCTCCCCATTAACCGTGCTTGATACTGCTTAACTCTAATACCATTGTCACATATCTATAGAATCACATCTTATACCTACCTGATGGAGTTGGCAAAGGTGTCCCATTTTTCAACATAGTACCTACTTTTCGGACCCTCCAACGTTATATGTCATCGGACCCGGTTTCTATTACACAGACCTCAGATATAATTCTATGAACTGCAGGTTTCCGCACGATGTTTTCCTTCAACGTCAAGCTTGTGATAAATGGACGGGCCTGTTGGCTCAGTTGGTAGTGACCCTGCCTTCTGAGTCGGAGGTCGCGGGTTCGATCCTCGCTCGGGGCCAACATTTGTGTGCATTAACATATATGTTGGCTTCGTGTCTGGGCGTTTAATATTTATTTAAGTATATGTTTGTCAGTTGTTCAGCAGGTACCCATAGTACAGGCTCTGCCTAGTTTGGGACCGAATAACCGTGTGTGAATTGTGTCCGACATTTATAAATAATTCTGAACATTCTAAAGCACTCATTAATACATGACCCAGGAAGAGTTAATCATATTACTTGAATTAGCATAGCTAAATTTAGTGGTGTCTATGGAAACCTTGTTATTATTGAACTATATTTATGAAAATTAGTTAGACTCAACTAAAGTTCGAAGGCATCAAAATAAATTTTTTATATTAATATACTAATTTGGGTGTATGAGAAATCGCGCTTATTTTGTTACGCGTTGAATATGTATGCTTTATTAAACTCACCTACAACATTTCTTCTAAAGCTTATTCTGTTTTGTACGTTTAGATATGAATTTCACAAAGAGTATAAAATGTGCCTCGGTTATCTAAAGGAACGCACCGTATGGGACTCAGGGCGGAACATTACACGTATTTTATGTTCCTAGTCCCGACGAATCCCTCGGGACCCGACTGTGGTTCATCGACTTTACGGCTTCCCGGGAAAGTATCTTACTTCTTATTGTGTTTTAATTTTTGGGGCTTCCAGAATTTTCGATTCTTTTTCTACGCCATTCTTATATTCTTTATAATTTTCCTTATATTTTGATGTCTTTATTATATTTTCTTGGCAATGTTAATTCTATTTAATATTTACCGAAGAAGCGTAAAGTAACAATAAACAATTTCTATAGATAGATCTCAAGTCTACTAAACAAATATTTTATGAAGACATAAATAAATATCAAATTCTAATATAAATAGAGACAGATTCAATAACACAGAATGAGTAAACGAACAGATGGTACATGCAAAGTAAACAGAAAAACTTTCTGCTACAAAATTACACACGAAACACTTTTAAGATATACTGTAAGATGTTCGTAATGTTCTAGAAAAAATAAAAACGATTTTATAGTCCAAAGTTAGCTGAAATATTGCGCAGCGTGCTAACTTAAGTTTTACAGAAAAGCATACATAAGTAGGTGAAGACTTAAGTATATTATGACGATACTTGGATCGTTTTTAGGGTTTCGCTTTCGGAAAAAGAAACCTTTATATAATATAACGAGCTTTATATATTAAAAATTGCTGCTATATCTGTTTATATGTTTGTTGACAAATGACAAAAATTTTATTTTCATAACACACCGAAATTTTAAAGGGTGCCTATCATATTATTATGAAAGAGCGTCATTTGTATAGAATAAAACATATTTTAATTTTTTTTGCCACTTAAGAAATTTAGGCATACATAGTAAAAAAATACAATTTTCAACTTAACACCAAAATTTACAAATTTTGGTTAAGTATAGTTGAAAATGGTACTTTTAAACTGAACTAAACTAAAAAATATGAAATATTAACAGTTGATTGAGGTTTACAAATATATGTATCTATTATTACGACGGTAGATAAATGTAAATATAATGAGAAGACATACTGCACCGACCCCAAATAATCGGTAAAGGGCAAGAAAATTATGTGAGGTTTATAAATTTTAATGTTATGTAATAATAACAATTTTATTTTCGAGGTATCTAACTAAAACAGTGTTTTAGAAATCAGCAAAAATCTTTTACTACCAAACTTAGTTGAAAAATTCAACATTATAATAAATATAATATTTTGTAAATTCCTACCAATTTACGGACCCCTCGGTGCGTGGCCATCTCGGAATTGGCCGGTTGGTTTCAAACATTTGCTACTACTAATCCAACCGAAATATTTTTACCATCCCTCTGCTATTCAATATTAAAAGTCGCTTGCCCAAAAGGCAAACACTTTCATGGCCATGCAATATTTTTATTGCTACCCAACCCGCTTAGAGAGACCCACTAAATAAAATATTTTCCCAAGAAATATTTGTGTTATTGCCGAGTTTATGCTGGCTACGTAAACTCGCACAATAACGTCCTTCTGTGGGACGCTAAAATGTTTGCTGCCTTCAGTCCGGATTTGAAATGTTTATTTTGTGTACACTCTACGTCACAATACGTTATGGGATGGGCGGTGGCCATGAAGCGTTATTTTCTCAAAGGGTGCCAACGGGCTAAGGCATTGCTCTCTGTGCGTACGTCTGTCAAAGGACTGCATCTAGACGTCACGCGCACTAGTTTCTTTGCAAAAAAGTCTGCCTATTGCTGCGCGGGGGACGAGGAAACGCACACAAATAATGTTAACACAAACGCATTTTTTGACAAAACAATGAAACACTAGATTGAACTAGATGCACACAAATACATTCACCAATTCGAGCACTCTGTGATCTCAAAAAAACTAGTAGTATATAACAGGTATGATCGTTGACCGACACTTTTTTTTGGCAGAGGGCCTCGTCTGCCAGTGGCGTCTCCGGTTGGTTTAATACTCAAAGGTTCAACCGTAATACGGGGTAATACCTAGATGCTTGAAGTTTTTACAATCGTCGAAAAGTTATCTGTTGTGTTGTGTAAGCACAATTTTAGCGTTGTCGTTTTTTTATTGTTTAAGAAACAAAAGACTTATCAACACATTTAAGTTCATTTATTTACAGATACAATCTTTTTATTGTGGGCCTAATTTTGAGCCACACACAATTCAAATTTTGCCAAATTCAAATTAGCAAAGTTTTATTATACTATGACAACAATCTTTGCTAATTCATCAAAGTATAACATTGTACGAAGTTCAATGTAATGAACCTGACAACATTACTTTGACAATTAATTTAAATTAATGTTGTTGGAATTTCAATAAAAACGTTAACTCAAAGACAACGTTCCTATGTGGGTTGTGTGGCGTTAAAGTTTTATTGTTAGTTTGAAAAAAGAATTCTCAGGACACTGAATATTGTCATTGAAGATCGCGCGATCATCTGATATAAGCGCCGCCGTGACAAACTGTTGTCGACGTCGTGTTTTTGTCTCGTATTCGGTGCGAAGGAGCGAGACAAAACAACAGACACAACTTTGTCTCGTAACTCATGTTCGCCTGCTACAGATCACACTTGCAACAGCAGTATCATCGCACGATGAAATCGTACATATACATAGGGGGGAGAAAGAATATCCCCAAGTAACATAGGCTTTATTTTATTCCCGTATTCCCACGGGAACGGGAACTACGCGGATGAAACCGCGCAGAACCGCTAGTGATAGCCTTATGGTTAAAGAGTTTGGTGATAATCAGTGAGGCTCGGGTTCGAATCCCGGCATGTACCAATGAGTTTTTTAAAACTTACGTACATTATTATATTCATCACTAGCTCGACGTTGAAAGAAAACACGTGACGAAACACGCAGGTCCCTGAATTAATGAAAGACCCGGTCCGGCGATGATAGGTTCACCACCTTTCACGTTTAGGGGTCCAAAGAATATCTCGTGAAAAGTGGGTATATTCAGAAATAGAATACCTTTGCCTCCCTCGGGGATAAAAGGCGTGAGATTTTTTTTATTATTATATTAAATCTCTTTTGAGACAACCGTTTGTGGACGCTGTCTTTATCAGGTTCTTAAACTGCCGCCCTATCTCACGTTACAATGTGTGAATAGCGTAACGAGGCACCGTTTCCAAGCCGATTTATTTACTCTGAGCTCTCTCTGATAAATTGAAGCGAGACGTAACCACACCAAATTAAAGAGCCACCCGTGCCCAAAGCGGCCCATATAAATTGGCAGTATTAATCTTTGTCATTTAATACTCCATAAACTTCAACGGAGTTGAATAACGCACCTGTTAACAATTATATATCCTCCTGAATAAATAGCTATATGAGGCCATTTTAAATTTAATTGCAAATATTTTGAGGGTCAGTACAATTTAATTTTTAATTTTTGACGTGACAACGTCTTATAATTCGATGGATCCGGCTGCATGCACGAAAAAGTATGACGTATGCGGCGTTACAGTGCAAGCGAGAGCGCGCAACGAGCGACAAAGAGGCACAATCCATTCCATCAGTATTTTCGAAAAAGTATGACGTTGTCACGTTCAACTACCGTCAGTAAACCGACTTTACAGACAACCGTTTATTTTTATTTTGGTAACAGACAGTCATGTGTCTTTAATAATCAATACAAACATATTTTTTCTTATAGACTTAGAGTACCAACAAATTAAAAGTAAATACGAGTACATTATTAACATGTGATTCGGAAACGATAAATTTCACAAAGCAATTTGCTACGGTTTTGTAAGAAGATGTCTGAAGTTTACTGAACTGGTGCTGGTGATAGATTACAAGTTTCTTAGATGTCTTTTTATTATTTTAAAACAAATCTATGTGTATTATTTGAAAACAAATATGTAAGAGACGTAAAATTAACACAATATAAAGAAAATCAAAAATCAAATATACGTTTTTCTGGTTCTTTTCTAATTAAATAAAATTATTATTTTGTAAACATGCTTTGCATTAACCCTCACTACCACACTAAAAACTCCGCAATCACACTACATTCATAAACCAATCACAGCCCGCTTTTTGACGGGCCGGGCTACTTAAGTTTGGTAGTGTGCGTGTATTGTTTATGTACAGCGTGTTAGTTTTTTGTATTTTTATTTTTGTAATAATCGATGTTATCTAGTAATGTAGAGCATGAAAAATAAAAATAAATACACAGAATAGTTTCTTGTTCATTATTTGATGTACCCTTTGAATATTTTCACTTAATTTAAAAGGACCATGTATAATTTAATGGGTTACCATTGGCGTGGGCATTCCCAGAAATGAAATAACTGCCTACCCCTCGGTGATAAAAAGGCGTTGAATTTTCGTTCTGCCGTGGTAGGTGGGCAGGGTATTCAATTTCAGAAAATTCCGTCATTTCATCAGTACCTATATAATCTTTGGACCCTTAACTCTTAACGTAATAGGTGGTGAGCCCCTAGCCGGACCGGCAGGCGTATTCAGGGAGCTTCGATATTCGACTCAGAATCGAAAAATCTGTCGAACACTTTCGAGATGGGCTGATGTTGGTGTCGAAACCTAATGTCATATGTGACATAAGGATTCGGAAATTTTTTCACTCGATCTGAATCGAACGGAAACGGTATCGAGCCTCCGTGAATACGCCTGCGGGTAATAGAATTAGTATCTACTGTAATAATATTAATGTTATTTGAATTTAGATCTAACCCTCTCATCAGTCCTTGTACGTCAAATTGAAGATCTATTCCGCGAAATAGCTTACAATTTCATGGATGGCTTGCTAAGGGAACGGTAAACTGTGGCCCTGCTATCGACTTTTAAAAGCTTTATTTCATTGAGTAGTGATAGCCTTACGGTTAAAGCGCCTGCTTCACATGATGAAAATCAGTGAGGCTCGGGTTCGAATCCTGGCATGTACTAATGAGTTTTTCTAAACTTACGTACGTATTTATCACTAGCTCGACGGTAAAGGAAAAAACATCGTGAGAAAACCCGCAGGTCCCAGAATGAAATCGGAGACATATGTAACAGACCCGGTCCCGGCGATGGGCTCACCACCTATCACGGTCCAAGGAATATCTGGTGAAAAGATGGTATATCCAGAAATGGAATACCTCTGCCGACTCCCTCGGGGATATAAGGCGTGAGATTATGTAATGTAATATAATGTAATTATTAGAAAAAGTCGTTTTACGATACTGAACAAACTAATTTCAGGTATTGCGCTTATTCTGTTACATTATAGCATATTTTTTTTAGTAATACGTATGTAGTAGAAATAAGAAAAATAACATCATTTTCTATCTCAAATTAAGTGTAATGTTCTTTTCGTGGAATTGGAACTTACTTCGATTTCCTTATATCCAATAGAGTAATGGGATTAAGATGAGATTCTCAGTCACAGAGCTAATAAAATTATGGGGAAACCTACGAGGAATAAGATAGAAATGAGCGAAACGCACCCGAGAAACAAAATAAAGTTTCCTGACAAATTCAATCATGATTGGTTTACTAACAAATGAGCCATTTCATCGTGAACCTCATGAACATCATTTCGTAATTTTCGGCAAAAAGTACCAAATAGATTTTTATTAAACTTTACATTTCTAAAGCTTGGCACCGACGCCTAAAGCCGGGTACTCACCAGCGAGCCGTGGCCGTAACATGAGTGATACAGTAACGAGGTTCTAGTGAGTACGCGTGTACAGAGGGCTCGCGACGTTGTAGCTGGAATGCTTTCACCAAGCGTAGGTACTCATTTTGCGAGCTGTAACTGTAACCAAACAGATACAGTAACGTGGACGGTTTTTAAGCGCACTGCCAGCGCCCTTTGATTCGCGTGCAAAAAACCGACAATCGTCGGCTCGCTGCGAGTTTCTCGTGTAGCGATCGTTGCAGGCTCGCGAACCACATACACACTATTTTCTTATGGTTACAGTACAGTACATGCAACGGTTACGGCTACAGCTCGCTGGTGAGTACCCGGCTTAAGAAATAATATGATAATACGTTACTTGTCCCGAATTATGTCCAACTCAAATTTTCTTAATTATTGTTGTCCTTTTGGTGCTATTCTTTCCAGTCGGTTTGTATTTTTGTTAAATATTTGTTATTCATACTTTAAGTGGACTTATAAAGTATGAGTTTACTATTATTTGCATCAGGCGACCCCCGAGCAGGCGGCTTTCTCGCGCAAACGATAAGTATTGCCATCCAGCGCGGGAATGCCGCCTACGTGATGGGCACCTTGCCACGGCGGCCTCATTTTTTTTAAATCTTTTGTTTAGTTTAGTTCCTAGTTATAGTTTTACTTGAAGTTTTATTTTTTACCTCTATGTCTTTATCATAATAAATATTTTTTTTGCATATACTCAGCATCCAATATCTATTGTTTCTAAACCTATTATACTGATAGCCAGCTATTCGCTGATGTATGTTGAGGAGTTCCGTTCTCCACCCTTATGTTCTTCATCAGATTTTCACAAAACTTATATGGCACCAAGCTTGAGGATAACCGAAAAAACTAAAAAAATTGTCGGAAATACGTATGCGTCGATTTATGAACCGCCTCCTTTTTTGAAGTCGGTATAGAATAACACATAGCATAGATTCTTTTTATCCCGAAACGAAAAGATGTCGCTGGCAAAAGCTTGTCCATAATAACTCCTGATTCCAACGTGACTAATCGCCATCGCAAGCCCTCTGGATTGCGAGACTATAAAGGCCACTTGTAGGTTATATTAAGCCACTCAAGGGTACCTGACATCGTTTCTCTTATTGTGCGTAAAGAATTTGACGAGTCTTGTGAACCATGAAAGGGGACCTCTTCATGCCACTTCTTATAATGCCACTAGATACATTTGTAACGACCCCTGAAAAGATGCAACATCGAGAACTCTCAATGGGAAGATTTTGCAGCACCGGCTGGAATTGCGTGGGGTAGAGAAGAGGAAAGTCCGCGAATTTGAGGAGCAACCTCGACACTAAGCGCGACAAGTTAAAAGTCCGTCCACCCGCCACCAAAACTACAACTATGTGAACGGCGTGCTCATTGCACGCCCTCACTGCGCACGGTAATTTTTCGCAAAAATTGGCTATATTAGCCATACTCGGGCGCACCAACGTCGGCAATCTGACTAAAGGTATGATTCCGATCTCGGCAGCAAGCAGCAGTGCTGCCGCAGCAATGCTGCCGCAGCACTACTGGTCCCCGTACATTCTAGTTATATGGGTTTATATGAGATGACATTCCGAGCTCGCAGCAATGCAGCGCTGCATTGCTGCCGCGGCATTGCCGCTTGCTGCCGAGATCGGAATCATACCTTAAGAGTCGAAGTGGTCGCCATGGCCGACAATCACATATAGAACAACAAATTCACATACGACAAAGAGTTTTCAATATAACAGGGCTTTGGGCAGGGCAGGGGGACAAAGCGAACAAAATCGTAATCCAAAAGTTATTACCCAGTGGTCATAATTCCAGTGTGATATGTTTGTATAAATATGACTGCCTAACATCACTCGTCTGACCGTGGTTTCCTTGCTCGCCTCGTGAAACATCGTCCTTTTTCAGGAGGTACTTTGTAATACTTTCCAGTTCAACAGCTGTTGAACCTAATTACTGTACCTAATTTATTTGTTCCTTTTTTGAGTCTATTTTTGAATTTATTATATTGTCAGAACTATCTAGATATTCTTTTGCATCGGATCCCTAATTTTCCCATCTCGTTTTCAATAACTGCCTTAACACTCTTGAAGGGACGGTTTACCGTCAAATGCTAATATGGAGGAGCGGAGGTGGAATACTCCTCCATCTTGAAATGGGAAGATCTTCCGCCTATCGAGGTGATCGTGCCTGGGGACCGCGGTCCAATGGTTGATGTTGGACAGTTGTATTAAAACAAACTCATTAGAAAACTTCGATAGCGCGGTCTAGAACTCGGCCATCCATTGGCGCGTTCTATGCAGTGTCGCTACACTACACTGGATATGCCATTCCTTCTACCTGCCTTGCACTAGATTAAAAATAGCCACAAAAAAGGTCTTGTTTTAGTCTTACTTCCTTCGTACCATGAGGTCTCATCAAGTAAGCTTGTTTTACTATCGTTTTGTCAAACCTATAACTTGTTTTATTTATCAAAGCTTGTTTCGGAACACTAAAATGATTTTTTCATCACTATGAAGACATAAAACAGTATTGTTTCAAGAGGTCATGGTAGAGTTAGGTCCCCAGACACAGGTATTATCAGTCTCAATAGCCTCTCGACACAGACGCCACTAGATATAGCAATATTAGCAATATCGTAAGACAATAGCGACTCAATTGAGTCCGCTACCTCCGGGTAATTACCAGTACAATAGGAACGGCTAACACATGCAAGGGATGATTCGCAGTAGCAGGATTCCGAGTAACGGTGAGGTCTATAGTCCATTGGCTAGGTACAAACGTGAGCTATTGTTATGCTTAAGCCTATTTAGTGGCATATCTTATGGTGGAAAGAGTATTATTTTCTCCAGTTGCAAAATGTTATTATGTTTTTAATGTATGTAAATATAATAAAAAAATCTGACGCCTTTTATGACCTTTTAACTATGTAAGTACGTATATAATTTTTTTTTGAAGCCGCCAACGGATTTTGAAGTACAATTTTACTGTCAAATCAGTCCTTTGCAGGATTAATCTTTTGTCGACTAAACGATTCATATTTTTTTATCTCCGAAATGTCATAGGCAATTTTTTATTTACCCAATTGTACTGACATAAGGAAGATTATTTCCCAAACCTCATAAGCCAAGAATTATTTTTTTATTGTTCTGTCGCGCATTGGAACCGCACGACGCTAGACTGATAATTAGAAACTTGGTACTATATAATTCCACGTCAAAGAAATTTCTATAAAAAAATCAGCATTAAAATATAAAATTTGGAGTTTATTGCAAGGTTTATTTGTAATATTAGTAAAAGGAATCTGGGCTAAAGCTTTTAGCACGGTTTGGATGTTTGCACCGTATTAGCTTGGATTCGATCCAGAACAGGAAATAAAAATGAGTTTTCGCACCAGCCTCGTTGTTATTGGACGTACGTTCCAAGCGGTTTGTTGGAGCAGCACATTAGTTTGAAAATTCAACCGAATTGGCTTGATCTGTTGCGGTCTTTTCTAGTCATAACATCCACTAATTTCAAGGAGTATTGTCTACGCGTCTCTCTGGTATTGAATCCTGGTCACCATCATCACCAATCTGTAACGGACTACTGATTTTATCAATTTTCGAAATGCGAGCTACTAACAAGCAAAATTTAATCAATATCAGTTAACCAATTTACCCGTGAAACGAACAAACAGAGTCACTTTGCAATTATAATGTTAGTCGGGACTACCAACATAAGTAAACAATATGCACCAACTGCCCAACGAGTGGCCATCGACGCCGAGGCAGACAGACCCCATAGGAGTTGGGATCAACTGGATGATTTTTTAGTACCTACCTACATGGACAGTATTATTATAATATATGTATCTATTTAAGTAATAGTATGTTCAATATACATATTAACTACCTTTATAGTGTACCGTTCTACCCTGGTTCTAATCTCTCAGTTTCATCCATCCCAAGGTTGTCTGGTAGAGATCGCTAAAGACGATAAGACCGCCAATTGTACTTAAATTAATTTGTATATCAATAGGCAATGTATTGTTTTTGGTTTACAATAAAGAGTTATTGTATTATATGGACAGGGATGGCCAAGGATAGGAATAAGTTGAAGGATGTAGGAAACTTGTTCAGCAGTTGGACTGTTCAAATATTCCCCATGCCTTTTATCCCCGAGGGGGTAGGCAGGTGTATTAAATTTCTGGATATACCCACTTTTCACGAGATGTTTTTTGGACCCCTAAACGTGATAGGTGGTGAGCCCATCCGGCCCGAGTGTTTTACACATGTCTTAAAATTAATTCTGGGACCTGCTGGTTTGGTCACGATGTTTTCCTTTACTGTCGAGCTAGTGATAAATAAACAAATATTTGTTTAATAAAAAACGGTGTATCGAACAAACAGTCCGTTTGGGTATTTCTCCAAAACTTTGTAGATAAATAGTAATATCTCTAAGTTGCCGACAATATGAGAGCAAACATGGCGACGAAATCGGATTACACTGGGGAGCTTTTCAGCAAAACCAATAGAAGCAGGAAACCGAGCACTGGACTTCACAGGCGCGGATCGCAAGGAAAATTGTTACATTTATTCTATACTAGCAGCGCCCTGCGGTATCACACGCGTAGTTCCCGTTCCCGTGGGAATACGGGGATAAAATATAACCTATGTGTTATTCTGATGTATAAGCTACATAACTGATGTAAAGTTTCATCAAAATTTTACGTGAAAGAGGAACATCCAGACATCCATCCATACAAACTTTCGCATTTATAATATTAGTAGGATATCGGGTGCCCAGCGACGTTGCCCGCGCGGGTCCAGTTTATTCCCGTTCCCGTAGGAATTTTCAAAAATCCCTTCATAGCGGTTTTCTACGACATAAGTCATACATGTCTGTCTGTCTGGTTGTGCACGCATCACACAAAAACTATTAGCCGGATTTTAATGAAATTAGATGTGTAGATAACTGAGTAAACGGGTCAACATCTAGAGTACTTTTTAGAACGGAAAATCTCTCATTCCTACCGGAATATTAAAAAACTGGGTAAAAAGATAAGTACTACTCCGAAACGATAACACCTAGAAACTTAAACTTTTGTATGTGGGCGTCTTATAATAATATGTCGTAGGCAACAGCTATGAATGTATTTTTGGAAATTTCCACGGGAACGGGAATAAACTGGATCCGCGCGGGCAACGCCGCTGTGCACCCGCTAGTTTGTAATAAAACCACATGCGACTTAAAAAATATTTCATCAATGGAAACATAAATTTCCTTGGAGTAACATTTGGTATAATTTTCCCGCGGGAACAGGACTGATACGAGTGAAACTGCTACTGCTAGTGTACAATGAAGAGCAGTTCCTTTTAATACAGGGTATTTTTTCCCTAAACCATAGGGATAACAAACCGAAGTTAGATACGTGATAATATAATTCAAGAGGGGATTATTATGTGACATGGTGACAGTCCCTTTATTATTGCAGTGGATCTAACCCTCTGAATAGAGATATTTCACCGCTGCGGTCGTTAGCACCGCGTGTGAAAAAAAACTCAAATACATTTGAGTAAAGTGCGAATTCGGCAAGCGATAAGCTCTCTTTGTGTGAGGCGCGAGTGTCGGGCACTATCATAATTTATTTGAACCCGCAGGTATTCGGTGTATAGGGTTAACTATGTAGTGATAGTGCAACAATAGTAAATGCTTCTTTGTCAGAACGCTCTAAAGTATACTTAAAATGAAAATCGTTAATAATAAATAAAAACTACCAAAATAAATCTAAATACAAAAATTTAAGTTTTTTTTGTAAATACTAATACTTATTGTTTAATTTATTTAATGTATACTAGCGACCCACCCCGGCTTCGCACGGGTGCAATGCTTATAAGATTTTCCTGAATTTTCTTTGCTATAAACCTTGCGGAGCCCTAGACCTTTCCAACGAATGCAAAACCATGGAAATCGGTTCGTCAGTTCTGGAGTTAAATCGTCAGGAAGGAAAACCCGACTTATTTTTATATAGTTGATTATGTATATATTTATATGTAAGAGTATGTTCAATAATATATAGTGCACCGTCGACCCTAGTTCTAATCTCTCAGTTTCATCCATCCTAAGGTTGCCTGGAAGAGATCGCTGAAAGCGATAAGACCGCCCATTGTACTTTAGTTAATGTTGGTATCCTTATTGTGTTGTTTTTGGTGTACAATAAAGAGTTGTTGTATTGTATTCCAAAGTATGGGTTTGTATGTTGAGGCTACTCTGAAATTACTGAGACAAAAAAATCTATTACAGAAACTTACATTGTGTCTGACTAATATTAGGCTATAAATATTTATTTTGAATATAGAAATAGTATTCAGTCTGTGTTGAATAAAGAAATGAAAAAAAAATATTTTAAGGCAAAACTGAAAAAGTTTTATATTATTTCTTTGTAGGTTACCGAATAAAAATACTGTCTGTATAATAAAAAGTCAATATAGATTATTCAATGGAGTACTAGCGTGGAAAATGGAAAAGGAATGAGAAAAAATGAATGAAATATACTTCGGCAAAAGCATGTGAAACCGGGGAAATGCGAACTGACGTTTGGAGATTAGATAGCGGCGGCGGCGGTTGACGACATGACATTGAAATATATAATATTAAGTAGGATGTATTTACAATCTATTCATAAGTAGGTAGTTTTTATCCTCAACTTCGTCGTCATACTGACATACATTTGTATATCTACTAGCGACCCGCCCCGGCTTCGCACGGGTGCAATGCTAATACTAAAACCTTCCTCTTGAATTACTCTATCCATTAAAAAAACCGCATCAAAATCCGTTGCGTAGTTTTAAAGATTTAAACATACAAAGGGACATAGGGATATAGGGACATAGGGATATAGGGACATAGGGATATAGGGATATAGGGATATAGGGATATAGCGATATAGGGACATAGGGATATAGGGACATAGGGATATAGGGACATAGGGACATAGGGACATAGGGATATAGGGACGAAGAAAGCGACTTTGTTTTATACTATGTAGTGATAGCGATATCTACATCTACACTAATATTATTTAGAGGAGAAATGTTTATGTAACGAATAAACTGAAAAATTACTGGACCGATTTTAAAATTTCTTTCACCAATGGAGAAGAAGATTGCTGAGTAACATAAGCTATATTTTATTCCCGTAGTCCCATGGGAACGGGAACTAGGTGGGTGAAAGCCCGTTGAACCGCTAGTTCGATAATTCGTCTTCTAGGCTCCGTAATAATAAGTATATAATGAAACATGATATTTGAATTTTTATTTACTAGAAATTTTTTTTTTGGAGATTCATTTATTTGAACAAGCGAGATGTCATTTTGTTTTTACCAAAAAGAATGCAAGTACGTTTCTGAAGACATTCTTCATCATAATGTTTACAAAGACATCTTTGATCTATATGTAGGGGAAACAGGAACGCCATCTATTATGATAACTAGAACTAATGAGCCATGTCGCAGCAACGCTGTCTAGTATTAAGAAGATGGATCTAATCGTTGTCAGTGTTACTATGTTAATTAATTGGATTATAATGTCAAGTTCACACTTGACAAGAATCGATTAGAAGAAATGGCAACCCAGAAGTAGTTTTGAATTTGAACGGCTGTCAATCATCGGACAAATGAATGGAGATTATGATCGTTGCATGGTTACGGTATTGTCGGTATTCCTAAATAATACTGAGTCTGCGTCGAGGAGTCTGAATAAAGGATTACGCAAGTGAACATAAGCCAAGTGAGAGGAGTCACAAGGTAAACGTGACAGAGCTGGAACCTATGCACCAGCAGTGCCGTGGAAGGCGAGATGGGTCATTGCTGCATCAGGTAATGTTTGTACAATGAATAGACAATAGCGAGGTAAGGGGACAGTTGACTTGTAGGGAATCAAGACATGCGCGAAGTAAGCAGTAAAGAGGGATTACTGAGCGCAGCCCGCGTTTAGGTCAGTGCCATAGAACTGCGCGACCATGGGATGGATGGTGGTGGGTCTGTCCCCAGGAGGGTGGGTGGGCCGCCTGGTCCCATCCCACAATCTAGCTTGAGTACCTACCCGCTCATGTATTTGGAATACCTTTAGCAGACTATTATTCTGTTGGTGTGATTATCGTATTGTCTCTTGATCTACTTGGTGACCTTACTTAATAAAGTGACTATGTACCTTTTTGTGTAACCAGTTTAATTATTACTTACTACCGTGCCCAGAGTAGATACGCCCACATAGATATCGTATCGGCTAATCCTGAATACTTCTGATGCGCGGAAGACCTCTGAGTATCATTAATATTGTAATGAGTGATGTAGTGTAGCGAGCAGGGGCCTCTCCGCCGTCATCAGAAGTGGGATCCGGGACACTATTCTGGGCTGAGATTGGAAAAAAAACTTGTCGTAAATTATGATAAAGACACAGTGTCCTTTAAATTTCTTTATTTGTGTGTTCTTGGTAAACTCTGCTTCATATTTCGAATCACATTCACTACGGGCTGAGGTGCAACGAGTACCTATGGCTACGGGTTTATTTGGAGCAGCGCCGTGACACAGCAATATTGGAGAAAAGCCGCGCGCACCAGCGCACCAATGTGTGGGGATTCGTGTGTCCAGCCGCCGCGCCGTCGCGATGTGACCTTTCATATCGGTGTCCAGCAGTACCGTTGAAATCCAGTGAGTCGTGTCCTTTTTGTTGAGTTGAAATTGAACTACTTACTCGATGTTAATGAAATATTTAGTTGAACTGGAGTTTTGAAGTATTGCTTTTCGGACAGAGTTAAAGTTGAGATTATGAATCATGAAAGTATTTCATTGATAATTAGATGGTAACTAATTTAGATCTGTCGAGGTGGTCGAAGGTACGCTATGTCTGGTCCATATTACTTGTGTGTTAGTAGAAGGCTGTTCGAAGGGACGGTGAGTTCGGTCCATGCCGAGGCTGGTCGTAGGGGCGGTGTGTCCAGTCCATGCCAAAGCTGGTCGAAGGGTCCGGTCCATGTCGAACAAATTGATATGCTGGTGGTTGGACCGTTTGTAGCGACCTTACTCTGTACTATCCGTGGTTTGGGGTTGACCCAACGTAGAAATATCGTTGATGTAACATTTGAAAGAAACATAGTAGTTCTTTATAGTTGGTAGTGTTTGCCGAGAGAATAAAACTTTCATGATGATAATTAAAACTGATAATGATGACTTTTGCAAACAATGATAGCTTTGATGATAATGAAGGCTTTGATGATAATGATAGCTTTGTAATGACAGCTTTTGATATGATAACCTTTCGATGATAAAACAAATTTGGTAGTCAAGAGTTGACTTAACTTAACCTTAACCTAACCTTAGGTTTCGATGATAGCGGAAACTTTCGATGGTGATGATGATGATAAAATAAAGTTGGTACTCGGAGGTGACCTTATGGTCAGGATAGCCGAACGAAGTGATACTGTGCTTGGTTTTATTGTTCACAGGTACACACACGAGGACGTGTGAAAGTCAGAATGGCCGTGTAGGGGAAACAGGAACGCCATCTATTATGATAACTAGAACTAATGAGCCATGTCGCAGCAACGCTGTCTAGTATAAGAAGATGGATCTAATCGTTGTCAGTGTTACTATGTTAAATAATTGGATTATAATGTCAAGTTCACACTTGACAAGAATCGATTAGAAGAAATGGCAACCCAGAAGTAGTTTTGAATTTGAACGGCTGTCAATCATCGGACAAATGAATTGAGATTATGATCGTTGCATGGTTACGGTATTGTCGGTATTCCTAAATAATACTGAGTCTGCGTCGAGGAGTCTGAATAAAGGATTACGCAAGTGAACATAAGCCAAGTGAGAGGAGTCACAAGGTAAACGTGACAGAGCTGGAACCTATGCACCAGCAGTGCCGTGGAAGGCGAGATGGGTCATTGCTGCATCAGGTAATGTTTGTACAATGAATAGACAATAGCGAGGTAAGGGGACAGTTGACTTGTAGGGAATGAAGACATGCGCGAAGTAAGCAGTAAAGAGGGATTACTGAGCGCAGCCCGCGTTTAGGTCAGTGCCATAGAACGGCGAGACCATGGGATGGATGGTGGTGGGTCTGTCCCCAGGAGGGTGGGTGGGCCGCCTGGTCCCATCCCACAATCTAGCTTGAGTACCTACCCGCTCATGTATTTGGAATACCTTTAGCAGACTATTATTCTGTTGGTGTGATTATCGTATTGTCTCTTGATCTACTTGGTGACCTTACTTAATAAAGTGACTATGTACCTTGTTGTGTAACCAGTTTAATTATTACTTACTACCGTGCCCAGAGTAGATACGCCCACATAGATATCGTATCGGCTAATCCTGAATACTTCTGATGCGCGGAAGACCTCTGAGTATCATTAATATTGTAATGAGTGATGTAGTGTAGCGAGCAGGGGCCTCTCCGCCGTCATATATATTTTAAAAACATATATTTATTCAATCATTTATTTGCATTCCACATAGGTAGTGGTAATGGTGTTACCAATTTCTTTCAAGTTATGGGTTCGCTTATAATCTCCTTAGAAAGCAAGACATCATCCGTCCGTGTGTACGTCACATTTTAGTAGGCATAACGTAGGTATTTTATTATTACTACCTTTTGGTAAATAAAAGCATTCACGAGGAAAATTTATGTGTAACTTTCAGAGACAGGAGGCGGAATAACGAAGTATTATGAAAACAGCATTTGTGTAATCATTTGAGACTTTCCTGCCACGAACGTATGTTTATTTATACATGGTTTAATTATTTAACATATTATTATTATCTGGTGGCATATATGCTTAAGATTTTATTTCTTTTGCATACAAAAGATAGTGATACTTCAATAAAGAATCACAATTCCTCCAGTCCAGCGCAATACGATAACGAAAAACAAACGAAATTATGTAACCCAATTTAGTGTTAAGTAACAATTGATTAAAAGAATATTGTGTTGAGGAGTTTCTTGCCCCGCTTCTCTTCTCAACCATACATGCTGAAGTGATGGAGTTGAAATGACGTTCAATAAGTGGACTTGTAAGTTCCTATTTTGAATAAAACATTTTGACTTTGACAATAAATTCTTGGCGCTGTTTTCTCTAGCACAGTGCAGTATGCTAGCAAACAAACATATTATTTTATACACCATAAAGAACCATTGAAAATTTTTTAAAACAACCCCTTTCTCGTGAAGATTGATAAGAACATGAATAAAAAGTTTATCTCTCCAAGATTTTTTTTCTAACCTTTTTGGGTAGGCAGGTCGTTTTACTTTCAAACCACCATTGCACTCTTTTTGTGTACTTACAACAAAGAGATTCAACTTACATTTTTTGATGACTGACTTGTTGGCTCAGTTGGTAGTGACCCTGTCCTCCGAGCCGGGTGCTCGCGGCCAACATTTGTGTGTGAATATGTCTTTTGGCTTCGTGTTCTTTTAATATTTATTTAAGTATGTTTATCAGTTGTTTAGTATATAGTACAGGCCCTGCCTAGTTTGGGACTAAATAACCGTGTGTGAATTCTATCCCACTATTTATTATTATTAAAAAAAACACTCACCTGAAAGACAGCGTAGTCAGCGGTCGGTACGACTTATGGCTATTAGCGTCCCCCATCGGCGTCCCCCAAAAGTCGTCCAGCAACAGCTGTTTCAGCGAGTTGCTTCCCGTGACGTCACCGTTCGTCACAATAGCCGGAATGTCGTCATGAACGAACTCCCCGTTCAAACTGTTCACGTAACTCAATACAGCAGTAGCAGTCACCATGAAGTAAATAGCCACGTCACTATTGCACATGTTCTGAGTTTCCTCTCTGACAGTTGGTAGCGACCGTCGCTTCATTTTGGGTGGTTTAAGAAACCTGATACTTAGTCACATTTTTGTATTTGCACATTTAGGGGGTGGATCTGGAATAAAAGAGAGATTTTGTTAGTGTTGTAGATTCCCACTAGTTTCTACCAGCAATAGGCAATAATTCGTATATGAAAACTAGCCAAGTCAGACCTTAGGCTACAATATATTATCCTAAGTTATAAGAAGAATTAATATTTTATGTTGTTATAAATAAATTTCATGGCTGACCATTGAACTTGGCACCGATTTAGATCTCACTTCTTTTGTCGTTGAAGTCAACAACCAAGGCATAATAATTATTGAACTTGGCTCTCATTTCACATTTATGTTTTTGATGGGATAATCATTAAAAACGGTTCACCCCGTCGACAGCTCTGAGGTAACAAACTTAAAAACTATAATATAATTATAAAAAACTTAGAGTAGAATATAATATAATATATAAGAAACTTAAAGAAACTGCGGCAATATACTGAATTAAATCCCATAATTCACGTGCAAAACTGAATGAAAATGCCACGGATACTGCGCATCTGTTCGTACGGTAATCTAAATAACTATTTTTCAATATACCGCGTTGCCGCAATACCGCTGGTTATGAATTTCCTAGGCCACTGCCTACTCAGAAATTCGGGACGTGCGCAAAATATAATATTGCCGAAAAATCGCGCGGCAGAGGAGGGTTGGTAATGGTTTTTAGGTTATGTTTGTTACAAAATCTTGGGTTAGTGTCTTTTGTTGTAAATAATGTTAGTTTGTTACTTGGAATTTTTTTATAACCTAAGCTACGTATACTATTCTATCACGGAGAGGTTGGTAGAGATGCTTTAATACTGAATGTACCTACTCTACTTACGTGTGAGCATATTATATTTTTTATTAAACATCTTTTTTTTTTTAAATCATTGTGTTCCTAATTGCATATTTTTTGGTATAAAATAAAGAGTTGTTACTTACTAAGAGCATTTTTTCAACAGAACACTCAGTACGGTCTGTAAACTCTAGCTAATAATAAAGTAGCTACCTAAACCGTTTTACTTTGTTAAGTACTGAAAAATACTTAATTCATTTTTTAAAGGTCACAAAAAATTTTAGATAAGGTTATTTTCTTTCAGAATAGAACGATAAATCATGTTGTTATACCTAAGACAGGACAATGGAAATTTACATCTGAATTTTCCAACCACAAATGGAAATAAGCAATAAAAATAAAATACAATTTTCTCTTGAAATCGAATTTTTAAAATTGCTCAAACAACGTGAATTTGCAAGCAAAATAGTATGGCGGCTGATGAGCTTTTATATAATGCGTCACAGAATAATATTTAAAAAAACATGATGTACCTATTCGTACTTTAGTTTTGTATACCTTTTTTGTTTCAATAGGTTTAAATTCATTTGAGGAGTGACAGAACAAAACATGATAATTCCACGATGTCTAACTATTTAGAAAAGGTCAAAAACTCGCGACTTTATTATGCCTAAGTAAAATTTAAAAAAAAAAATGGTTCATGAATAAGTAAGTGTAAAAACCTATAAGGCTTTTTTTATTTCTTATTTTGTACTTATTGTTATGTTAAAAATGGAAATAACATGTTCTGATCATACTTTTGATTTTGATTTTGTTTTTTTTATTCTTTTCTGAGGCGGTTGAAACCACAAGCTACAGTATTAGTTGCACAAAAAAGATTATTAATACTAACTGTATTAATAAACCATACCAGTGTATTTGAAAAAAAAAGCTGTAAACAAAACAGTAAAAGCAGTAAAAGCCCAATATGTTAATTTTACGATCCAAAATAGCATCCACTGCGTCACCACCATAAATTAAATATACGCCGACCTCCGTATTAACTCTGTATATTCAGCTTTGTGTGGCCAAATGAGGTGGTTTCGATAATGGCACATAAGTTTATATACCCCCTTGTTGTTGAATTAGGTTAGGTTTGAATACTACTATCCTAATAATATTATAACGAGAAAGTTTGTACCACAACGAAGTAATAGGGGGTCGAAAATGGCGTGAATTGCTTCGAGAAAAGGATGGTACGGCCGTTTCGCTTTTTGCTCGACTTGGCGGGGGCACGGCCGTGCCCCCAGATGTATGGATGTTTGTTCCTCTTCTTTTCAAAAACTACGGACCGGATTTTGATTAAACTTTACAGTTATACATTAGAATAACACATAGGCTATATTTTATCTCCTTATTCCCACGGGAACGGGAACTACTCGGGTGAAACCGCGCGGCGTTGTAAGTTTGTATACACCCTTGTTATTGAATTAGGTTAGGTTTGAATGAAAATATATACCAGGGAAGGCAAAATGACCCCTCAGCATCACGCGCTAATTTTTCAAAGCCAGCGGAAGGATTATTTTATTTATTTATTCATTCTTTCTTTTATTCATTCATTCAATCGCTCATTCACTCATTTAGTAAGTCATTCATTCGGTCATTCATTCTCTCATATTTATCCTTTCAATTATTCATTCTGTCTTTCAGGCATTTATTTATTTATTTAACTTACTACCTACTATCATTTGAGATATAATATTCTTCATTCACCATCTGATAATTTTGTATGTAATGATTTGCAGGTTCTTTGCAAATGGCAACTTATTGTCTCTGCCTAACCCAGTAGGAAATAGGCGTGAGACTATGCATGTATGTTAGAGATTGATCAATAGTGCGGCGGTCTTGGGTAAGGTCATAAAATAAGGTAAATTTTATCTATCATTTATATTTTATGACGGGCCTGTTGATTCAGTTGGTAGTGACCCTTCCTTCTGAGTTGAAGGTTACGGATTCGATCTCCGCTCGGTGCCAACATTTTTGTGCATGGACATTTGGACATGTCTGTTGGCTTCGTGTCTGGACGTACAATATTTATTTAAACTATGTTTATCAGTTGTTTAGGACCCATAGTACAGGCTCTAGTTTGGGACTAAATAATCGTGTCCCACGTGTGTATCCCACAATTTATTATTATTATTAGTAATCGTAGATTGTGCGGAAAAGCTGCAAGATTTTTTATTTAAGTTGGCAAAATCAACGATTCAAGGTTATTGCCTAAGTTTTTCGTGAAGGTGAATTTATTTCATTCACGTTCTACGGATTTTTCGCTAACTCCATTGGCCTTGAGTCGACCCGTTCTTTGACCAGCGTTGTAAATCAAAAATAATTATAATTTTGTCGCGACTGGTAAAGCCAGAAATATTTTCCTAATTTTCAACCGACTTCAAAAAGGAGTTTTTTTTTATGTTTATTACCTCAGAACTTTCGAGTGGGTGAACCGATTTGGATGATTCTTTTTGTACTTGAAAGTTAGTGCTTCCAGATTGGTTCCATTTTAATTTCGTCCAGTTCTGATAATAGCATCAATTTATATAATCTGATTAAAGCATCCATATCCATTAAATATAAAAAATACATACGCTACGAATTGAGAACCTCCTTTTTTAAGTCGGTTAAAAATCTAAAACGATTGGTCTAAGATTCAGTTACATACAATTCACTCCAAAACCTGTCACATTCATAGACAAAACCTTTAGTAAATTGGAGGATTAGTGTCGTAACATATTTACTTTTAAACCGTCCTCGTGGCATATCGGGTGGAAGGGGCCTGTTATGAATTTAATTTAGAGCTCGGTTTATGGGACTCCGTGACCAACATACTGAGTTGGAGGGCTTTTTCTGCTTACAAGCAAAACGAGGTATATGAACGGGTTTTCAAACCTTCAAAAAAAGAGCGTACTCAAACGCCGGCAACGCAGTTGTTGTTGCTGGCAACACAAGTAATCCAAGATAGAAATTCAAAAGTATAAAATGTAGAGAAAAGTTTGTGGTATTGCGTGGCACGAGTGTGCAAGAAAAAAGATCTCAAAAGTTATTGTGAATCTCTGGTATTCATTGCAACCAGCCCCAACAAATTACAGTCCACTGAAATAAGACCTTCCCAGTTGTGACTCTCGAATTTCAGGTGTCTGTGGGCGACGGTAGTCACTTGCCATCAGGTGACTTGATATGATGATACTATACAAAAAAAAATATTTTTTACTACGACAGCGTCCCCCTTTCCAGATTAAGGGTGGTTTATAATATAATACTGGCGGCATTTTTACAGTTCGCATGAGAATTTCTTAGTTCGTCACTTACGTGAAACTTTTTTCCAAAATGTCATCCTTCTAAATATAGCAGTTTATGCTGTCTGTTGATCTAGCAGTCAGCCAGTCAGTTGCTTCTTATTTAGGGTCCCGTAACCAAAGTGTAAAATGGGACCCCATGACTAAGACTCCGCTGTCCGTCCGTCTGTCTATCCATCTGTCAAGGCTCTCTATCTCATGAATCGTGATAGTTAGACAGTTGAAATTTGTTTGTTTTGTCACTCACTCAACGAAACGCAATGCAAGCATTGCATATGTGTTGAAATCTGAATAATGCTTAAGTAGTAAAATCTACTCCGTGAAACTCGTGTCCCCAGAGGGAACAGAAATTCATCACACACGAAAATTTCCCGATATAAAAAATGCCTGATACCTCGTTTCAACATTCACCGCAAAAATATCTGGAATACAGTACAGAAGAGCCTTTGTAAATATGTTATGAATTGCCCCCCCCCCCCCCCAGTCCCGAGTACGGCCCTTTGTTGGCCGGGTTAATTATTGTTGAAATTGTTCAGCCGTTCCCGTATGGAATTCCGCATGATTTCAGCTTAGCTATTCAACAGGATGAGTGGAATTTTTAAGATAATGGCGTCCATATTTTTTATTGTGGTCAAAGGGTTGTAGCCGCGGAGTTTTAAAAATATTATGTTCTTACTGTTTCGCGGTTGGACCGCGGTTTTATGACGACAATTTATACTGAGCGGTTGGCTAGACTCGATGTTATTATACAAATTATGTCGAGTCTTTTTCGGTAGTTTATAGAATTGGTCATGCCAGCTCTAATCTTAAAAAAAAAATCGGTCATCAAAATAAATAATAAATTCAGTGTAATAAAATTATTACAAATTTCAGAAAATTATCGATAATTTAAGTTTTTCTCCCAAAAATGAAAAGTAGTAGGTCGGTACTATAAATAACATTGAACAGGCCGTTATACAAAATATTTTAACAATGGCGCGTCAAGTCAACATTTATTACGCAATACTTCTCGTGCCAATATTTTAGTTTTTATTAGGAATTCCAAAGCAGTGGCAAGATCACACTGGTTATAATGCCGGGTGTTGATAATAAGAGCAGATTCGTACTTACTATACTATGACAGTCACTCAGATGTTACTCGCATCGAGGAAACCGTGTATTGTTGCCGAATTATCTTGTACTTAGTACTAAGATTACATGACTAAATTATTAACGTACAGTGGAGTGACGCACGTGGCGCTTCTATCGAGTAGCTCGGCTCACCTTACTGACTGCTGTATGCTCACTTTGTAACACGTTACATACATACATATACATACATAAAGCCCACGCCAATGACCCACAGGAGTAGGCAGAGACGACGGATCGCCACTTTGCTCGATCTCTGCATACTTCTTTCGCTTCCTTCACTTTGGACCTCAGCTTTTTTAAAGGACGTCACTTATTTGATCCGTGAACTTCCTTCTTTCCTTGTATACTTCAACATTCGCACCATAACTCTCTTTCGTTACATTACATCAAAACGTTACGAATCTAAGTATAGCTACCTCTAAAAACGCCGGTATTAATTTATTTATTAAACAAATATCTTATTTTTAATACTTACTCCTTTTATTCCCGAGGGAGTAGTCAGAGGTATCCCATTGCTGGATATACCTACCCACTTTTCACCATGGTTTTTATCGAGAACTTGATGTGACAAGTTGTGAGTCCATAGTTGTGAAGTCCATGCTTATAGGAAACCCGCAAATCTCAGAATTGATTCTTATAAGAATCAATTCTGAGATTTGCGGGTGATGTTTACCTTCACCGTCAAGCTGCTGGTAAATATAACACACCTTTTTTTTACTTTTATTTTGTTACAGTGAGTCTATTGTATAAACAAAGAACATTTAAACTGATTGCAATAGTATCGAAATCACAACAAATTCCTAGAATTATGGTCTTTATTTGCGTAAAATAACTAGTAATCGAGTCAACATTCGGTTTGCCGCCACTAATTTCTGCACATGAACGATTAGCCAATCAACAGGGTCAACAGTTGGGTGGTGGCTATATTTATAAGGTAGTGTATAGGTTTAACTAATTTATGTTACTGACGTACACCTGGTATAAATGGTTGTGAATACTATTAACCCAACTTTACTTGTTGGCAGCCCAAAAGTGTAAAACTGAGGCCATTTAAAAAGCGAGTAGAATTCGCACACAAAGGATTACATACCACCTTGCAATAAAATATTAAGCAAAAATGACAAAAGAAACATTTGTTTGGACACTTTACAATACTAAGCAATACAAACTCTTTGCACATTTCTAGCGTATACCTATGGCCATTATTAAAATCAAGCTAAATATTATGTGGCGTTTCTTGTGTAACAAGAACATAATAATTATTATATACTAGCAGCGCCCCGCGGTTTCACCCGCGTAGTTCCCGTGGGGATACGGAGATAAAATATAGCCTATGTGTTATTCTGATGTATAAGCTATATAACTGTAAAGTTTCATCAAAATCCGTTCGGTAGTTTTTGCGTGAAAGAGGAACAAACATCCATCCAGACATCCATACATCCAGACATCCATCCAAACAAACATTCGCGTTTATAATATTAGTAGGATATATATATATATATATATATATATATATATATATATATATATACTAGGACTAGGATTAGTCGTTTGATACCCTGATGGAAAAAAAATCATGAGACAGACAGGCAACAATATAAAAACGTATGTTTAGCTTCTATTCGAACCCTAACAGCTTAACAGCTTTTTAATAGCATAGAAGCTACACGAGCCATTTTCGCTTATTCCTTCCGTTATAGCGAGCTGTAAATCTATATAAAATCCATTCAATATACATTCCTCTCAATCCTAAAGTCCTTGTTACCGGATAAGACTGCCAATGAATAAATTAGACGGCGCAGAACGTTATTTGTGATGACAATTTCATTTCCCCTGATCACTTCCGCACTCGCTCCGGAATAGTAATGAGAGACAGACCTATGTCTGTCAGTCACTTTTATTCATTCAAAATTCAAAAAAATTCAAAAATCGTTTATTTTCTATTGGTATTAAAATATACACTTAGAAACGTCAATATTTTATAATAACAAGGCACTCTAAACTCGTCCATGAAGATTGGCTAAATGCAAACAGCAGCCCATCTCCACCGACGAGCTGCTGGTTCCGAATGCAGTACCCCGAGAAGAGCCAGCAAGAAACTCAAGGGCAGCTCTTTTTAATCTCATGTCTTACTAATAAATATCGTTTACAATAATAATTATAATTAATAGCCTTACATAGCGTCGAGTCGGTTAATCCCATGCATGTTGGTCTACTAAGTAGTCTGTAATTTTATAGTAGCCTTTTTTACGTAATTTTTGCTTAACTATTATTTTAAATTTGTCAAGAGGCAAATTTTGTAATTCAATGGGAATCTTATTGTAAAAGCGTATACATTGACCCTTATATGATTTGGTAACTTTAGATAATCGACTAACACAAGCAGCCAGTTCATTCTTATTTCTAGTGTTTATACAATGTCTGTCACAATTTTTTTTGTAAAGTGATATATTCTTTTTAACATACAATACGTTTTCGTAAATATACTGTGACGCCAGTGTCAGTATATTAATTTCCTTGAATTTTTCCTTTAGAGACATCCTAGACCCCATTTTATAAATTGCACGAATGGCTCGTTTCTGCAAAATAAATATTCTCTGGACATCAGCAGCATTCCCCCACAGTAAAATGCCATATGACATTAAGCTGTGGAAGTAGCTGAAATAGACAAGTCTAGCTGTTTCTACGCTTGACATATTACGTATTTTTTTTACGGCATATGCAGCAGAACTGAGCCTTTTCGCCAACGTATCAATGTGCGGTCCCCACTGTAACTTAGAGTCTAGAGTTATTCCTAAAAATACTGTAGTGTTTACACATTCTAATTTTTCGTTTTTAACTGTAACTGAGTTTAAAGTTCGTTTAACATTTGATAAAGAAAAATGTACACATTTAGTTTTTTTCTCATTGAGAAGTAGATTATTAACGTTAAACCAACTGACAACATCATTAATTGCACTGTTCACTTCGTCATAAGACTTAATAGGTCGTTTAATTTTAAAAAGTAGAGATGTATCATCTGCGAACAGTACAATATCATGTTGCACTCGGTTGGGTAGGTCATTTATATAGACCCGAAATAGAAAGGGGCCTAAAATGGAGCCCTGCGGTACACCAATACAAACCGCCGATCCAGACGATCTTGAACCGTTTACATCAACACACTGTATCCGGCTTTTCAAGTAGGACTTTATTAAATCAAGAGCGCGGCCTTGTACTCCGTAATGACGTAGTTTTCTGATGAGAATTTCATGATGGACACAATCGAATGCCTTAGATAAATCACAGAAAACCCCAACAGCATCCTGCGACTCCTCCCAGGCATCAAACACATGATTTACTAGCTCAACACCGGCATCGGTTGTCGAGCGACCCCTAGTAAATCCAAATTGCTTTACAGACATTATACTGTTGATAGAAAAATGTGCACTCAATTAAAATCATTAAAATGCTTGGTTCTTAGGTCGTTTTATATTATCAGAAGCTTATTACTGTTTAGGCGAAGTGATGTGGCGAGTAATTTAGTGGCTAAATTTTATTAACGGCTGAAATCTTTTTTTTTCTTAGTAACAATATTATAATAATTTTACAAATTTATAAATAAATTATTACACTTTTAAAAACTAGACGTGGGAGAGCCATGCTTCGGCACGCTTGGGCCGGCTTGACGGGAGTGATACCACGGCCTCACAGCACAGGAAACCAGCGTAAAGCAATGCATTGCGTTTCGTTGAGTGAGTGAGGTAACCGGTAACTGGCGGCTGGGAGTAGGGGACTCCCAGCCGCCAGTTTAATTTGGTCTAACCAAATTTCTTTAATAAATAGCAATAATAGGTTGGTTTCCATAGGTAGCCCTAAATTCAGTTATGCTAATTCATTCTTTGGAAAATTTTAACACATTAAATATAGCTGAAATCGATTAAGTAATCGATACTGAACAAACTAATTTCAGTAATTACGCTTATTCTGTTCTGTTGTATGCAAATTTTATATTCTATCAGATTACGGTTCATGAGATACTTCATACTGAGAGGCAGACGGACGAATCCTCTGCTTTTGACTGAGGAACCATTTATGTAAGCGGTTACAAAAACTCGACGTCTTTTTTTAAATAACCTCAAAGTCAAAGTCAAAGTCAAAACTCTTTTATTTCAGTAGGTATAAAAAATACACTTTGAAATGTCAATATAAACAAGGCACACTAAACTCGTCCATGAGGATTGGCTTAATGTAAACAGCAGCCCATCTCCACCGACGAGTTGCTGGTTCCAAATGCAGTAGGTACCCCGAGAAGAGCCAGCAAGAAACTCAAGGGCAGCTCTTTTTAATCTCATGTCTTACTAGTAAATATGGTTCACAATAATAATTATAATGAATAGCCTTACATAGCGCTGAGTCGGTCAGAGTTATTCTGAAGTCCGTAAAATAAACTTATTGTGGCCGATGCACTGGCCGGTATTATGTTTTAAATTCAAAATTAGATTGACGTGGTTTTGACTTGTCTTTGGATCTTTGCTTTTGATTTTGTTTTCTGAATTATTGTGTGAACCGGTATTGTACCGTAATATATTAATAAAATTGTTTTTAAAAGCTTAATAGCCTTTCCCTGAGGTCGCAAAGTTCATACTTATTTATGTATGAACCATTTTTATCTTTGCCCAAACTAATTCATAACAATGTTTTGACGGGCATTTTGGAGGGCGGTTGTATTGACGGGCCTGTTGGCTCTTGGTAGTGACCCTGCCTTCTGAGTCGGAGGTCGCGGGTTCGATCCCCGATCGGGGAGAACGTTTGTGTGCATGAACATGTCTGTTGGCTTCGTGTCTGCTCGTTTCGTATTTATTAAGTACTAGCGACCCGCCCAGGCTTTGCACGGGTGCAATGCTAACACTAAAACCTTTCTCTTGAATCACTCTGTTTATTAAAAAAAACCGCAACAAAATCTGTTGCGTAGTTTTAAAGATTTAAGCATACAAAGGGACATAGGGACATAGGGATATAGGGACAGAGAAAGCGACTTTGTTTTATACTATGTAGTGATGTTTATCGGTTGTTTAGTACCCATAGTACTAGTTTGGGACTTAATAACTGTGTGTGAATTGTGTCAAACAATTTATTATTCATTTAATAGACATTTAAACTCGCAAAACACTCATTTATTTAATTGTATACTAAATAAATTTTCAATTAGATCAGCCACTCGTAAATCACTAAAGTAATTTGCGAATAAATAAATTAACCCCTTCGAAGCGAAAAGTTTACAAATCTTACCACAAATCTTGAAATCTTATAAAATAGGGCTGTCTCACTGTCTCGTCTATTCTTAAATACATTCTCTAATTTATTATTCAAACTTGAATTTTAATTAATTATTCGTGAATTATTTATATTTTATTATTTTTCGTAATGTTTAGACGCTACGCCCACTATTAAATTGTCTTAGGCACGAAATGTGTAAAAAAGAAAAAAAACTTCCTTCTAATATAATAAACGCGAAAGTTTGTATGTATGGATGTCTCGATGTTTGTCCCTCTTTCACGCAAAAAGTACAGAACGGATGTTGATGAAACTTTACAGTTATAATATAGCTTATGCATCAGAATACCACAAAGGCTATATTTTATCCCCGTATTCTTGATTGGGAACTACGTGGGTGAAACCGCGGGGCGCTGCTAGTAGGGTAACAAAACAATATTTTTAAATTTTACTTGAAATTTCACAAGCGAATACTTTTACAACTACTAAACGCCTCATATAAGGCAAGCGTTCTTACAAAAATCTTTCATACAAAAATACGAGTCTGTTTAAAATACGTAGTTCCGAGCGACAGCCCTACTGTAATCTCACCCTCCATTACACGGTCGACGTTTAGCGGCAATGAGCGCGGTGTGGACGCGGCTTTACGCCGCAGTGTGGGAGCACCTTTACGATCGTGGCTTACTGTCAAGTGTATGGCGTTTTCAAGAAACTCATTTTGAACTGTAATTTAGTATTAAAAATCCTACTAATATTATAAATGCGAAAGTTTGTTTGGATGGATGTCTGGATGTATGGATGTATGTTTGTTCCTCTTTCACGCAAAAACTACCAAACGGATTTTGATGAAACTTTACAGTTATATAGCTTATACATCAGAATAACACATAGGCTATATTTTATCCCCGTATTCCCACGAGAACGGGAAATACGCGGGTGAAACCGCGGGGCGCTGCTAGTAATATATATATATATATATAATCTCTAGCCTTTTTTAACCCCGAGGGGGTAGGCAGAGGTATTCCATTACTGGATATACCCACATTTCACGAGATATATTGGACCCCTAAACGTGATAGGTGGTGAGCCTCAGAATTAATTCTGAGACCTGCGGGTTTCCTCACGATGTTTTCCTTCACCGTCGAGCTAGTGATAAATATGTACGTAAGTTTTTGCAAAACTCATTGGTACATGCCAGGATTCGAACCCGAGCTTCACTGATTTTCGGCCGGCTCTTTAACCGTCCGGGCTATCACTGCTTTATTAAAAATAAATTAATAAAAATAAATAATATCACGCTTTATAGTTCGCAGAGGCATTTCATTTCTGGAACCCTAAATGTGATAGGTTGTGAGCCCATCGTCGGACGGGGTTCCCAGAATTAATTCTGGAACTGTTACAGGCCCAGAATTAATTCTGGGACTGGGTTTCCTCAAAATGTTTTCCTTCACCGTCGAGATTGTGATGAATATGTACCTAAGTTTTTTGATAAATTAATTAGTTAATTTAGTTTTAATAACATCTATATCTATATCTATACATATAATAAAACTCTAACGGGGCCGTGTCTGTACATTGAATATTTTTTGAAAATTTTAACGGTAGTGTATATAGTTATCGATATAGATACCGAAACACCAATTTTTGGAATTTTTGTCTGTCTGTCTGTCTGTCTGTCTGTCTGTCTGTCTGTCTGTCTGGTTGTGCACGCATCACTCAAAAACTACTGGACGGATTTTGATGAAATTTGGTATGGAGATAACTGAGTACCCGGGTCAACATCTAGGGTACTTTTTATTCCAGGAAAATATCTCATTCCCACGGGAAAATAAAAAAACTGGTTAAAAAGAGAAATACGTACTACTCCGAAACGAAACGTAATACATTATGTACTTAGGTATTTATTTATTTCCGATATTTTCCATTCTACATATTACGATTTTAATATTAGGTACCTCAAAACTGAAAACCTATTTATACAATACCTCAGGACCCGAACCTGTGCCCTAACGTTCCATTACCTCCCCTTCTTCCGTCCTGCTAAACCCTCATAACGACAAGCGGAAGGACAAACTAACTTTTATGTCTAGATAAGCCTTTGGAGGCCCTTGGTTATGATCGACGGATGTTTTTAAAGAGCATAAGAATGGTTCAAAATGGAACAGTCACTTGTACTGTAGTGTATACGAGTGAAAAATAAAATAAAAAAATATCTCACTCCTTTCATCTCCGAGGGGGTGGGCAGAGGTATTATATTTCTGGATATACCCGCTTTTCACCAGATATTCTTTGGAACCCTAAACGTGATAGGTGGTGAGCCCATCGCCGGACCGGGTCTGTTTACACATGTCTCAGAATTCATTTTGGGACCTGCGGGTTTCCTCACGATGTTTTCCTTCACCGTTGAGCTAGTGATATAAATATGTACGTAAGTTTTGAAAAACTCATTGTACTGTTTAGTGTAGAATAGAGTGGATATACGAGTAAAAAGTAAAATAAAAAAATAATTTCACGCATTTTATCTCCGAGGGGGTAGGCAGCGGTAGGTATTATAAATTCTGGAATTACCCACTTTTCACGAGTAGGTACATTTAGAATATTAGGGACCTGCGGGTTTCCTCTTGATATCTTTCTTCATCATCAAGCTAGTGATAAATATGTCCGTAAGTTTTTGAAAAACTCTTTTGTACATGCCTTAGCCAGGATTCAAACCCAAGCCTCATCGATGAAAAGCTAGCTCCTTCGAATAAGCTAAGCCATTTAATATTTACATTATTCTCGTAAAGCAAGCAATCTAAGTTAGCAAATAAAATTAACTTACTGCATAGATTTCAAAATCTCTGTTCAACTTTGAACCATGCAATCTTATTAAGTTGAAGAAAATTTTATAAGGTTTCTTGCAATCAAAACTTATTTAAATCAGTCACGATCATACTCGTATTTAAGAAGCAACGACCTTATCATCAAGTATTCTAATCAATTTTGTGCTTCAAAAAGCTTTCTTTAATTTCGATGCTGTCTGTTACACGAGACTTCTCTTGTCGTAAATTTAAACTTTAAATAATAATGAGTGCAGTGATAGCCTTACGGTTAAAGAGCCTGCTTCACATGATGATAATCAGTGAGGCTCGGGTTCGAATCTTGGCATGTAACAATGGTTTTTTTCAAAACTTACGAACATATTTATCACTAGATCGACGGTGAAGGAAAACATCGTGAGGAAACCCGCAGGTCCCAGAATTATTTCTGAGACATGATTAAAGACTCGGTCCGGCGATAGGGTCCAAAGAATATCTCATGAAAAGTGGGTATATGCAGAAATGGAATACCCCTGCCTACCCCACTGGAATAATAGGCGTGATATTACATTACATTACAACATTGACTTCGTAAGATGATACGGAAAAAATTATAAAGAAAGAGACAGCTAGGTATATGTCAAGAGTTGCGCTTGAATTAAAAATGCATACATTCGCTGCTACAATGCGACTAAATAAAATTAGACTAATTATCTACATTTGTCAGCCTCAGTTTCGGAGCTCTAGTAAGACATCTACCTCTTTTTATATATCATATCTTTGGTAAAAAGGCTGCTTGCTTACCGATGATATTATTTAGAATAGTACTCGTATACTGTAAGACACAAGCATTCATAAGCCTTGTACTTGTAAATACTGAGCAGTACACTCTTGGTATATAAATCATCCGAAATACTAAATACCGGAAGCATAGCAAAACTGCAACGTTGACTAACGTCACTATACACATTCATACGTCTTACACAGTTCTTAGTCCGGCAAAAACAGAAGCAGTGGGAGCACAGTGCAAGTGTTTCCAATGCACAGACTATCTAGGTTTTAGACGCTTGAGTGCAAATCTAACCATAAGCTTAGGCTCTGCTGCTACATAAGAAAATAATAGCCGCTGCAGGGGCCAACTTGCTTGTATCTTCGGTTCACAAGCTATTATTATTATATTCAAAATTTAAGCTATTAGTTTAGGGGTCCAATGTATCTCGTGAAATGTAGGGATATCCAGAAATGGAATACCTCTGCCTACCCCCTCGGGGATGAAAGGCGTGAGATTATTATTATTAAAATTTAAGCTATTTATATCAAGTGTTGTTGGATAATTCAGTCAGGAGCTGTTTCTAATTATGTAAATATTGCTACCTCCTTCTCGGTTCACACCAGGCCTATATTTTTAGAAACACTATTTATTTACAGACTGATTGGTAACCAAGAAGTGTATTGTAAAGCGTTATGTTTATGTTTATAGTAAAGTTTATTTAACATTATTTACCTCACGCTATGGAAGAGCGAATCCTCCTGGCACAGACATCCTTATGTTTAAAAGGAGGGTCCTAAACCCTGAAATATTACTCTGTATGGTTAATGTAAATAAATATTTTTTCATTTTTCATTTTTATTTTCATTATGTACAATGCCTGCCAGTCTTCCGCATGTTGGATTTCATTTTCAAATAAAATTTGAAGTATGCTGTATCTACATGCTGTCTGTCTGTGGTCCAGTGCCACAAATGTGGTCTGTCCCACCATGATTTATCGCGTTTCTAGATATCTTAATAACTCCCCAGAGGGTAACATAAATCAGTAGGGAGCGATTCTTAGATCTTGCGATTCGAATTCGATGACGGTATTTCAAGGAAAATCTTTTTATCAAGTTTTTGAAGGTACTTGTGATGTGAGATACTTTTTTATTTGTAGATTCAAGGATTGGTAAACCATCAAGGGATGCACATTAATAAGGGCATGTACCAAAAAGTTACGTACATATCTATGACTAGCTCGACTGCAAAACGTCGTGAGGAAACCCTCACCTCAGGTCCCAGAACTGATTCTGAGGCATTTGACACCATATTAGTACAGCAATGGTTTCAACCTGTCAACAATAGCTATGAAGCATTTATGAGTCAATTTACCTGTGTATTTTTTCATGAAATACCTACTCCTTAAAAAGCCAAATAAAGAGTACCTGAAACCGACGAGCTTGCGTGAATCGTTTAATGGATGTAGATGAAGCACGAGAGATCTGCCAGGTCCGTAGCAAGTGGCAAAAGTCAGAAGAAGCGGCAAAAGCAGTCTATTGTCTCTGCCTACCCCAATGAAAAATAGGCGTGTACTCTTTATATTATACTGTGAAAATAATTAGAGCGGCCATTTAAGTCAGAACTACGTGCAACGTTTCCTTGGCCATATCTCAAATGAAATAGCATTTATTTGCCGTGATTTTGGTGCATGTACGTACGTCGTACAGGTTGATAAAATTGTGATGAAGAATTTGTAGTCCGGAAAAATATGTGTATTATGACGTGCAAATACTTATCTATACTAATACTAGCGATCCGCCCCGGCTTCGCACGGGTGCAATGCTGAATTTTCTTTGCTATAAACCATCCCTGGACCCACTCGAACCCACACAAAAAGTTTCATCAAAATCGGTCCAACCGTTCTCGAGTTAAATCGTCAGGAAGGAAAACCCGACTTATTTTTATATAGTAGATTATTAGAGCAGTGATAGCCCGGACGGTTAAAGAGCCGGCCGAAAATCAGTGAGGCTCGGGTTCAAATCCTGGCATGTACCAATGAGTTTTTCAAAAACTTACGTACATATTTATCACTAGCTCGACGGTGAAGGAAAACATCGTGAGGAAACCCGCAGGTCTCAGAATTAATTCTAAGACATGTGTAAACAGACCCGGTCCGGCGATAGGCTCACCACCTATCACGTTTAGGGGTCCAATATATCTCGTGAAATGTGGGTATATCCAGTAATGGAATACCTCTGCCTACCCCCTCGGGGATAAAAAGGCGTGAGATTATATATATATATATATATTATTAAGAGGATAGATTTGTGTTTTTAACGAATAAACTCAAAAACTACTGGACTGATTTTGAAAATTCTTTCACCAATGGAAAGCTACAGTATCCCTGAGTAACATATTCTATATTTTAGACCCGTATTCCCACGGGAACGGGAACTACGCGGGTAAAACCGCGCAGAACCGCTATTGAAAAGTAAAAATAATACCTATGCTACTATAGACCCTTATTACGTTCACCCTCAGTCCCCATCATAACCCGTCATCAAATTAACTGAGAACTGCTTTATAACGTCTTCTCACGTTTACGAGCGTCAACTTATAAAGTGGAAAACTTGTCATTAAGCGCCTCTTGAAGATAGGACACAAAGTAAAAATATATTTCTTTACTGAGTGGTCATAAAACTTTTAATTTTGTCGGTAATATTATGAAGAGCTAATTAGATTTTATTAGTCACTTTTATTTATTAGCTGTTCCTCGATTTCACAAGTGTAAGTCAGTCAGTACCTAAGTAAAATTATAGTTCATGTTATTTCCAGAAAATAATCATTTAGTTTGTAAAATAATTTAGAAAATCGGTCAAGTTTTTTGGAGGTGATTAATTAAAAACTAATGTACAAAAAATGTTTCCCCTTTATAATATTAGTGCAGTAGTAGATAACAATCTTACATAATATTATGTAAGAGGGAAAATATTTTTTGTACATTTGTTTTTAATTAATCACCTCCAAAAAACTTGACCGATTTTCTAAATTATTTTACAAACGAAATGATTATTTTTCTGGAAGTAACATGAACTATATTATGGCACTGAATAAATTGATACAATACCACAAAATCATTTTTTGACGTGATAACGTCTTTGTTGCGGCGTCCAGACTCCTTTGACTTCGTTGAGGTTCTACATTCGAATTTTGACATAGACAGGACGACGATTTGAGACATGACAAGACAGATATTTTTCTTGAAATTAATTTATTAGTTTTATTCCTTTAATTAAGTTCCCGACCGTTCAAGATAAATCGACGAACGGCTGCACGCACGAAAAAGTGTCACGTTCCGCATGCAAGCGAGAGCGCGAAACAACCGATAGAGAGGCACGATCAACTTAGCGTTCGGCTTCGTACATATTGTACCGTATGAAAATAAGAGCAAGCAAGGAACTACACACACCGGCACAATTAGCGGAACAGAAAAAAAAGGTAGTATTTACGCATTTTTGCGTGTTACTGGCCGGCTAAACAAGCTTTTTTTAAATTTGGGTTTTAATTTAAAAATGGAATACTAAGCGACTGCCCTTTTTTTCATTCTTTTGTTTTAATTTTCATTGATTAATTTTTTCCACCGCTTGTCCGTTTTTAGAAGGTTCGTGAATTCCATTTGAAAAGCTTTGAATTGCAGTTTTTGAGGCTTTTGAGTTTTTTCGCATATTGATAATTTACGAGCATCTAATTATGCCTGATTTAACGCCATCAGAAATCATTAGGGCAGATCAAATGAGGAGAAATGGTCAAACCTACAGATCGATTGCCAGAAGCCTTCGTCGATCGTTATCAACGATTTATCGTAGCATCCAACGATACAGATTGACGAATGCTCTAGTGAGAAGGAGAGGACAAGGCCGGAAAAGGTGTACTTCAAGGAGGGATGACCGTTTTCTCCAACTTCAAGTCCGACGGAACACGAGACTAACGGCGGTGCAGGCTCGAAATTTACTGGAAGAGGTACGAGCAGTATGGATGAGTGAGCGGACAGTTCGTAGAAGATTCGAAGAAGTGGGTATAGGCTCGTATGTGCCCGCCAAAGCCCCAAAACTTGAGAGACATCATCGCACAAACCGTCTACACTTTGGTCGTGAACATCGTGATTGGGACTTCGACGACTGGGGACAGGTTCTTTTTACTGATGAATGCAGAGTTATGTTAAATCAAATTGATGGAAGGCAGCGAGTATGGAGACGCAAAGGAGAACGGTATATCCAGTCTAATTTTGAAAATACAGTTGCATATGGCGGCGGTTCAATTATGGTCTGGGGAGGAATATGTTTAGGAGCTCGTACGGAGTTAGTAGTGGTCGATGGCGGGAATCTGAATGCTGATCGGTATATCAGGGAGATTTTAGAAGAACATGTTGTGCCATTTGCCCCCTTTATTGGTAACAACTTCATTCTAATGCAGGATAATGCTCGGGCTCACAGTGCTCGCACAGTACAGACATACCTAAACCATGTTGGTATAACGGTGATGGAGTGGCCAGCACGGTCCCCCGATATGAACCCTATAGAACACGTCTGGGACTTGCTAAAGAGGAGTGTAAAGTCAAGAATGCCCCCTCCCAATAATCTCAACGAGTTGCGAAACGCATTACTTGAAGAATGGCTGAGGTTGCCCCAAGAAACCATTGATAACATCATCCGCAGCATGCCCAGACGGATGGAAACCCTCATCAGAGCACGAGGAGGAAACACTCGATATTGAACAGTCATTGAAATTGTTGTTAAACTTTGGAAAATCTTGAATTTTCTGCTGTTTCTCTATAATTAAAAATCGAAGAAAAATGCATTTTGTTTAATTTAATTTTTATTTTTATAAAATTTTAAGTATGGTGTTACAAATGAATGTCAAAACATGTTAATTTAATTGTTGTTTCATTTTAAATAATATATTGTTTAAAAATTACATTCATTGTTCTAAATTCCCTCTTTTTTCTCCTTTTTTTTCTGTTCCGCTAATTGTGCCGGTGTGTGTATTTTATTATTAAGTAGCGGCTCTGCGCGGTTTTACCCACGTAGTCCCCGTTCCCGAGGGAATACGGGAATAGAATATAGCCTATGTTACTCAAGAATATTCTAGCTTCCATTGGAGAAAGAATTTTTAAAATCGGTCCTGTAGTTTTTGAGTTTATTCGTAACAAACATACAAAAATACAAATCTTTCCTCTTTATAATATTAGTATAGATTATTAGTATTAAATTAAACTTATCTTTTGGGAGAAGCACATTTTGGGAAACACTTATATCGGGAAACGGATTATTTGGGAAAAGGTGGTGACGGGAACGGATGTTTTGGGAACGGGTGTTTTGGGAAACGGTGAGAACGTTCCGAAAGGATTATAGACTAAGGCGTAGGTAGCGTGCGTAGTTTGAGAACTGGAAGTAAAAAAATCTTAAATTAACAATCATATAATGTACCCAATTTAATTTATTGTTCTTTTGTTTAATTTCATTTAGTCACGTTGTTTTACTTTATTTTTATTTCATATTTTATATTGTATCTTTATTTTAATGATGTAAAGTGCTGTAAGTCTTAGTAAAAGTAAATAAAAAAAAAACATTCTCTCATTATTTCGTCTAAGATAGAAACGTCAATTATCCGAGAGACAGTCGACTTTTATTCTGAAGTAAATAAGTCATCACTCATTCCCGTCTCACTGTCAAGAGTTCGAAAAATATGACGTCACTTCATCAGATAAATTGAGTTTTGCTATCGGCCCTCCGAAAAGTCAATTTGCTTTGCCCTTTAGCAGGGCCCGTTGTAGGGTGGGGCGCTTATTCAAAATCTGTTGTCTAAATAGTTCATAGTTTTGCACAAAGAGGTTGGAAAAAATTTCTTTTCACTTTTTCTTTAAACGTCGTTTGTTCTGCAAGTGTTAGTCCCGTCCCAAATTCGCAAGGGTGCAATATATTATAGAGCTATATGTATAATTAGGTATCCAAATGATAGTGAAAATTATAGCAAAATCTGTTATGTAGTTTAGAAAAACTAAACGACAACAAACGTGGTTAGCGACTTTGTTTCTTAGTATCTATTTAGATATTAAAGATTTACCGATGTTTGGTTATTTGTGCTTAATTTAGATCGGTGTAGTAGTTCCAGTGATTATCCACCACATACAAACTCACGATTTTATCTTTTTATTATTATCAATAGGTATAGACTGACATGACTTACGCGGGTGAACAGCTATCTAAATTATTCTACATCTACACTAAAATTTTAAATAAAAGATTTGTACTTTTGTATCAAATAAACTCAAAAACCAAACCACCGATTTAAAAAATCTTTCACCTATGGAAATCTGTGGGTATTTTTGTAAGTAACATGGGCTACAATTATTACAGGAACGGGACTTATTTGTGTGAAATCGCATCTAATAGCTAGTCTAAGGTATATGAGAGGCAGTACGCAGCAAACTGATTGCCTTAGGTCCGCAGCCTTACATAACTTTTTACTTCGCAAACTGGGGGGCGCTATATCTCTCCGACCGACCCTGCCTCTCACTTTTCCCAGTTGACACCTAATAAAGGCGCCGATAGAGGCGTAATCTGAATTGCTAATGTTATTTTTCTATAAATTACTTCGCTGTGCGCCGGATTAAGCGTCTATTATATTCAAAGATTGTTTGCTTTATCGATGCCTTATTGCGCTCAAAGGTCGCTTTTTAAATTAACGCCAGAGGGCGCTTTGTATTCTGTTTTGAAGGTGATCGTCATTTGTATTTTAAAACGAGCGATACGGCAATCAGAATTCTGAAGATTGATCTGCATGAGTAAGCAGTTTTGCGAAAGGGGTTTCTTGTGTTCTATTCTTTAAAAGCTTTTTTGTATATTTAAAGAAATAGATTCAACAATAAGAACAATACATAAACCTGACTGCGTGTAAAAGGCACTTTAACTTATTATGCTAAAGTCGGGTAAAAGTGTAACCCAATTTTCTGTGATTGTGATAAATATAACGGCGTTAAATTTATGTCAATCTGTCAATCTGATTAGACTACCAGTGACTCCTAAAAAATCTACACATATGTATGTATTTGTAGCGACATGAGTTCTAAACCACGCTATCGAAGTTTTCTAATGAGTTTGTATAAATACAACTGTCCAACATTAACCATTGGACAGCGGTCCTCAGGCACGATCACCTCGCCTGGCAAAAGATCTTCCCTTTTCTCGATGGAGGAGCATCTCACTTACGCTCCTCCATATATTTATACACCCTATTATACATTACGTACCCCCCTTTAAATAATATTGTGTTTTATACTTTACAGTATGTTACTTGTAGGTACGCTCATACCTATATAGTAATCCTATTCGACTTTGATATAAACAGACAATCTAATGTATCTCACCTTGTTGAAAACACCAAATATTTGCTAATCGATCACGGAAATTCTTTACCCTCGCCCGAACATTCGATACGTTCTAATATTCCTAATGGACGTATTGTTGACCTGTACTAGAAGATACTTATTATTATTGCATTTGGCGTGTATAGTTTTTTAGGGTTCCGTATTTTCTTCCAAAGGGTGCCAACGGGGATTACTAAGCCTCCACTGTGTGTCCGTCTGTCTGTCTGTTTGTCAGAGAGTTGTAGCTTATGAAAAATTTGTATTTTTTTTATTTATTATTCCTTTTACAAATAATAATCCAATTTTAAATTGCACTCGCCCAACTGCAATGCAATTTGTCGGCTAGAATAACGCTGTTTTCTTTTGTTAATAATTTGCCATAGAACCATACACTTATTTATATTGCGGTTAAAAGAAGAAATTATAAAAAAAAAATGCTTTTTTTTCGATTTTAATAATGGCAGAGCAGGTAGACATTTGAAATGTTCACAGTGCAACCCCGTTTATTTGTGGCGTTTTTTGTGTTTTTAAGCTATTGCATAGCTACTATCGCAGGCCTTGAGCGCGGGGACCGAATCCAGAAATTCCGTAACGAAAAAAACCTCACGCTCCCCACTCCGACGGGCACGGAGGTCCGAGTCCGAGTCCGAGTCCGAGTCAAAATGTTTTATTCAAAATTCAAAATTCAAAATTCAAAATTCAAAATTCAAAATTCAAAATTCAAAATTCAAAATTCAAAATTCAAAATTCAAAATTCAAAATTCAAAATTCAAAATTCAAAATTCAAAATTCAAAATTCAAAATTCAAAATTCAAAATTCAAAATTCAAAATTCAAAATTCAAAATTCAAAATTCAAAATTCAAAATTCAAAATTCAAAATTCAAAATTCAAAATTCAAAATTCAAAATTCAAAATTCAAAATCCAAAATAGGAACTTCCAAAATAGGAAGTCCGAGTCCGAGTCCGAGTCCGAGTCCGAGTCCGAGTCCCGGTCTCAGTCCCACTCCCACTGTGACTCCCACTCCCACCCCAAAACCCCACTTCCACCCCCACTCCCACTCCCACGCCCACTCCAACTCCCACCCTACACCCACCCCCACTCCCACTCACACACCCAAACACTCCCACACCCACCCCCACTACAACCACCACCACTCCCACTTCCACTACCACCACTACTTGTAATGGTAATAATAATTATAATGATAAAAGTTGCATAATCCAAAGTCCTTCTTAATCTTTGTAAGGAATGCCCATAGCTATTTCTGCTTACAGATTATATTTTTCTGCTTACAGAAATACGAATACTCTGCTAACCATTTATATAACACCCGTGTGGCTTGAAGGCCGTGCATTGTCTAACGCCGTTTCTTTTCGGCAGTCTTGTTGATAAAAAATGCTATGCAATAGCTTTACCGCGGCAGTCCCCGAGTGCCACACGTCTTTTTTTTTTGTATGTTGGTACGAAACCCGTTGTATGCGAATCCGAATCGTATTAGCCCGGTTTTTACCTAAGTAAATAGCCTTAGGTATATGAATTGTACCCCACAATAGTATTTATTCATTTATCCTTTCAACCCCGACCGAGAGCCGGCTATTATTGTTAACCCTACAAAGTCTACGATAAAACCATCTCCACACAGGTGGTATTACGACTAATTCGACAATTGTTTGCAGATTAAGTGCGAAAGTTGGGGTTGCGGCCAACTCCCCGGAAAACGGACTCCCCTAATCCCGTTATGTTCCCGCGGGAATCCATTATGAAATCAGTTTGGAAATGATTTCATTATCTAATGGCGGATAACAGCCGTAACTTTTCACCATTTGATCCTTTGTGCATTGCCGCTATAAAGGGTGTAATAAAAGTTATTACTTATTACTCTCATAAATAAAGTTGTATCACAGAGGTTGTATTTAGTAAAATGTGAAAGTAAGTTTGTTGGTTCCTTCTTTCAATGCAGCAATAGATCAACCACATTTTTTTAAGTTTTCTTTTTTGGAAGACCGAGAAATCCCTGTACGTAGCTAGACAAAGTGGGGGCCAAAAAAACTAATCTATGTTATTTTAAATTAAATTGAAAATGAAAAACCTCTAGTATTTTTAATAAAAAAAAAATGATTTTTATGACAAAATTTCACTTACTTGTTTTTTTGAGTGATTGAGTGATTCACGAGGAAGGTTTATATGTATAATATAATACATGCATAATATAGTAGAATAACACTGATAGTCAGTTTATAATGATAAACTGACTGACTGATTGATGATATATCAACGAACGTCTAAACCGCTGGTCTAGAGACTTGAAATTTTGCACATAGATAGTTTATACAGTAATAAGCATCCATTAAGAAAGGATTTTTATATACCTAATCTAAATTCAACACCTAAGGGGGTGAAATAAACGTGCGAAGCCGCGGGTAAAAGCTAGTATCATATTATAAACCAAAGCGAAGCGAGGTCGGTTCGCTAGTATCACTATAAAATTCAATTCAGTGTCAGAAATATGAAAATATCAAATAAAGGGTGATACCAGCATTTCATTAACAAATCTATCGGTTTCAAATCAAAATGTACGAACCATATTGCGAATAGTCGAACTATTCGGTGGTTTGCGGCACGCGATCGTTTAAAGCTATTACGGCCGCGCACGTCCGCGCTTTATGCCGGCCGCACGTGTGCGCGCGGCCTTATGCAAGGTTGCCAATTGGACGGGACCTTCGGGACAATTTATGTGGAATTTAAGTTTTACGGGACAGTGCTATTAGGCTAATGATGGAAATAACAAATCGTACTTTGTAGTAATTGTTTGTGTGTAGTAACTGGCTTAAGAACTTTTGTGTTATGTTATTTGACCAACCCCTTTGGGGATTGAGCCGTGAGCATTTTTTTTGTCTACCTTATTTTTGTCATATTCCTATGTAGGTAGATTTAAGTTTCTAGTTGGTAAGGTTGATTTTTTGTGTCGTTCTCTTTTTGAATTCATTCAATTCATTTTGAAAACAAAGGTTTTACATTTTTTTTGGTAAATTGAAGATGCAAAAACTGTCTAGAAAAACAAGCCAATCAATATGTAGAGTTTTATTTATAGAACATGTTTATTCCAAGTAAATTACCGTTGATAAAAGCGGTTTTTTAATAGTATGGTGCTGCTCTTATAATAGGCTGAAAATACCGATATCGCCATGGCAGTCTTTTATCATTAATTAGAAAGAAAACTAGAGAAACTTATCGTCTTAAAAATTACCCGAAAATGTGTAGTCAGATGAAAATTTTAGTGCCCTCTTCTTTTAGTAGGGTTCGATATAGCCGTATATTGTGTAACTTCAAGTGAACAAATTTTTCACGATAAAAAAATAATAATAATAATCTTACGCCTTTCATCCCCGAGGGGGTAGGCAGAGGTATTCCATTACTGGATATACCCACATTCCACGAGATACATTGGACCCCTAAACGTGATAGGTGGTGAGCCCATCGCCGGACCGGGTCTATTTACACATGTCTCAGAATTAATTCTGAGACCTGCGGGTTTCCTCACGATGTTTTCCTTCACCGTCGAGCTAGTGATAAATATGTACGTAAGTTTTTGAAAAACTCATTGGTACATTTTCACGATAATTTAGTAGCTAACCGTCATTTAGTTTTATTATTGACTAGCGGTTCTGCACGGTTTCACCCGAGTAGTTCCTGTTCCCGTCTGAATACGGGAATAAAATATAGCAGGGATATTTTAGGTGAAAGAAACATTGGTGAAAGATTTTTTAAAATCGATTTAGTAGTTTTTAGTTTATTCGTAACAAAGATACAAAAAACATCATTCCTCTTTATAATCATACTAATAACAACGCGAAAGTTTGTATGTATGGATGTTTGTTCCTCCGATTTCGATGAAACTTTACAGTTATATAGCTCATACGAGTACATCAGAATAACCCATAGGCTATATTTTATCCCCGTATTCCCACGGGATCGGGAACTACTCGGGTAAAACAGTATTAGTATTAGTATAAAGTATAATATTAGATAAAGAAGAGCATAATCTACACTAGTAGTTTTACTGGACAGTCCCGCTAATAAAGAGTCTGTCGACAGCCCTATCCTAAACCGGAATTGTTTATTTATTCATGCCCACCGATATAATGCCAACACGCAATCCTGGATGTCTTTACTTTATAATGAGTTTAAAATGGTTTTTACAATGGCCCAAGTTTCGTTGTCAATTTGTTTTATGATGTTGCCAGCGCTGAATTTGCATGCAAGCTACAACATATGGGGCCCTAGTAATTCAAAGGGGTACTTTCTAACAAACCAGTACAAATAAGAGGGCTTAGAGGTAAAATAATTTATATAATATTATATTTTTTAAAGATATGTTTTTCATTTGAAATGGTTCCACACAATGATTATGAAAGTCATGTGAAGATTTTTTAATAATTAATGTAGATGTATGTGTAAAGTTTTGTGTCCATGTTACAGTGGAGGAGCTATTTATAGGTATATATGTAAAAGAAAGTTGTGTTTTTGAAACTATTTATAACTCAAGAACGGCTGAACAGATTTGGCTGAAAGTTGGTGGGGAGGTAGCTTAGAACCAGGAGACGGACAATGCATACTTTTTATTCCTATATTCCCACAGGAACGGAAACGGGAACTACGCGGGAACGGGAACTGGAACTACGCAGGTGAAAATGCGGGGCGCTGCTAGTATTAGTATAAAAAAATTTCTATTTTTCAATTTCATTTATTTGCTACAAATAATTAGGATCTATGACATGTGACACCCACCCATATGAATATACTGTACCTAAAAATATATGTATAACAAGGTATTTTATGAGGTGCGAGTTTGTTTGTTACTCTTGTATTACGTTGTGTGACCATACAAAAATGCGTAGCGATCATTGGAGTCCCAAAAAAAGATAAGTTATATGGTCACACAGGATTTTATATTACATTGTTTAACTTACTAGTAAATAGTCATAAAAATAAACCATAAAATTTGTGATTTGATTAATGTAATAAGGCAGCTCGAGAATTAAGAGTTTGTAGAAAATAAAAATTATTTGATCTCGCCTTTTATCTAGGGTAGACTGAGGTATTCCTGAGGTATCCTAAAAATAACTAAACACTATACACAAAAAAATAATAAAAAAAAGACGTTTATTCATTCACACAATGGCACTACACTAGACTTTACTAAAAACTTAGTTACTAGAGTAACAACACAATGTGAATGAAACGGCTAGAGTCTCAGCAAAATAGACCTCTAACTGTGACAGGTGGTGAGCCTATCGCAGTATGTTTATTTTAGGACCCTCAAAACCCCTTAATACGGCCCTGGCCAGTTCCAGTAATAAACTATGTAAGCAACATTGTATTTATTTTGGTCCCCATAAAGTTTATGGGCGCTTTCTAAAACTAAGCAATTTTGAGATAGAGCACTCAAAGTACTTATTAATTTCATAGCTATTTTCGACCTTATAAATGCTTTATGAGGTTACTATTTTGAGTGAGTAACTTTAAAAACTTCGGTGGGACAAAGTAGTTTTAGGTCACAAGCTTTGTATGGTGACTTTGTCCGAGTTCTATGTTGATAAAACTCATATAATTTAAAAAAAAAACGACTTAAAACAGAAAACCAATAAATGTTTAAAGGCACTAGTCGCCACTACGGTTTTCCTAGATGTTGACCCGGTTATTCAGTTATCTAACACACCAAATATAATTAAAGTCGATGCCTGCACTGACAAACACACAAAAACTGCAAAAATTCTTGTTTTAGGCCACATGTATAATGACTTGGCACCTATGTTTTACCCTTGAAGTTGACGCAGTTCCCTAGTTATCTCCATACCTACTCAATTTCATCAAAATCCGTCCAGAAAGATAGAAAGCACAGAAAGACAAAGAGACGAAAATTCCAAAAATTGGTGCTTTGATATCTAAATCGATAATTATCTAAATACTACCGCACAAATTTTCAACAAGTATTTCTCGTATGGTCTCGTTACAGTTTTCTTATATATTATTTTTATTTTTTTCTTGACATATTGCAATGTTAATTTTATTCATACGCTAGCAAAATGGCAAATTATGTTGGAACTATTTCTATGACATACCATCTATGTATCAACACACATAATAATGAATAAATGTTTGAAGTTTGAAGTATACAAGGTGACTTTTTTTACCGTCTGGAAAAAAATACGGTGTGATAGGTAAGTGTAATAGATTCATTTGGCACTATTACTTAAAAAAAAATCTTTTTTACAACTTTTTTTTTTTGCTTAAACTAATAGACATTATTGAATCGTAGTCAATATTACACACTGAAATATTTGAAATAGTATTTTAAAAAGAAACAGGCTCGTAGCTTTCATTCCGTAACCGCCAGCTGCTACATAGTAGTGCGCGTAGTTTTCTAGATTTTGTAATTATCATCAAACATGACTATATTATTTAACAATTAATCTCGTGTTTAAGTTTGGCTCTAGATACCTTATACGTCATATTTTTTTCCAGACGGTAAAAAAATCAACCAGTATAGAGGTATACGTATAGATTAGCAACGTATTTTTTTTCTGTGCTACACGACGGACACCCTAGTCGGCCAATCGCTGTCCCAGCTGTTGGGCGACACTTTATATTTGTTGCATTCACCAACGAAGTGATTATGAATCAATAATTTTAATGGTTTGAAAATTACTATCCAGTAGTCTACTACTAAATAGACAGAAAGTTGGACTGTACTCAAAACATAATTTATTTACTGACAAGTGGGTGCCAGGCGGTGTTACCCGCGAAGTACGGGAGTTTTGACGATGTTTTAATAGTTATTCTGCTATTTGGGATGGAGACAAATCCAAAAAATCAAAAATCACGAAAATCGGTCCAGGCGTTCTCGAATTATAATAGTGTACATAATGTGCATATGTTTTTAAAGCTAACTGTACCACTATATGTATAATATACAGGGGACAAGAAAAGTATATAAGTATAAGTATAATCTCACGCCTTTTATCCCCGAGGGGGTAGGCAGAGGTATTCCATTACTGGATATACCCACATTTCACGAGATACACTGGACCCCTAAACGTGATAGGTGGTGAGCCCATCGCCGGACCGGGTCTATTTACACATGTCTCAGAATTAATTCTGAGACCTGCGGGTTTCCTCACGATGTTTTCCTTCACCGTCGAGCTGGTGGTAAATATGTACGTTAATACGTAAATATGTAAGCGATTCTCACTGGTCATATTAGTATGACATGCCAGTATGACCACAAAGAAACGGCCCAAAATAATATACAAAGTCGAGTTAGTTTACCCGACTTTCTATATTATTTTCCGGGACACCATAGACTTAGTACAACCCTAACGGGACCGTGTCTTAACATGAAGTATTTTTTGTCAATTTTTGCGGTAGTGTAGATAGCTATCAGTTTAGATATCAAAACACAATTTTTTGGACGCATGACGCCGAAACTACTGGACGGATTTTGATGAAATTTGGTATGGAGATAACTGAGTAACCGGATCAACATCTAGGGTCTCTTTTTACTACGGGAAAACATCTCATTCCCGCGGGAAAATTGAAAAAACTCGATCAAAGACAAATACGTACTACTCCGAAACCATAATATAACACCCAGAAACAGGAAATATGGTATGTAGGTCTTATATATGTCGTAGGCAACCGCAAGGGATTCTCAGAAATTTACACAGGCAACGCCGCTGGGCACCCACTGGTTATCAAATATATTGAATGAGCAAAAAAGTTACAATTTAAAAAAAAGACTAATAAACTATAGAACCAAATTACTCAACACCGAAATGGATTTTACGCAACCACTGTAAAAGCCTACAAAATTGTAAATAAAATATAAATAAAAGACCAAAGTTACATATGGGTATTAATAAGTTAATAAAAAATTTAAGCCTTTTTCGATAATCAAGCTTATTTCCGACTTCATTAACAGCTCTTGAGTTAAAATCAGAATCTGAAAACTCAATTTATTTTTACTACTAATTGGATGTTGATTTCCTAAAAAAAGATTAAAACAGATGCATTTAAAATTAATAACAATTGTGGGACACAATTCACAAACTAGGCTGGGCCTGTTCCATGGGTACTAAACAACTAATAAACATGCTTAAATAAATATTAAAAGACCAAACACGAAGCCATGAGCAGTGATAGCCCGAACGGTTAAAGAGCCGGCCGAAAATCAGTGAGGCTCGGGTTCGAATCCTGGCATGTACCAATGAGATTTTCAAAAACTTATCTTGATATTTATCACTAGTTCGACGGTGAAGAAAAACATCGTGAGGAAACCCGCAGATCTCAGAATTAATTCTGAGACATGTGTAAACAGACCCATGCAGTCCGGCGATGGGCTCACCTATCACGTTTAGGGGTCCAATATATCTCGTGCAATGTGGGTATATCCAGTAATGGAATACCTCTGCCTACCCGCTCTCGGATAAAAAAAGCGTGAGATTATTATATTTATACACGAAGCTAACAGACATGTTCATGCACACAAATGTTGGCCTTGAGCGGGGATCGAACCGACTCCGACTCAAAAGACAGAGTCACTACCAACTGAGCCAACAGGACCATCAAATTGCCTATAGTAGAATTTGAAGGATTCATTGGTTTCATTGGCATTCCCTTGGATGTAGGTAATACTAACTAATAAGTCTAATATCCTACGTGTTACTGACAATACCCCACCAATACCAGAATAGATTCTGAAAGGATCTGATAATGGGGCACATGGTACATTTATTTAAAGAAGTCTGCAAGGACTAATGATAACAAAAAAATCCAAAGAGTAACAAACCGACAATACAATACACAATAACTCTTTATTGTACACCAAAAACAACACAATATGGATACATTAACTAAAGTACAATGGGCGGTCTTATTGCTTTTAGCGATCAACGACTTCAGAGAAAAGCACTAAAACATCATCGATTCCGAAATTTTTTGGACTTGGACTTGTTCATTTTTAAAACCAGCTCCACTGATTTTTATAATATTGAAATGGGACCACCTCTGAGGTATGATCTACCAAACAAAAAAATAATCATCAAATTGGCGGAATAATCATGTAACATACAAAAAAAACACGGTCGAAATGAGAATCTCCTCCTTTTTTAAAGTCGATTAAATACTGAATAGTACGCTTTTACAATAAGATTCCCATTGAATTACAAAATTGGCATCTTGACAAATTTAAAACAATAGTTAAGCAAACATTACATAAAAAATAAATATATAATATAATCTCACGCCTTTCATCCCCGAGGGGGTAGGCAGAGGTATTCCATTACTGGATATACCCACATTTCACGAGATACATCGGACCCCTAAACGTAAAAATAGGTGGTGAGCCCATCGTCGGACCGGGTCTATTTACACATGTCTCAGAATTAATTCTGAGACCTGCGGGTTTCCTCACGATGTTTTCCTTCACCGTCGAGCTAGTGATAAATATGTACGTAAGTTTTTGAAAAACTCATTGGTACATGCCAGGATTCGAACCCGAGCCTCACTGATCTTCGGCCGGCTCTTTAACCGTCCGGGCTATCACTGCTCTAAATAACATAAAAAAGGCTACTTGAAAATTACAGACTACTTAGACCAACATGAATTGGATTAACCGACTCAACGCTATTTAAGGCTATTTATAATTATTATTATCGTAAACCATATTTACTAGTAAGACATGAGATTAAAAAGAGCTGCCCTTGAGTTTCTTGCTGGTTATTCTCGGGGTACTGCATTTTTGGAACCAGCAACTCGTCGTTGGAGATGGACTGCTGTTTAATTTAGCCAATCTTCATGGACGAGTTTAGAGTGCCTTGTTATTAGACTATTGACCTTCCTATTGACCTGACTATGACTATGACTGGTCTGAAAAGCAGCAGTTGTGCTGAGACTCTAGCCGTTTCATTCACATTACGTACTTACTCTAGTAACTAAGTTTTTAGTTTTAGTATAGTTATAGCATTGTGTGGATGAATAAACGTCTTATTTATTTATTTTTATTTTATTTTATTACCTACAGAAATAGAAACATTTTAATTTTCAGTGCCTACTAAGTTCCAGGAATTTTATAGATCTTCCAATCCTCTCGAGATGAGATTTACTTAAGCGTATTTATGAATAAATCGTTATTATTCCTTCGGGAACATTCTTAGTTTTCCTGCTGCAGCTATCAGATAATAAATAATAAATTTCTAAAGTGCAAAAACTCAATAATTACCGGTAAAACAAGCAAACTTACCCCGATGTCTGTTATATGAATAAATAAACAGAAAGTTACCGCAGGACAGAGAACGGCCCATAACTTATTCAGGGAATGAATAACAGCTGCATTGCGCTTATAATTGTTACACGACAACGCTATTTTTCATTCCCGGTAATAATGGTACAAGCCAAAAGATATTGGTGTTTTGATGGGAATCCGGAGTGAATCCGTATGTAAAAAAACATTATACTCACGCTTTACACACGGTTAACATAAAAGTAAAAAAAAAAAAAAAAAAAAAAAGACAAAAAAAATCTATTTTCTGTAAGTACAGTCAAGAGCAAGTTAAGCTTGACACTACCAGTTTAAGCTGAGCTCTCGATTTGTACGCGCGCCATACAATACTGGACCGGGTCAACATCCAAAGTGTCAAGCTTAGCGTGCCCTTGACTGTACCAAAAGTACACTTACAAACGTCAAATCTAATAAAAAAGCACTCTAAACTCGTCCATGAAGATTGGCTATGTGAACAGCAGCCCATCTCCACCGACGAGTTGCTGGTTCAAAATGCAGTACCCCGAGAAGAGCCAGCAAGAAACTCATGGGCAGCTCTTTTTAATTGTTACAATTGTTTTGTACTAGCCTCTTATAGCTTAGACTACAGCTGCAAACATAATCAACTAGTCACTTAGCACTATAGCATAATACTTTTCTGTATAAATTATCAATATGTCAGTGCAATGCTACGTGAACTGGGTATGACGTGGCGAGCTGAAAATACGCCTAGAATGCATTTTTGATGGCCATGCACTGCAGTTCTATAAAATACCCGACCTAATTTCGGAATGTCTGTAGTACCTTCATTTTGCTATCATCACCTATAATGGACATTATTTTATAAAAACATATGAGCTCGCTTCTCATAAAATGACTCCAAAAAATATTATAATAATACTTAGGTGCCCTGAATTATGTGTTGTACAAGCTTTTACCCGCGACTTCGGTCGCGCACGTTTATTTCACTCCCTCATAGAGGTTGAATTTTGAAAAAACCTTTCATAGTGGATGCCTACACTGTATAAACTATCGAGTAAACTAACGAGTATGTGAAAAATTTCAAGTCTCTAAGACCCAGCGGTTTAGGCTGTGCGTTGATACATCACCAATGAGTCAGTCAGTTTATCATTTTATATGTATAGATTGAAAAAAAGCCAGATAAAGAGTACCCGACAACCATGTATGAACCGATTGATGAATGTAGATTCCCCGTGAGAGGTGTGCCAGGATCGTAGCAGGTAGCGGTCTATTACATGTGCCCATCCCGTAGGAAAAAAGGCTTGAGCATATGTATGTATACCCCTAATTAATATTTGTTGTCTGGAAGAAATCGATTAAAGCGATAAGACCGCCCATTGTACTTTTCTATCATTGTGTCAGTTGTTGCATGTTTTTATTGGTGTACAATAAAGAGTTGATACTTACTTGATATTTTTTAGTCATCATAAGTTGAACATTTAATTACTGTAAGGTTTTAGTGGATTTTTGATTTGGTTAAAAAAAATTACCCCTTACTAAACACGTCTTGCGAACTCGCCCACGTCCCAAATACAGATTTATATAAATAAACTCAAGACGACATAACCCAGCCCGATTCAAAACACAGGTCATTTTATTTCGCTGCCATAAAACGTAACACTCATTATGCAAATAAAAACAAAAAACAATCCTATTCTCAAATTAAGAAAGAACAAACAATAAAACATAATAACGATGATTGCGAAACACTATTTCCGAGGGGAACTCAAAAGGAATATAATTCCCGTGCTCACAAAACAGAAAGGATGACAAACGAGCCAAGTCTCTTTGTTTCGAGCGAAGAAAATTTCGTAAGTAAGTTTTTTCGCCGGCCGATTTATATAACTCCGGGAGTAAGTAATCGGAAAAATATTTTTCCGTGTGTCACAGACATTTGGTACACTTCGCTTCTTTGCACAGATTTGTTTGAGCTATTTGTTTAAACAGTGACAGCTTCGTTGAAATCGAGACCGTTTCTCAAACACGAATCCAAGCTTCAGTAGGCTAGTTGACAGTATCGAAATTAAATTGTGGGTAGTCATTCATTAAAAAGATTGTCTCAGAACACCTCTCATCGTGTATTTAAATTTTCAATTTACAATAACAGCAAATTTCAAAATTATAAAACAATCAATAAAAGTCAAACAATTGAGTAATAGAAACTATGACGTCACACCTGGATACTTCAATACATTTTAAAAAGTACCTCATCTGACTAGGCAGGACAATACCCTATTCCGCATAACCTTATGTAGTAGATGATTAGTTTTCTTAACACAAAAACAGGACTTATACACAAATCACTAAAAACCTGACAAACATGACGAAGCAAACGTAATCCAAATGATTTTCTCCACGTATTGTGCTACAAATAAACCCTCCTAAAGTGCCGAACTCGCAATCTAATCGTGATAACTCAGCGCGTTCACTGAACACTATTTATATTCAGTCGCCTCCGAAGTAGGTCAGACAACAATAGACTTTATTACTTTGATAAACGGACTACAACACGTTGGAGCGAAGAAAAGAGTCCATTCGGTTACCGATGACTTATTAGCGATAACGATGGCATTGTTATTCTGTTTCCCTTTGTCATTTTCGCGCGGTGGGTGATTACGTTGCAATTTCTTAGAGGGCAGAGGGAATTCATCGGAAGCAATGATGTGTCTAAATATAGTATTACTAATATGTGTCCTTGGAACCCCTTTCCCTGTCTTCGTGATAATATCGATAAATTCTTCTTACTGCTGTAGTTGATTTATCATAATGATATTATTATGTTCTATCCTTAGACAAATTGGTTTTTACTACTGAAAGTTGTTTAAGGAACCATTCAATGCAACAATCATGTTATTTTGGTCTATTGCCATTTGACAAAGCGTGATAATAATATCTAAACTTTGTTTACAGTTAGAGCCTAAAGCCGGACATGGACGGCCTGCTTTAGCTTGAGCAACTTATCTTACATCTTAACAAAAATTTCTAAAGCGATTCACGTAAATATCTGCATTTATTGCCCAATATTGATAGCTGCCTTTGAGCTTCTTGCTGATTCTTCTCGGGGTACTGCATTTGGAACCAGCAACTCGTCGGTGGGGATGGGCTGCTGTTTACATTTAGCCAATCTTTATGGACGAGTTTAGAGTGCCTTGTTATTACACTATTGACCTTTCTAAGTGTATCTATTTTTTGTACATACACAAAATTAATGATTTTTAACTTTGACTTTGACATTGCCGATGCCGAGCTATACAAAAATATATCACAATTATTCAAAGGGACACCAAAGCAATTGAAATCTGAAATATAAATGAAAACCGTGCCACAACTGACCACAAACTCAAGTATACAATCAATCATCGTCGTGAGGCGTGGCCTGCGATACCATCGGGGCGGTGTCGACAAACGCACCTAATGTGTCTCTTTCACAGCCCTTAATGATGGAAAGGCCTGTCCTGGTTTCAGCTGTCGCGTTGGCTGTGGTACCTCTACTGCTTTATGATAAAGTTAGCATCGGCCAGACATCATCTGACCTCTTCTTGTTGTATTGAGGAGTTTCTTTTCCCGCTTCTTCTCCTCAACTATACATATCGAACCAGTGGAGTCGCAATAGCTTTCAATAAGTGGACTTATAAGACCCTACATTGAATAAAACATTTTGACTTGACTTGACTCTTCAGTCCTAACGGTTTTCCGTTCCACGGAATCGAGGAGAAACGTTTGTGGACCTTAAATATCCTGTGCAACTGACCGCTTTTGTTTAACAGACTCATCATCGTTACTGCTATAAATGGTTCGAAGCTTTGACTTCCTTCACCAGCCACGTCCTTACCTTCTTCAAGAGTTTACTCATCTCTATTACTGGGAACCTACCCAGTCTATCCACTTTGGCGTTCTACATCGTGTAAACGCTGTCAACCTTCAAACTTCGGACATGATCTATTAGGTATGGACTTCTTATAATTGGAGAACTTCGATATAACGACAGAAACATACAAAACTTAGTTTGACCTTTTGGAGACACATCATTCTTACTTACTGAGAACTATTGGCACCCGATAACTGTAATTTAATCAACTCAACTACACATTTATGTCATTTTAAGGTGTGGCCTTCATTTACCCACACAACAGTCAGTAGACTACCGACTCCATTATTCTAATCGTGATTTTTTGAACTCAGATAGGTGAAAGCAATACCTATTATTATTGACATTTACTCTACACGTTCACTATGTATTATTAATTTTGGTGATACATTAGATATTTCTACCGACAAGTTTTCATCTTTTGATTTATATGAATACTATATGTCGCGTTGGCTGATGAATTATTTTTCTGGTAATGCTCAGTTTTCGCCAGTTTATTTTGACATTTGGTAAGTCGAACACCGGATCGAGATACACATGAACCTACCATAGAACTAATTCTGAAACCTCCTAGTTTCTTCACATCATCATCGTCATCATTGCAAAACATCCCATCGTCATCATTGAGCTTTTCCTTGCATGTAGTATGAAATATTTCAGAATAATTTTGATGGCTCTGAGACGACCATAGCAAACAGACCATGGTCATCGTTAAGCTATAGGACTTTCCTCAGATATGTTATGAAATTTTCGAAGGCCATTTTGGTGATTGTGCAAGAACAAAAAGATCATGACAAAATATAGGACTAACTTGATCTGCTATCCACCACTGACGCTTAGGTAGACATTCCTTATACACACACCGGCACAATTAGCGGAACAGAAAAAAAAGGGAGTATTTACGCATTTTTGCGTGTTACTGGCCGGCTAAACAAGCTTTTTTTAAATTTGGGTTTTAATTTAAAAATGGAATACTAAGCGACTGCCCTTTTTTTCATTCTTTTGTTTTAATTTTCATTGATTCATTTTTTCCACCGCTTGTCCGTTTTTAGAAGGTTCGTGAATTCCATTTGAAAAGCTTTGAATTGCAGTTTTTGAGGCTTTTGAGTTTTTTCGCATATTGATAATTTACGAGCATCTAATTATGCCTGATTTAACGCCATCAGAAATCATTAGGGCAGATCAAATGAGGAGAAATGGTCAAACCTACAGATCGATTGCCAGAAGCCTTCGTCGATCGTTATCAACGATTTATCGTAGCATCCAACGATACAGATTGACGAATGCTCTAGTGAGAAGGAGAGGACAAGGCCGGAAAAGGTGTACTTCAAGGAGGGATGACCGTTTTCTCCAACTTCAAGTCCGACGGAACACGAGACTAACGGCGGTGCAGGCTCGAAATTTACTGGAAGAGGTACGAGCAGTAAGGATGAGTGAGCGGACAGTTCGTAGAAGATTCGAAGAAGTGGGTATAGGCTCGTATGTGCCCGCCAAAGCCCCAAAACTTGAGAGACATCATCGCACAAACCGTCTACACTTTGGTCGTGAACATCGTGATTGGGACTTCGACGACTGGGGACAGGTTCTTTTTACTGATGAATGCAGAGTTATGTTAAATCAAATTGATGGAAGGCAGCGAGTATGGAGACGCAAAGGAGAACGGTATATCCAGTCTAATTTTGAAAATACAGTTGCATATGGCGGCGGTTCAATTATGGTCTGGGGAGGAATATGTTTAGGAGCTCGTACGGAGTTAGTAGTGGTCGATGGCGGGAATCTGAATGCTGATCGGTATATCAGGGAGATTTTAGAAGAACATGTTGTGCCATTTGCCCCCTTTATTGGTAACAACTTCATTCTAATGCAGGATAATGCTCGGGCTCACAGTGCTCGCACAGTACAGACATACCTAAACCATGTTGGTATAACGGTGATGGAGTGGCCAGCACGGTCCCCCGATATGAACCCTATAGAACACGTCTGGGACTTGCTAAAGAGGAGTGTAAAGTCAAGAATGCCCCCTCCCAATAATCTCAACGAGTTGCGAAACGCATTACTTGAAGAATGGCAGAGGTTGCCCCAAGAAACCATTGATAACATCATCCGCAGCATGCCCAGACGGATGGAAACCCTCATCAGAGCACGAGGAGGAAACACTCGATATTGAACAGTCATTGAAATTGTTGTTAAACTTTGGAAAATCTTGAATTTTCTGCTGTTTCTCTATAATTAAAAATCGAAGAAAAATGCATTTTGTTTAATTTAATTTTTATTTTTATAAAATTTTAAGTATGGTGTTACAATTGAATGTCAAAACATGTTAATTTAATTGTTGTTTCATTTTAAATAATATATTGTTTAAAAATTACATTTATTGTTCTAAATTCCCTCTTTTTTCTCCTTTTTTTTTCTGTTCCGCTAATTGTGCCGGTGTGTGTATAACAGAAGATATGAACCAATATAAAGTTCTAGAAAATTCTAACAATTAATCCCATATAACAACCGTTATTTTTACCTCAGACACTAAGCACCAAAAACGTAATAACCGAATAAAGAGCTAAACCCTCTACACAGAACACTCGAGAAATTTATTCAAGCCACTTGAAGCCCTAACCTGTCCTCGTAGTACCAAGTTCATTATTTAATCCCAGTCCCTTACAAGGGACGCTAGAGATGAGGTCATAAATTTCGTTTAGCCACCGCTTCCGTATGAATAAATGCAGGACCTTATAGAGGAATGTATGGCAAGATTACAGGACCGGCTTAAGTTGTAATGGCTGCGGAGATGTTGGGTATTTCGTTGATTTAGTTGGGCAGGAGATGTTTTTACCCGACTCCACTAGAGAGAAAGTATTGTATACTACCCCCCTTAATCGCAGGTTTTATTCGCTTAGTTTGTGTAAGTACTTCATAAGAGCGTTGCGTCAATATTACTTGGTCGCGCATGACAAGTAAAAAAAACGATGAAAATACGGTCTTGCCTCATCCCCAATAGGTCGGACAGTGGCACTCCATCCCTGGAGATACACTTTTCATTATCTGTGTATGTGACAGTAGTGATTTCATGTTGGGTGCTATTACACCTCCAAACTAAATCTAGAACTTGATCATTTTTAAATTACGTATATACGTCTCTCATCTGAAATCTAACTTGGGATTTATAAGAGGCTCCACTTCCACGAGAGTCCAAATGTTTCTTTCTAGAAAAAAGATAACAATAAATTCGTCAAGTCTCTTAAAAAAGCGTAGTTAACCTTTATTAGATTCAGAGACATATTTTGCTGAGGAAAGTAAAATTCTAAAACAGCGAAAATACGTGTAGAACATCAGAGACAAATTACATAGACCTTAATTTGCTTTGCCGCGGTCCGCCGCTGCTTATTTTTAATTTAAAAGAATTGCCCTTGTAAAAATAAAATGCAAATTTCATTTTTCTTCCCTCATAGACACGACTGTTGGCGTGCGCTGGCAAACTAGTGATTATACTCGTATTTTATCATCAACATGAGCCCGATAAGTCAGGTTATAGCAGACATATCGACCTGGCTGAACGGGCGTCTGATGATGATGATCAAATGTGATCACTAGCTCGCCTGCGCAAGGCCAACCACAAAATTCTAAATTCATTTATTTCAGTAGGTATACAAAATACACTTTGAAACGTCAATAACAAGGCATACTAAACTCGTCCATGAAGATTGGCTAAATGTAAACAGCAGCTCCACCGACGAGTTGCTGGTTCCAAATGCAGTACCTCGAGAAGAGCCAGCAAGAAACTCAAGGGCAGCTCTTTTTAATCTCATGTCTTACTAGTAAATATGGTTTACAATAATAATTATAATTAATAGCCTAACAGAGCGTCGAGTCGGTTAATCCCATGCATGTTGGTCTACTAAGTAGTCTGTAATTTTATAGTAGTCTTTTTTGTGTAATTTTTGCTTAAATATTGTTTTAAATTTTTCAAGAGACAAATTTTGCAATGCAATGGGAATCTTATTGTAAAGATCACAAGATCGTGACACGACACGCTGATGCTTGACTGGTAAAATTTATAAAGATCATCATCAACCCGTAACAGCCCACTGCTGAGCTAAGAGTCTTTCCTCACACATGAGGAAGTGTGGGCTGTAATCTCCCACGTGAGCCCACCGCGTATTAGGAAATTTATAAAGATTTTACTGAAAAATGAGAACGCTAAAATCTAAATAAAAGACTATATTATTATGATTATTATTATATTTTTATTTATTCTATCTGAGTGAACAAAAACTTAAGAAGGATCTATGTGAGGATTGTTATACTGATTTTTGTAGCTTCCTGATTTTTTTTTACTATAGCAGTACCTGTATCGAAACCTATTGAGCCCTAATTTCTTTTTAATTGCGAAAACTTGTAATTGGCTCTTTGGTACTCATGTTTTTTTTCATTATATTATTTTAAATATCGCTGGGCTTCAGCTGAATCAGCGTGGCCGCTCCTACTCGCTGTGTGGTCAGAGATTAAATGGTCCGTACTGTGACTTGTTGGGATTGCGCCGAAGGCAAGGCTTTCAATATCATGCATTGGTTTTGTAAGCGGTGCAGTTCACAAGTATAAGCGGGTGCAGCTACTTAATAAATAGATAATATTTTATATGTGAAGAGTACATGGGCAAAACAAGAAATGTCACAAAAACAAAAAGTTGTGTAATTAACATTTTAATTTTTCAAAGGTTATTTATAAGTGTCACTTAAAATTATTAACTAGTAATAGGAACTTTAGTTTACCTTATAAAGTCTTATTTTCAGGAACATAAAATATTGAAATGTTTTTTTTATTTTTTTATAAATTTTGACATATTGGACATTCCTTCTTATGTTCCGTTACACTATGGACCTTCCCTGTTTTGTTCCAGTATACAGTTTTGAGACTTAAGTAATACATCTGACTATACTTGTTTTTACGCTTTTTGTGTATTGCCAAATAAAAATACGAGGGAAAATGAAAATATTGCCATCAAAACTTAACTTTTTGAATTTTAGTGACATTCCTGGTTCTGCACCTGTACCCTTCATGTAACTAGTAGTTCGGGAAGACGTTATTCTGCTTAAGACAACAACGCCATCTCTCGGGTTTGAATACAATATAATACAATAACTCTTTATTGTACACCAAAAACAACACAATATGGATACCAACATTAACTAAAGTACAATGGGCGGTCTTATCGCTTTTTTATATGTTAATTTCAATCGACTAGGGAAACATAACATTATTTTTTTATCAAAATCGTTCTTGCCGTTTATAAGGACATGTGCATGATGCATCAGTGACACACTCTTACGGAAGAAGTATATATAGAAATAGTTTTTTTTATTAAAATAAAATAAAGCCCATACTAATATAGGCCAGACATAATTTACCACAAACATACCAATCATCAACCTTTATGATACAGACACATTTACCTATTATGTAAGTAAAACAGTAGACGAGTTATCTGGTGGTAAATGGTTATCTTTTTTTCTGTAGGTAATTAAAAATAGTCTAATAACAAGGCACTTTAAACTCGTCCGCGAGGATTGGCTAAATGTAAACAGCAGCTCATCTCCACTGGTTCCAAATACCCCCAGAAGAACCAGCAAGAAACTCAAGGAGTCACCAATACATTGCCAATCTTTGAGATTGTAATATGAAATTCACTGTATTTTAAATATGGAAAAATATAATACTCGTATTTTGTAATCTATCTAAGGAGCCTTTCGCCAATTGTATGACGAAGGGAGTCTTCTTATAATAAGCTTTTACGTTTTCATATCAAAAATACTAAAAGATTTTCGGTTTATTAATCTTTTCTTATATCACAATTTAGAATTTGAGAACGACCAGATTTGCAGGTCTAAAATATTCAGAAGGCTATTTCTATTCAAAGGATAAAAGGGGCTTAGGCGGTTAAAAGAAAATTATCTTTTGAAAAGAGAAATAAACCTTTTAATATCCACATAAAGTACAGACTGCTATAATAAAGAGCCCGAGGCCCAGCAAACACCCATAATTTGCACCTCAACGCTAGGGTTGTCAAAGCCGAGTATTACACGTTTACACGCCCACACATTCGGGGCTTTATCTTGTTTACTCAGACGGTGGCAGCCCTCGTGTCGACATATTTGATTACAATTGAAATTCGCCGAGGGGTTCGTACAGTAAACCGTGCAGATTACTACTGTACTCTCTATCACAATCGTGGGTATACGTGTTGAGGTGCACTGTACCCAGCGATTTGCTTTCGACGATAGGGGTTTGGTTAACCTTGCGGTTTGAGACCCCATTTTGAGGAGCGGTTAATGAAATGAAGTTTGTTTCGAGTAATCGGGTTACGTTTTGCGAGTTTATTGTTTACGAGCAGTAAACAATAAACTCGCAAAACGTAACGTAAGTTTTTGTTTGCTCTTTGACAGGTTTTTTTGAAGACTTTATCTGCGTTTCCGGATGAAAAGTTGAGAAAGTTGCTCGTCAAATATCTTTATCACAGTATTTCCTCGTGGTGTAATTTATATCCCTGATAAAGGCCAATACTAGATTTACTATAAAATAAAAATAAAATAAATAATCTCACGCCTTTTATCCCCGATAGGGTAGGCAGAGGTATTCCACTACTGGATATACCCACATTTTACGAGATACATTGGACCCCTAAACGTGATAGGTGGTGAGCTCATCGCCGGACCGGGTCTATTTTCACATGTCTCAGAATTAATTCTGAGACCTACGGGTTTCCTCACGATAGAAGACGAAATATGTACGTAATTTTTTGAAAAACTCATTGGTACATGCCAGGATTCGAACCCGAGCCTCACTGATTTTCGGCCGGCTCTTTTAACCGTAAGGGCTATCACTGCTCTATATTATCTAGATTTACTATTTTTTATGTAAAGTGTGTTAGGTTTATTTTTTTAATAATCGCTTTTATCTAGTAAAGTAGCATATAACAAATAAAAATCAATGTCAACAATAGTTTCTTGTTCATTATTATTTTGATCTACCCTTTAAATATTTGCACTTATTTTAAAATGATCAATATTATGACCATGTATCAAAGAGATTAAAATATAATAGGACATAGAGGGGGCATTGGGAATATTTTCATACAAAACTTTGAAGCATATTATATGTTTGATGCTCAAGCGTCATGTCAGTTAGTATGAACGTGATCTGTCATGCGGTCGAAATTGTACTAGACTTATTCCACTTGGAATAACTTTTGGCTTCAAATTTTCCTCGCTTTGTCCCCTCTATGCCCTATTATATTTTAATCTCTTTGCCATGTATACTTGTATCTTAGTTGGGAAGAACGGATTGTTCTTTTAATATGATTGAAGTTTTATTTTCCCTGAAAACAAATGGTTGCTCCAAAATAGATTGTAATCTAAAACTAATTCTCGCATCACCGAATCGATTGGTCATTGTTGGTCATGCCCTAAATGTGGCAACACACACAACTCGGAAAACGACACGGCTTTCAAATGGACGATAGCACCGGTACAATCGGCAACCAACGTTTTTTTATGTTTTAATCTCTTGTGGAATTCCAGAAACAATTTCATTTTCACTTTATAATTTAAATTTTTTACCGAAAAACGGAGGAGGTTTCTCAACTCGACCGTGTATACGTATAAATTTTTATGTGTGTGAAACCATGATACGATGATGGCATCGCAGAGAAATCGAGGGGAACCTTCGAAAATTTTAGTAGCGACTAGTGCATCTTAACTTTTTTTAGTTTTTGTTTAAAGTACCTAGTTTTTATTTTGTTTAAAATTATTTAGTTATGTATATCTATACACTAGCTGTTCTGCGCTGTTTCACCCTCATAGTTCCCGTTCTCTTGGGAATACGAGGATAAAATATAGCCTATTTTACTTCCTGATAATGTATCATTAAATTGGTGAAAGAGTCGTTAAAATCGGTACAGTAGTTTCACAGCCTATTCAATACAAGCAAACAAAAAAACTAATCTTTCCCCTATATAATATTAGTTTATGTATACTTATTATTATAACTATAATAAAACTGTAATGAGACCGTGTCTGTACATGAAATGTTTTTTGAAAATTTTAGCGGTAGTGTAGATAGTTATCAATGTAGATATCAAAACACGAGTTTTTGAATTTTTTGTCTGTCTGTCTATCTCTATGTACAAGCATCTCTCAAAAACTACTGGACGAATTTTGATGAAATTTCATGTCATGTTGACTCCAACATCCATTGTACTTTTTACCGCGGGAAAAGAGGCAGGTGGTGAGGGTTGCTGTTATACATGCCTCAGAATTAATTCTGGGACCCGCGGGTTTCCTCACGATGTTTCATCTACAAATGCTTACTATAAGATATATAATATATTGGACGTGCCAGTTGGTAATGAATTTCATAATTTTAGCTTCAAATTTTTCGCGAATGTGTATTAAACTCGACTGTGATAATAATACGGTATATTTCAGTATACAGGGTGGATATTTGAGATGGGTCGGCCAGGGCAGCTACCTTAACCGTTGTAGCTAGACGACAATGGTCTGAAGAGACTATCCACCATTTTTGAAAATATTTAGAACTGCATTTAAAGATTTTTGAAAAATGGTACAGTCAGCGAAAAAATCGTCGATTCCCAGAAAAAATTTTTTTGATGCCATTCGATCCAGTTTCAGATAAGGATCAAAAGTCTCTAAGAGACTAACTGAGGTCAAGGGGGTAGAAAAGTCAGAAAACGCAAAAAACGTTTTACATACATTTAGTAAGGAATAAAACTTCAACCGGAAAAAAAGTTCAATGAATTGCTAAAATCTCTTTAGTGGTGATTCAACTTATAAATCTGAGCAGCGTTCTCCTTGGAAAACATGGTATACTATCTTTTCTTATTTGCCACAATTTTAAATGTCAGTTAAGATTTTTTTTTTAGAATACGTTACTGGCCACTTGGCAACTTGGCGCGATGTTTTCCAAGGAGAACGCTGCTCAGATTTATAAGTTGAATCACCAACAAAGAGATTTCAGCATTTCATTGAACTTTTTTTCCGGTTGAAGTTTTATTCCTTACTAAATGAATGTAAAACGTTTTTTGCGTTTCCTGACTTTTCTACCCCCTTGACCTCAGTTAGTCTCTTAGAGACTTTTGATCCTTATCTGAAACTGGATCGAATGGCATCAAAAATTTTTTTTGTGGGAATCGACGATTTTCTCGCTGACTGTACCATTTTTCAAAAATCTTTAAATGCAGTTCTAAATATTTTCAAAAATAGTGGATAGTCTCTTCAGACCATTGTCGTCTAGCTACAACGGTTAAGGTAGCTGCCCTGGCCGACCCATCTCAAATATCCACTCTGTATACCGACATAAACTATTGTTTATATGAATGCTAAGTAAATACGACTATTAAAATAGATCTTAAATGTAAATAAAAGAAAATCTAATATTCAATAAAGATGAATATTGTAGTTACAAAAGAAAAGCTATAAATAAAAATATTTCGTAGGAATAATTTGCCAAAAAGTCTGCGTATTTTCTTCCACAAATTCAAACAGTATATTTTTGCTAAAAAAATATATATACGAAAGTAATTATTTGTTACAGCCATTCTGATATCATTCCATTAGATAATCGAGAGGAAATTATCTGGAAATAACAACTGGAAGATAAATAATATTTTGTACAGAAAGAGGAATAATATATTTACTTAAAAGGAATATCATTCACATTTATTAACAAAGGAAAAATACATTTTTGTAATAATTGCCAACAAATATATCCTTCAAACAGACAGTGCCCCAAAGGCTAGCTAAATTCCTTACTACGAATATTATATCCCTTTCCGTCCCAGTTTTATAGGGTTTCATACCAAAGTGATAAAGTAGAAATTCGTATATAGTACAACTCTGCACCTCTGTCTGTCTCTCATAATTTAATTTTAGCAACTACTTTACAAGAATGAAATATCTCTGTCACCTTGACATTATATTGTTTACGTCAGCAACACACAAACCTTAGTATAATTGCGCCATCAGCGCATCTCAGCGTATCTTCTAACGTACAAAACAGTTAATTAAAGAAATTGCACGTGATTCCGAGCCAACTGAGAGGATTACAGCACCTCTTAACCCTCATCCGTACTCTTACGCTAACAGCTTTTAAATACCCCATTCTAACCCCTACCCGATCGATTTCTAGATCTTCACTTAAGTGTTTTGTGAAGGCATTATTTCAATGTATACTTACCGGTCTAGCGTTAGCGTCTCACGTTCAGAGACGAAATATTATGATCATATTGTGTCTGCATTCCATTACTTGACGGGACCCGTTGATACCATAATAATTGACTGTTACCTACGTTTTGCCACCTAATAATAATAATATATTTTCAGAATTCTAGATCTAAACAAGTTAGTAATAATGTATCTTATACACTATGCTGGTCACAAATTCAAAGAATCTGACAGTAAAATACGGTATAATCTACATAATAATATCATAAAATAAACTATAGATACTATGATACTAAAATAAATAATAATTATACTAAAATTAAGGGTCCAATATATCTCGTGAAATGTGGGTATATCCAGTAATGGAAAACCTCTGTCTACCCCCTCGGGGATAAAAGGCGTGAGATTATTTATTTTATTTTATTATACCAAAATTAGACGTAAAATTGAACTATGTAGAACGAGTATTAACACAATACCACATAATGTCAAAATAATGTTTTGATTTAGGTACTTCAGTCGGGTATTGCCCGTTTTGCCGACTTTCCCATTTTGCCGACTTTTTTGTCAAGTCATACATTTTTTACCGATATGCCGACTTTTCATTTTTCATTGACTTTTGTGCTTTTATGTCGACTTTCAAATATTTAAATGTAATTTTTCCCTTTTTGACAACTTTTTAGAATTTGGGAAATAAGAGTTTTCTTTTGCCGATTTTAATACAGTCACGTTCATAACTTCATCGACTTCGATATTCTATACCTACAGAACACATTTATTTTAAAATAGTTTACAAAAACCGTTGCTTGTTCACTAGTGCTTGTTATTAACGAGAAAAAATCTGAAACTTCAACGGTTTGGCTTAATAGATTTTTTTGTAAAAACCCGAAAGGGCTTAAATGGAAAATATTTTAAGAGGATTTTTTGTGATGGGCAATGGGAGATAACAGATAGTTTTGCACTAATCCTTAGAAATAATGTTTTTTGCATAGTCATAGTATGATACGGTTTATTGGGCTAATACTCTGTGATTAAAGAGTCACAACTCAGTCGCAATGGGGTAGTTGACAGCATCGAAAATAAATTGCGAGTAGTCATTCATTTAAAAGAATATCCCAAAACACATTCAAACATGTATTTCAGTTTTCATTTTACAATTATAACAAATTTAAAAATAATAAACCAATCAAAAAAAGTGTTGCAATTGAGCACTAGAAACTATGACGTCACACCTTGCTATTTCAGTACATTTTCCATACTAAAATTTCGTTTTGACAGATCGTAAAAAGTAACTCATTTGACAAGGCAGGACACTACCCTATACATACTCACAATGGAAGTCATAAAAGAGAGCGAGAAAAATTCTGATAGTTAGGTGGACACTAGCCTTACACCATTTTTCAATCCATGGTGGGCTCACATGGGAGATTTTGACCCATACTTCCTCATGTGTGAGGAAAGCAGTGGGCTGTTACGGGTTGATTATGAACTCAGTAGTAGATTGGTGTCTTCTAAATGCTACCTGCACTTTAGAATGTGATAAAGTTGGAAATAAAATAATAATAGTAATCTTACTCTCTATCTCTGCCTTTCATCTTCGAGGGCAGAGGTGTTCCATTTCTAGAAATACCTACATTTCACGAGAATATTTGACCTCTAAACGTGACCGGGTCTGATACACAGAATTACTTGATAACCTTACGGTTAAAGAGCCCGCTTCTGATGATGATAATCAGTGAGGCTCGGGTTCGAATCCTGGCATGTACCAATGAGTTTTTCAAAAACTTACGTACATATTTACCACTAGCTCGACGGTGAAGAAAAACATCGTGAGGAAGTTACACATGCCTCAGAATTAATTCTGAGAGATGTGTAACTGACCCGGTCCGGCGATGGGCTCACCACCTATCACGTTTAGGGGTCGAATATTCTCGTGAAAAGTGGGTATTTCTAGAAATGGAATACCTCTGCCTACCCCCACGGGGATAAAATGTTTTTTTTATTTACTTTTTAGCGAAACCTACAAGTGTATAATTGAAATGTACGAATAATATTAACAGAGAATAATAATTGACGAAATGTGCTGGGAATTATATTTTATTTTTTCTTTTTAGAAAAAATATTATTCAAGTTACCATTTTAATTTAAGTCTTAACTAACCTTAATTTAGATTCAAATTTAATTAAGATAATATATTAAATAATAAAATATTTGTTTTCCAAATTAGAAGGCCATGCGAATAAATCAAAGGAATTCCTCATGAATTTCTCTTTGTAATGGAAAGCAAGAAAGATTAAAAATACATAATCAAACATCTCTTTTCATGATTAAATTACGACGTCGTCGGACATCGTGAAAAACCGTCCAACTGCGAGTAGGACTCGCGCACGAAGAGTTCCGTACTATCCTAATAATATTATAAACCCGAAAGTCGGTATGTATTTATGAACGGATGTTTGTTCCTCTCACGCAAAAACTACAGAAGGCATTTTGATAAGACTACAGTGATATAGCTTATACATCAGAATAATATATATGCTATATTTTATCCCCATATTACCAAGGGAACGGAAACGAAAATGGCAAAAAAAATCACGTTTGTTGTATGGGAACCCTCTAAAATATTTATTTTATTATATTTTTTTAGTATTTGTTGTTACAGCGGCAACAGAAATACATAATTTGTGAAAATTTCAAGTGCCTGACTACCACGGTTCATGAGATACAGCCTGGTGATAGACAGGCAGACGGACGGACAGCTTAGTCTTAGTAATAGGGTCCCGTTTTACACTTTGCGTACGGAACCCTAAAAATGACAATTTTCATAGAAAGTTCGCGTCTCATTTTATAACTCATTATTTATTAATTTGACTTTCTGTCCCTCCTCTGGAAATGGGGGAGTAAAAATGTTATACTAGCGTTTGCTAGTGACTTGTTTCTATTCATCAACACAAAGCACAAAATGTAGTCTGGCTGTTATAATTTAACATTGTACTATATTTTTAAAAAGAAATAAAAAAATGGTAGAAATTAAGTAAAATTGAGTAATTAGTGTTGGTAAACAGGCTAGAGCCTAGAACAGCTGCTTTTCATTCCCTGCTCTGATTCAAAATAATCAAAATACGAGTACATTTTTACTAGCGACCGCCCTCGCTTCGCTTCGGTGGGAATATGGGAATATTATATAGCCTATGTCACTCCCTGATAATGTAGCATTCTATTGGTTAAAGAATTTTTTAAATAGATCTAGTAGTTTTTTAGTTTATTCGTACAAACATACAAAAATACAAATCATTCCTCTTTATATTAGTGTAGAAGTGTAGATACAAAAACCTATCTCGAATATCGCTCTTTCTATTAGTAAAAACCTCATTTCCATTGCGTATATTAAAAGATATAAGAAAAACTGTTGCAAGAACAGTGACAGACCCGTAGTTAGTACTACTAAACTAAACTAACTAACTAACGTAACTAATAAACTGAACTAAACTCAGCAAATATTTTGTTAATTAGTAAGTACCTAATTAAATTGAGTTGAGTGCCTAATTTCGTTAAAAAACTGTTAACTAGTTCGGCGAATGTTATTAAAACTTAAATGTGTACGTATATGTCAATAAATAAGTAATAAAATAATAATGAGTGAAGCTAGGGTTCGAATCCTGGTAAGCCCGTAGCATAGTGTTTTCCAAAAACTAACATACATATTTATCACTAGCTCTATGGTGAACAAAAATATCATGAAACACTCGAGTCCCGGAATTTTCTGTGCCATGTGTAACACAGCACTACAATCTCGAAAAATGGGTATTTCCAAGAATGGAATACCTAAATAAAAGTGTAAATTTTTTTGATGCACTCTTGGCGTCAAAGCCGCGGTTTGATGTGTTTGCGGATGGATGGATGAGTGTATACAAGGAAGTGTTGTCTTATTGTGAATTTTTAGAATTATAATTTTGTGTTTTACTTTTACGTTATTATTCTTATATATTGTATTTTTTTTTGTAGCCTTGTATAGTGTTTTGGCTCTGTCAGTGTGCTAAACATTGTAAATAAATACATTTCTAAAAAAAAATATAAAACATATATAAAGTACAATTTTGTGTTTTACGACATCCTCGAGAATAAAGTCGTGAGCATTACATTTATTTTCATATATTTAAAAACTGATTCAAACTAAATAAAATAAATTCTCGTGTAACACAATTTGTAAACAGGGTCCAATTAAAATTCACCCTTTTATTTTTATAGCTTAAGGCTCTTTAAGTGTAAATATTTTATGGCATCGCCGTCAGATCGCGCGCCGTAAAACAAGCATTGCAAGAACGAATTTAATATTTCTTGCTGTAAACATTTTATTTGTGTCTTTCACGAAATAAGTCCTAATAATATTATAAATGAGATAGATTTGGTTTGTCCTTATTTCACGTAGCAATGTAGCAACACATTGACCTTATCTTTTACATAGAGATAAATAGAACAACCGGGATATGACATAGGCTACTTTTGTCATGAATCGCAGACGAAATCACAGACAAATAATAATACATTATTGTCAATGAATGTTATAAGCAGTTTTGTAATATAGGTTATTGATTTAAGTTTGTGTACCTACCAAAAAAATTTGCATGGCGGATGTTTTCCTTCACCGTCGAGCTAGTGAGCAAAATTTCATTTATTCGTTAACAAAATATTTTTGTGTCCAAAACTTAAAATTATAATAATAATAATAATAAAAAGGCGTCGGGATGTGACGACCCCATCGCCCATCGCCTATTGGCGATGCAGTCAGTCTGCGCAGGGCAGCTTGTGGAGAGCTGATGGGGAGTGGCGACCCCACGCACCCTATTACTCCTGGGGGAAGGCCCCTTTCCTCATCTCTGGCTTGCCTTAACTGGCCGGCTTGAGTGAAAACTGACGAGGAACAGGTCCCCCGCCTCTGGCTTGCCTTAATTGGCCGTCCGGAGTGGAGTCGCAAGAGCTACATGCTCGAAGGGTCGAAGTGAAACATGCGTAAGACGCGAGTGGACACGGGGACCCGGCTGCGGCTGGCACCCTGGGTAGAAAGCGGTGTACACCTCTCGAGACCCTTAGCCGCTTACATTCTGTTGCCTCCTTGTCGCTCCCAGCGTGCGGCCGTTCTGTGGGGCCCAGACCAGTAAGTTGGCAAGTCACCGCCTGCCCTTTTTACGTGTTTATAACATTGTTACCATCTGGCAGGCGCCGTAGTTTTTCCATAGATTCTGTATTCGGCCATTAGCACTCCAACTCAATAGTCCAAGTAACTGTAGATTTTTACTCCATTTTTCAATAGTCCTACACTAACCGGCGACTATCCTTAGATGCATTCCTATAATGTATTTTAGGGATAGTCGCCGGTTGGTGTCACATCTTCACATTTGTTTATAGCATAGTTGTCTAAAAGGGCCTCTACATGTTGGCTTCGGCCCCATGCACGCCTCCCAAATGTCCGGGACTCCATAGTCCCGAGAATTTGAAAAGACATACATAATAATAATAATAATTTATTCAAAATTCCACGTTTGTTAATTGTTAATTAATTATTAATAATTGAACATAATAGTTTAAATTAAAATATTACACAATTCTATAAAATTTTAGTTGCATAAATTAAAATATTTATAATTATAAACTGGTTCTGACTGTGCGTTGTCGGTCCGTGAATCACTGCAAGAATTTTATAAAGTAGGCGAGAGTATTTCTGTGTGTTTATTTTCCTTTACATAAATCAAACTTCAGCGCCATTCTACCTTTACGAGTGGCATAATATGTGAACCACAGGAATGCCCATAAAGATTTTCTAACGAATATAACTGAGATTATGTTTAGATAAAGTTTTTATATTCTCAACGAGCCGTTGCGAGTCCTGAATTCTTCTAATAATAAGAGAAACTATCAAAGTATTGCTTTACTAAATGGACTTTGAAGGAGTTTTAAATATTCGGAAACTTGAGTTATTTGGGCCAATTACCAAGTCCGAAACTGTTTCTTTAATTACTTACATTGAAGTTATTTTGAATTTCAGTTTTAAAGTAAGCAGAGGTATTCCACAACTGGAAATATCCACTTTTCACCAGCATATCCTTCTTAAAAGAGTTGTAGCCTTACGGGTTCGAATCCTGGCATGTACCAATTAGTTTTTCAAAACAAGATTATTGGCACATATTGGTTTAGTAGTTCCCAGACCCAATGCGAGAATTGTGAACTTTAGACCCTTTTATGTAAAGAGCTTTAGAACCAATTTGGGACACCACGGCTTGCTGCCCAGGATATGTCGCGAGCACAACACCTTGTTTCGATCCACCAATATAGATATACTCAATATTTCACTGTCCAGATTTAGGAAGTTGTTGCACGACACAAAATTCAAAATTTAGAGTCCGATTCATTTTTATTAAAAAATCTTTAAAATAACTGTAAGATATCTGCGCATGCTGTGTTTGCCTATAATTGGGGCTACATCTCTAAAGATTTTTATGTTTGTACGTAGTATAGCAATATTCTGATGTATACCTGTTGGCAAACCTTTTAAATAAAATAAAATAAAATACGTACATATTTATCACTAGCTCGACGGTGAAGGAAAAGATCGTGAGGAAACCCCCAGGTTCCAGAACTAATTCTGAGACATGTGTAAAAGACCCGGTCCAGTGATCGACTCACCACCTTTCCAAGTTTAGGGGTCCAAAGAATATCTCGTGAAAAGTGGGTATATCCAGGAATACCTCTGCCTACCCCCTCAGGGATAAAAGGCGAGAGATATTTTTATGTATCCTTTGGAAATTGGAACCCTTACTGTGATACTTTTTTTTCTTTCTTCTTTCTGATAGAGTCGTTTTTATAGAGTCGTTTTATATAAGCCGCAATATTCTGTGATGAAGGGAAAAGCCAATAACAATCAATAGTGAACAACATCATTCATTCAGTTTCAATTCAATAACTTTCTCTTGATAGGTATTGAACTTATTTTACGTTTTATGTTTTAACCCATCTCGATGTACAGAGAAAAAATTACGTACTGACGACTTAATATGAAAAAATAATAGAATATTTTTTTACACTTACCTCACACTATTGATCACCGGCCCATAATTCAAATCTCAACTCGTACACACCTGCTAAATTACTAATCAGAATGTTAATGTTAAGAAATTGTAACTAAAAAAACTAAATCGAAAATCACTCCGACGTAACGCTAAGCGCTCGGACACATAGACGCGATTTTCCCACAGTCGGCAACCCTACGGCTGCTGCGTGACCGACCCGATTCGCAGTCGCCTATCGACTGACAACGCGACCCACTGTCAACACAGTTTTCACGGCGAGTGCCAAGCTGCATCCGCTACTACGCATGCGCTGTGCAACTAGCTCTCATAACAACCTGCAACTGTTGTATTTACCCGCGAAATTAGGGAATTCGAGACTCTAACGGCAAGGAATAAGGACGACGAGTCACCTTTGCGGTAATGTTGCGTTATTGTGGTTCGGAACCCTTCTAAAGAAACTTCGCCACATGTTGGAACTCACTTTGAAGTTTTAACCGGCGCTTTATGAATGGAATTGTTTAGTGAAACGAGTTCAGCTCGAATTATCCGAAGGTTGGACGTAAAGAGTTTTTACTTTGATAATATTCTCCAATTAAGCGGACATATTTATTTAGGCTTGAAAACGAAATGTTTACCAAATTTTTAAATTACATAGAAGATCAATCGCTCGTGTCTTTTGAAGTAGAATATTTAAATAAAACCTGTTCTGTGTACATTTTTTATTAGACACGTAATATTGACGTCTGAAAGGTGAAACTCAATAAAGGGGAGACGTAAAATATTTTATTGTCGCATCCAACTGGCTGCCGACTTGAAATTTAAGCGCGGCGTTATTCAATAAATTGCTGTGTCATGGAGCGCGGCAGACTAAGGGTTTGTACTCGGATAGGATTCTCGTAGCCGGTAGCTTTCCGCTACGTTTGCTGGACTACGCGTGCTACGGCGTAGCAAGAGCGTAGCACTTTTAACGTGTTAACTTTAATGTTGCTAGAAACATAAGACTAAGGTTGAGGCCAAACGAGCGTAATTTCGGTTGCAGAATTTCGGTTGCAGAAATTCGTTTCATATAAAACTTCAACTCATTTTGCGTCGCCATGCGAATCGAATAGGACTTTTATATGAAACCGAATGCAACAGAATTTCTGCAACCGAAATTCTGCAACCGAAATTACGCTCGTTTGGCCTCACCCTAAGGGCTGATTTTTCAATCGTCAGATAAAAGTTATTTGACGAATAAACATCATCTGTCACTTTTCCTTTCTATTGTGTCAGACAGTGACAGCATCAATATATTCTCCGGATAAGATTTATCTGACGATTGAAAAATCTGCCCTAAGTGTGGTAATCATGTGTCGTATTTCACGTTTTAATCACTAGTAGTAAATAGTAGAGGAAGTTTGAAAGAATGAAAAAGTGGTAATAAGAATTACACTTACAAAAGTCAATAGTCTAATAACAAGACACACTAAACTCGTCCGTGAAGATTGGCTAAATGGCTAAACAGCAGCCCATCTCCACCGACGAGTTGCTGGTTCCGAATGCAGTACCCCGAAAAGAACCAGCAAGAAACTCAAGGGCAGCTCTTTATAATCTCATGTATAATGCGGGGATCAGATTAATGTTGTAAGAAGAGTACTTTACTCGTATAATGTGAATGTAGAAGAAGTGTTTGTGTGAAAGAAAAGAATGGAATGAATGTAAATTCAAATATGAAGGTAGCTAGTTAAGCACCAAATAATTTGAAAAGGGCAAGAAAATGACGTGTAGTAAATTAGTGGGTACTGAAATGTAATACCTGGAATCAATCGGTAACTAATAATTTATTTGAAATGTTTGTGAATTCAATATTATGTTCACGCCTTTATCCCCGAGGGGTCGGCAGAGGTATTCCATTTCTGGATAAACTCACCCCCACCTGTATATTTTTAGGACCCCTACAAGTAACAAGAAGTGAGCCTATCGCCGGATCAGGTCTGTCAAACATCCCTTAGAATCAATTCTCCCGATGTTTTCCTTTACTAGAGAGATAGTGTTAAATAATTAAAATACGTATTTTAAACGACATCATTACATACCCTCCGCGGGAATCGAACAAGAGCCTCATGAATAAGAGGCGGCCTCACATCCAAAATAACAATAATAAATATTGGGACACAATTCATACATGGATATTTTTTGTCGCAAACCTGGCAGTCTGTATTATAGGTACCTACTAAATAACTGATAACGCAGTTGTGACTCTTGAGATGCAGGTGTCCATGGGCGACGGTATTCACTTACCATCAGGTTACCCGTCTGCTCGTTTGCCCCCTTTTTTATATAAAAAAAACTGATAAAATAAATAAAAATTAATAATTTCACGCCTTTCATCCCCGAGGGGGTAGGCAGAGGTATTCCATTACTGGATTTAACCACATTTCACGAGATACATTGGACCCCTAAACGTGATAGGTGGTGAGCCCATCGCCGGACCGGGTCTATTTACACATGTCTCAGAATTAATTCTGAAACCTGTGGGTTTCCTCGCGATGTTTTCCTTCATCGTCGAGCTAGTGATAAATATGTACGTAAGTTTTTGAAAAACTCATTGGTACATGCCAGGATTCGAACCCGAGCCTCACTGATTTTCGGCCGGCTCTTTAACCGTAGGGTTATCACTGAAAAAACTGATAAATTTATTTAAATAAATATTGAACACACAGACACGAATATTTGCCCCGAGTGGGAATCAAAGTAGCGACCTCCGCCTCAGAAGGCAGGGTCACTACCAACTAATCCAAGGGCAAGGGCTATTAGTGCTTATTCAATTAAATTTGATCTTTAATATTTAATCCAATTATTTCAGCCAACATTCATTGGTCTATACAGCGTGATTACTTTTATCCCAAATAATCTATAAGGGAGTTTTTTGGGGTCGCTCCCTCAAATTAAAACGACAGCCTGTATCTAATAACGTTTGATCCCCATCACACTCGCCCTAATTCTATACATCACGTGTGATCTATATCTTATACAGAATGTACAAATGTATTTTGTTTTAGGGTTCCGTACCCAATGGGTACGACGGGACCCTATTACTAAGACTCCGTTGTCCGTCCGTCTGTATGTCTGTCCGTCTGTCACAAGGCTGTATCTCATGAACCGTGAGTTAGACAGTTAAAATTTTCGCAGATGATGTATTTGGTGCAACGAATATCTCGTGAAAAGTGGGTATATCCAAAAAGGAATACCTCATCCTACCCCCTCGGGATAAAAGGCGAGAGTTTTTTAAAATGATTTTTATGATGGTATGTTTGTTATTGCTGGAACAGCAAATACTAAAAAAACAGAATATAATAAATATTTAAAGGGGTTTACCTTCACAACAAAAGTAATATAATATTAATCGTCGCTAAAATTGCTAAACACGCCATACATGAGCAGACTAATTTTAATTTGACAGGACTAAATATCTCTCGTCTCTTTTCTTTTCTAGGAGAAAGAAAATGACAGGACTAAACTAAAATAGGTTTAGTCGCTATAATGCAGAATCGAGTCCATAGTATTCATAAAAGTTCTATTTGATTTTATAATTTTATATAATTTTACCCAATTGGATCATGATAACAATTAGTAATTTACATAAAATAATTATTATCTACAATAAGTAATATTACAAAAAATATTTTACTTTGTGTTTGTTGGTAATGAACAAGCTCTGAAACCACAGGACGGATTTAAAAATTCTTCTAACAAAGAAATGCTTGCCTTTCTAAGAGTAACATGGGTTATATTTTTTACGGGAACGAGATTTACGAGTAATATGCACCTAAGTTTAAAACTAAAGTATATTGTAAAGATTCGTAGGAAACCGCTAGTGATATGCACGTCAGTTTAAAACCGAAAATGTTTGATTACCCTCAATAAAAAGCATCCTGTATGTGTCGTCAGTTGAAAAAAAAAATGTTTTAGTACTCTAAATAATAAGCACCCTGTATGTGTTTATTCCCTATGGTGTACATTACGCTCCCCTCGCTCGCACCCAACTCCGGCACTTCATAAAGGGGTGCGAATCAAGTGATTTGCATTTTTCAATTTTATTAACTGTTGCAATAAATTATTGTGTGGGTTTAGTCCTTACCCGACTGCTGCATAAGAATGGTAACGTTTTTGGGTGTGTTGCTTAAAATACAATACTATGCTAGACATTGGTCAACATTACGGCAGTTGAATAGCGAAATCGAAGGTGTAATGTAACGAGAACAATACGAACATAGCAACACTACTGCTGCGTCGTGATTGGATAACTAAAATGGAGCATTGTGATTGGTTCGGAACTGGCTGCAATCTATGAATGAAACAGAGTCAAGAGCGCAGTACATGTTTTCGCCATTACAATAAGGCATGCAAATATTAAATAATAGGTAGGTTCAAATTACAATTTATGTCAGTCATACGAACTAGTAGATAACTATAATACTATTTTAATTCCAAAATTTTACTTCAATTTATTTAATAACAATATAACTTAAATACAATACAATTAAAAAAAACCTTACTTAACTTATTTTTAAATTAATGTAACTTATACCTACTAAACCTAAATTAACCCTCCCTGCATCGTACCCGGCTCAAAGGTCCCCATAATACCTGCAGCGTTCCCCCGCTGAACTGCTATGGAGACCTGTTGAACCAAGTACGACCCAGAGCGAGGATCACCCCCTCTCTCCCGCAAACGCCGGCCTATTTCTCGAAAAAGTGCGTGAGCCTCCACTCCCCACGGCCCCGTTGTCTCCAATGCTACCGGCACAAAATCGTATGACGATGCCAGTGCGGAGTATTTTCTGTGCTTTAGCAGCCTCCGCCGCCGAACCAGCACAACGCACAGTCTGCCCCAAATGGGACGCCGCGAACGTGCTCACGCAAGTAGCATCCCAATTCCAGAAAAAAATCATGTTCAATTAACCATGCATACAGTTTTTTCTTGAAGCATTAGCCAGTAAAGTAGTGAAGACGCTGGGAAGATCAATGGGCAGGGATGGTGGTGGGTCTATCCCTAGGGGGATGGGTGACACTATCTAGAGAGAAGCTGAGCTGTTGATGAAACATGCAATTCTTCTAGAATAATTGATTCGTAGCGGTTGCCTACGATATATAATAAATACCATATTCCAAGTTTGTAGGTGTTATCGTTTCGGAGTAGTACGTAATATATTTCTCTCTTTAACTAGTTTTTTAATTTTCCCGTGGAAGTGAGACATTTTCCCGTTGTAAAAAGTACCCTGGATGTTGTAGTAGGTATGCTCTAAGAAAGAATTTTCAAATATTCCCATGGGAACGGTCTCCACGTGTGCCAAGCCGCTGGCCACCGGCTAGTATTTTGATTTAAGGATGATAGAATACTTTGGCCAACCGTTTCGGCGGTCAACAAAATATGGCGCCACTTTGTATCTGTTGTTTGCAAGCCTTAACTACTGCAGCACCTGGCGCCACCTGCATATCCGAGAATAAGTTATTCCGAGCCATATCTCACGTCCGCAGCAAATGGACCGGTATAAATACTTTACAGCCTTACATCAACGTTGCAACATTTTACTTCTAGAATTCCGAATAGTATTTGTAGATGGTAATCTATACAGATATCATAAAATTGAAGTGTCTGTGATTTTAAAATATAAGCTGTAATTTCGAAGAAACCTATCGAATTTCCAATTTATTTATTTGACTATTTGGCTATTTGACTAGACATAAGTTTAACTTTTTCTATATGTTTTTTTTTTCTCTTTAATACATTTATTGTTTTAGCCATAGTTAAATATATGTATTTATTTATTTACATTTATAGTTAAGAGCAGTTAGCCAAAGCACTTCTGAGTTGTTAATTACATAATTAAGAAATTATTAAGACTATCATAAAATCTATTACATAATTTCCTAATAATACCTGACCCTACCACTATCTCTTAAAAGAAGATTAATACAGTATTGTCTTAGTATTGCCATCTCTGTACCACGACGTCCTTATAAAATAAGCTTGCTGTAATATTGTTTTGTGTCAAATCAAGTAACTTGCATTATTTAAGCTGGTTTAGGATTACTGTGCATAAGACGTGATCACGTTATTCGAAAATGAGGTTATATCTCATTGTGGATAGACATTATGAGACAATTATTTGTTCTTTTACATCATCACTACATAGTATAAAACAAAGTCGCTTTCTCTGTCCCTATATCCCTATGTCCTTATGTCCCTATGTCCCTTTGTATGCTTAAATCTTTAAAACTACGCAACGGATTTTGATGCGGTTTTTTTTAATAGATAGAGTGATTTAAGAGGAAGGTTTTAGTATAAGCATTGTACCCGTGCAAAGCCGGGGCGGGTCGCTAGTTAGGAATAAAACAAGATTGTTGTAAGGGGTCGTGGTACGAATCTGAATAATGTTGTTTTAAGCTTGAAACAAAACGTTCTTGAACTATGGTAGTTTTTAAGAGGTGGTTATATGCCCCCTGTTCACTAATCATAAATCATAATTTGTTAGATAGTTTGTTTGAAATATTGCCTCAATTTGCCGCCAAAATTTACTCAACCGATTTCAATGAAAATTTTAGGCATCAAACCGGAATTTTAATTCCAATTTTGGTGTATGTTCCAAAAATCTAATATATAAAAAACCTATATTTGTTTTTTTTTTATTTTATGCTGTGCCATACCTTTCGTCCGATCATGATGTTGATGGATGGTAACTTAATATGAACAAACGTATTTTATTGAAGCAATTCCTTTACACAGTACATACAAGAGAGGAAAAAAGTGTTACCAATTGACAGTTAACAACATGAAAATATAATGGCTGAGTTCTCATTCTCTAACAATATCAAATATACAACATGTAACATAATAAGCGCAATTCCTGAAATTAGTTTGTTCAGTATCGACTACTTATTCGATTTCAGCTATTTTTTATGTGTTAATTTTTTCAAAAAAATGAATTATCGTAGCTGAATTTAGTGCTTTGTATGGAAATCGTGCTATTGTTAATCGATATTTAAGAAAATTGGTTAGACACAACTAAAATTCGATTGCATCATATTTTTTTTATATTAATAATAATATACTAATTTGGGGTGTATGAGGAATTGCGCTTTTTCTGTTACGCGTTGTATAAGCACTTTAGTGCACCGTCTTCCCTAGTTCTAATCTCTCAGTTTCATCCATCCTAAGGTTGTCTGGAAGAGATCGTTAAACCGATAAGACCGCCTATTGTACTTTGGTTAATATTGGTATCCATATTTTGTTGTTTTGAGTATACAAAAAACAGTTGTTGTATTGTATTGTATCAAAGCCCAAGTAGATGATATGCTCAGAAATAGAACCATGAACCCTCCGTTTAGAAGCCCCCAGTCAACCAATCCCAGATCCCTCACTTGTATAATTCACGTAATAGCGAATTTATCACGATGTGACTTACAGAGCAGAGCATTACAGTAAAATATTAAAGAAAAGGTAGTCCATATCCGCGGAACAAAAACCTATAGAGAAGCCGTTCTTATCAAAAACAATTGAAACACGGCTGCATTTTTCTTTTATTTAACTTCCAATGTATGTTTATTTGGGTGGAATCTTGCAACTCAATTTTGAAGCACAAATCTTCTACTGATTGAGCTGAAATGTTGTATGTACACGTTTAGTTTGGATGACGCTATATGACGTCATTCTAAATCCAAAATGGCGGAACACCCAAGATGGCAGACAAGTTATTTTTAATGCACTCCTACAGTATGGGTGGCAAATGATTAGGCTTGCTGAGAATTACTAAAAAATCACTGTTTATACAAATGTTTTTTTTTACTTTTAATTTATCAATTTGAAAATAAACATTAGAGAGCAAGAGATCTTTCTTCCTGCTGGATAGCGTAACATTGGCTCCCGCTACACGCACTCGCTTTGTTTCAGTTATATACAAAAACCTTCCTCGTCTAATATTGAAAACTGCATCAAACTCGGTTGTGTATCTTCGTTAAAACATCTAAGTGTGCAGACAGGAGCAAGTGACTTTCTTATTATTATAAATTGTAATTACTTGTGAAAAACGTTAGTGGTGAACACGGACCTAACAGTCTTGTATTAATTTAATCTGACATTCTGTTTTAATATTTAGAAGATTTTCCGACATTTCCGTCCATTCCATAACAAAGGTGACTCCACAAGACTGTTGTTCGATGACGATATCTTAAACGTGCCCTGAGGGAGGCTCGGAACTATTCATATGCATTTCGTTTTAAATAATAAATCCTGATATACGGACGGACGGGGGGACATCGGATTAAATTGTCGCTATAAATGGGGATTCTAGGAATCCTTGGGGGGATTTTCTTCATAATTTCATATTTCGTTCTCTTTTTAGTTTGTAATTTCGATGCCATTTGAGCCAGAGGTTTTAGGTGAAATAAAGTAGGAGATCTCGGAAAGTCTCGATATATTTTAGCAGGTGTCCCGCTCGAGCGGATCCTGTTCCCGTTCCCGTTCCTGTGTTCCTGTCCCGTTAACGCCATCTACCGGTGAGCAGATTTATTATTTAAAAAATATATGTGTAAAATTGCATTTTTACAGAAAATACAAATACGCAGCTAAACTTAAAATACAAAGCTGTATCTGAATACAAAATTTTCCATAAAATACATACACGGATTTCTTGTTAATTTTTATTCGAAAGTAATAGTATATGTATACAACGCATCACAGAATAATCACAATTCTCCATACACTCCAATTAGTATAAATTATTAATACAAAAATATGATGCATTTGTATCTACTTAATTTTTATCAAATATTTTTTTAATAAAGACCTATAGTAGTTTCCATATTGTAGCCCTAATTCAGTTATGCTAATTAAGTTTTAGGAAAAAATTAACACATTAAAAATAGCTGAAATCTATTAAGTAGTCGATGCTGAACAAACTAATTTCAGGAGTGTGCTTATTCTGTTACATATTGTATAGAAAATAATAGGTACGAATATAATTGATTGATAATAGTGTATAACGTCAACGATTAACGTCAACGATTAACGATTCAAACAAAACTGATTTGATTGAAAATCAATTTCATTCATGCTCGCGTATAATGATATTCGTATTTAATTAATAAACCAAGCTATTTTCCTTTGTTCTTAAAGCTCGAAATAATATGAAAATAATCATGCTGATATTCTAAAAAATATTCTATTATACCAATAACCATAATCTATATATATAAAGATCTTCTATATATATAAAGAGAGAAGTCCTGACTGACTGACTCATCAACGCCCAGCCTAAACCCTTACACCTAGAAAGCTGATTTTTTTTACAGCTATTTTTTTTAAGACGTAAGCTAGCACTAAGAAAGGATTTTCCGAAAGTCGTCCCCTAACGGGGTGAAAGTAGGGGTTGAGTTTAGAATGTATGGAAAACCTTCATACTTGGGTGTATCAATTCGAATCTTTCTAGAAATACTCCTCAAAACAAACAACAAGATACGTATTTCTGGGTTTTGTAAAAAACACCCCCTAGGGGGGCAAAATAGGGGGTGGGATTTTGTATGAAGACATGTTTTTTTTTACGTCTATCAACTTGAAACTTGGTACAAATAATTTTGAAAATAAATGAGTAGACACGTGTTTTTAGATTTTTCAAAAATCGTAGGAGGTTAAAGTTGGTATTTTTTTTTTTTATGATATAAAAGGGGGCAAACGGGCAGACGATTCACCTGATGGTAAGGGACGTCCGTCGCCCATGGACACCTGCAACTCAAGAGTCACAACTGCGTTGCCGACCTTTGAGGTGGGAGTAGGGGGAGGGGAGGGGAGGTGAGGGGAGGGGGAGAGGGGATTGGGCCTCCGGTTACCTCACTCATTCAACAAAACGCAATGCATTGCTTTACGCTGGTTTTCTGTGAGGCCGTGGTATCACTCCGGTCGAAGCATGGCTCTCCCACGTTCATGTATGTATGGAAAACCCTAATTTTTTGGTGTATCAATTCGAAACTTTGTAAAAATACTCCTCAAAACAAATAACAAGACACGTATTTCTGGATTTTCTAACCCTACCCCACCCCCCTGAGGGGGTGAAACAGGGCGTTGGAATTTGTATGGAGATGTGTTGTTTTTTACGTCTCTTAACTTGAAACTTGTCACAAATACTTTTACAAATTAATGATGAGACACGTGTTTTTGGATTTTTCGAAAACTTTTTTCGAAAAAGGAATGAAAGCAGGGGTTGAAGTTGGTATGAAAAAGTGTGTTTTTTTTCTACTATCAACTTGAAACTTGGCACAAATACTCTTCAAAAGTCTCCATACAAAGTCCACTTCTTTTTTTGAGAATTCACTATGGGTTCCTTGAGGGAATTTGTTTGTTATAATGAGCACATGCATAGCCTTTGGTATCAAGAACTAATTCAAAAATCATAAACCAGAGAGTGTCCTAGGCTATACAATACGTAATCAGTATTATTTTTAGTATGTGTAATTTTTTTTCAGAAAAACGAATTAGTATAGAACTGAATTTAGTTAGGGCTACCTGTGGAAACCGTACTGTTATCGCTCTTTATATAAAAAACTAGCGACCCGCCCCGGCTTCGCACGGATGCAATGATTATAAGAATTTTTTTTGCTATAAACCTCACGGAGCCCGAGACCTTTCCAAAGAATGCAAAACCGTGGAAATCGGTTCGTGTGTTCTGGAGTTATAGCGTCAGGAAGGAGAACGAATGCATTACCATATTTTTATATTAGTGTACTAATTGGGGTGTATGAGGAATCGCGCTTATTCTGGGAAGCGTTGTATATAGGGTGTTTTGAATAACAAAAATATAAATAAATAGCAATGATAGCCCACTGGCTAAAGAGCCAGCCTCTCATTCGTGAGGCTCGGGTTCCAATCCTGGCATGTACAGTCAAGTTTTAGTAAGGATACTTATTATTATTCTTAGTCCTTAATTCTTTTTCGTCATAGATATAGCCTATGTTACTCAGGAATAATGTAGTATTCTAATGGTGAAAGAGTTTTTTTAATCGGTCCAGTAGTTTTTGAGTTTATTCGTTATTAACATAAGTACAAAACTACAAATCTTTCCTCTTTATAATTTTAGTGTTGATAGATAGATAGTGTAGATTATCCTTCTTGATATATTTTTGAAACGCAAAGGAATAACAAATTCTACGCGGACGAAGTCGCGGGCATCAGCTAGTAATACCATATTTTCAAAACCTATTCCTTTCACAGACAGAGTTTCGTTACAGTTTTGGTTTATGTATGTGTAGATTAGAGTCTGACAACACTATTAGACGGTGGTATCGTCTGCAACATATCCGCAATCTATATAAAATGATAAACTGACTGGCTGATTGATGATGTATCAACGCACAGCCTAAACTGCTGGTCTAGAGACTTGAATTTTGCACATAAATAGCTTATACAGTGTAGGCATCCACTAAGAAATGATTTAGCAAAATTCAACCCCTAAGGGGGTGAAATAAACGTACCCTAGCGAAGCCGCGGGTAAAAGCTAGTGACTTTATATTATCAAAGTGATTTCTACATTTTCAAGATTTTTTTTTATTCTAGCTGGTTCGAGTTGCGGATGAGACTTGCAATTTTTTTAAAAGGTTTGAAAGCAGTTTTGTTTCTTTTTAAAAGTAAAAGAATGTTTCCTTAAATTAAAATGAGCTAACTAAAGGATTTAAGGCAGTTTCCCACCAGGGCCCATATTTTTATTCCACGCTGTACATACAAGAAGAAACTATAGTCTTATAACAAGGCACTATAAACTCGTCAATGGAGATGGACTAAATGTAAACAGCAGCGTATTTACGCTGGTTTATAATCAAAACTTGAAACAAAAATACAAACCCACTCCAACGAAAAGCACTAAATAGACTATTATTTGCATAATCAACATCCATCGCCTGCTGTTACTAAACTTATAACGATGATGCCCGTTGAGGAGTTCCGTTCTCAATTTAGAGATCTTCATCAGATTTTAAGAAAACTTATTTTTCTTTTTTGAGCAAACGAGCAGACGGGTCATCTGATGGTAAGTGAATATGGGACCAACCTTGAAGTATACACGATAAAACAAAACAAAATAGCGCTTTAGATTTGACGGAGTTATGGATTAACATAATATTTAAAAAAAAGTGATAGCCCGGACGGTTAAAGAGCCGGCCGAAAACAGTGAGGCTCGGGTTCGAATCCTGGCATGTACCAATGAGTTTTTCAAAAACTTACGTACATATTTATCACTAGCTCGACGGTGAAGGAAAACATCGTGAGGAAACCCGCAGGTCTCAGAATTAATTCTGAGACACGTGTAAACAGACCCGGTCCGGCGATGGGCTCACCACCTATCACGTTCAGGGGTCCAATATATCTCGTGAAATGTGGGTATATCCAGTAATGGAATACCTCTGCCTACCCCCTCGGGGATAAAAAAAGGAGCGAGATTATATTATTATATATTATTATAAAAAAAGGGAAAAGAAAACATCCGTAACGAATTGACAACTTCCTCCTTCTTTATGAGGCGATTAAAAATACACAAACTATGTACAACTGATAGGCCTCTGTCTCTTAGGTGAAGAAATCCTAAGGTGACCACATAAAAAAGAAGCCGTCGTTCGCCGGTATTAAGTAACACGAAAGCTGATGGCAATTACCATTAGCAGGGGAAAATGGGGGAATACGGGCGGCCGTTACCATTATCGTCCTTCGCCGCCTCCGTTACCGCATTAACTTCCCTGATTTAAACACTGACAAAATCTGTTTGGACTCTCTATACTGGATGATTTTTTTTACCGTCTGGAAAAAAATACGTATAAGGTATCTAGAGCCGAAGTTGAACACGAGATTAATTGGTAAATATAGTCATGTTAAATGCAATTTACAAAATCTAGAAAAGTACACACACTGGTAAGTAGCAGCTGGCGGTTGTAGGTAAATTTCGCATGAATTGAAGCTACGAGCCTGTTTCTTTTTAAAATACTATTTCAAATATTTCAGTGTGTAATATTGACTACAATTGAGTAATGTACATTATTATAGTTCAAGCAAAAAAATGATTTATGTTAAAATGCCAAATACACTATATATTTATAAAAAACGGTTTATGTATATAAGTATCTACCTTAATCCATTGGTAACTTTAGTGCACCACCTACCTTCATCTGTTTATCTCAGTTACATTCATCCTAAGGTTGTCTGGAAGAAATCGGTTAAAGCGATAAGACCGCCCATTGTACTTTTTTATCATTGTGTCACTTGTTGCATATTTTTATTGGTGTACAATAAAGAGTTGTTACTTACTTACTTACTTACCTACACTTACCTAGTAAAAGCCGTCATAATCCTACTAATATTATAAACGTGAAAGTTTGTGAGTATATTGATGTATGAATGTTTGTTGCTCTTTCACGCAAAAACTACTGAAAGGATTTTGATAAAACTTTACAGTTAAGTAGCTTATACATCAGAATAACACATAGGCTATATTTTATCCCCTTATTCCCACGGGATTGGCAACTACGTGGGTGAAACCGCGGGGCGCTGCTGGCATAAAATAAATAAATAATTTTAAGACACAATTTACACACGGACATTAAGTCCCGAACTAGGCAGAGCTTGTACTATGGGTACTAAACAACTAATAAACATAAATAAATAATAAACACCCAGACACGAAGCCAACAGAGATGTTCATGCAAATGTCACAAACACACAAATGTCAGCCCCGAACGGGCATCCAACCCGCGGCCTTCGACTCAGAAGGTCACTACCAACTGAGCCAACAGGCCTGTCAAATTTTCCGCCCGTTATAATTACACTAATTATATTATAATTGCACAGACTTGTCAATCGTCTCCATTTCACATAATACTAGCTTTTACTTTTGTTTCACCCCCATAGGGGATGAATTTTGCAAATTCCTTTTTTAGTGGATGGCTACACTGTATAAGCTATCTATGTGCAAAATTTCAAGTCTCTATACCCAGCGGTTTAGGCTGTACGTTGATATAATATCACTAATCAGTCAGTCAGTTTGTTATATTATATACTAGCGAACCGCCCCTACTTCGCATGGGTGCAATGCTTATAAGATTTTCCCGCTTTTCTGTTGAATTTTTTCCCGAATTTTCTTTGCTATAAACCTCACGGAGCCCGAGACCTTTCCAACGAATGCAAAACCGTGGAAATCGGTTCTCTGGAGTTATAGGGTCAGGAAGGAAAACCCGACTTATTTTTATATAGTAGATTATAATATTAATAATTTTACACTGTTGTCCCTATAACTGCGCTGTCGGAAATCATTTCCAAATATGATTGGTAATTTAAAATAATCCTTTCCTAATTTACCTAGTCAATTCTTACATCCAAAGGTACCTATATTCAAATTTTCATCATCTTGAGCTCTACGTTTAAATATCAGTCAGCCTGTCCGTCAGTCAGCTCCTTTCAGGATAAAAGATTCAGATAGCGGGCGGAAAACATTAGCCGAAATCATCGAACACTATCACGGGGGATCTTGAAAGGCGTCATTAAAATGTAAAACTCGCCGTGGCGATGTAAATAAAGTGCCGCCTTTGCGTGGGAGGTACAGAGCTTAAGATGTGCATTGTGGGAGCGAGTAGAGTGAATTTGGTGTTGGTTTGACTTCAATATTGGTCATAGTTCCCTTCCCTCCCCTCTATCGCTTGTTCACACCTTTTTTTACTTGCAGCCGGCGTTCATCGATTACTAAATTCCTTGTAAATTACTTGTCACTACATAGTATAAAACAAAGTCGCTTTCTCTGTCCCTATATCCCTATATACCTATGTCCCTTTGTATGCTTAAATATTTAAAACTACCCAACGGATTTTGATGCGGTTTTTTTTAATAGATAGAGTGATTCAAGAGGAAGGTTTTAGTGTTAGCATTGCACCCGTGCAAAGCCTGGGCGGGTTGCTAGTAATAAATAAAATCAGACTGACATTCCTAAAAAATTATACATTAAAAATTTTAGTCAAAGTACTGGTGTAAAGTGGGTATCCAGAAATAGATACTTCGGTAACCCCTCTCTGAAACAGAGCTTGAGTGTATTTTTATTTTAATATACTGAATCCCACAAGAAAATTTAACCTTTGTAGCCAACCGATCTAATTCTTTAATTATAAAATGCAAATTCGCCGAAATCTGCGTCGGCAATCAATGCGCCCTCCGAGACGCTTATGGAGTGGAAAGTTGATAGAACCACTAAGATCTGAGTGAACTGCTGCGCTACGTGACTTAAATCGTGAGTTTTTGGGGAACTGAGCGCAGAAGTTAAGAGACATTTTTAAAGGTCAACTCTTTTAAACTCTGGCTAGATATAGCTAAGCGGTTGGTAGTGGTCGATTGAGCCCGTGGGCTAAGTTGGTCTTTAGCGATAAATTAGTGGGTGAATGGGCCCGCGGGCTCAGTTAACACAGTAGGTCAAGTTACCCATAGAAAAAAATAAGAGTGTCAACTTAGCCCGCGGACTAAGTCGTCTGTGGGCTCATTTGACCACGAAGCCGATTCTACAAATAAACTTCATTCTTCAAATTAAATTTGTAAAAAAAATATTTGATTCAATATTCTAATGGGTTTCTCTAAAGAAATATTTTTTATTAAAATTACGTCTAAACAGTCAAATTATAACGCCACGTTATGTTAGTTTTCTGTATCAAATTGTTCCCGGTGTCTGTCTATATGTAGGTATGTGGCGTCATCTCAGCCAATGCGCTTAAAAAAGTTTATTCAAAAAAAAAACATTTTCTTTCCGATTTTGTTGATTAAAACAAAATAATTAAGAATTTTAATCTGTCCAGTAGGTAAATGTGGCCACAATAACATTGTCTCTTAAATTGACACCATGCCTAAATGTGAGCATAATAAACGTATGTTTTGCGTTACTGGGTACTAACTTCTTATTATTTCAGTGACATTTCTTAAGTCTCACTTCACAGTGTCGTTAAAGGAATGGTGGTAAGTGTCAAATCTCAAAAAGAACTCCCGAACGCAGATGTTGCCATAATAAACTCAAATCAATGCTCGCTCAGTACCAACTTGCGTGGAGCTACGAAAAGCATTACATCGTTAACTCTACTAGTATAGAAAAAACAATCTCACGACTTATTTCCCCGAGGGGGTAGGCAGAGATATTCCATTTCTAGATATACCCACATATTCTTTGGACCCCTAAACGTGATAGGTGGTGAGCTCATTGCCGGAGCTGTCATGTCTCAGAATTAATTCTGGGACTTGCGGGTTTCCTCACGATATTTTCCTTCACCGTCGAGCTAGTGATAAATATGTACGTAAGTTTTGAAAAACTCATTGGTACATGCCATGATTCGAAAGCGAGCCACACTGATTATCATCATGTGAAGCAGGTTCTTTAACCGTAAGGCTATCACTGCTCACTTAGAATAGAATTTAGCTTAAAAGTCTTAATTGCACTGAGATGCTGTTACTTACATAACTCAGAAACAATTCAGAATGATTTTGAGTTATTAAGAATAGAATTAACCAGAGTTTTATCATGATGTTTCCCTTACTGTCAATTTGGTTTTATCAAAAATCGTATTCGGGCATCATGCATCAAAGTCAGGCACAATTTCAATAAGTTATCACTACTTCTTAAGACAAAATCAGGCAGCCTAAAAGTCATTAAAATTAGTACAAAAATTCAGCATCTTACAAAAAAATTACTTACTAATTTTAACAAATTTCAGTAGATACCTATCTATCTAATAACCAGCCAACTTGCAGAATAAAGTTAAATATAACGCAACTAGCTTTTTCTCGCGACTTTGTCTGTTTTCTGGACTAAATAGTAGCCTATATCACTTCTCGATTCTCAATCTATATACCTATACAAAAAAAAATATGAAACCGTTGCCCCGTTTCTACTTGACAGAAGGTCGACTTGTCCACTGCTGGTCAAAGGCCTCCCCCAAGGTTCTCCACAACATCCGGTCCTGCACAGCCCGCATCCACCGTCTTCCCGCAACCTTAGCCAGATCGTCGGTCCACCTGGTGGGGGGCCTGCCCACTCCACGCTTCCCTAATCGTGGTCGCCACTCGACAACTTTTCTGCCCCAACGGCCGTCAGTGCTGCGAGCGATGTGCCCTGCCCATTGCCACTTTAATTTAGCGATTCTTCGAGCCTCCTCTATTTTCGTGCATTATAGCTCCACGTTCAATATGATTCGTCATAGGAAAATTTCATCAGAGCGTTCCGTGACGAATAGTCTCCATCCGATTATTTTGTGCTTTCACTTTGTGTCTGGAAAGTAATTTCGCAAAAAAATTGCGTTAGCGAGCATACGTACAGATTAAATAAATAACACGTTTTACGACTGTAAGAAAATAATAATTAAATTATTCTTAGATTTTCTTCTCATCAACTATACATGCCGGAGCATTGGAGAAAGTGGACTCATAACAAAATAGTTTGATTAAAAACATTTCGATTTTGTTTATTTTTGTATAAAATAAAATAAAAAAATTATGTAGGTCCAAAACATGTCCACAGAGAACAATAACAGAAGATCGGGTCAATGTAAACAGCAGCCCATTTCCACCAACGAGTTGCTGGTTCCAAATGCAGTACCCCGAGATGAACGTAAAAAACACAAGTTCAGCTCTTTTAATCTCTTATAATATTTTTGATCATCTGTACAATTTACACGAATTTATTAAATAGTTGCGTTTTAAACAATACCCCGTTGTAAAACTTGTGTGTAATGAAAAGTACTACAATCAGATGTTTTGGTCATTTTGCGGTTACTTCCATTATGAAAGATGATGTTTAAAAAAATATTTTGAGAATCTTTCAAAAGGAACTAAACAAAAAAAAACAACTGCAGTTCCATCGGCGAAATGTGTTACAAAAAGGTTACAAATCATATTGGTAATATCCGTTCGAAGTTCAAACGCAAAACCAGTCCATTATAAAATCAATGTTGAAACGCAGCGCCACAAAGGGATGATGCGGACTGAATTTACGCTCCCTGTTTCAACAAGCCGTAATTAGTGGTGTGCATAGTCACAGTTTTAGGGTTCCGTAACAAAAGGGTAAATCGGGATCCAATTACTAAGACTCCACTGTCCGTCTGTCACCAGGCTGTATCTTATGAACTGTGATTTATTTATATATTTATTTATTGGAGAACAAACGGATACATACATTTGTGACACAATAGCTAACATAAAAAGAAAAAGTCTTAGCCTTACTCTTGACCGTTCCCACTAGGAAAATAAAACAGGTGTCAATAACAACACTAACTTGCTCCTTATTTGAAAAAAATGTTTAGACTAAACTAAAGTAAGAATGCATCATATTTTTACCCGACTGCGACAGAAGGAGGGTTATGTTTTCGAGAGTATGTATATATAATTGTTTGGCACGCTCTGCAGCTTGAACAGCTCGATGGTGTCGTTCGATTCGTATTTACAGTGAGAATGACACAGGGTATATCAAATTTAGACAAAAACAAAATGGCAGATTTTTGGCGCCAAATTGTGAAAATGAAAAATAAGAAAATCAAAGAAATATGTTAAGTGGGGTATCATTGGATAGGTATTTGAAAATCATGTTTAGGTTTATTTTACCATTTTCCATTACGAATGACCATTTAGGACTTATAACGGTTTAAAGTATTTTACATTGTACTTTAGTTAATGTTGGTATCCATAATGTGTTGTTTTTGGTGCACAATAAAGAGTTATTGTATTGTATTGTAAAGTTGGTTAGTAACTAAAAAGTATGAAATAATAAAAAAAAAATTTGAATTAAGAAGATACCGACTGCATGAGATTGTTGTAAGATTGTGCAGCACATGGTCTTGATTTCCTACTTCTTTAATAGGTCTTGTTTCCAGCTTTTTAGGCAGTCGGGTTTTTGGTTTTTATTTTTATATTAATTGGGATGTATGAGGAAGTTCTTATTCTGTTCCGCGTTGAGGTGATAGTTAGAAATTTGTAATTTTGTAACCTGTTTTTTATGAATTGATAATATTAATTTATAATTAGGCTCATGGAAAGCTCACTTTTCTGGGAGTAACATGGGCTAAATTTTGCTCGCTGTTTTAATCTTTTCGCGGGAAACAGCTAGTCATCTAATGACCACCACTAGTCGTATGAAAACTACATTATTATACAGTATGTGGTCCCGTTTATTATCTGATTATTAAGTGTAACACTATGTGGTATGTATTTATGTGGCCACTGCGGTTTACTTCCTATTGTATCTGAATGGAAAATTAATATTGAATAATGATCGTGTATTATTTACAGGTGCACAAAGGATAATCTTTTGTAACGTTGTATTTATACGACTGTATCAGAAGGAGTGTAATGTTTTAGCCGTCTCAAAAAAAGGACGAGGTTCTCAATTCGTTGGATTTTTTTTATTGGAACGAAGTTTCTTATCGCGCGTTGCGGGGGGCTAGACGGAAAAAATTAAGACCGAAAGTTGTAACGACACTTTTTTGACAACACGTGTGTTTCCCTGTCTGTCTCTCTCTCTCTCTCTCTCTCTCTCGCACTCTCTCATGGAAAGCAAGCCAGTGACACCTCTCAAGTTCTTTATATTTCTTTTGTATGTTCCCCGATTACTTGGCTTGACCGATTTAGATAATTTTTTATTCGTTTGAGAGGATATACTTTATGTGGTCTCATCGACATCCGGTCATCATCATCATCAACCCGTAACAGTCTACGGCTGAGATAAGGGTCTTTTCTCACACAAAATACCCAAATCGTTATAGGTGCCAACAAAATTTTAAGAGTCCCCTATATTTCTTCAGGATCCCATTACCAGATCAGTGTCAGTCAGTGGATGCGTAGTGACATATATCATTAGCGTCGCTTCCGTGTTGCGAAAAATAAGTAAATAAAATAAATAAATAATCTCAGGCCTTTTATCCCCGATGGGGTAGGCAGAGGTATTCCATTACTGGATATACCCACTTTTCACCAGAATATTCGCCCCCTAAACGTGATAGGTGGTGAGCCTATCGCCGGACCGGGTCTGTCTACACATGTCTCAGAATTAACTCTGGAACCTGCTGGTTTCCTCACGATGTTTTCCTTCACCGTCGAACAAGTGATGAATATGTACGTAAGTTTTTAAAAAACTCATTGGTAGATGCCAGGATTTGAACCCAAGCCTCACTGATTTTCATCGTGCGTAGCTCAAGCTCTTTAACCGTAAGGCTATCACTGCACAGGACGCGTATTCACGGAGCTTCGATATTCGATATTCGACTCGGAATCGGAAAATCTGTCGAAGATGACTGATCTATAGATGTCGGTATCGAAAACGAATGTCATATTTAATTTTGACCTAAGGATTAGGAAAATTTTCCGTGGCTGTCAGAAACGCCTACAATTTTTCAATCGATCTGAATCGAACGAAAACGGTGTCGAGCCGCCGTGAATACGCCTGCTGGTCGGTCATTATGTATTTGGTTTTCAGTACATAACTGGTCTCAGTGGCGTAGCGTGGCGGGGGCAGGGGGGGCGGTCCGCCCCGGGCGGCACTTTTTAGGGGGCGGCAAAATAATAAAAAACTATAAATATATTTTTATAGATTATATCTATACTCGCTAGTTGTTAATAAACGTGCTTGTAAAACATCGATAAACTTTTTTATTTAAAATCTAACCTGTATTAAGCAGAATTATGAGTGTTTATTGCCGAAAAGTTCTCTAGAATTAATTTATGTACTCGTAATGTATAATATACATTTGAAACACATAAATAAGAGGGCGGCAAAATTTTCTTCCGCCCCGGGCGGCCGACAACCACGCTACGCCACTGACTGGTCTTATGGTGGCTTCTCACTGCGCGTGCTACTACGCGCCGCGCCGCTCCACGCGCAAGGACGCGCCACGCGACACACCGCGCCACCCAACGAAAACTGGCGCGGCGCGTGCCACCTCCAGCCATGGAGCAATGCCACTGAAGAAGAAGGCATGGCTGTTGCATCAGCCATTTTTGTCTCATTTTGTGGATATCGTTTACTTAATAAAATTAACAAAAACGCACACGCGGCACACGCCGCGCCGCGCGCGCCCGCGCCAACACGCGCGAGCCCGCGTCGCGCCTTTGAAGTTAGCTCTTCACAATGCGCGGGGCGCGTGAGAAGCCAGCTTTAGACTAATATCCATTGAAAGTGAGCATCAATCTAGCAAGCGTGGGAGCGATAGCATATCAGAAGCATCTCATAACGATATGCATTAGGTACCCCGGAGCAAGCGGTTTTGAATTAACCAACTTCTCTTGCCGTTATGGTTGCTGTCTGCCTGAGGAGATTACTAGTGCTCTGACAACAAATACAAGCTAGATCACATGCTATATCAATGTTAGAGGGGCTGTGTTTACCTATAGACAGCCCTGGGGTACCGTGGAAAATGCCGCCCTATAACCTAAACTATATTCTATCTTTTTAAAAATAAAAAAAGGAAATTTTGAGAAATCTAAAACCATTCTAAAAAAGTTCACTTTTCAACCAACTTCAAAAAAGGAGCATGTTCTCAATTTGACACGTACACCTATGTTTTTTTTTTGTTTGTTACCTCAGAACTTTCGACTGGGTGAACCGATTTGGATAATTCTTTTTTTATTTGAAAGCTGGACAGGTGCTTCTTGAGAGCTCTTATTTTAATTTGGTCCGCGGTGGAGTTTGGAGCGGTGGAGTTGCCATGACTTTCAATAAGTGGACTCATAAGTCCCTACTTTGAATAAAAGTATTTATGTTATTTGATGCCACAATCACAATTTGTAGATAAATGAAACTACAGTATTTATAATCTTATAAACAGAACTTAATAATAAGAAACAAAATTTGTAAGGTATTTATTGAAACTGTAAGTATCCTAAACACTTATAAAACATTTTCGATAACGCAAAAAATACATACTAAGGTCTACAAATAAGATCACCACCACTAACATCGAGAGGCTCAATTCTGTTAACGAAGTCAACAAAACCCATACCACGGGCCAAGTCCAAGTAAGCTTTTATTTAGATTAGAGTGTTGTGTGCTCCGCTACACGTTAGTTCGGCCGACTCGCCACTTCCAGGGCAAACATTTGCACTACCTGCCGAGTTAGCGTGTTGGCATTGTAAAACAAACATCATTACCCGAAACTGAGGTTTGCGTTTTTGAGGTAAGTGACCCAAGCGTTTTAGGGTATCGAATCCAAAGAAATCTAGTCAAGCGACTTTGTAAAAGCCATTCGAATAGAATGACGAACCGCGTGTGAATTGTGCCCCACAATTTATTTATCACTAGCAGTGCCCTGCGGTTTCACCCGCACAGTTCCCGTTCCCGTGGAAATACGATGATAAAATATAGCTTACGTATTATTCTGATGTACAAACTATATAACTGTACCTACATTGTGTTATTATGATGTTTAAGCTATATAACTGCACAGTTTCATCAAAATCCGTTCAGTAGTTTTTGCGTGAAACAGAAAGAAACATCCATACATCTATACATACAGACATTCGCGTTTATAATATTAGTAGGGTTATTTAGGTATAATAAAACTTAAAAATTATCAAGTCGGCAGATTTTAAAAAGGGAGAGTCTACCACTAAGAATTTCAAAAATTGGTTAACTCGCACGCAGGCCAATTTTTTTGCGTGCCAGTTGCCACCTACGCTGGACTGGCGGGTGCCCAGCGACGTTGCCGGCGCGGAACCTGTTTATTCCCGTTCCCGTGGGACTTTCCCGAACTCTCTTCTCACTTAGGTCATTTAAGAAACCGGAACCTTTGTACAAAATTTCATGATTCTAGACCCAGTGATTTCGGCTGTGATAATCAATCAGTGAGCCAGATAGTCAGTTTCTTCTGCACTATCTACACTAATGGTATTAAAAGAGGAAGTATTTGTATTCTTGTATGTATGTAGCGAATAAACTCAAAAACTACTGGTCCGATTTTAAAAAGTATTTTACCAATGGAAAGCTACAATATACCTGATTCACATAGGCTATATATATATATATATATATATTATCCCCATATGTAATAGGTCCCTGTGACCCTTCTCAGTACAGAAAGGAGGAACACTGAAACTCAAAACACAGGTAAAGCTTGAGAGTCCGTTGTCACCTTCGTGTTTGATACCTATACACTGTTTATTATTATTGTGTTAGTAGCTTTAAGTTTTGTTAGCATATAAATTATTATTATTATTATATTATATTCTTACGGGAAAGAGAATGGTCGTGTGATAGATTTTGAGGAAGCCTGAAAAATGTGCTGTTAGTATCGTATGGCGGGTTATATTATCTGCCTACAACATCGGGAAAAAGGTGTGAACGTACCTGTCATGATTAGGAATACAATGGTGAAGAGTGGGTACTTTCATAATCTAATACTTCTGCCAACTCCCTAGGGATTATGCCCTTAAGGCGTAAATGTATATTTATTTCTAAAAATACAAACTGGAATGGCCCTTCCATTCCAGTTTGTATTTTGTATTTATAGAAATAAATATAGAGAGAGCAACCTGTGCCTTAAAGAACCTGAAATAAATCTGAAAAAAATTACGAACCATGATGTCGCAATAAAGCACACACATCACATTGTACAGACCCTCGAGGACCCCTAAAAATTATGAATACATTGTTTTAGATCCAACCTCTTTTCCCGAAGGACCAACTGCTACACTCCACGACAATCCTACAGTTGCGTAACAGTCGCGTCGCTGGAACAGCACAATTCATACAAATTGGTTTCGAGATCCCCGACGCAGCGGACGACGGCTGTGCGGTCCATAATCTCTTTACAGTTCACGACGTTTTTGGTCAACGACTAAAAGCCAAAATCATATATTTTCTGTAGGTACAAAAAGTACACTTAGAAAGGTCAATAGTCTAATGCTGCTAATGCTAATGCTGGGGGTATAATGGGTACCTTTGCGGTGCGGGGTGGCCTTTTCGACAGATTTTTGACGAAGTATGTTGCTGATAACATCGAACGCAAAGTCTAAAGTTAGACACTCTCTACAACAGACACTGTCACTATTAAGCAAGCGTTTCGGTAATGGTCGTTAGACCATAAAGGACTCATTATCATACAAAACTCAAACGTCTCCTTACGAAGATTTTCTAACTTAAAGGGCATACGAACTTATCTACATATATATAAAAGAAAGTCGTGTTTGTTACACTATTTATAACTCAAGAACGGCTGAACCGATTTATCTGGTGGGTAGGTAGCTTAAAACCAGGAGACGGACATATAATACTTTTTATTACGATATTCCCACAGGAAGGGGAACGGGAACTACGCTCTACTATGTGCTACTAGTAAATAGATTGTCCATCACGGGAATGTATAAGGAGTTAGGTAATTGTGCAGAAATGTCTCTTCAACCTACTTCAAAAAGGAGGTTATCAATGCAACTGTTTTTTTTAATGTTTGTTACCTCAGAACTTTCGACTGGGTGAACCGATTTGTATGATTCTTTTTTTTTTTGAAAGCTGGTGCTTTTAAATTGTTGCCATTTTAATTTAGCACTGACAGTGGACTCGATTCTGCAAACCACCTAAAATTCCTAATTTTAAGTTAGCCTATCCTTCTTTATAGAATACGGAAGAAAAAGGACAGAAACAAACCATAGATTATAGAGTAATGTCAAACGTGTAAAAACCGACTAATTTGATGTCTTATCTGTCACTTTTATCCATGACCTCCTTACATCATTGCTAAAATTGCTAAAAACGTGTATTTGAATGCGTCCATAAGGTTCAATTTTGATACTTTGACATTTGTGACGTTGTAAATAAATATGGCGCTTATTTCTGTCCCTTTCCTTTCCAAAGAGGTGGAAAAGAATAGAGCTAACTTAAAATTAGGAATTTTAGGTGGTTTGCAGAATCGAGTCCAGTGTCATCCATAAGAAAACCCTATAAGTCTAAAATTTGCAGAAAGTATGTGTTAATATTACGCCAACCGATTTCGATGATTCTTTTTTTACCTGATTTCAAAAAAGGAAGAGTTTCAGTTCTATGTTATTTTTAGTTTTAGGTCAGCGGGAAGTTTTTTGTATATGCGGCATAAATGCCCGTATCTTTTGATTGCGTTGACTTAGAAGTTAGGTTTTTTCACAGCTCCTAGGGATTGCAGACCAGAGTAAAGTGTGATAATAATTTCATTAAATTTCTCTACGAGTCTCTGAGAAAAAGGGTCTTGACAGACAGATGGTCACACGGACGAAGCGAGCCTGTAAAGATTCCTTTTTTCTATTCGAGGTAGGGAACCGTAAAAACGAGACACAATATGATTGTCTATTATATTCGATTGCTCGTGGAACGGTGATGCTTGCTACGGGGGAAAAACAATAGTTCTAGATAGCAATTATCTCTAGGAAACTAAAACTAAAAGTTCATTTTTTTTAAAAAAGGATTTTAATACAGTAAAAAGAAATATTTTTAAAGTAGCTTTTATTAAAATGCGTCAGCCATCTTGGATTTAGATTGACTTTACTTTATTTTTCAAGTTATTCTCAGCAAACCTTTTAATTTGATACCCATATTGTAGGAGTGCCTTAAACATAATTAGTTGGATTTAGAATGACTTAACATAGCCAGCCATGCATTGTCACCCAAACTATACAAAATTTCAGCTCAATTATTTGAAGATATCTGCTCAAAATTCAATTGAAACTTACATGTATTTATTTATTTAACTTTATGTACCAAGAAAATGTACATGGCGAACTTACATTGAATTTTAAATACCTACCTACCTACTTTGTTATCTTTATTTAATCCCGACGTAGACTGTTAATAGCATTAAACAAACCATAGTGGTTCATAAATGCTGTATCATAATGTATTGCCTATGTTAATGTATTAAAAAAGGACAAAAAAAGCTTGTAAAAATCGTGACCACTAAAACTCTTTGTACGCACAACATCGCGCAGTCTGCTATTAATATTTTAAAGTTCATTTTATTTTACGGCCCGGAATGAACAAAACAGGTAAGTGCGAGGGACGACGTTTAATGGCCGTGTATCCAAAATTGCCTGCTCCATTTTACAGGCAAAAATCTCTTGTAAATTCATGTAAACAGCTCGGGTTAACGACCCGATGAACATTGTTTTGGATGACTTTGTGCATCTGTTAAAAGTTTGGGGATTAACTTATAATTTAAGTACATAGTTGTGGTCAAGACTGATGACTTCGGTACAATAGGTTTTAAGAAGTTATAAAGATAACCCTGATTTATTTTATTCTGTTTTTTATAGCTGCAACCAAAATAAAACATCTGTGAAAATTTCAACTGTTTAACTATCACGGTTCAACTATCCTGGTCTGAGATACAGCCGAGCGGATTCTTAGTAATAGGGTCCCGTCTTACCCTTTGGGTACGGAACCCTAAAAAGCACATATCATAAACAAACACACATTCCAATTTATCTTCATCACGAAGAGGTCGACGCTGCAATGCAATTATGTAAAAATCTCTAAAGTGAATTTGCTCGATTCACGTGAAGTCGGCAGTCGCTGGCAAAAGTTGCTCTCTTAGATTTGATTATCTATTTTAAAACTTAGCAAGGAAAAGTCGCGTACATGTGCACGGGAAACAAAATTCACTGTTTCCACGGAAAATAGATGTACTAGTTAAGACAGATGAGAATTTTATTGCCTGGAAAAGAATAAGTTGCAAAGCATAACTCCAATTGCACTATCCGTTTAGAAAGATAGAACAAAGTGACTTATTCAGGTTTGATCACAAAAAACGGGTCCCAATTTATCAGTATCAATAAAAAGAGCTGCCCTTGAGTTTCTTGCTGGTTCTTTTCGGGGTACTGCACCAGAAAGTCGGTGGAGATGGGCTGCTGTTTACATTTAGCCAATCTTCATGAACGAGATTAGATTGCCTTGTAATTAGACTATTCACCTTTCTAAGTGTACTTTCTAAATAGGTACCTAAAGAAATAAAAACATTTTCATTTTCAGTCATTGCTTTCTGAGCTCAGAAAAGAAGTTGTTACCACATAAACAATGATGAAGATTCAAACAGGGTACGGTAGCACAAACAAAAAGTAAATAAGTAGTGGAAATTGTCACTGGTCATTTGACTAGAATACAATATTGATAACTTTACATATTTATTCGGAAACTTTTGAAGCAATCCTGTTGCAGACTGTTAGCTCAGTTGTTAGTAACCCTGCCTCCTGAGTCGGAGGTCGCGGGTTCGATCCCCGCTCGAGGCCCACATTTGTGTGCATAAACATGTCTGTTGGCTTCGTGTCTGGGTGTTAAATATTTATTTAAGTCCTCCACTGACTAAGGGTTAAGTATGTTTATCAGTTGTTTAGTACCCATATAGTACGGGCTCTGCCTAGTTTCGGACTGAATAACCGTGTGTAAATTGTGTCTCTCAATTTATTATTATTATTATCTCTGAAACGACTAAGCTAGCGTTTCAGAGAAGGAATGCAGCCACTGTTCCGCATTTTTACACATCGTGTAAAGCCTTTTCTTTATGAAAGCGACCTTACAGCGTCCGCCTCAGGTCGTAGACTAAATAAGTTAGCTCTCTCAAAATTAGAGAAGCGCTCAACGCCCCCCCTTCCTCCCCTCGCCTTCTCCTCGCCTCGACAATGAGGCACTGTTTACAGACTTCTCAAATATTGTACGGTGGGTTAAGATGTTTAATTTCATCTCTCCGGCTGGGAAGCGGTAACTTTCGGCCCGCTGCGATAAAGTTGCCGCTTTCCGCCTCTGTCTATAAGAAAAAAAGTATACACACCTTTGGAAGTAAATAAGAAAGCCTCAGATCACACGTTTGTAGACCTCGGCTTCGCCTCGGTTGACAATTACATGTGATCTGAGCCATTTCTCATTTCACTTCCCATGGCACTTATACTGGTGATTTTTTTTACCGTCTGGAAAAAAAAATATGACGTATAAGGTATCTAGAGCCGAAGTTATACACGAGATTAATTGTCAAATATAGTTATGTTTAGTGCAATTTACAAAATCTAGAAAACTACGCTCAGTACTACGCGCAGCTGCCGGTTGTAGGTAGATTGCGCATAAATGGAAGCTACGAGCCTATTTCTTTTTAAAATACTGTTTCAAATATCTCAGAGTGTGTTATTGACTACAATTGAGTAATGTATATTAGTTTAAGAACGAAAAAAAATTTAAGAAAAAAAAATTTTCTTTAGTAACATTGCCAAATGAATCTATTACACTTACCCATCACACCACATTTTTTCCAGACGGGTAAAAAAAGTCACCCTGTATATTATAATATAAGTACTATTTCTTTGAATAAACTTTTGTTTTGATCTGTTGAGGTCAGCTCTCTGATGGATACTAAAATCTGTTACCTAATATACGACTAATGCTATAATGCTATTTATGATAGCCTTACGGTTAAAGAGCCGGCCGAAAATCAGTCTCAGAATTAATTCTGGGACCTGCGGGTTTCCTCACGATGTTTTCCTTCACCGTCGAGCTAGTGATAAGTACGTAAGTTTTTAAAAACTCATTGGTACATGCCAGGATTCGAACCCGAGCCTCACTCATTACCATCAAAAGAAGCGGGCTCTTTAACCGTAAGACTATCTCTGCTTTTTTATGGGTTACATTTGTACCTATCTATTATAGCAAAGATGTGTTCGATTTATCTTTCTACCTGATAAAAGAATTGTCGGAATTCGGAGTGTACAGAAAAACCCTACCGGTTTATGTTACACTCTTTGGTGAACATCATGTATGTGTTTTAATGTATGTATGTGTTTTAAATAAAATAAAAGTAAAATTAATAATTCCATTGCCTACAATTGCTTTGCATACGCTTTTATACTAAAATACCCAAAGAAATTTTAAATTTACCTGATAACATGTTCAAAACTCGTTCTTAAATAAGTATCTAGTAGATAAATTATATGAATGACAATTATACTTGGAGCAGATTTGAAAAACAAGTAAACTATGTAACAAAGCATTAGAATTGCTGTGTGCTATTTTTGTTCTATTCAAACCTTAACGTACATTATACAGGACGTGACTTTTTCTTATATAAATATATTTTTATAACTTAATCTGGATTGAGGTTACTCTGATGTATTTTTGTTCCGACAATTACAATTATGACTTGCCAATTACATTAACGTAATAGTTGTTACTTAAATACCTACCAACTGAGCCCCAGCTAACTGATTAATCAAATCTGTTGGAGCGATGATACCCTAATTGGTTTATAAAGTGTTACGTAACGCAATTTGCACCTAATTGTCGACGATAACAATAATCATTATGATTGATTACAGTTAGCCTTGGTTAATTGTAATTGGATCTTTGATCGACGCTTTGTTGAGCTTAATAAGCCTTTGTTCAGTCGCTTCTAAGAGCTTAGTATAAATTGTCAGACTAATTATCTAAATTGATTAACGGTAGTTACAACTTAATATAAGAGCTAAAGAGCCGGCCAAAAATCAATGAGGCTCGGGTTCGAATTCTGGCATGTACCAATGAGTTTTTTAAAAACTTACGTACATATTTATCACTAGCTCGACATACATAAATACATACATATAATCACGCCTCTTTCCCGTAGGGGTAGGCAGAGACCACTTCTTTCCACTTGCTACGATCCTTACATACTTGTTTCGCTTCGTCCACTCTCATTATTCCTTTCATACATGCTCTTCGGTTTAGGGTACTCTTGACCTGGCCTTTTTTCAAGACGTTTCCATTTTGGTCTCCAAACGTCTGCCTAGGTCTACCCCTTCCCACACTTTCATTCACACTCGCCTTATACACTTTTTTCGTCAATCGTTCGTCATTCATTCTCTCGACATGGCCAAACCATCTTAGCATTACCTTTCTCAATTTTTGTCACTACATCTTCTTTCAGACCACATCGTTTCCTTATCTCACTATTTCTTATCCTGTCACTCAGTTTAACTCCTATCATACTAGCTCGACGGTGAAGGAAAACGTGAGGAAACCCGCAGGTCTCAGAATTAATTCTGAGACATGTGTAAATAGACCCGGTCCGGCGATGGGCTCACCACCTATCCCGTTTAGGGGTCCAATATATCTCGTGAAATGTGGTTATATCCAGTAATGGAACACCTCTGCCCACCCCCTCGGGGATAAAAGGCGTGTGATTTTTTTTAACTTAATATAAATATTTTACCGCCAAATTCTTGCAAGTTAGTTAAATATTCAAAAAACATCCCACGCCTTAAAATGCGTGAGATTTTTATAGATTTATTTGGCATCATCTGTAGCCTAAACAGTTTGATACATTTTAATAAATAAAACAGCCTTATCATCATGTTGGGCTACATTTCTATCCGATTGCACCAGAAAGAGGTTTTAAAACTGTTCAATGCCTATTACCAAGTTTTTGGTGCTTAATCAAAGAATTGTTAATGAATGTAATTAGGTAGGTACATATTTTGTTTCCAAGATTTCGCGTTCAAGAAGTGTATTTAAAATTGACGAACTAAGAACCGTGACAGCCACAGTCTCAATCTAATCTGGTACAACATTCAAACTGAGCTGGAGTTTAATTCGATCAAGACTCAAAGTTTAAACCGGGGGGCGGCGCGTTGAATAAACAATTGTTTTCAGCGTGCCGAAACAGTTTTTCTCTAATGACTTTAAATAATTCAACTTACTATTGGCTCGATTTGAATTAAATGTAAGATTCTGTTTTGTTTTATTTTTTATTATTGAAGTACCTACTAGCTCTTAGAATAAAAAGTTCTTAGTAAGTACAACCTGAAAGCCTGTTTGTTTTGAGCCGCTCCTTGCGTTGCATCTCGTTAGTTAGCTCTCTACACACAATGACCAATGAGGATCAGTACAGTTATAGCAAATCCATTAGAAATATTATCCACGTCATTCTTTATGATATAAGAATGATATCTCTTTTTGAATTATCCAAATCGGACCATTACTTACGAAGATATTAAATAATAAACATACTCAATGATCGCGAGAGCGTGTACGTCACTGTGAGGGAACCAAGTACGGCCGGCCGGCCGGCACTCAATGATCGCGGGAGCGTGATGACGTCACAATGAGGGCGACGCTACCGCGGCGCTACTCGGTGAACTTCGCTAGGAATTCGGTCATAACTTTGTCAATTTTTGTCGTAGAACAAAAATTTTTGTACTGTATGTTAAGGATTTCGTAGCTCTATAAATCTGCATTCTCAACTAAAAACGTTACGGATCCTCATTGATCAAGATCCTGAAAAACGCGATAGAAGGTAGAAGTTCAATCAGAATCACTGCACCTAGTTGGGTAAACTTTCAAACCGGCTTTTTTTACGTCATTGCAGTGGCAATTTTTTTTCTCATATTTCACTCATACTAAATGCTTTAGATTATACTTAGATTAAGACGCTATGAATCTAATAGTTTGGGAGGCGCCCTTGGAATCACAATACTTTCGGAGTAATAATTTTTTTAAATTTTTTGCGCCACCGTAATGACGTTTTCTTAAATATTTCAAATAAAGAAGCCATATTAAATACACAAATGTCTTATTTTGTATTAATCAACTTTTTTGGTACCCAAAACATTACTAATATGATTTATTTCTTTAATGTATGTAGCCTTATAGGGTTACTACAGCTATACCTAGATAGTATGTAAATTTGACTGTTATGCTATTATCACGGTAAAATACTTACAACACGGTAATAATATATGAAAAACAAATACTATGTTTTAATATATTATTAGTAATAGTATTGATTATACAGTCATTCATCATTACGGTGGCCCACTGCGCCACTGCAATGACGCCACCAAAATGACGACCAAATGTTTTTTTTCATGATAATTACCCAACTACCTAATTAATTTGGAAGATATTGGCAGGTCGTAATATTGACTTAATTATCCACAACATACGAACTAGACGACACAATACATCACTCTGTTCATTATTTAAAACATGCCACCGAACTGGCCGCTCACGATGACCAAAACAGGTTTCAGGAAAAAAATTCCTCGGGAACATGTAAAAACCTGCGTATTCGCCATCCTCTCCACACACAAGTTGGGGTCCGACAAACGCTTGGGTGGTACGATACAAAAATTTGTCGTGAAATCGCTTGACTAATATGAAACAAGTAGTCAAATGCGAGCATCAAAAGAGCAGTTTTACGCGGGACAAAAACATATTAGCTTCTCAGTTTTTTAATTTAATAGTTAGTAAAGTTTTTGTGATTTTGAATATGAAATGGAGTAAATATCTTTAAAATGAGATATTTTGATAAAAGATACGTTAAAATTTCGTGTTATAGTGAGTCGTTTTCTAAGCGCAATTTGAAGTGGGACAAGCCTCCCAGGGGTAGGCCGCCATACAAGTCGGATTATTGAAGGTGGAATTTCTTTTAAGTTTTTAATATTAATTATAATTGGTTTATGTAAATGGTTAAGCTACGAGGTATATTTTCAAAAAAGCATGAGTTTAGTCTGTTTTGAATGATAGTTTCTTTATAAAGGGCACAGGACGCCTAAAAAAGTACGTTTGAAAATTTACCCAGTTAATCGTTTATTTACCCCGTTCAAGTTACGTAAGATGTGAGCCTTGTCTGTCCGCCTGTGCGCTACCGTCCGTTTTTGGGTCAAGCATAGATTTAGTATACTTAGATTGGCAATGCGAAAGAGAAAGAAAATAGGTACCCGTGTGTTAGAGCGAGATAGCGAGCGGTAGATAGACGAGACCATTTTCGTAAACGTTACGGGGCTATACCGGGCCGACGTCAGTTGTGAACGAAACAAAACTCGCTTATTTTAATTAATCTCGCGTATTAAAAGAGTAAGTTTGATGTTTAATAGACGTAAACAGCTATGGTTACGTGTGCAGTACCGGTTGTAATTCATCTAGGAAAGAAAATCCACAGAATTAGTCATTTTACATGTGAGTGCGATTGAAAGATTTTATTCTCTAAATTCAATGATTATAGAAAACTGAAAAACAAACCGTGCACAAATAGATAGGTAATAACATTGTTTTTTATTATATAAATGTTCTGAATGTATAAGAATTGATTTAAGCGAAAAATAAAATACGTGAATTTCTTGTATTTCTAACCTCAATTTTATAGTGATTTTCGTAATATCGATTAACCACATTTCAATAACGTGACTGGCAAAGGTATTAACTACACAATATACCACACGCCCATTTGTTATCGAGAGCTACAAGTTTAGGGAGAGCACTATTTGTCTTGCACACATACACGTTACACGCACAGAAGTGTCAATTTTCTAGGTCTCGCCGTACTGGCTCTATTGCCAATCTTTAACGTTAGTATACTAAATCTATGGGGTCAAGACTCATATTTTATGTAAATACGAGTAATTTGCCGCGTCAGCTAAACCACACATAAGTACAACTAAATGTACGATTCCGTACACTGTTGGCATGGGCGTAGCTAGGGGGGGGCCAGGGTGGGCCGGGCCCACCCTAGAAAGCTGTTGGCCCACCCTAGAAAAATACCCTTTCTCTTACATAAAATAACTTCATCCTCAATTACCAAAACCGAAAACAGTCTTCAAAAGCTAAAATAATTACCTTCTTCACTTCACTTGTCTATCTCGCTCGCCAACCTGCGACCCACAGATACAAACGAACAATCTGGCCTGCTTATAATTGTTACAATACACGGATGATGATTGATTTACCTTGTTGCTGGTAATTTAAGAGCGGAGCTCTTGTCGTGTACCTATTAGCGACATAAACTAAGTACATAGTTTTGGTCATACATACATACATACATACATACACTCACGCCTTTTTCCCGAAGGGGTAGGCAGAGACAACAGCCCGCCACCTGCTACGATCCTGGCATACCTCACGTGCCTCATCCACATCCATCAATCGGTTCATACAAGCTCGTCGGTTTCGGGTACTCTTTATCTGGCTTTTTTTCAATACATCGCCGATCTGACCGATGTAAGTACGCCTAGGTCGCCCTCTGCCAACTCGGCCACTCACAGTTTTGGTCAGCACACAGATAAAAGAAATAGATAGATAAATAGATAGATAGATAAAAATAGATAGGATAGGATAACTGAAATCCATACTTTATACCTATCATAGTTGCGCATGCGCCATGACTACCTTGCTGTACGGCCGGCGGATTCATATTTGGGGCCATGCCCCCCCCCCCCCTAGGAAAAATCCCTAGCTACGCCCATGACTGTTGGCTAAGTTCTCAGATCATAGAAAAGGTAGTGACCCTGCCTTCTGAGTCGGAGGACGCGTGTTCGATCCCCGCTTGGGGCCAACTATCTATTTATCCCACTGCCTCAGAAGGAGGGTAATAATAATGTTTTAAACTAAAGGCAAGCACAAAATTCAGTGACGCACAAAATAAAAAAGTATTTTAAATCATTCTGATTTATTTTATCACAATACGAACTGTGCCAACAAAAATGTTAGAATCAAAAACTTCCCGGTCCTGAGAATCCTCGCAGAGTTAGGGGGCACTGGCGCCCGATCATGGGATTCGTAAAGATCATCCCAAAAGTTGGCCCGTTGTTGCAATGGAGCACCCTGTAGCTCCAGTATCGAGTTTAGCGACATATGCGGCGCGCGCGCAGTGCTATTCACCGGCGGCCATGCTGGCAGTGGAGAGCCCGCTGGTACTGGCTCACTAAAAGGCAAGGAAAAAATATAATTATTGACAATTATCAGGGGCCCAGCGGCGTTGCTCGCGCGGATTCAGTTTATTCCCGTTCCGAAAATCCCTTCATAGTGGTTAGTGGTTGCCTACGACATAATATAAGACACCTACATACCATATTTCAAGTTTGTAGGTGTCATCGTTTCGGAGTGGGACGTATTTCTCTTTTAAACCAGTTTTTTTTATTTTCCCGAGGTAAAGAGTACCCTAGATGTTGATCCGGCTACTCCACTATCACTACACCAAATTACATCAAAATAGACTACTATCTACTACTAGGCGGCCTAGTAGTTTTTGCGTTTTACGTGCACACTGGTGATACGTGCACAACCAGACAGACAGACAGCGCGTTGTCTGTCAGTCAGTGTTGTAGAATACTTATTTTAAGACAACACTCCTAAGCTTGTATTCTTATCAAAGAGATTTAAATATAATAGGGCATAGAGGGGACAAAGCGAGGAAAATTTGAAGTCAAAAGTTATTCCAAGTGGAATAAGTCTAGTACAATTTCGACCGAATGACATCTCGCGTTCATACTAACTGACATGACAAGGACATGACGCTTAGGCTTCAAAGTTTTGTATGAAAATATTCCCAATGCCCCCTCTATGCCCTATTACATTTAAATCTCTATATAATTATGTATTTAAATAACTTTGTTGCAGAAGTAAAACAATATATTACTTACCCTGTAGTTATGAAATTAAGCCACAGTTCTCGTACAACATTCTTCATGTTCATATAATCTTGAGCAATATTATTTTTGTTTTCGTCAAATAGTGCCATTGTCTGCGCACAGTGAGTTGCGCCACTTACAGAAATACCTCCAGGTAGAGTGTGTTGTTGTGGAAAAGAATATTCATATAAATATATATTGTCGTGTCCAGCTTCTAAGTGCAATTTAACAGATCTCAGCATTGGATATGCGAACATCATGTCGGTAAAGTAGTTGAGGTACTCCAAAACTGTTTCTGAGCTAACAACTTTATCGCCAAAGTAGAATTGTTTAACCTTTTGTGCAACTTCTTCTTTTTGATCTTCGCTGTCGAATTGGAAATCAGGTGGGAGAAAGTCTGAAAATTTCTCATTCATTCTCTCTGACCAACTATTTATATTGAATCCAGTTAAAAGTCCCTCCATATTGGTAAAGCCATAGAGTAGTGGTAGTTGTTTATAATTTCCACTCTTTATAATACTTACTGGGGCGTCTTCTAAGATCCTCTCCTGTCCTATGTCGCGCTCAATGCACGGTACAAAGTCCAAACCCGAATCCGGCTGATTCATGTCAGTAATAGTAAAGAAGAATTCGAATTCACCTGTTTTGTAAAAATCTTCAAGAGCAGTTAAGTCATCATCAGCGAAATTTAACTTCTTCGCATATGCTCTTGCATTCTCCACAGGGTCCTGTTGAACCGACCAGGCAGCTACATTGCCTCCACTTTCTGGTATGACCTTGTTAAAAAGTCCTTCTGTTGTTTTTGAGAGCATCAACAGATCGACAGAGGAAGATCCAGCGCTTTCACCACCTAAGGTGACGTCATCAGGGTTGCCTCCAAAGTTGGCGATGTTTTCTTTAACCCAGCGCAATAGAGCCACTTGGTCTTTCAAGCCAGCATTACCGGGAACGTCCTCCGTACCAAGGCACAAGAATCCGTGTATTCCCAATCGGTAATTGAATGAGACGACGATGGTTTTGTTGCTTCTGACGAGATTTTTGGGTGTGTCCAGCAGACCATAACCAATGTGGTATGCGCCTCCGTGAACGCGCACTAACACAGGAAGGTTGGTTGCATCGGTGTCGGGTATAAAAATGTTCGCGATAAGGCAATCTTCTTGATAAGCCGCTGGGCCTCCAAAGAAACTCGGTTGGGGGCACCTGATGTTCGTTTCTACTGCCTCTAGAATGTTCTGCCGTTGTTGAGCTGGCAATGGCGGCTGGAAATATAAATATTTGTATTTATTAACCATACTACTTACTTAACTCAAGTATTGTCTTGTGAAAGGTTCTCATGTATTCCATTCCTAGAAGAATCAAGTTTTAACCACCTTCCAGGTCTTGAAACGTAACTGGTGATGAGACAACACCGAACTAGATTGCTTTACAAATAACTCAGAACTAATACTAAAGTCGGCAGGTCTTCAAGAAGATATCATTCACGTTCAACCTAGTGATAAATATAACATCAACAGGACAACTCATTAATGCATACTACCCTGAAATCCGAATCTTATCACTCAAAGATAAATCACCTTAAATCGCTGTGTTCCTGTAGGTGCAGACGCATACGGAACTCCATAGAAAGCGAAGACTCCGCCCTCAGGATCTAAGTATCCGAGCACTGGCCCCTCCGCAGTGTCAACCATTCTCGTGACGGCATCTTGACTGAGTACAGATGTTATCACTGATAGTGATAGCAGACCGCCGATCGGTCGTGCCACCGCCATCATAGCTCCGACAAAACTGATCTTTTTCTGTCCTGACTTTAAATAAATCGATAAGGAAATTGATAAATTTTAACAGATCTTTACACTGTCTTATGCACAAAATAATATTATTTAAATGGACTCGAAGAATTCATTCGCGTTTTAAAAACTAACTAGTTTATATGTAATTCCATGAAACAAGATCAATTTAGTTGTGAAACGGACAAGCACATAAAAGAGACAGACTCGATTCTTCGTTCGTCGTTAGGTACTTTATCTACAAGCTGTTCCGCGTGGTTTCACCCGCCTCTTGGAAATACCGGGATAAAATATATCGTATAATATTACTTGCTGATAATGTAGTTTTTCATTGGTGAAAGAATTTTTAAAATCGGTTTAGTGGTTTAGGAGTGAAACCGTAACACACTAATTCGCATTTATGATATTAAAAGTTAGGATTTTTATTTTTTTACCTTTTTGAATCGAATGTCCGATTTGAATCATACAAAAAATAACGGGGGCTAATTGCACTAAATTTCAACGGTTATAGTTTGATGACAATGATATGTCAATATGTTCCTAAGGTTGTCTGGAAGAGATCGCTAAAAGCGATAAGAAAGCCCATTGAATGTCGGTATCCATATTGTGTTGTTTTTGGTGTACAATAAAGAGTTATTGTATTGTATGTCAATGGTCAGTCAATGGTGTTATTTGGCACTTTTCTTTTGACATTTAGTGGAATTGGCCCCCAGGTATTGAAACACTCTTAAATACTAAAATATTTATTTGTATAAGGATTATGAACTTATAGTGACATAACTACAATAAATAAATAGTTAGACATGTGGTATCGCGAAGTTTTTTGTTCATATTGACAATCTTTTTTTTTGTTTCATCATCTTTCTATTACAATAGTATCTTGTAGTTCTATTACAGTAAATTGTTATATAGTAGTTCCCGTTCCCTTTCGAATACGGGGATAAAATATACCCCATATGTTATTCTGATGTATAAGCTATATAACTGTAAAGTTTCATCAAAATAAGGTCAGTAGTTTTTGCGTGAAAGAGGAACAAACATCCATAGATCTACACATCCATACATACAAACATTCGCGTTTATAATATTAGTAGGAAGTAGTATAGATTCAAACAGTCGATCAAAAGATTTGACTAAGATGAATCGGTCATCGATCATTTGAAAGAAAGAAAAGTTTATTTTGGCGTAAGTGAAACAAATAAGTAGGTACAACTAAAAAGAATCTGATTACTCAGTCTCAAAAGGGATGTCTGACACATTTTCTTTGACAACATTTTGTACCTACCTACGCCCCCCCAAGTAGTTGGTACCTACTACTTACGTAATAATACTTAATATGAAATTAGATTACGCCTATCATTGAAGATATGGATGTTTTGATGATAAATAAGATATCGACCAGATTGATTGATTTTTTATCACGAAACGCAAAATAGATGACTTATCTTATCAGTTGACGTATTTCTAATATGAAGGTCACATTCTGAAATTCCATTCACCCATTCTTTACATTTTAGAATCATGGGTAATTGTGAAATGTTTAGAAATGTTGCGAAGTAGGTAATGAACGTTCGACTTGTCGATCAAATGAGCTTCGATGAATTATCATTCGATGTTCAATACCAGACCCTGTTTGTAAGAACGTCGCGTAAAACGGCTCTAACGGTATTTATTTTTTGGTATTTAAACTCATATCATTTATTATTCAATGTAAATAAATTCAAAATTTATCTAAATGGGGAGTTTTCGGTGACAGCTGTGACTTGAGTATTCAAAGGTGTCAATAGATGGTGCTGATAAGCCTTGGGTTTTTTTTACGTAATCTATGGTCGCAAGAATTTGTCAAACAAAAAAAAACAATCTGACTTTTTATCAAAATAAGGTTACGTACTCATTGCCTGGTATTTTATTTATTGTTCTGTTTGTACATTGTTTACGAGTGGTTTGTGTTACAACAAAAGATCTGAATCCACGATAAACAAAAACTCAGTCTCCTTCATCTGCGAAAATGCGTGGACCATGTATAGTGTATGGGTGTAAAATACGGAGGAACCGAAGCTCGACTCGACGCACTAGGAATTTAGGTACCTAAAACAAGATCTGTTTTATTGTGTTGCCTGCTGACGCGTTACACTCACTCACACACAACACAACAACGGCCCATGACATGACGGACGGATGTGTCACGTAAAGCGACACATCAGTGTTGCCAATTTCTAATTCCCAATGTTGATCAGCGCCATCTAGTTCAATTTTAAGAATGTCATTGAAAATTCCTCATTATTACATACATAATACATACATAATCACACGCCTATTTCTCATTGGGGTAGGCAGAGACAATAGACTGCCACTTGCTACGAACCTGGTAGATCTCTAGCGCTTCCTCCACATCCATCAAACGACTCATGCATGCGCGTCGGTTTCGGGTACTCTTTATCTGATTTTTCTTCAACACATCGCCGATCTCGTCGATCTAAATTACTTTAATTTTAAAATATACCTATACTTAATGTAAATGTTTATTTCAATGGTGTTATGGAGGAACGGAGGTGGAATGCTCCTCCATCGTGAAGAGGGAAGATCTTCCGCCAGGCGAGGTGATCGTGCCTGGGGACCGCGGTCCAACGGTTGATGTTGGACAGTTGTATTTATACAAACTCATTTGAAAACTCCGATAGCGCGGTTTAGAACTCGGCCGTCTATTGGCGCGTTCTATGTAACTCGGCCTTCTATTGGCGCGTTCCATGTATTGTCGCTACAGTGTTCTGTTGGTATTTTGCAATAGGTACTTTATTGTAATTAATTTCCCATTATATAGACGGCATATTGTTATTTATGATGTAGAGCAAAACACATAAAGTCGTTGACTCTATTGCTGCATATGAGAAGAACAAACGAAGAAACACACTTTCATTAATAATAATATTTGTCACACATAAAAGCAGAACAAAAACAGGTGAAAACAAACCCAGCTAGAATCACAAAGCGCTCAAACTAAGTTAAGACAAAGTACTGGATTGAATTAAGCTCAAAGCACTAATTAGGTTTTGTAGTTCTTTGAAAAGAGAACTAGATAGGTATTTGTGCGTATAAAAACAAGGATTCCTTTACAAAGACCTTACAGCCCTAGTATTTTTATATTAGCTTACCTACTAGTATTCCATAGACAAATCGGTTGAAAAGGCGCAAAAAAACTTCTTATTACAAACACAAACAGATAGGAAATATTTTTTATTTAACTGTTTTAGGACGTTCTAAAAACAAAATACACCTTTTTTTTTAAACGACTTCCAAAAATGAGGAGGTTTCTCAATTAGACCGTATGTATATAATTTTTATGTGTGTTAACTTAGTCCTTTATGAACCGATTTTGATGATTTATTTTTGTTGAAAAGGAGATATCCCAAGGGTAATATTATGATAAGGAAACCAGGATCTGATGATGTCATCCCAGAGAAATCGAGGGGAACCCTCTAAAATTGTAGTGGCGACTAGTGATTTCTTTACTTTTGCTAGTTTCCTGTTTGAAGTCGTTTTTTTTTTGTTTAAATTTAGTTGATTTAAAGTCCTACTAGTGGTTAAAAACTAGTTTTAAATACTTTTATGTACATTTAACAAAACGACAAGGGGGGCAACCATTTAAGTGGAAAAAAAGGACTTTATTCAGATGAAAAGATAGCTTTTTTGGCATCTTTTCTGACCCCATGTAGCAGTAAATCGAGGGTTTGGAACCTCGCCCGCAGCTTCCGTTCACAATAACTCTCGTTGCCATGGAATTATGTCTTAAAAATAACCATTGTATCTCTTTCTTCGTGCCCTAATCAAGTCGAATGATGCTAAATGTACGTGTTTAAATTTAACTACGACGAGTGACGAACTTGTTTTCGTCACTCTTCACCCTTCGTCACATTTGAGGAATGAGGATTCAGTTAGGTTCTTACTATCATTATCATTTTATTTTTGTTACTTGGGTTGCTGTAACCACAGACCAGTTTAAATGGTCTGTGCTGTAACGTTCTGTCTGCATGTTTTGTTTCTAGCAATTGTGTGTAAATATCCCACAATATCAGAAAAAAAATATCAATAGTAGATCTTTGACGAAAGCTTAAACTAAAACTATCGTTGCAAGAAAAAAGTTAATATTACTTAATTTATTAAAAAAAATGACTTCAAACAGGAAACTAAAAAAAGTAAAAAAATAAATTTAAGATTTCTCTCGATTTCTCTGGGATGCCATCATCAGATCCTTGTTTCCTTATCATGATACTATCCTTTTGATATCTCTTTTCCAACAAAAAAATAATCATCAAAATCGGTTCATAAAAGACGAAGTTATCCGCGAACATATTATATAAAAAAAATGCAGTCGAATTGAGATACATCCTCCTTTTTTGAAGACGGTTAATATTATTAAGTTACAATTCGAAGAGAGAAAACGTATTGGAAAGATACGTTTCTATTACTCATTGTAGTAAATATGTATCAAAAAGAAAAAAAGGCAACCCATATAAAGCCATTCACTTGTCTATTTACCTGTCAATTTCCAGAACCGTAGGGCAGCTTAGGATGAGTATATTTTTCTTTTCAAATAGACAAGATCAGACCTAGCTCCATGTTCAACATTTCGTTTCAGACAAATATTATTATTTCCATTATGTACCACCAATGACTTATTAGTTCAGCCATAAATAAGGAATACCAAAGAATATCGAGGAAGAAAACAATGTTTTGATTTCGGATAATGTGTTTTTTCCTCGGCTGTTATGTTTTATCGTTTGGGGATTGCTCAGTAAAAGATTACAGAGTTTTATGACATTAGAAGCGTATCAAAAAAAACGGATAAGCGAATTGTCCAACGTACGAATTATGCATTTTGCAGTGTAGGTATAAAATGAATAATAATCTTGTTTCAAATTATAAAACAAAAGTGGGTGTTGGTCTGTTAGTTAGTCCGTCTGTCACGCAGCAGCAGAGTACGTACAGTATCGACTAGTACTATTTATTATACAGTCGTATCGAAGTGATTTTCTTGCCTGAGTAGGTATAGTTGAATGATCAAGAAGAGACATGTACGCTGGTACGTAGGTAGGTAGGTCATAGACAAAGCGCAAAATAAACAGCCAGCAAATAACAGCTAGCATACTATTTCATACCTGTACAAATAATAAAACTGTGACGGATTTTGATGAAATTTGGTGTCAACATTTAGGGTACTTTTTACTACAGGAAAATATCTCATTCCCACAGGAAAAAGTCTTAAAACTGGTTAAAAATAGAAATACGTATACTTCTCCAAAACGATAGCAGCTAGAAACTAGAAGCATGTAGGTACCTATCCTATATGTCGTAAACAATTGCTATAAAGAGATTTTTAAAATTCCCACGTGAATGGGAATAAACTGGATCCGTCGAGGACCCGCTAGTCTGTACTAATATTATAAAGAGGAAAGATTTGGATTTTTGGATTTTTTTATGTTTGTTACGAATAAACTCTAAAACTACTAAACCGATTTTCAAAATTCTTTCACCAATGGAAAGCTAGAAGATCCCTGAGTAACATAGGCTATATTTTATTCCCACGTTGAAACCCTACGCCGCTAGTTAGGTATAAAGTAACAATAGTTCATACAGCCAGATATGACATTAAATTATAATTATCAATATTTATATAATTACAGATAAATAAGATAAGATTAAGAATCGGTGCAGTTTAGGTTTGTTGCTGTTTGCTGTAGGGAAAAACAAATATGGCTTATTTACGACTTACTTTAGCCGTATTGGTGCTTTACAGATGCAGCAGAATTTGACTCGAATGTTAGCCGAATAGATACAAATGTATGGGATTGGCATTAGCGCTCGACTTATCATGAGCATGGCTTTAAAGTGCGACGAAAGTAAAATTGACGCTACACTCTAAAGAAAGAAAGAAAAGAAAAAGTGTTTATACACAGAAATAGAGCAGTGATAGCCTTACGGTTAAAGAGCCGGCCGAAAATCAGTGAGGCTCGGGTTCGAATCCTGGCATGTACCAATGAGTTTTTCAAAAACTTACGTACATATTTATCACTAGCTCGACAGTGAAGGACCATCGTGAGGAAACCCGCAGGTCTCAGAATTAATTCTGAGACATGTGCAAATAGACCCGGTCCGGCGATGGGCTCACCACCTATCACGTTTAGGGGTCCAATATATCTCGTGAAATGTGGGTATATCCAGTAATGGAATACCTCTGCCTACCCCCTCAGTAAAAGGCGCGAGATTATTATTATTACACAGAAATATATTTTTGGAAGACACATTATTACCTCTGCGAAACTGCACAACAGTTTGTTGGCAGACGAAGTTCCTTTTTGTACATGACACGTGACAAACGTGTACTAGGATTTTTAATAATTTCTCTCCAGTAATTAAAAGTTCCTGAAACTCCAATAATAATTATCTGAAACTTACAAGGTTAAAACCAGTCTTTCAAACAAAGGGAATTAATCAAGAAAACTAAATGGATTTAATTACACCAGAAACTTTTAGTTTTACTTGGTAAACAAGTCTATCGCGACATTAAAAAACCATTTGTTATAACCAGGGAACAATTTGTCTTATCTTAATGTTGGAACTTCTGGGTTCCTTATGTGAGGTAAAGCAGGGAGGCGGGGTAGTGGAAGCGGAAATAAAACTGTATCCAGGAGCTAGGAGAGTTGGTTCAAATAAATAAATAAAAATATAAATAATTTATTTCAGGCAACATGTTAATAACCACTCTAAAGAGTAAAAAAAACCGACTTCAATCTTCAACTTATACGGTTTTCTCCTGTCGTGATACCGTTTTCAGAACTGGATGAAATTAAAATGGGACCAATCTGGAAGCACCAGCTTTCAAATAAAAAAAGAATCATCCAAATCGGTTCACCCAGTCGAAAGTTCTGAGGTAACAAACATAAAAAAAAAAACAGACGAATTGATAACCTCCTCCTTTTTGAAGTCGGTTAAAAAAGCCCATATAATGGTTAGTAAAACAGACATAAATATTAAGAGTTAGCAATTACAGTACAACACACATATTAAAAGCCTAACTGGGAACCTGCGAGACTACCTGGTACTGGGGCCTCCTCCACCCCTGCTCTGGATGGTCGCGTGCAAGCGTATCCAGTGCTCCAGTATCGGGGAGTCCCACCTGTCCGCCAGTGTGCTTAGAATACTGTTGTATTCAAATGACGTGATAGTTTATATGTCGGCCGACCGGTCGGTCGTGGTTAACATTTCATCTAATACCGACTCGAGTCGCCGCCGCATTAACCGCATGTCATTCTGGCAGTTGTCTACGATATAAAATTTGAGGTATCGTATAGGCGGCAGCCTAGAGGCCTTGAGAATTTCAGATTAGGTTCAATCACTTCGGTAAATGCGAAGTGCTAAGTTCTTTCGCGATTATCCTATTACCTACTTTAAACGATTTATATAAATATGTAGGTATATTTTTGTAGGTATCTCTGAAACGGGTCTAACGATTGTAATGAAATTTTGAATACTTGTAAAGTTTTGCATTTTAAGTTCAAGTGCATAGTACTATTTGCAGTTAAAAAGCTAATTTCTAAAAAAAAAAAAATTTTATGTTTTAAGGCAGGCCTCGGCAGATGGCGTAAGCGACATAATACCACTCGCCGGCAGATGGCGTGGTGTTAGAACAAGCTCTGTCTCCCAGGTACCTACTGAACATAATGCTCAAACAAGTAACTTACACGTGATATATTATAGTTTTCTATAGGTATATTATATTAATACTATAATCCGGATCTGGTAAGCTGTAGAAAAGCGAATTTAAATTTATAATTATGCTCAGAATCCATTATACAGAAAGAATTCTCGGACACACCCCCCATTCTGCTCTCTGAGCTAATAATAAATCCTCTCTTCCACCTAGCAGCCGACAAGCAACGCTATTGGTTCCTGTCCACGCTATTCGCTGACAAATGGAACATTTCGTAAGGAATTGTTATTTATCGCTTAGCTCCGAGCGGAATTGCAGCCTTTTGAAATAGTTCCAATATTGCATAATGGCTCTGTTTTTCATACTAAGTGATTTAATTTACATTTCTCTACCGTTTGTTGGAGAGTTATCTTTTTGATATACCTACTGTTGTTGTGTTCTGGAACTATTTTTGATTTATGAAAAAACACACATTGTTTCGTTTGAGTTTCTTTTCTCATCTACACTAATAATATAAAGAGGAAAGATTTGATTTTTCTTATTTGTTTATATTGAATACGCTGTGGAACTAATGGACCGATTTTAAAAATTAGTAGCGACACTACATAGAACGCGCCAATAGACGGCAGAGTTCTAGACCGCGCCATTGAAGTTTTCTAATGAGTTTGTATAAATACAACTGTCCAACATCAACCGTTGGACAGCGGTCCCCAGGCACGATCACCTCGCTTAAAGGAAGATCTTCCCTTTTCACGATGGAGGAGCATTTCGACCTCCGCTCCTCCGTACCCCGACGTGATTTCAACGATTACTTAGTTTTCTGAGCTATAATTTAAGTGACATGAAATAGAAATTTCCCACGGGAACTGAACTTAGACAGATGACATCGTGGGGAACAACTAATAATAAACATAACATCGAAAAATAATTATTATTTACATATTATTTTAAAAAACAAAAGTACTGTTCAAATTAACATCAAATCCGTTTACTAAACCCGTCAAATATGCAAGAGCTGTCTGTACGTTTGGTCAAGGCTTCAGGTGACTAGAGGATAAAGGAGGTAAAGGATTAACCTAGCTATCCAGAGAGGGAATGCGGCCAGACTTCTGGGCACTGTCATTACATGGTTCCTCTGTAGAGGACATTTTTATTTGCAAATAATATTTTCTTTGTCAAATAGAAACAAGACATAATATCTAATAATGCACGGAGAAAAAAAAATATTAGATATAAAAGAAATAGGTATAGTATTAACAAATACAATTTTACTTATTCCCTGGACAAGTAAATTATACTGACGATTAAAAACGAGTTTTACTTATTGTATTTACTAACAACAAAAAATTGAGTTCGGTCGGAATAAACATGTTTACTAAAAACTAGTAAATTAACATTTGAATGCAAATAATAGCACACTTTGGAAATCAATAAACTAATGTTATAACTAGTGTATTTCATTCTCGATTTTAAGAAATTCGTTTATTAATATTAGTAAGGCTATGAGTGATAGTTAACTATACAAAAAAAACCGGCCAAGTGCGAGTCGGACTCGCGCAACGAGGGTTCCGTACAACCTTGCAAATTTATGGTTTTCGTAATTTTTCCTTTATCTATGCTATAAGACGTTGCTTCGTACCAAATTTCAAGATTCTGAGTTCACGGGAAGCACCCTGTAGGTTTTGATTCCCTTGCAAGTGTCGAAAATTTGCGGCATAAACGGCTGTATCTTTTGATTGCGTTGGCTTAGAAGTTTGATTTTTTCACAGCTTCAAGGGACAGTAGACCTGAGTAATTGATATAAATTTCAGCTTCATACCTCCACGCGTTCCTGAGAAAAAGGGTCTTGACAGACGGACGGACGGACGGACAGACGGACAACAAAGTGATCCTATAAGGGTTCCGTTTTTTCCTTTTGAGGTACGGAACCCTAAAAATGGAGGCAGTAGCATCGGACCCTTTTTATTCTACCACTAAATGTCCAAGGAATTGGAACCAGTGATCGAAACTCTCTCAAGACTAACACTCCTGAGAGAATTCCAATAGCTAGGAAGTAACCTTAGACTCTGAATTGAATCTGGCAAAACAAAAGTTGGAGCGTTAGATATACAACACCGCGGAGACAAACGATAGCGCGTTTTAAATTGACCGTAACGCCATCTAGCGTTCACAAACATAACAGTTCGCTTTTAGTAATTTCAAGTATAGATGTTACAGTATTTTATTTCTTGGTTTAACGATTCCCTAGACTAGATGTCACAATGTTATCTTTGGAACTAATAAAGCAGGGCTAATAATTCCAAGTTCATTGTATTTATAGGCGGTTTTTAATTCGTAGTTAGTAATGAAATTATAGAAATTAGGAGTGCCTTAAATAGTATAATTAACTGTAATTACGCGTAATTATAAATTTTGTTTGGAATCTTTAGTAACCTTTATGTCTTGATGTTAGTTAACATATTTAAAAAATGTTGATAGTTTATAATATTTGTAAAATTCTGCAATACCAAACAAAGTACAATATTTTCGGAAATTAGTAAAGCCCATTTGTAGTTATTATATCGTGGACTTACCTGATAAAATGCTCTTAGAATTACAGTTTTTTGCAGTTTTCAGAAAAAAATTATTGATTAATAAATAACTACGGATTTTATAAATGAGGTTACTAATTCAGACAATGTTTTTTTTCTCCGTGTGTGCTCTGTCGTCATTGGCCGCTCGTGAGACAGAGTCATCTCTCAGAAGTGTGGAATTTAAAAAACTATTTACCGAATATTTTTAAGCTATTGCATAGCTTCTATCGCGGGCCTTGAGCGCGGGGACCGAGTCCAGAAATTTCGTAACGAAAAAAACCTCACGCTCCCCACTCCGACGGGCACGGAGGTCCGAGTCCGAGTCCGAGTCCGAGTCCGAGTCCGAGTCCGAGTCCGAGTCCGAGTCCGAGTCCGAGTCCGAGTCCGAGTCCGAGTCCGAGTCCGAGTCCGAGTCCGAGTCCGAGTCCGAGTCCGAGTCCGAGTCCGAGTCCGAGTCCGAGTCCGAGTCCGAGTCCGAGTCCGAGTCCGAGTCCGAGTCCGAGTCCGGGTCCCGGTCTCAGTCCCACTCCCACTCTGACTCCCACACCCACTCCCACCCCACCCCCAACCCCACTTCCACCCCCACTCCCACTCCCACGCCCACTCCAACTCCCACTCACACACCCTCACACTCCCACACCCACCCTCACTACAACCACCACCACTCCCACTACCACTACCACCACTACGAATACTCTGCTAACCATTTAAATAACACCCGTATGGCTTGAAGGCCGTGCATTGTCTAACGTCGTTTCTTTTCGGCAGTCTTGTTGATACAAAATGCTATGCAATAGCTTTACCGCGGCAGTCCCCGAGTGCCACACGTCTTTTTTGTTCTCCGTTAAGAGCAAAAATATTTTACTTTACCCTTTCATCATTATATAATACTACCCTTTTCTACCTTTTGATTTAACTTTTAATTGGAACACCTCATTAACCAGTACCTTTAATAATTAATGGAAAGTTTTTGGAACAAAGTTTTTAATGAAACGGCAAATGGATTATCTGTGTTCAATGTGTCATTTTTTCGGGATCTCCAAAAAAAAAACAAGGTATATTTAGATAATGTTTGAATGTCATTTTGAATGCCTTCTCTTTTGCTTCAATTTATTCATCATCAAACCGTAACAGTTTTCTCGAAAATACCAAGGCGTTACAATAATATATAAAATATATATATATAATATAATCTCACGCCTTTTTTATCCCCGAGGGGGTAGGCAGAGGTATTCCATTACTGGATATACCCACATTTCACGAGATATATTGGACCCCTAAACGTGATAGGTGGTGAGCCCATCGCCGGACCGGGTCTGTTTACACATGTCTCAGAATTAATTCTGAGACCTGCGGGTTTCCTCACGATGTTTTCCTTCACCGTCGAGCTAGTGATAAATATGTACGTAAGTTTTTGAAAAACTCATTGGTACATGCCAGGATTCGAACCCGAGCCTCACTGATTTTCGGCCGGCTCTTTAACCGTCCGGGCTATCACTGCTACAATAATTGAAACTAAATACAAATATAATAAATAAAATGATTAACTGCCTGATTGATTGGTGATGTATCAACGCACAGCCTAAGCCGCTGGGTCTTTAGACTTGAAATTTTGGACATACATAGCATATACATGAAATGATACTAAAATAATCCCAACTCGTAGCCTGCTTCGAAATGGGAAAAGAACAGTCCCATCTCGAAGCTGGCTACCAAATCTAGCTACGAAGTGGGAAATGATTAAGCAAAATTCAATCCCTAAGGGGGTGAAATAAACGTGTGCGAGCGAAGCTGCGAGTAGAAGCTAGTTAAATACAAATTGCAAGATGTCAAAAAACAAATTACATAATGTAAATAATAGGTCCACTTAAAAAAATAAAAACTTTAAATTACATAAAAAAAAAACAAGTATATCCATTATGGAACAGAGGAAGTCTCTAGCACTCATCCGCTTTGAACCAGCGACAAACCAAACCGCACACGATTCCAACATACACAATAACTCCGAGCCAAATCCCTAACAAGCAAAGCCAATAAAAGCCTAAACAAAGATTTAAACCGGAGTGCACAAGAGCGAACTCGCGAAATAATTAGCGAATGAGCCAAGTCTCCTCACGCGCCTAATCAAGCAACTTTCGCTAACTTAGATGGAGTTACCGTGCGAACGGTGTAAATTACTTTGATAACACGACGTGACCGGAATCTGTCTGTACTCGCCCTTAGCGTGACGTCAATGGACCTTGGTGGATGGTTCACTTCGGATTTCATTGGTACAGTCAAGAACACGAAGAGATTGATACATTGGACTTTGTAACGTTCTTATATACAATCGCTTTAGAGGTCAGACTCACACTACGAGTGTAAAGCTTCATCTGAAAGAAAGAAAGAAAAAAAGAAAAGTTTATTTTGGCGCAAATGGAAAAAAAAGTACAGCTAAATAGAGTCTTATGCTATCTGCTCTTGAATATACAATTGATTTGACAATGATATAACATATAATACACACACCGGCACAATTAGCGGAACAGAAAAAAAAGGAAGTATTTACGCATTTTTGCGTGTTACTGGCCGGCTAAACAAGCTTTTTTTAAATTTGGGTTTTAATTTAAAAATGGAATACTAAGCGACTGCCCTTTTTTTCATTCTTTTGTTTTAATTTTCATTGATTCATTTTTTCCACCGCTTGTCCGTTTTTAGAAGGTTCGTGAATTCCATTTGAAAAGCTTTGAATTGCAGTTTTTGAGGCTTTTGAGTTTTTTCGCATATTGATAATTTACGAGCATCTAATTATGCCTGATTTAACGCCATCAGAAATCATTAGGGCAGATCAAATGAGGAGAAATGGTCAAACCTACAGATCGATTGCCAGAAGCCTTCGTCGATCGTTATCAACGATTTATCGTAGCATCCAACGATACAGATTGACGAATGCTCTAGTGAGAAGGAGAGGACAAGGCCGGAAAAGGTGTACTTCAAGGAGGGATGACCGTTTTCTCCAACTTCAAGTCCGACGGAACACGAGACTAACGGCGGTGCAGGCTCGAAATTTACTGGAAGAGGTACGAGCAGTAAGGATGAGTGAGCGGACAGTTCGTAGAAGATTCGAAGAAGTGGGTATAGGCTCGTATGTGCCCGCCAAAGCCCCAAAACTTGAGAGACATCATCGCACAAACCGTCTACACTTTGGTCGTGAACATCGTGATTGGGACTTCGACGACTGGGGACAGGTTCTTTTTACTGATGAATGCAGAGTTATGTTAAATCAAATTGATGGAAGGCAGCGAGTATGGAGACGCAAAGGAGAACGGTATATCCAGTCTAATTTTGAAAATACAGTTGCATATGGCGGCGGTTCAATTATGGTCTGGGGAGGAATATGTTTAGGAGCTCGTACGGAGTTAGTAGTGGTCGATGGCGGGAATCTGAATGCTGATCGGTATATCAGGGAGATTTTAGAAGAACATGTTGTGCCATTTGCCCCCTTTATTGGTAACAACTTCATTCTAATGCAGGATAATGCTCGGGCTCACAGTGCTCGCACAGTACAGACATACCTAAACCATGTTGGTATAACGGTGATGGAGTGGCCAGCACGGTCCCCCGATATGAACCCTATAGAACACGTCTGGGACTTGCTAAAGAGGAGTGTAAAGTCAAGAATGCCCCCTCCCAATAATCTCAACGAGTTGCGAAACGCATTACTTGAAGAATGGCAGAGGTTGCCCCAAGAAACCATTGATAACATCATCCGCAGCATGCCCAGACGGATGGAAACCCTCATCAGAGCACGAGGAGGAAACACTCGATATTGAACAGTCATTGAAATTGTTGTTAAACTTTGGAAAATCTTGAATTTTCTGCTGTTTCTCTATAATTAAAAATCGAAGAAAAATGCATTTTGTTTAATTTAATTTTTATTTTTATAAAATTTTAAGTATGGTGTTACAAATGAATGTCAAAACATGTTAATTTAATTGTTGTTTCATTTTAAATAATATATTGTTTAAAAATTACATTCATTGTTCTAAATTCCCTCTTTTTTCTCCTTTTTTTTTCTGTTCCGCTAATTGTGCCGGTGTGTGTATGATACAATACAATACAATACAATAACTCTTTATTGTACACCAAAAACACCACAATATGGATACCACTTCTGACAAACAGATAGATGATACATGTAATAATTATGATACCCAATATACTTATATATGGAGGAGCGGAGGTGGAATGCTCCTCCATCGTGAAAAGGGAAGATCTTCCGCCAGGTGAGGTGATCGTGCCTGGGGACCGCGGTCCAACGGTTGATGTTGGACAGTTTTATTTATACAAACTCATTAAAAAACTGCAATAGTGCGGTTTAGAACTCGGCCGTCTGTTGGCGCGATGTAGTGTCGCTACATATACCTACTTTCCACTGATAAGTCAGTAAGCAGGAGTACTATTTCAATGAGACTACTTACTCTTTGGACTTGATTCTGCAAACCACCTACAATTCCTAATTTTAAGCTAGCTCTATTCTTTTACCCCGCTTTGGAAAGGAAAGGGACAGAAATAAGCGCCGTATTTATTTACAACGTCACAAATGTCAAAATAACAAAATTGAACCTTATGGACGCATTCAAATACACGTTTTTAGCAATTTTAGCAACGATGTAAGGAGGTCATGGATAAAAGTGACAGATAAGACATCAAATTAGTGGGTTTTCACATGTTTGACATTACTCTATAATCTATGGTTTGTTTCTGTCCTTCTTCTTCCGTATTCTGTAAAGAAGGATAAGCTAACTTAAAATTAGGAATTTTAGATGGTTTTCAGAATCGAGTCCTTTATTCTAATCTCTTTACAATGTTTTGATATCTCTGACAAAAAAGGCATTGACGCACTAACGGATAGCAACAAAGTAATTTTTTCGTTATTCTGTACGAAACCTTAATCGTATTTCATGTCAAGTTGTTCAACAGACCAGTGTTTTATAACATCTCATCTCATAGATTATTTAAGGTTCTCAGGCTTCTGAAGACTACGGTCCTATTTCTTTACACTCCAGACAGCGCTGGTACAGTTAAGTACAGATAAGTAAAATTGGAAAAGTGATCATCCTAGCTCGCTTCTTCGTGCTAGGGTTGCCACACGGCCACTTTGATCGGGACATGACAGTATTAACGTGGAAAAACTATTCCAGACCTTCTCATTGAACCCCTTACCAGTCAAGTATTAGCGGCATACTGGATAACTTGGACAATCGACAATCCTGTTGTGTCTCGTTTATGATGCTTGACTAAAAATATTGAAATATTTTTTTTTATTTTTTTTTTAGCTTAATCTTGACCACAGACTAGCCCGAAGGCCCAAGACGGCCCAAAGACGGGGCCTACGATGGGAAGAGCTTTCCCAGGAGATGCTTGTCTCGACCCTTGAAGGCTAACGGTAATTACAGTGACGATAATTCTCTGGCTGTACATGATGGAGTGTTAGTACCTACGTTGATGTATGTCAGTAAGTGTTGGATTTGGCAAAAGAAACAACTTTTTTTGTCAGCCTATATATTGTCTCACTGCTGAGCAAAGGCCTCTCCTCCCTCCCTCTACTTACCCCTATCCTCCTCCACCCATGTCCTCGAGAAGGCGTCAAGTTCATCAAGTAATACTTAGAACGAATTTACTGAAAAAAAAACACGGGTTGCACTCCGGGAGTGCCGGCAGAAGTGAAAACTTGATTATCGATTTTGGTGTTACAACACTACTCTCCAACCGTCTTACGGTTTTTCGATCAGCACACGTGACCTGACGCGAGTTTCACAGTTTTTACTCATGCCACATGTCAAAAAACAAGAGCTGAACTTGCGATAATTCACAAACAGCAATCTGTCTTCATATCTATGGTATTGTCACATAAAAATATCTCTAAGCAAATTCTTACTAAACTTATAGATGATCTACCAGCGAAAACCTTACGTTTATGTTAGTGTCATATAATAGTAAAAAACGTCGATATCCGCCGTATCAAAGACTAAATCTCCGTTCAACAGCCATTCTGGGTCTAAATGTCCCGGTAATCGCCGCAACTTTACGGCCACCCTATTCTAGTTTTACGCGAGACCTCGGAAAATAATGAGCAATAAAAAGAAAATAGGATTTCGTCAATCTCGACCTATTTCGGCGGTGACTGTACTGGATATTCCCTCAGGTGCTTTATTTCCTGGAGCTGTAATAATGTAACATGGACGGGAATAATGTTTAGGTTACGCTATTTATTTTAATTCTCGAATCGGTCAAGGACATAGGCGTGTACTTGCATCAAAAAGATCGACTTTTTAATATTAACTGTGCTTCAAGATTTCACCCGCGTAAGACCCGTTCCCATGGGAAAATTATAGCCCATTTTTATAAAAATGAAATATAAAATAAATAATAAGTATCACGACTTTTATGTAGGCAGAGGTATTCCATTTCTGGATATACCCACTTTTCACGAGATATTCTTTGGACCTTCAACGTGATAGTTGGTGAGTCCATTGCCGGACCGGGTCTTTTACACATGTCTCAGAATCAATCCTGAGACCTTCGGGTTTCCTCACGATGTTTTCATTCACCGTCGAGCTAGTGATGAATATGTACGTAAGTTATGAAAAACTCATTGGTACATGCCAATATTCGAACACGAGCCTCACTGACTATCATCATGTGAAGCAGGCTCTTTAACCTTATGGCTATCACTGCTCCTATAATTACTTATTAAAAACATTATTCTCCTTCTAGTACAGTTGGGTAAGAAGACGTCCGTCAAGTCGGTCAGACGTTTGTCGAACCAACTTACGTGATAATGCGTGATTCCCCTAACAACTAAAACTAGTTTGGGAAAACTGGACCAATATTGTTTGAAGCTAATTTATCACTCAGATGGACAGCAGAAAAGCAATATATCGGCAGTTTTTCAAACTATAGAAGCACAGTGTGTTCGAAATATTCCACATATGCATTTTTGAGGAATTTGGACATATATTTTGATGTGGAAAATTGTTTCCTAATATATGCCTATCATCGTGGTCATCTCTTTTCATTTCTTTTTAAACTTTGCATATATTTATGTTCTACCTACCCAATTCTGACTCAACTATTGTCGTATTATGTTTTGCATTATTTATGTTTAGTTAAATACGAGTACATACTTATATCGAATAAAGTAGTCCTTTCGAAGACGATTTCTAAGCTAAGTTAAGTTGTGCACATAAAGTATTATATTGTATTTCTCTTGCTAAGTGAATTGTATCATTAAAGAGTAATAAATATCTTAAACCTTAAAATTGTCTAATAATAAAAAAAAAAAACCTTACGCCTTTTATCCCCGAGGGAGATAGGTATTATTCCATATCTGGAAATATAATACAGACACGAAGCCAACAGACATGTCCGTGCACACAAATGTTAAGCGGGAATCGAACCCGCGACCTCCGGCTCTGAAGGCAGGGTCACTACCAACTGAGCCAACAGGCCCGCAAAAGATAAAATCGTACAATCAAGAGCACGTGGAGCTTGACACATTGGACTTTGTAACGTTCTTTACAATCGCCTTAGAGGTCAGACTCGCACTACAAGTAAAGCTTCATGTGCTCTTGACTGTACACTACTATTTCTAAACAAAATTCAGTAAATCCAAATATCCCAACAGTGTTACGGCTAGACAATACCTTACGATCCATTATTTCAGCTCACTCTGTATACTCCAGCCACTCTATCAAGTGCAACCGGAAAATTGGAAATAGAAGGTATAATCTATTTTGCGTATGACTATAAAAATGACTGACGAGAAAGCGCTTTTGCTCACAGTAGAGTATGCAAATTGTTTGTGAAGTATGACCCGAGGAATACGTTTTGGGTTCCGTATTTTAATTTATTGATTTATCTTTGACAAGATTTTATACAACGCGTCACAGAATAAGCAAAATTGCTTAAACACCCCATTTACTTAGTATAATAATATACACAAATTATGATGCATTTTGTATGTACTTTAGTTGTGTGTAGAAAATTTTTCACAGGCAGCCATAGCCGTAGGTATTCAGTTATACTAATTCATTTTTCATAAAAAAATAAATTTAACACATAATATTAAAAATAGCTGAAATCGATTAAGTAGTCGATACTGATCAAACTAATTTCAGGAATTACGCGTATTCTGTTACATATTGTATACCTTGCTGAAGCATTTCCAAAGGCTTTTGACAGATTTAAACTACTTTTGCAAGTAACTGTATCATTTCCACGTTTTTTAGGGTTTAGCGAGAAAATCTGTCATATTGTTATAAATATTTCCAAAAAAAAACTGTTATTTATTTATTAGGATTGCTAACAGGTTAAACACTATAAGCTATTATTATACATAAAGAAAAACTTAAAAAGACAGTGAAAACCCAATTACAGGCAAACAGAACATGTCGGTAAAAACATTTTCGCTTAGGTCTTAGGTCTAATATAGCTCAGTGCTATTTTGGAAAATTTTCTACTAAATACAATACATATATAACTAATTTTAAATCATTTTTTTTTATATAAACCACGGAACTCTGGAAATTGTAAACAAAACAGCGAAAGCTCTGAAACATTCATCATGCATTCTGTTTCAAAAGTACTTTTATATGACGTAGTTATTGGCGCCACTTTTTTAGTTGGACTAGAAACTAGGACATTTCGCTTTGTCAGTTTAAGGCTATAATTCTCAAAAGCTGCATCTACTCATACCAACTAGGTATATACCAAAGAGATTAAAATATAATAGGGCAGAGGGTACAAAGCAAGGAAAATTTGAAGCCAAAAGTTATTCCAAGTGGAAAAAGTCTAGTACAATTTCGACCGAATGACAACCAGCGTTCATACTAACTGACATGACGCTTGAGCTTCAAACATGCTTCAAAGTTTTGTATGAAAATATTCCCAGTGCCCCCTCTATGTCCTATTATATTTTAATCTCTTTGGTATATACAAAACGGCGAACCAAACATGTCTATGCAAGGATCAGTCACATGCAAAAATAAAGATACATCCTGGGATAGAAAAATTCTCACGTACGGTGCAAATTCGATTTGGATGTGACTCGGGTCTGGAGACACGTAGGACACGCTTATTTTAGTGCGTGCCTTGTTATAGGGTTCCGTGGACATAATAACAACGTATATTGGATAACATATACAAGTTCTAAACATAATATACTCGCATTTCACAAGTGACTACATTGAAGAAGTACGTGATCAAATACATCGCTTAACAGAATAAGCGCAATTCCTCATACACCCCAATTAGTACATTAATATAAAAAACATATGATGCGTTCGTACTTCAGTTGTGTCCAACCAATTTTCTTAAATAAAGAGCAAAAATAGTACGATTTAAATACTAAGCACTAAATTCAGCTATGCTAACTCCTTTTTCGGAAAAATGTAACATTTATTAAAAATAGCTGAAATCGGTGAAGCAGTCGATACTGAACAAACTAATTTCAGGAATTGGGCTTATTCTGTTACATATTGCAGGTATATCTTATTGTGTGGAGAAACGAAAGCAAAATGCGGCTATAACATGAAAGTGATGATTTCGATTGCCGAGATAATTATACTAGACCGCGGTCCAAAGAAAGCAAGAAGATGTAGTGACAAGGATAGAAAAGGTTATGTTATGGTGGTTTGGTCATTTAGAAATCGTTTGGTTGGATGAAAGAAGAGTTATGAAAGAGGTTTATGGTGCGAATGATGAAGGATGTAAGTGAAAAGGAAGCTCCAGAACTACGTTCACGGATCAAATTAGTGACATCCTTCAAAAAGCTGGACTCCGGAGTGCGAAAAATAAAAGAGCTTACATGAAAAGGCTAAAAGATGTGAAGAAAGCGAAAGAAGTGATTAAGTAGGCTTATAGCTAATATAGTTACATTTATTATTTATCAGACCCGGGCCCGTATTCACGGAGATTCAAAATTCGATATTCGACTCGGAATCGGAAAATCTGTCGAAAGGTTTCGAGATGGCCTATTCAGAGATGTCATATTTGACATAAGGATTCCACAGATTTTCCGATTCCGAGTATACGGGCCCCGGTCCGGTGATGTTGAGGGGTTGAATATTCTGGTGAGAAGTGGGTACTTACCTATTTCTAGAAATGGAATACCTCTGCGTAACCCTTGGGGGATATAATGCGTGAGATTTTTTTTTTTACATTTATCTAGCCTTGAATCTTATGTAGTGCAAATACGAGTTTACAGTACAGGCTGCAACCAACACAAGAAGGACACTCAAGGAACAAAATCTCCGCTTCGCATTTCTTAAAACAATTTCCACCATCAAACTTTAACTTAGAAGTTTTTACTTGTTCCAGCACGTTTGTGGAGTAAAATATTCTGTTCAAAAATAGACTCTATTGGGTGGAAATAACGCAGCCGTAACTCACGATAGTGGCTCACGTATGTCCCTAGAGTTGTTTGCTGTTACTGGCGCTATAAGCGAATTTACGAGTTTCGCTTTGACTAAAATGGTGTTCAAGAGAAGTTTAAAAGGATTAGAGGAATAAAACGAAGTAGCTTTCTCACTAATATTATGAGAACCAGCGACCCGCTCTCGCTTCGCTGCGTCTTAACCCTGCAAAATATCAAAATGGAATACTTACTTATATGAAAAATTCAGTTGTTATTTTTTTTTTCAGCTCAGCAAAGCACTAAAACAATATAACTTGTACTTTATATTGTATTGATTTAATTCGTCGAGCACCAATTCCAATTGGCACCGTAACAATTAAAATTTAATTGTGTTTTATTTTATTGACGTTAAAAAAATAATGTGTTAAGGAGTTTCTTGCTCCGTTTCTTCTCCTCAACTATGCATACCGAAGCGGTGGAGTTGAAATGACTTTCAATAAGTGGAATTATAAGCCCCTACATTGAATAAAAATATTTTGACTTTGTTTTGACCCTCAATTTCAATGAAGTTACAGCAAAGATCTTGGCAGCTTATTTAAATGTTCCATTATTATTTCCGCTACAGACTTGTGGTCCTCCTGTAATGTTCCTTTGAGGGGACAACGAGGCGTTCGCATTCGCTTGTTGTCCCCCTTCAGATTTTCATCATCTATAATAAAAATTTTTAGCCGGCTCAATTAACACCTTTAAATAATCTGCAATGAAATGTAGGTGATTGACAAAAGTCCATACAATTATAATACCACTAGTGAATTTATAAAAGCACGTCTTTGAGAATAACACTGCAACAGATAACATCATACTGCAGTTAATTGAAAATAGGCCATAAAGCAACATTTTAGTGCCTCAAGTTGTACCCCTCCCAAGAGACCAGCGGCCTCTACGGGTCACGTCCGTCTCTCAGGCCTAGGCCACGATTTCGTGAACTTAGATAGCGAGGAAACATATACCAGTATGTATCAGAAGAGTCGATAGAATGTTTACATGATATACTATTTATATCATGTGAACATTCTATATATAAGATCAGTGATAGCCAGGACGGTTAAAGAGCCGGCCGAAAATCAGCGAGGCTCGGGTTCGAATCCTGGCATGTACCAATGAGTTTTTCAAAAACTTACGTACATATTTATCACTAGCTCGACGGTGAAGGAAAACATCGTGAGGAAACCCGCAGGTCTCAGAATTAATTCTGAGACATGTGTAAACTGACCCGGTCCAGCGATGGGCTCACCACCTATCACGTTTAGGGGTCCAATATATCTCGTGAAATGTGAGTATATCCAGTAATGGAATACCTCTGCCTACCCCCTCGGGGATAAAAAGGCGTGAGATTATATATTATTATATATATATTTATATATATAAACATTCTATATCTAATATATCATTATATTAGTTTATGTGACAAGTATGGGTACTATTATATTATAATTATTATTATTATTTTTTATTAATAATAGGCAAACTATTTGTCTGCCATCTCACCTGATGGAAAGTGGTGATGCAGACGACGATGGAGCATGTTTGCCTAGATAATGCCTATTCACTCTTGCCTTGAAGAGGCCCAGGTCATAGCGTTCCGGAAACAGATCCGCAGGCAGGGAGTTCCATTCCTTAGCCGTTCGCATTAAAAATGTTGAAGCGAAACGCTTTGTGCGAATATTAGGTAGGTCTACAACGTTTATATGTTTATATGGTTAATTAATATCACCGAATTATGATTTCTTAACGGTTCTGTGCTGTTTTACCCGCGTAGTTTCCGTTCTCGTCGGGATACGGTAATAAAATATATCCTATCTTACTCAGGTATATTCTAGCTTTCCATAGGTAAACGATTTTTTTGAATTTGTCAAATGTTTTTAGTTTAGTTTTAGTTTACAAAATACAAATCTTTCCTCTTTAGAATATTTGTATAGATATAGGTTATACCACATATTAGTATAGATTCAGATTAATTTTATTACTTCCGAATTTCAGATTTACTAATCTACAACATTCCAAGAGTGCAAGTTAATGAAACTTGAACTTAAAATTAGGGTAAGTGCAGAGTGGAGTTCACGTTCGCTCTGATGTAGTTCTCGTGTCTCAGTTTTACTGTCACTTAACTTAACCGTTGGTACTAAACTTAAAAACTTAATCCTGGAGGTGTAGCGTAAAACGGTAGTAAAGACTTCAAGTTTGTGTTAAGTTATGTCGCTTGGGAGGGTCGGTTATGAGCTTATGATTTGTGGGCCTGTTGACAACCTGATGATTTGTGGGTATGATGACAACCTGATGATTTGTGGGTATGATGACAACCTGATGATTTGTGGGTATGATGACAACCTGATGACTTGTGGGTATGATGACAAACTGATGATTTGCAGGTCTCTTGACAAACTGATGATTCGGGAGCCTGTTGTGATCTAATGTTTTGCGAGAGTATTGACGACCTGATGATTTGCGGACCTGGGGGTCGATTTTTGAATCTCACCAAGTGACTAATTCTCACCCAGGTGAGTGATTTCCGAAAGTTCGTATTTTTGAAACTCATCGGTGACTTACATTTGTCAATGATACCTATGATATCGATTTACGAGTGCCCCTACCCACTCGTAATTGAAATCACCTTGCGATTGTTTTTGACAGTTGACGTAGTGCCATCTGCCAAAAGTGCCAAAGTATGTTTTTCGGAAGAATTAGCAGCGGGGCTCGATTGTGATATTTTGTGATTGCGACGATTTATTGAAAACAGCGTGTGACTTTCAAAAATACGGGTTTTGGAAAATGGTGACATAAAAGACATCGGTGATAATTTTAGTCACCGGTGATTTTGATATCACCAGTGAGATTAAAAAATCGCACTCCTGATGACGAGGTCTTGATTTGTAGCCTGGTGATTTTATTTATTACTTGAGTGATAACAGAACTTTGATAAAGAAAATGATTTGTTTACATACATAATCTCACGCCTTATATCCCCGAGGGAGTAGGCAGAAGGCAGCCATTTCTGGATATACCTACCTGCTTTACATCAAATATTCTTTGAACCCCCAAACGTGATAGGTGGTGAGTCCATCGCCGGACCGGGTCTGTTACACGTGTCTCAGAATTCATTCTGGGACCTGCGGGTTTCCTCACTATGTTTTCCTTCACCGTCGAGCTAGTGATAAATATGTACGTAAGTTTTTGAAAAACTCATTGGTACATGCCAGGATTCGAACCCGAGCCTCACTGATTTTCGGCCGGCTCTATAACCGTCAGGGCTATCACTGCTCATTGGAAAAATAATCTCTTGTTATGACAACATTATATGAATTTTGGTCGAAACAGTGAAAGTTTCCATTCGAGGAGCTAAGATAGTAAATAGACTGACTAATAAAATGATCCTAGGACACTTTTCTTTACCTAAGGTTTCCCATATTTTAAATCCTACTAATACTTATTATAAACGCGAAAGTTTGTATGTATGGATGTTTGTTCTTCTTTCACGCAAAAACTACTAAACGGATTTTGATGAAACTTCACAGTTATATAGTTTATACATCAGAATAACACATAGGCTATATTCTATCTCCGTGTTCCCACGGGAACTGGAACTACTCGGGTGAAACCGCGGGGCGCTGCTAGTCTTGTATATTTGTAACGTTTTCTTGGCTAACCCGGACGACAAATCTTAGTGAAATTTAGCTTGAAAATAGCTTAGATATTGAAGAAAGGCATAGGCAAGAGCAGTGATAGCCTTACAGTTAAAGAGACTGCTTCTCATAATGATAATCAGTGAGGCTCGGGTTCAAATCCTGGCATGTACCACTGAGTTTTTCAAAACATATGTACTTACATATTTATCACTAGCTCGATGGTGAGGAAACCCGCAGGTCTCAGAATTAATTCTTAGGCATGTGTACTGGTCCGGCGATCGCCTCAACACCTATCACGTTTAGGGGTCGAATATTTTCATGAAAAGTGGGTATTTTCAGAAATGGAATACCTCTGCCTACCCGGGGATAAAAAGCATGAGATTATTAATTTACTTATTTTTTATTTTTAAAAGCCAAGGTTAATTAATCCCCAAACAGCCGAAGTCGGGGCAAAAGGCGGTGATTAGCTATAAGTCACAGTCTCGCCATGATAGCACGGAATAGTTTTATAAGTCTGCGAAGTGCAAGTATCTCGGGGCAAACAAGCACTTTAGATACATAATGCACCCACCCGACGACGCCTGACAAATGTTTGGTGTAAACAACGGGGCGCTCGAAACGAAGGGTGAGTGTACATGGGGGATGTTTTGGTATAATCTATACTAATATTATAAAGAGAAAATATTTGTGTTTTTGTATTTTATAAAGAGTACCTGAAAGCTCGACGGTGAAGGAAAACATCGTGAGGAAACTCGCAGGTACCAGAATTAATTCTGAGACATGTTTAAAAGACCTACCACCTATCAGTTTAAGGGTCCAAAGAATATCTCGTGAAAAGTGGATATATCCAGAAATGGAATGCCTTAGAATATTTTTATTTTCAAACAGGAAACTACTCCGATTTGATCTGCATTTTTGTATTCTCGCCTTTACAGCTGGAGCCGCATGATACATCACTGCAGGCTAGTGAGACGAAGTGTTGGAAGAGCTGTGCAGGTGTTGCCATTTGTCCACAACACTTGAAATTGTTTGGTAACTGTAGCTAAGCGAGCTAAGTGTATTCAAACACTTCAATAAAAATTATATACGTACACTGAGGATTACAAAGACGGAAAATAAAGCTGTAGCAATGCGATACTTTTTCTAACGATCGCACTGGTTAAGCAAATTTGGTCGCTGTCAGTCAGTGAATGGGTGATAGTCTAGTGGCATTGTACAATATGTAAACGAATAAGCGCAATTCCTAAAATTATTTAGTATCAACTACCAATGTATATTTTCTTTGTAAGTATCAACTACCTAATCGAAGTCAGCTACTTTTAATAAGTGTTAAATTTATTTATTTTTAGGGTTCCGTACCTCAAAAGGAAAAAACGGAACCCTTATAGGATCACTTTGTTGTCCGTCTGTCCGTCCGTCCGTCCGTCTGTCAAGACCCATTTTCTCAGGAACGCGTGGAGGTATGAAGCTGAAATTTATATCAATTACTCAGGTCTACTGTCCCTTGAAGCTGTGAAAAAATCAAACTTCTAAGCCAACGCAATCAAAAGATACAGCCGTTTATGCCGCAAATTTTCGACACTTGCAAGGGAATCAAAACCTACAGGGTGCTTCCCGTGAACTCAGAATCTTGAAATTTGGTACGAAGCAACGTCTTATAGCATAGATAAAGGAAAAATTACGAAAACCATAAATTTGCAAGGTTGTACGGAACCCTCGGTGCGCGAGTCCGACTCGCACTTGGCCGTTTTTTTTTAAATTGGGTTGTATGAGGAATTGCGCTTATTCTGTTACGCGTTGTATAACAAGGTTTCGGAAGGCACGTTAGACCGTTGGTCCCGTTTTCGTTGTGTTTACGCACAATGGAAGTCGTTAAGTCATTTCCAATACCTACCCTTAAGTGGCTTAAAAAATGTTACAGTTATGTGGCCACTAGCCTAACACCATCTTCCAGTCTACTTTGGGCTAACGTTGCCTTGCCCACTGCTAAGCTAAGGGTCTTGATCACTCATGACCCACTTACAACTGGAACTCATCTCCCACATGAAGCTGCATATCAAAAGTTATTAAAGCAACCAGAGCACAATGATTCATATTTTTTTTCTGGCTGATGCTTCAACTCCGATCTTTTGGGCAGATCGATAATTTTTAAAATCGATCCAGTATCTTTTGAGTTTATACGTAACAAAGATACAAATCTTTCCTCTTTACAATATTAGTGTAGAAATGTAGGTATTGCGGAGCCCTTCGCACTCGGCCAAATAATAAAGACATCAACTGACCATAAACACCGGGGACTTTTGCAAACCTGCGTCCCTTCTATCACTGATCTGCCGAACACGCAGTTGACACCATAATTCACCTCCGCTCCACTAAATCTCGGTCGACAGTGCCTGCGGTTAGCGGCCATTTCACATGGACACAAGCCCTCTGTATTGCCGGGACGGTAGTATTCGAGATTTGTGTATATCAGGGCGTGTAGTAATTTCACTAGTAGTGTTTCAATTTCAATAGGCAATGCTGAATTTTTCAATAGCAGTAACTCAAAAACCATTTGGAGATTTTTCAATTTAGCATTATTTTCATATCTATACCTAAGGAAGGACCTATTTAAAATTTAAAATTAACTAAATAACGATAACGTTGTGCATAAACGCAATATCTTTAAAAAATATCACAAGGCCAATTGGAAATTAAAAAAAATATTTTGAAATATGTCTTATAATATTAAAGTAAATTACCTATCAATTATTATTAATACGTGAGTTTTTGAAAAAGTAAAAAAAAAAAAAATTTTTTTGTGTGTTACTCGCTATAACTGTTACGGTTCATGAGATACAGCCATAGACATATTAACATGTATTTTTATGTTCTGTGTTAATATGTCTATGGATAAAGCCTATTGACAAACGAACGAAATAGGGTTCCGTTGGCACTCTTTGGGTACGGAACCCCTAAAACACTTGTCACGTCCATCTTTCAAGTTCATTTGAGGTAATAAACAACAACAGTGACAGTCGCGTTCAGGAATAAAGATAAATTGTTGTATTTTGATGTGAAAAGCGTAAACAATGCAATTATGGGGCACAGGCCATCAATCCGGGGTCCGGACCACATGGGGTAGGCGTCCGGTTCGCAATTTGTCATCGAGCGGCGATGACAGACGGACGGACGATTTCCATGATTTATGAAATGCAGTGTTGATGTATTGCTCGTGTGCAGTTTCTATTCGAGCTTAGATTGTTTAAATCAAAGGTGCACCTTGTAAAAACAAGGTGCACCTACTAAACCGAATTCAAAAAAGGATGTTTCTCCATTCGACCGTTTTTTTATAGTTTCATCGTTTACGAACCGATATTGATGATTCTTTCTTTGTTGGAAAGGTGATATTATCCCAACGGTGGTACCATGATATGGAAACCAGGATCTAATGATGGCATCCCAGAGAAATCGAGGGGAAACTAGTGCTTTTTACTTTTTCTAGTTTCCTGTTTGAAGTCGTTATTTTTGTTTAAAATTATTTTTGAAAGACTATGTATGTGGGGTCGGTATATTTCGTTAATTTAAACCAGTCCCCCTTGTTAGCATACACAAATAACTGACCGATACGACCTTCAAACCTTCAAGTAAATAGCGTACTCCCACCCAAATGCCAGCAATGCACTTGTGACTCTCGAGTTGCAGGTGTCTATGGGCGACGGTAGTCACTTAACCATCAGGTGACCCATCTGCTCGTTTGCCCGCTCCTATAAAAAAGTTTATGGCTGTGGCCCTATAGTATAAAAAAAGTGTATCACTGGCTCAAAAACATCGAGAGGAACCCCACAGACTCCAGTTGTACTGGTTGTAAGGCATGTAATGCACCAGGTCTGGCGATGGCTTGCTACCCATCAGAGGGGTTTTCTAAATATGACAATGTAAGCTACTTTTTTTTATTGACGATGGGCTTACTCTTGACCCGCGAAGCTTGCCAAGAAGATGCAGCGAAGTATCTAACTTTTCTTCGTACTTTAGTCTTTTCCATCGGTACAACATACAAAAACCAATCTTTCGTCTTTAGAATATTAGTTTAGATGTAGAATTGTAGATTAAGAATAACAACTTTAATAAATAGCAGTTCTAATTTAAATTTTTACATTTATATTCACAGACAGAAACTTCAGTTTCATTATTGATTTAGAAAATAAGGCTACATTCTTTTCAGTATTCTTCTTGTTTGTGTATATCATCAGTGTGTTTCAAGATTGGTTTTCCAATATCAAATCGTACAGTCATATCTACGAGTATCTAAGCTTATAACAAATATCTTTGCTTGAATCAGTTCTAAATTATAGCTCCTTCGCCTCAATATGGAGCGTATTTGAAGCCCGATTTTAATTACAGAGCACTGTCTCCGAAACTGGCGGGTTTATGCAAATGTTACTCCAGCAGAAGGAGATTGCTGGGACCTATACAGCTGTATTAGGAATGTATTATGTTGCCGAGGATATCTACTATGTCGGACTAAGTCAGATATTATATTGTAATACTAGCAGTGCCCCGCGATTTTACCGCGTAGTTCCCGTACGGTACTCTCTGATAATGTAGCTATCATTGGTGAAAGAATTTTTAAAATCGGCTTTGTGACTGAAAGCGTATCAAACAAACAAGATCACTTTATTTCAAAAAGATAATGATAAAATTAACTATCGACCCGCCCTCGCTTCGGTTTATAAAGGATATCTATACTATACTAATATTGCAAAGAGGGAAGATTTGTATGTTTGTTACGAACTACTAAACTCTGTACAGATTTCAAAAAATATTTTACTAACGGAAAGCTTACTTTCCTAGCTAGCTAGTTACAATACAAGTTCTACAAAATTATTTTTGTCATCATTCATTAATGGAACTTGTTGTCACTAGATACATAATTTTATCCCACTGTTAAATATAATTTAGTAGATTATTTAATCGTTTTATTATAACACCCACACAGCTACAATTTTTTTTATTAAAACCAGTTTCACGTCTACTAAATTACCATAGTATCCCAGTATATTCTTCATGCATCGGACAAAACATATTTTTTATGGCGCTGGCAACGTTTTTTTCTAAATTTTTGCACACAATGCCCGTGGCATGAGATAGGCAGTCGATAAACGCACAGTGGTTCGTGGATTTAGACATGTGAAACATTGTGGCGGATATAGAAAAATATTCATGGACCTTTTATCTTTGGCCTCAGTGACGCAAATGTATTTTTTTATGGTTTTTTATACTCGAAAAAATGTGTGACTAACAGATACGAACTCGTATACCTACAGCTTGTTACATAATAAACGCAAGATCGGAACTTAATTTTTCCTGAATCAGAAATAGAAATTAAAATAAAACAGAATTATAAATACAACGCCATAAATCTTTATTTCAAATGTAGGTATCAAAGTTAAATTTTATAGTCTTTGTAATCAAATTTACACTAATATTTTAAAGAGCAAAGATTTGTATTTTTGTGAGTTTGTATGTTTGTTACGAAATAAACTCAAAAACTACCTGACCGATTTTCAAATTCTTTCACCGATGGAAAGCTAAAATATCCCTGAGTAATAATAGGCTATATTTTATTCCCGTATTCCTATGGGAACGGGAACTACGCCAGAGAAACCTATATGTTCCCTTAATGTTTAAACTTATCCAAAAAGTTATTATAAGTAAGTAGGTATATTCTATTCTACTAGCTATTCCCAAGATTTTACAAGTGTAAGTAGGTACCGTTCCTGTAGTGAAATAAAAAACTACCTACAAGTAAACATCATGTAATTTAAATTAAGTCAACAGATTTAAGTTAACTGCTTAAATAAGTTACTTAAATAAATTAGTTTGTAGTCTTAATAAGGTATATTTTATTTGAATTTGGGCTTCAATTTGCACATCACCTGCTTAATAATCTTAGTTAGTTAATCTTATATCTGAAATATGATTAGAATGTGCCTCGTTCGAGGTAATTGCTTAGAATTAGATAATTCTCAGCAGTATTAGAGACTTTGAACTATTTCTGCTTAATTACCTATAATTACTCTTGCAGTGATTATAACTTTAAACTAAAATTATACTGATTCAGTGAAAGACTTGATTAACCAATTGAGGAATTCGCCTCGAAATTGAGGTTTATGCAGGAGTGATACCACGGCCTCACAGAAAACCAGCGTAAAGCAATGCATTGCATTTCGTTGAGTGAGTTAGGTAACTGGAGGCCAGAACCCCTCTCCCCCTCCCCCCCTCCCTTCTCCCTACTCCCACCTCAAAGGCCGATAACGCAGTTATGACTCTTGAGTTGCAGGTGTCCATGGGTGACGATAGTCACTTACCATCAGGTGACCCGTCTGCTCGTTTGCCCCTTCTCTTCTATAAAAAAAACATCATTAGTTTATATTAGTCCACTGTTGATCATGGGACTTGGTATCTTCAGCCCAAAGCCCGCAAATTCTTTTTGCTGATCAAAGCTCTTTTTAGCTGAGCGACGCGGTCGCCCTGTGCAATATACCTACCAAAATACGTAACTTAAATAAACTTTGAACTTGAGAAAATATCTTACAAATATCATCTCGTTCACTTATAATTCCCTTTTTAAAGCATGTAAACCAATTAAGAAAGGGTTAGGCAAAATCCCAAAGGGAACGGCAAACAAGATGAATTCAAGAGACTGTAACTGCTAATATATAGTTAAAAGTTGTTACAAAGGGTAAGCGTTACCATACTTCTACTTATGGTAGGTACCTACTTCGATTACAACTAAAAGAACAATGGCAAAAGTCCATGTGTTTTGGGTACCCCACTTACACCTGCCCACGGAAGACGAAACCGTGTAAAATCGATAGTTCTTGGACAGACTAAGATATTAAGTAATCATACCACATTTTTATAAGTTGAGGTTTAAAAGTTATTCGTTACCTAGTGTATTTTGTAGGTTATTATGAGATTTTAGGTACCAAAGACGTGTAAAGAAAAAGTTTCTCTAGGAAAGAAAATGATTTTCTTCCAACCTCTTTGTTAGAAAATAGCACTGCCTACCACATGCCATATAAGTTACTCTATGCCAGTGAATGATGGCTTGGGCAAAAAATATCGATACCTATATTAAAATATCGATATTTTTCCAAATACTAAATTAGCATATTATATATATCGTCGATATTTTTAATCGCGATATATCGACATTTATTTTACAGTATCGAATTCGTATCAATTTTAATATATTTTTAACGCAATTCTGATTTCGTGTTTCATTTCATGTTAGGTACTAGATACTTGCCGACTCAAGCATTTATAAAAATATACTATTTTCATCGTCCTTTTTTACGAATTTGGGAATATGTATATCTATGTAGTAATAATAATGTAAAACTGACGATATATCGATATTTTTCACTCGATTTTTATCTATAGTATTTAGAAATGTCGATACGATAAATATCAATTTATTTTTTCACTTGGCCATCCCTAGTGAATGACATGGTTGACGTGATGACACGACGTTAAATTTTACCACAACAACAAAAAAGTTTTTGTATTAATCAAAGACATTAAAATATAATAGCATAGAGGGGGCATTGAGAATATTTTCATACAAAACTTTGAAGCTCAAGCGTCATGTCCTTGTCATATCAGTTAGTATGAATGCGAGCTGTCATTCGGTGGAAATTGTACTAGACTTATTCCACTTGGAATAACTTTTGGCTTCAAATAATCCTCGCTTTGTCCCCTTCATGCCTTATATTATATTTTAATCTCTTTGGTATTAATAGATTTCCCAATCGATCGATTCGTGTTTCTATGATATTTCTGTTTTATTTGACTCAATATTTTCAACTGCTAGATTAATTTAAAAATATGGAAAATTTTGACTTGTTATGAGTCAATATAACAAGCATAGTGTGATACCCCGTGGGTGTCTATTTCAGTGGGTACCAAAGCTGCCGATGTTCTTTAATATCCAATCTTATACAAAATCACAACGAAATACTGTCTACTTAAACTACATCTATACAAGGACAATTAAAAAACTGCATTTATTGCGTATTTTTTTTATATTATTAACTGAAGTAGGTAACTATAAAAGAATTGTTAGAAGATCCATAAACACTTATCAAAGATAGAGAAAGTTGCTGCTCAAAATCATTATTAAACAGTTGCAAAAATAAGGTGCGCACTCCAGATGTAGAACCTTTTCCAACTACATTAAAACTTCACCCCAACAAATTCAAAATGGCTGCCCAACTACGGAACAAATACGAAACCGCTTAGAGATACAAGACAATGCCATCAAAAAATCAGAGGCGGAGAAACGAACGGGTGAATAAAATATAAAGGTCCGTGGAACATTCTGAGCGGAACATTTTGTGAGAACACAAAACCATGCCGGCTTTAGCTAGGCGTAGGAAGATACTAAATATACTAGATGATTTTTTTTAACCGTCTGGAAAAAAATATGAGGTATAAGGTATCTAGAGCCGAAGTTATACACGAGATTAATTGTTAAATATAGTCATGTTTAATGGAATTTACAAAATCTAGAAAACTACGCACAGTACTACGCACAGCTGGCGGTTGAAGCTACGAGCCGGTCTTTTTTTTAAATACTATTTCAAATATTTCAGTGTGTATTATTGACTACAATTGAGTAGTGTATATTAGTTTAAGTTTAAATTTTTTTTTTTAAGTTACATTGCCAAATGAATCTATTACACTTACCTATCACACCACATTTTTTTCCAGACTGTAAAAAAGTCACCCTGTATATTTAAATTTATTTATTTATATTTTTTTCTGTAGTTAATTGAAAATTACACTTAGAAAAGTCAATAGTCTAATAACAAGGCACTCCAAACTAGTCCGTGAAGATTGGCTAAATGTAAACAGCAGCCCATCTCCACCAACAATTTGCTGGTTCCAAATACAGCAACAAACTCAAGGGCAGTTCTTTGTCTTACCCAGTAGTTATGGTTTACATTAATAATTATAATTAATAGCTTTACACAGCGTCGAGTCAATTTAATACTTTATGAATATTTTATACTTACTTGATATTTTAATAACTGCACCAGAAGGAAATGTTTGTCAGGTATCTCGTATAATGTGTCTATTTCTTTGGTGCATACAGTTCATTTTGACGGATTTTAAAATCGAAAATGTCGTTACGTCCTAGGGGATCAGCTGAGTCGAGCTTTTGATAATTTTATAAAAGAAATAATCTCACTTTTATCTCCGAAGGGGTAGGCAGAGGTATTCCATTTCTGGAGATACCCACTTCTCACCAGAATACTTGACCCCTAAACGTGATAGGTGGTGAGCCCATCCCCAAACCGGATGTGTTACACATGCGTCAGAATCAATTCTGAGACTTTTCCTTCACCGTCGAGCTAGAGTAAGATATGTACGTAAGTTTTGAAAAACTCATCAATACATGCCAGTATACGAACCCGAGCCTCACTGATTATCATCATGTGAAGCAAGCTCTTCAACCCTACGGCTATCACCGCGTATTTTTTATTTTTTTTTTATTTTATTCGTATGTTTTTGGAAAACTCGTTGCACGTACAACACAAAATAACCCTGGGCCTTGTGTTTGAGAGGCGAACTAACTTCTAAGCGGGCTATCACTGCTTTAGAATTTAATAGGTAGGAATATAGCCTGAGGGTTCAAATTAACGATCAAACGAAAAATGTTGAATAGAGCTACCTACTTATCACAATCCAAAAACTGGGCTTGTAATGATCGGTCCTATAATCTTGTAGAATTTAAGATGGCCGCAGGGCACCAATTATGAAGGGTCTCATTATTAGAGCGTCGCTTACGAATATTACTTTCGGAAAGGCACCCCTCGACCTTTGGGTCTACTAACTATAGTAGTGTTCTGCGACTAATGGTTTTTCATTATCAAAGTTTTGTCTCAGCCGTCTCTGCGTATTCTGCTTGGTTATGTCCGAAAACTGAAGTTATGTAGAAACTAGCGGATGCACAGCGGCGTTGCTTGCGTGGATACAATTTATTCCCATTTCACTTGAGTAACCTTCACGAAGAATAATATATAACGATCAGTTATTCAGACAGTCAGTTTCTTCTTTTATATATAAATATGCATATTATAGAAGAAGAATTTAGATGTGTCGACTTTAGTAAAACACCGCCCAGACAGACCTGTTTTCGGTTCGTGATGACCGAGTCAGAGGTCTAAGGTTCAATTTCAGTGCAGAACACGTATTTGGTTTCGTATTTGTGTTTCTTAGTTGTTTAGTACCCGTGGTATAGACTCTGCCCATAGTTTGGGCTATACAGATAATATGTGATTGCGTGCCATAATTTATGTATTTATAATAATATACTTCCTCATGAATGAAGAAAGACCCTTAGCTCAGCAGTGGGCTGTTACGGGTTGATGATGAGGATAATAATATGACAAAATATTAGAGCAATTTACACCGCCATGAAGACAGCAATATTTGTCTCCTTTACATCGTTGGCTTTATGTACCAATACACGCAATTACTTTTTAAGTCAAATAAGGGTATGTTTGTATAGAACACCTACCAAATTTTTACCAAAAATAAGAAAATTTTGGGAGATTTTGTGGTTAAATTTAACTGATTTCCAATTCAGAATATTCTGACAACAATCTGCATTCACTGTTTCAATTTTTGATACTCTACAATCATTACATTCTCAGTACAAAAATATTTTAACTATATCAATAGGAGAATGCGATTATGTACCCTCTCCTGTCCACCCCATATTTACAGTTAAGAAGGCGGTATATTGCGTTGTTTATGATGTGGTATGTGTACATGAAGTGGTCACAAACCACGAGTTAACCCGCCGCCGCTGGCGAGATTACGGCCGCTTTGACGACCGATGCAATTAAAACTTACGCTCACACTTGACGGGGGTACGACAGGCCCGGAGTTTTTATTTGTTCGGCTAATAGGGTGTGTGGGTATATAACAAATTATGTTATGGCTTATGCTCGGTTGTTTGAGGGTTACGTAAATTACTACGCAGTTGTGAGAAATTTAAGTACCAAAGTGGTTTTAAAGTATAATAAAGGCACACGCCAAAAAGCTATACCTCGATGGAGATAGGCTGTTGTTTACATTTAGCCTACCTCAATGGACGATTTCAGAGTCCCTTGTTTCTAGGCTATTGACGTTTCTAAGTTTAGAGTCCCTAGTTAGCAGGCTATTGATTTCTAAGTGTAAGTTTTTTTTACCAACAGAAGGAAGTGAATTTTGACTTTGACTTTGAGATTACCAAAGAGATTAAAATATAATAAAGCATAGAGGTGACAAAGCGAGGAAAATTTGAAGCCAAAAGTTATTCCAAGTGGAATAAGTCTAGTACAATTTCGACCGAATGACAGCTCGCGTTCATACTAAAATATAAGTTATCTACCTAGATATAACTGACATGACGCTTGAGCTTCAAACATGCTTCAAAGTTTTGTATGAAAATATTCCCAATGCCCCCTCTACGTCCTATTATATTTTTGTCCTACTATATTTTAATCTCTTTGGATATTACTTCTCACTACATAGTATAAAACAAAGTCGCTTTCTCTGTCCCTATATCCCTATGTCCCTATGTATGCTTAAATCTTTAAAACTACGCAACGGATTTTGATGCGGTTTTTTTAATACATAGAGTGATTCAAGAGGAAGGTTTTAGTATTAGCATTGCAACCGTGCGAAACCGGGGCGGGTCGCTAGTTTTGTATAATTTATAGTAGGTAATCATGTACGTTAAAGTCTTATATCGCTTTAAAACTCAAAGACAAACAATTGTAACCTCCCAAATACCTTTGTGACTAATTTGTACCAGGAAACAATATTCACGGAGGAGTACGCACGGTAAATAAGTAAATATGAGTTTACTCGGCAGAATCGCCGCGTCTAATTGAAAGCAAACAGTCGCAGCTGACAAAGACGGGCGAGGACAGCGCTTGAATTGTTAATGTTCTGCTATCCATGCTACCCTGGTAGCTGGTAGTTTACTACCTGTAGTCAAGGCAGTGGAATAAAATTGTCTCGTACAAAATTTGCTGTCTTTAATGTGATTGTACTCTTGACACTATTGGTGTAACGTGGAATAAGTTCTATCCCACGGATAAATTGCGAAAACTCTATGGAAAAGATTACTGTTTATTTGTTACAGGTCTCACTGTCTAGTTGTTGTATATTTAAGATCTTTACTTCATGTTTAAAAAGTTCGTAATAGAAAATGTAGCACTCACTATGCGTTCAGCATGACGGATACGGTTGTAATAATATAGATAATAATATGTCTTGCGTTATCCGAATAAAAAAATGCTTAATTTGATCTCCGAGTATTTCGATAGAAGAATTCAGCAGTACGAGTATTTCAGTTAAAATCTAAATTGCTCCTTTTACCCGCGTGTACCAGTAGAAGGGTAATGTAGTCAGAAAGAAAGAAAGAAAGATAATGTATTTTATTTTGTAGGTAATAAGAATTACACTTAGAATAGTCAATAAGTAGTCTAATAACAAGGCACACTAAACTAAACACAGATGTACGATTCACACGCAAACATACACAGCAACACCAAGAAACTTGTTTTATTAATTAATAGTTAAGTATAAGTTCCCTGCGATTTATTATTTACTAGAAAAGTGAGCTTTCTATTGGTAAAGGAATTTTTAAATCCATCTTTTTTTTTATAAGAAAAAGGGGCAAACGAGCAGGCGGGTCACCTGATGGTAAGTGACTACCGTCGCCCATGGACACCTGCAACTCAAGAGTCACAACTGCGTTGCCGGCCTTAGGAGGTGGGAATAGTGGGAGAGGGGAATAGTGGGAGGGGGGAAGGGAGGGGAGGGGGAGGGGGGATTGGGACCTCCGGTTACCTCACTCACTCAACGAAAAGCAATGCAAGCATTGTTTTACGCTGGTTTTCTGTGAGGCCGTGGTATCACTCCGGTCGAGCCGGCCCAAGCGTGCCGAAGCATGGCTCTTCCACGTTTAAATCATCTAGTAGTTTCGGAGCTTATTCAACACAAACAAAAAATCTAATCTTTCCTCTTTATAATAAAAGTGTAGATGTACCTTATTTACTATTAGCAAAAAATTGTTCAACGTTCAACAGCCCGCATACTCATACTCGTAGCTACCATTCAAGCTATGTACGGGCTGTTCATCAGCACTTTGGATAGGGCGGAGACTTTGAATGTGTTGATTCACGGTGATTGTTTAGTGAAAATTGAGACAGTTCAGTCTGTCTGTTGCTTAGCTAATCACTCCGATCAGAGTTCGCTTTGATGTAGACATCGACTACCCATTTACCCACTGTGAACGGGGTTGTCTCCACGGATCATGGTATCAGATTGCATTAGCCACGGATCACGGCGAGTTGTATCCACAGATACCGTGGTCCGTTTTCAACAAAAAAATAGACACCTTTTAGTTTAAAAAAAAAACAATAATTTATCCCGGAGGGGGTAGGCAGAGGTATTCCATTTCTGGATATAAAAACTTTTCACGAGATATTCTTTGGACCCCTAAACGTGATATTTACACGTGTCTCAGAATTAATTCTGGGCTCTGTGGGTTTCCTCACGATGTTTTCCTTCACCGTCGAGCTAGTGATAAATATGTACTTACGTAAATTTTGAAAAATTCATTGGTAGGTACAGGCCAAGATTCGTACCCGAGCCTCACTGATTATCATCATGTCAAGCACGCTTTTTAACCGTAAAGCTATCACTGCTGTCATTTTATTATTACATTTTAGTCATTCATTTTAATAAAATCCTTTAATTAGACGTGCACGAAAGCTATATAATGACAAAATGTATAATGTAAAAAAATTACAGGTGGCCACTAGCCTAACACCATCCCCTAATCCGTGGTGGGCTCGCATGGAAGATTATGGTACACACTTATTCATGTGTAAGAAAGACCCTTAGCGCTTAGAAGTTACTTTGTATGTTTTTTGTGGCGCTTAAATCACTAAACCGATTCTAAAAATTCTTTCAGCAATTTAAAGCTAAATTTTCAGGCAGTAACATAAGCTATATCTTATCCCCGTATTCCAAAATAATTTTATCTACGCGAGTAAAGGGATTTTTGTAAATTCCTACGGGTGCTGCTATTTCAAGTATGGTATGTAGGTGTCTATAACATGTCGGAGGCAACCGCTATGAAGTGATTTTTGTAAATTCCCACGGGAACGGGAATAAACTCCGCGCTGGCAACGCTTCTGGACTGCTAGTGGGTGAAACCGCGGGGCGCTGCGAGTAAGTACATATTAGCCGTTTCGTTCAAAAGTTTTTTTTTTCAATTAATGACGTAAGTACCTCAACTTCATTTTGTCCAAGCCACCAAACTAGCAGACACATTGTCCCACCAATAAAGGTAAACAATGTTTATCTGTCCCGAGAGGTCCACCCACATTTTCTAATCAAAGAAATACGTGAGTCCATTTAAAAATCGATTTCATCAAGGCGCTAAAGGCCTCTAAAGGGACTAACGGGGCCCATTCACGCAATAAAACAGCCATTGCTAAGTGCAAGTAATAAAATGATGGAGAAAAACTCAATCAGTCTAAGTAACGACGGTTGATAACTGCGTCGCATGTTAAGGCGCAGGTGACTTATATGTATGTATTCTTTCTTCTTCTCACTTCTAGTCAACATCATAATTATCAATTTATAACACATTTGCTCGTAAATTTCAATATCGCACGCATTGTATCTCATTACGCACAAGTGCGGTAACGTAATGTAAAACGCACGGTCTATCAAAATGCTCCTTCTAAAAACGAACGGTTTTTAAAATCTTAGCAAAGAGTTTTTATGTCAAAAAAGTTGTCAACATTTTATTATTAAAATTAACTTAGGGAGATAAAATATAATAAAGAAACATTTGTGTGCATAATGTGTCAGTTTGCCGCACGCAGCGCTCCGATCCGCTCGCGTTTCGGCCAACTGACACTAATATTATATTAGTGAATTGCGCGGCTTAGCCGCTGCCCGGAATCGCCGCTATGAGTTCCGAAAAACTCATAGCCAACGAGTTGCTGGCGTTTATAAAACACGCCATAGACACCATGGACGAGGTCAGCATCATGCAGATCTGCAAATCTAACTTCAAACCGGAGGAGATTTGCAGCAGCAAGGTGCTGCTCTATGAGACCCTCGGCCAGGCGGATAAGATGCCCACCCGCAGAAGGGACGAGAAAGGGGAGAGAAGTCTTCAGGACATAATTAACCTCCTGAAGATCACCGATCCTGACGACGTGCCAGCCTTCGTGGCGAAGCAGTTGCACAAGCTGCCTCCCGTCACGTTTGACCACGTCGACGTCACCAGGCTGTTGAGGGACATCACCACCCTGAAAGCTGACCTGGCCGAGATGAAGTTTAAGATGGAGGTTTCCGAGTGTACCATCGATGAACTACGTACCGAATTATTATCATTAAAAGTAGGTCGCCGGATACCGCCAACGTAAACACACGTCGCGGCGCGCAAAATGCCTCCATCAGCAGTTTGTCGTCGCCGGTTGTTGCTGAGGTGCCCACAACCCCCGCCCCGCCCCCGCCTCCGCAGATGACGTCGCGTGCGAGCGCGGTCACGGCCCCGCCGCGTGCTTACGCAGCCGCCGCTGCCGCGCCTGCCCCCGTCGCTGCCGCCACACCTACCCCGCTAACGAAGCGGCCCTCCCAGGAAGGGAAGAAGAGCCGGAGCAAATCTGCTGGCAAGCAAGTGCCCCCACCGGTTTACAGGAAAAACCAGTGTGATGAGGAGGGCTTCCAAAGAGTAGAGAGGAAGAAGAAGAAGCCCTCTAGCCGCAACACCCATGGCACTGCTCCGACCGGACCGAACCATCTGCTGCGTCCTGCTGTACCATCGACGCAGCTGTATGTGTCCCGTTTGCACTGGTCTACGAAGGTCCAAGACGTCGTAGACTACGTAATGAAGAAGTCCACATTTTCATTGAGGGTTGAACGGTTGGAGTCTCGCCGAAAACTAATTTTAATTCTTTTGTGGTTAGAGTACCAACCCATCACCTGGAAACCTTCATGAAGGAGGACTTCTGGCCGCAGGGAGTTGTATTTCGGAAATTCCGGGGTCAACTACCTGCCGACAGCGCTCGCACGTTGCCGACGTTGCGTGTAAAATAGTTTAGTTAGATATTTTATATGTATGTTAGTTATATAGTAGATTGTTATACAAGGGTCGGAAGGAATTGATAACTTCCACCCGCGTTTAACACTCTACTTTTCATTTCGAATTCAAGGAAAGTAAACAAAAAAAATTACAATTTTACAAAAATTTAAACACGCAAAAACGCAATAACACCTACAAAAAAAAACAAAATTGTCAACAATACAACCAAAGAGGTTGGAAGAAAGAGAAACTTTTTCTTTTATACGTCTTTGAATACTAGGTACATCATAGAGTACCTAACCTAAATAACATTACAAAAATAATATACAAATCCTTCCTCTTTTTAATAATATGTACTTTTAGCCGAGTAGGTAATAGTGTTCTGGCTTATTAGTGTCGATGAAAAACAAGATTTGGAATTTCGGAACAGCTTACCAAATTATTACTCTATTTTTAATTTTAAATATGGAACGCTTACCGCCCCGCGCGCGGGCTATTTTCTATTGTTTATACCTACACGTAAAGGCCGCACCTTTTTTTCTTATTCTAATTGATGTAAAAAGTTTCGTATCCCTACTAAGTGCCCAAAGAGGTTGGAAGAAAGTCATTCTCTTTCATAGAGAAACTTTTTCTTTAAACATCTTTGCCAAATGTAGTACAATTTTTTTTAATTCATTCCCGCCCTAAGGCCGGAAGCAATTACTATGAGTTTTTCCCGACCGAGGGCGGGAATCACAGCCCAGAATCTCTCTGTGGTGGGAATCATCGCTTCCGACCCGGTACTCAGATCAAACATACACTACTTTCCGAGTATGAGATATGAAAAGGTATATATAATATGGGCCTCTGTTTACGTTATTTAAGATCTATTAATGTAAATATTGCCTGAAATAAAGATTTATTATTATTATTATAATTATTTAATTTAATTAATTTTGACAGTAAATTACAACCAATTAATCTGTAACAAAAACACAAAAATATTAATTTAAAAAATGAGTAAAAATGGGTCTGTTCCACGCGCTTTTTCTTAAGGCTGTATTTTTTTTATTCGTTTATCATAGTCCGAGTTTTATTTTATTTCCTCGCAAATGTGTTATAAAACGTCGTATGACATACGTGCGCTTTGATAATTACAGCCTCTGCTTTCTTGTCTAGGGCCTACGGCTCTGGCTAGCAATATCGTTTCGGCTGTAATTTTCAACTTACCGCACTTTTAACATTATATACTTTTACATAAAATTAATTTAATATGAAATAAAATATTAATATTAAATTTATTATTTAAAAATAATCGACGGGCCTGTTGGCTCAGTTGGTAGTGATCCTGCCTTCTGAGTCATTTGTGTTCATGATCATGTCTGTCGGCTTATTGTTTAGTACCCATAGTACAGGCCCTGCCTAGTTTGGGACTAAATAACCTAGTGTGAATTGTGTCCTACAATTTATTATTATTAATAATATTTACCATATATAATTTACCGAGGTGTGGAGACCAAGTAACACAGGTTTTATGACCAATCACAGACTCTCTAAATAGAATAAACCCTTGTTTATCGCTATGCACTTTTATTGCAAATAAATAAATTGCATCATATAGACATAGGGATATAGGGACAAAGAAAGCGACTTTGTTTTATACTATGTAGTGATAGCTTAATCTTAATTAACGATAATAGTTTGCACCTGGAGGAAAAATATAAGCAATTTTTTATTCCGAAACCCAGGCACGAAGTAACTATTCTCTAATCTGTGCCCAGGCGAAGGTGTTGGCAAAAGCTAGACTGTTAAGACAAAAATTTGGTTAAAAACGTACAAAATGTCTGAGCCTTAAGTAATGAAGCCTGATAAAGAACAACGTCCACTGGTACAATCGTTTTCTTTTTAATAAGAATCACAATTAAATGGCTATGAAAAGAAAGCGTTTCGCGATTTTTCTTGAGTTGTAAAATTGTGCAGTTGTTTTATTAAAAGTTGTAGTTATTTCTTTATCTCAGTTCAGTAATTATTCTTTTGTTATTTTTTTCTTTTTATTGTATTCTGGTTTGCTTGTATTATTGCAGCTTCAGTGTAATGAATTCTTATATTGAAGAGGGCTGTAAGTGGCGTACCTAACAATGTAGGTACTAATGCTAAGTCAGATTAAAGTTCTCACAACCAATGAGCAAACACGATTGATGGATGTGGATGAAAAGCGAGAAATGTGTCAAGTTCATAGCATAGTGGTCTATTGTCATGCCTACTCTATCTGGAAAAAACCTTAAGTGTGTACACATGCATACATATATACCTACGTAAATTCTAAGTAATGAACTACATTGTTATACATAAATTTTTAGTTCTTTTTAGTAATTAATAATAATAATAATAATCTCACGCCTTTCATCCCCGAGGGGGTAGGCAGAGGTATTCCATTACTGGATATACCCACATTTTACGAGATACATTGGGCCCCTAAACGTGATAGGTGGTGAGCCCATCGCCGGACCGGGTCTGTTTACACATGTCTCAGAATTAATTCTGAGACCTGCGGGTTTCCTCACGATGTTTTTCCTTCACCGTCGAGCTAGTGATAAATATGTACGTAAGTTTTGAAAAACTCATTGGTACATGCCAGGATTCGAACCCGAGCCTCACTGATTTTCGGCCGGCTCTTTAACCGTCCGGGCTATCACTGCTCTTAGTAATGAACTTGGTAATAAATTAAATAGGCAAGTATTACCCCAAACTCTAGGTTATATGTGCATAAAATGCTTTAGGTACACATACCTACCTCCTACACGCCATACAACATGCACAGTATAACGGCATAAAAGCAAAGCAACAAGCAACACAATCATGCACAGTCTACCCAAATCCCTTCATCACGTGTTTCGCCTATGTATTTGAGCATTAAAGCTGTCAAGCAGTATTGACGATGCCTCGATTAAAAGCGAAATACGTGTCGTAGATATTTTTGGGTAGTTTGTTTATGATTGTGTCGGATGTTGCTCCGCAATTGTTCATGATCCATAGTTGAGGGAGAAATGTGCACGTAACACATTTTGTGCATAAAACACCGTGTGGTTCGAAGCTAATATTTTTTTAAATCAATTATAATAAACAATCAAATTAATAACCTTAAGATTTTTTTCTACGAGAGGCTAAGCAGAAGTATTCCATTTCTGGAAATATATAGGTACGTTTCACCAGTATAGCCAATCTTCATGGACGAGTTTAGAGTGCCTTGTTATTAGACTATTGACTTTTCTAAGTTTAATTTTTAATTACCTACAGAAAATAAAAACATTTTTATTTTTGATTTTCTTTGGACCCCTAAATTATGTGCTAGTTGATGAGCTCATCGCCAGGCCAGGGTGCTATAAAGCAGAATTAATTCAGGGACTAGCTAATTTGCTTACGATATTTTCCTTCACCGTTGAGCTAGTGATTAATATGTAGGTATGCGTAAGTTTTTTGAATAACATAGAACTAAGAGTAAAAAACTGCTTCGAGCTTAAATGGTTTTCTCATGGATGCCATTTCCAGAACTGAACCAAATTAAAATGGGACCACACGGGAAGCACAAGCTTTCAAATAAAACTAAATCATAAAAATCGGTTCACCCAGTCGAAAGTTATGAGATAACAAACATAAAAAAACATACAGTCCAATTGATAACCTCCTCCTTCTTTGAAGCCGTTAAAAAACTCATTAGTACATGCCCGCCAGGATTCAAACCCGAGCCTTACAAATGAGAAGCGGGGTCTTTAACCACAGCGCTATTACTGATCTGTTAATTTGTATATTCTAAGCTAGGAAAGCACTATTTAGATCCGTTTGGAAACTGACAACTCATCCTGGCGACTATTGACAACATCACATTAAACTACGTTCCAAATTAGAATCGAATACTAACTTTTCGAGCTCCAAAACTGGATTCGGGATGGATTCATGCTGCGACGAAGTTCACCTGGCTATTCTCGAGGGCCAATGAAATGGTTTGCAATTGAAGTGGGGGCTGGGGGGCTAAATATAGATGCATTAGTAGATTAGTTCCGCAGTGTGAGCGAATTGCATCCTTTGACCGGAAAATTTGACTGGAAGTGACCTTTTGGGTACTGATTGATCAACACAATAAAGAAGAAACATACTGACTGATTTGCTGACTGCCTGATCTATCAACGCATAGACAACAACTGGGTCTAGAAGCATGAAGTGTTGCACAAAGTTTCCTTATATGATGTTAGTCAACATGCTATGTTACAAAGTACCTATTAGATCTCATCTGCGGAAATCGAAAACTTACGATTTTTTTTCTACCCCTGCAAACTGCACAAATGCTGGATTACGGTCACCTATAACACGTGTGACGCACGCATATATCCAATTTTGTATAATCTTGATATAAGTATTCGCTGCAATACCTGGTCCCTACCGTAGAGCTATCATTGAAATTCTTAGGACAAGTAAATCCCTTTCATACTAAAAACTAAAACATAAAAAATAAACTACAATGCACCAATCACTAAATCGCCTACTCTTCATTCCTTATGACTGCACACAACACAACACACTTACAAACAGATATACTCTCACACATTATCATTCACACACACACACTTAAAATTTCAATAAAATTATCACTTCACTACATAGTATAAAACAAAGTCGCTTTCTCTGTCCCTATATCCCTATGTCCTTATGTCCCTTTGTATGCATAAATCTTTAAAACTACGCAACCGATTTTGATGCGGTTTTTTTTAATAGATAGAGTGATTCAAGAGGAAGGTTTTAGTATAAGCATTGTACCCGTGCGAAGCCGGGGCGGATCGCTAGTACTTAATAAATAATAAAGAAATAGAAGTGTAAATCTTAGACACTAATATTAAAGGAGACGTTTCATGAATGTAAGGAGACTGGGCCTGCACCATGTACACCAGTTTTTTAGATAAATATAAATAAAATGACTGTAGTTTTATTCATGATTTTGCTCATATTTGTCTAGTTTGGTTTTACAACAAACTTAAATTTTCATTAAACTAGCATCGCGGCGACTGAAAAAAAATTTGCAACCTGACCGGTAAAATTAAAATTGACATTATTTTGATGTTTTTCTGACTAATTCACAATAACATGAAAATTGTGCTTAAGAAGTTAGAAATAGTATTATTTCAATATAATTCCATGCGGATCCCTTGAAGTTTAATTACTTTTGTGCAAGTTAAATAGATGGTCTAATAATAAGGCACTCTAAACTCGTCCATGAAGATGGCTAAATCTAAACAGCAGTCCATCTCCACCGACGAATGGTTCCAAATGCAGTACCCCGTGAAGAACTAGCAAGAAACTCAAGGGCAGCTCTTTTTAATCTCATGTCTAGTAATTATGATTTACCTACAGTAATAATTATGATTAATACATACCTACCTACCTATGCCTTCAACACTTCGATAGATGTGTCTTCTATGTACACCACATGATATTTTCGAATGCTGTATATCTTTGTCGCACTCTTCTAGAAAGGACATCAACAGCTCCGAGTGTTACATTTGCATCAAATTTAAATATCGCTCAAATTAATTCAAGTTTCAGCGAATTCGCTCGAAGTAGCCTTTTATTCGGCTGCCTAGAAGCGAAATTACTTGAAATTACGTTCGTAGGCTGTGATAGACCTGTGGTTAGTGAGCCTTTTCATGCGTGAGTCTCGGGTTCGAGTCCGAGTTTTTCAACTTACGTACATATTGGACTCGATTCTGCAAACCACCTAAAATTCCTAATTTTAAGTTAGCCTATCCTTCTTTATAGAATACGGAAGAAAAAGGACAGAAACAAACAATAGATTATAGAGTAATGTCAAACGTGTAAATACCAACTAATTTGATGTCTTATCTGTCACTTTTATCCATGACCTCCTGACATCGTTGCTAAAATTGCTAAAAACGTGTATTTGAATTCGTCCATAAGGTTCAATTTTATTATTTTGACATTTGTGACGTTGTAAATAAATATGGCGCTTATCCTGTCACTGTCCCTTTCCTTTCCAAAGCGGTGGAAAGAATAGAGCTAACTTAAAATTAGGAATTTAGGAATCAAGTCCATTTACTACTAGAGTAGTCATCTTAGTGCGCTGAGTTAGCCAGACAGGTATAGACGACTCACCCCCTAAAATACCGAAAGGGGTCAATAAGCTCGCGGGATGAGTTTTTTTGCATGTCTATTACACGCAGCATGAGTTCGGTGACAGTTTACATTTTTCCCTTTTAATCATGCTAGTTTGATGAGACGGTCAACAAAGTAATTTTATAATGTTTTTCCATTACGAGGTACGAAAGCGTCAGAACCAAAGAAGTAGGTATATTAATCACAGATGGTAATGTAGCAGCGGCGTGAAATAGCAGAGCGATCGGAACTAATTAATGCTAGATTCCCCGCTAACTGTCTCGATTCACGCAGTTCACGCTTGACAAACTCAGGAATTCCACTGAGGTTCGGGATAGAGTTTCGAGTGACACTCGACAGGAATACCAACTTACCCACAGAAGTGTGAGTGACAATAGGTATTTGACTATGCGAGTAATAATTCTTAGTGCTATCCCAAAACATTTGTTAAAATACATTTGATTTTCATTTTAAAACAATGAATCAATCAAAAAAATCTGTAAGTACTAAAAATGATGAGCAGATTTTCCATAAATTTTTGTTTGGACACATCATAGAAAGTAACTCATTTGGTTACCCACAAAAAGTTTTACCGGTTAGTAGTTTTACATAATATCATATTTATTGACAATATCTATAATCTGTGAGTTAAAATATATCCTCCGAAGAGAAACCTCGTGGTATATCTGAAGCATTCTGCTTTGCTCCGAATAGCTAGTCTGATCCTTTGACAGAGATAGCTGACAGCCCTCTGATCACCTGATGCATCAGCCAAACTGACAGCTGTATGATAAGCTTATGCCCAAGCTCAAGCCCTTGACAGCCCTGTGGTCATCTGATGCATCAGCCAAACTGATAGCCTCGTGGTCTCCCAAATGGCACAACAATATAGTAATCAGTGTTGTCGGTATCTTTTCGCCACTTTAGAGCTTCGCGGCTGCAGCCAACGCAAACATTGTATTCCTTATTGACTTTCATCATCATCACAACTACAGCTGTAGCGGCACTACATAGAACGCGCTAATATACGGCCAAGTTCTAAGCCGCGCTATCGTAGTTTTCTAATGAGTTTGTATAAATACAACTGTCCAACATCAACCTCTCGATCGCGGTCCCCAGACACGATTACCACGCCTGGCGGAAGATCTCCCTTTTTCACAATAGCAGAACATTCCACCTCCGCTCCTTCATACAGCCACAAGTTGTCCACAGCTGAACATAGTTTTTACTTACCATACCTTCGGCTTTTGAGCTGAGCCAACCTCCTGACAAAGAACCAGTTAACTGTCGGCCTTCACCTGACAAAAAATTGAAGTTTCTCGCATTCTCCATTGGCTTTTAGACTGAACCATCCCTAAAACTAGACTAGTAAGACATGAGATTAAAAAGAACTGCCCTTGAGTTTCTTGCTGGTTCTTCTCGGGGTACTGCATTTGGAACCAAGAACTCGTCGGTGGAGATGGGCTGCTGTTTACATTTACCCAATCTCAATGGATGAGTTTAGGGTGCCTTGTTATTTTTGTGACTACAGAAAATAAATTATTTTTGTCTTTTGACTAAGAGCCTAGAAGACTCAATTCCCTTCACCTGACAAAAATGGAAATTTCTCGAATTCTCCGAGCAGGAGTGGCCGACCATCCATGTAATGAAATTGACGAGTTGCCTGTGCGTCCGTCACCGTCGTCATGCGCCCGAGGGGACTCGTTCCACGTCGCAACATGTCACCGAGCCGGCTGATTAACTGCAGACGTGTATAAACATGTATATACATGTGCAGACATGCTCTGCTCGAATTTGGGGAGTTTTGGGGCGGAACGAGGAATTTCCGGATAGAAATTGAAGCTGGACACGCATTTCCCTGTTGTTTAAATTACGAATGAGAATATAGTACAAAGATAATGATATTTTTTCATCATCCGACCCCTGGAGATGCTGTGGTGGTTTACATTTATACGTTCGGGACAAAAAAAAAACCCCCAGGCCTTTAATCCCCGAGGGGGTAGGCAGAGGTATTCCATTACTGGATATACCCGCATTTCACGAGATATATTGGACCCCTAAACGTTATAAGTGGTGAGCCCATCGCCGGACGGGGTCTATTTACACATGTCTCAGTATTAATTCTGAGTCCTGCGGGTTTCCTCACGATGTTTTCCTTCACCGTCGAGCTAGTGATAAATATGTACGTAAGTTTTTGAAAAACTCATTGGTACATGCCAGGATTCGAACCCGAGCCTCACTGATTTTCGGCCGGCTCTTTAACCGTAAGGCTATCACTGCACTTCGAGATAAAGGAGGTTCATTAAAATTAATAAACGCTAATAGTTTATCCTCAGGAGAGTTCATTGAGGTATTCATTCCTGGAACTATTCACTTTTTCCTTTACTCCAAATCTAGAGTAATTCCCAGAACTATTCACTATCTCCTCTCCTCCAAATCTAGATCCACACTGGAGTGCAGTTACACATTCCCCAGAACCAATTCTGGGGCTTACGAATTCCTCATATTGTTTTCCTTAACATTTCGAGCTAGTAATAAAAAACTGGGTGTTTTCTTTTAATGAATTGTTCTACCAATCTAAATTGTACCTTTGGGAAAACGCATTATAGAATATTTTATTTCCGAATAATGAGAAAATGTATAAACATATTGTATTACCGAAATAAAAAGAACACCGAGAACATAAATTCTATCACGTTTGAGGATAAAGTGTTGTAAAAGCATAGAATATAACTATAATAGTATCTACTTACGTACCTACAAAAGGCCGACTCAAGTACTTGTTTTGTAATAGTAAGACAAAAACTAATAAAACAGCAATTCAATTCAATTCAGCAATATACTAACGTGTGCATTCACGGTCAACCAAAGAGATTAAAATATAATAAGGCATAAAGCGAGGAAAATTTGAAGTCAAAAGTTATTCCAAGTGGAATAAGTCTAGTAGGTACAATTTCGACCGAATGACAGCTCGCGTTCATACTAACTGACATGACAAGGACATGACGTAGGCTTCAAAGTTTTGTATGAAAATATTCCCAATGCCCCCTCTATGCCCTATTATATTTAAATCTCTTTGCGGTCAACGCTTGGCAGTCTGTCGCCGACGAGCGCCTCTTGCGACTCGCCTGTCGAGTAGGCGCGCGCGCTGGAGGCAAATATTTATACCTAAACTGCGGAGTCGGACAGATCTGGTAAAAGCATGCACAGAAATATCATCTTTAAATCTTTCGCCACAAATTTTAATTCAGATGCATAAATCTCGTTATGAAACCACTGCATAGAAACGCGTGGCTGCCACAATGCCATTTCGGTGGATAAACCCGTTCCATTCTCGGAACAATAAAACATACCTAAGTGCGGATGTGTTCCACCGCGGCAGCCATCTGCCCGCCCGCTAACTCTTAGATAAATTCGTTACAGAATTGCGAGGGTGCCACCAAACATCGGCAGCGGTTAACTAAACTTGATATCAAAGACATTAATCAAGCACTAGCTTATAAAATTGTAGGCCATGTCACTCCCAGAAAAGTAAGCTTGCTGGAAGTTAATGGTGAAACAATTAATAAAATCGGTCCAGTAGTTTCGAGCCTATGTAAAAATTAATTAATTAATATTATCATGTAATTATATTTAGAGCCAGAGCAACTCCATTGATAATAAAAAAAATTGGATCAGTAGAATTAATTAAAATTAATTGGTCGGTTAATTGGTTAAGTTTCCCAACGATATTTTGGTTCACTAAAAATTGTGAGAATATAAAATAAAATTGTGAGCATATAAAATTTTAATATAACCTGAATTTTGAGTACGCTACATCAATGTAATTGAATACCCTCTTATATTTATATAATGAGTATTTGATTTTCATAAGGTATATAATTTTTTGTGTTTTATCTAAGATAACGACTACAGATTTTAATAATTCGTGGAGTGCTTTTTCTAATTATGTTCAAAAAATCTTAACTACTTTAGTATTCCTTGTTAGAGTTCTATATACAGGGTGATTGACTATGAGTGATACTGCCTTACTTCTTGATTTGTTAGACAGCTCCTTAGACGATGATTCTGATATAGAATGTGAAATGCAGATTGCAGTAGCACATTCCAAAAGGAGAAAAATTTGGATAGAGCCTCACATAAAAAAGAGAAAAACCTGCGGCGAATTTAACCTATATGAAGATCTGTCAGTCTACAGCGTAGTAAACTAGCTTAGGTGGACAGAGAAGGCAACAGCTTTCGTGCGAAGTTACCCCCTCTCCTCTCCCTTCCCAGAGCACCCCGCGCTGCGTCCGCACATAGCCCGACACAAAAACACCATGTATTTATATTAAGATGTGTATATTTCGTATCTTAAGATTTAACATATTAAGATACGAAATATATATTTCCATATTTGCTTATTCGCTCGGTATCATAAGATACTGAAGATAAAATATAAATTAACTTCGTCGTGTGTGATGGTTCATAAGATTTCTATGGTGAGCGATATTCTAAAATATGCTCTAAGATAATATATATTTTATATTATCTTCACCGTGTGTGACGCGCTTAATAACAATGCACACTAAACTCGTCCATGGAGATTGGATGATTGTAAACAACACCCTATCTCCACCGACGAAATGCTGTTTCTAAATGCAGTATCCCGAGAAGAACCAGCAAAAACACTAGGGCAACTCTTCAAGTTCAGATTAATACAGATTTTAATATACTAAAAATAAGAGAGCTTGCACATAAACTCGAACATTACAAAAAAACCGTTCCAGATCGCAATCACTTCCCTGCGTGAGTTGACACTTGACCTAAATATAGGTCTAAGGCACCATTTCCAACACCCACTAGTAAAATTTGTACACCAAAATAAAATAAATAATCCTTAACCGGCGCTTGCGTAACCAGCCCCCACTTTTTAGTTGTACTCCTCCCGTAAAGTTTCCTTTGGTCCCGCTAACTTATTTACTTGGTATCTACTCGAAATGTACGACTGCTCTTAGTTTTATTCAGTTTAAGTTAAATGCCATAGCATTCGGTACTCCTACTAGAGTTCGGCGACTTTTATCTTTTCCGTAAACATACGGTAAGGGAACCACGTCACAGCTCCTTCGGGAGCTCTGCTAATGAATTAACTCGGTGATAATCAGAGAAGTGAAGAATACCAGATAATACACGCTAAAGCGGTAGAGTTGAAATGACGTTCAATAAGTGGACTTGTAAGTCCCTATATTGAATAAAAAATTTCGACTTTTGAAATGCTCATGGCTTATGCCCGACGTTGGCGGAGGTAGTTCATATCTCGAAGTTATCTTAATTACATAGTGAGCCTATCGGCATTACTTCAGTTTCCTCACTATGTTTTTCTTCATCATCAAGCAACCAATACCTCATCAATCTCTAAAGTTATCATAGTTTTGACGGGCCTGTTGGCTAGTAGTGTCGTGGGTTCGATCCCCACTCGGGGCCAACATTTATTGTGAGCATGAACATGTCTGTTGGCTTCTAGTCTGGTTGTTTGATATTTAAGTATTTTTATAAGTTGTTTAGTACCCATAGTTTGCCCTGCCTAGCTTGGGACTAAATAACCGTGTTAAATTTTGTCTTACAATTTATTATTTATTTATTTATATGTCATCAATCTCTAATAGCTATAATAGTAATACTATATCTAGCATATATCTACAACTAGCAGCGCCCGCGGTTTCACCCTCGTAGTTCCCGTTCCCGTTGCGTTAATTTTTCGGAAAAATTTAACACACTTTAAAAAAACTGAAGTCGATTAAGTAGTCGATACTGAACAAACTAATTCCAGGAATTGCGCTTATTCTGTTACATATTGTATAGATATGGTGATGGGAAATAGGGAATGCTGTGGTCACGAACAATTCCGATCATGCATTGATGGATGCAGTGTTGTCTCACCGCAAAGCCGGCAGGATTGTTTAGTAATTAGCTATTAGGGTTACCAGACGATACGATGGACGACTCTAAAATACGGTAGAATATACTCGTGAAAAGTGGGTATCTTCCAGAATACCTCGGGTTGCCCACGGGGATAAAGTGAGATATTTTTATGTGCTATTCTGATGTATAAGCTATATAACTGTAAAGTTTCATCGAAATCCGTTCAGTAGTTTTTGCGTAAAAGAGGAACAAACATACATCCATACATCTTGACATCCGTCCAAACAAACTTTCTCATTTATAATATTAGTAGGATTAGGTACTAGTGCGACAGTGAGAGAAAGAATTTTTAGAAAACCCACAGGCCACAGCACAGTTCTGAAGAATATAATATATGTAATTAAATTGGTAAATATTATGATGTAGCGATCCTTAGTACCGGTCATTATTCAAAGTTACCTCATGGAAAATTCATTTCGTACCTACCTAATTACACTTTTGATTGTTATCTAATTATTAAACTAGTGTCTAAAAAAGCTGTTTTGGCAAAAATCACCAAATGTCAAAAAATATATACATCGATTAATGTTTTAGTGATATTCGATAAACTCGGTTTTTTACTCCTTAAAGTTGTTTGATATACATTGCTGTATTCAGTCCACAAAATGTGACTATTCTACACGACTGTACTGTTACATATTCATCGGCGCCAACTTCCGTTCCTGCCAGTACATTCTAGAATAACTTTTTAAATCTTCCAATCGGGTTTCAGGAGTTACCTAAGCGACGGAAGCTCCGTTTGATAAGGAAGTTCCGCATTTGCGGATCCTGCAGCGGACGTCATCGTTAAGTGACCTGAAGTTAGATTTTGTTAGGTAACCTAACTTGTAATGAACCTTACAAGGTAACTGACGGAGTTTTGGAATGAGTAACCAAATAAACTTGGCACTTTTTGACAAAATGAAATCTCTGTAAAATAATATTTTAAGATAAAAAACCGGCCAAGGGCGACTTGAAAAGTTTTGTGCCATTATCAGTTTGTTGTATGGGAGTCATGGGAGCCCCCTTAAATATTTACTTTATTCTGTGTTTTAGTATTTTTTGTTACAGAGCGGCTACAGAAATACTTACATCATGTGTGAAAATTTCAACTGTCTAACTATCACGGTTCATGAGATACAGCCTGGTGACAGACGGACGGACGCAAGGACAGCGGAGTGTTAGTAATGGGTCCCGTTTTACCCTTTGGGTACGGAACCCTAAAACACGCTTTTATGTGTATGGCACTCGTTAAGGCCAATCAAATAAACTCGAAGGGTTTAAGAGTGCCTCTATTCACCTCCTGGCTCCATCATCAGATCACCTCGATGTTACCAAATTATTGTATCGACATCCAAACTATACACACTAACAAAATTTCAAGTATATACGCCAGTTAGAAGTATGTTAAATTCGATTTCCATGATTTGTTTATTTTAAGTAGTTAGGTGCAAGTGCTATGAAATATTGCTTATATTAATACGTATTGTTATTAATACGTATTGTAGTTGAATGTAGAATGAAAAAGACCTACTTGTAGAATAAGTGCCTCTGATAAACAGACACAGATGCAACAAAGAAAGTTTCTTCAACAAAGAAAACAATGTTTCTGTTCAAACCCTTCGAATACGTAACTTTTTGACAGACTCACCGTTTGGGTTATTTCACTTTTCGGATGCCAAACCACTATTTACTTACGGAGCCATCTTTTAGGTACGTAACCACCTTTTAGGAACGTAACCACCTTTTTAGGTACAGTCGAAAGCACGCTAAGTTTGACACTTTTGACTTTGAACCGGCTCTGTATTCTATGGCGAGCAGTATAAATCAGAGCTCGCTTCAACTGGTAGAATAACGCTTGACTTGCTCTTGATTGAACGTGACCACATTTTAGGTACGTAACCACCTTTTAGGTACGTAACAACCTTTTAGGTACGTAACAATCTTTTAGGTACGTAACAACCTTTTAGGTACGTAACAAACTTTGACGGACGTAACCACCTTTGACGTACATAACCACCTTTGACGTACGTAACCACCTTTGACGTACGTAACCACATTTGACGTACGTAGCCACCTTTGACGTACGTAACCACCTTTGACGTACGTAACCACCTTTGACGTACGTAACCACCTTTTACGTACGTAACCACCTTTTAGGTACGTAACCAAATTTCGAGAACGGAGCCACCGTTTGGGAACAAAACTACGTTTTAATAAGCCACATTTAGGGTAGTTACGGAAATCTAAAAAGGATATTCCCGATAGCGATGACGATAACGATTAGCCACGTTCCCGAGTTATTTGGGACGCGTATGGGTCAAAGTATAATTTAATCCACCCCGTAATTAAAAGTTGCTAACATAAAGTACAGAAGTCCCTAATGAGGGCGTGTTTTAATGAGCGCTGTCGATCAGCCGGGAATGTCAAGGACTTATATTAAGAATGTAGACTCGGCTATCCTAACTATCACGGGTTATCTAGTAGGACTTGGATTATGAACACTTTTAACTCGTAACTTGATTTTATTACTAACAAATTATAGATAGGTACACTACACCTTAGGTACAATAGGAAAGTGCTCGAAATCTAGGTACCAATATTAAAATCTAATCACAGAGCTAGTGATCTCGATCACGGTCAGCACTCGAATGCCCCGTCGTTACCGTTTCGTCGCCAAGATCTCCAACGTTCTGGCGGGAAAAATCCAGCCCTCCGATTGGCCCACGAGATCACGCGATGTCGGTATCGTGGTCCAATCGTTAAGCCGTGTGCTTTACCCGCCAACCGAATTACAAATCCAAGGCACTCGAGTGTTGCCATTTAAAAACATAAAAATAGAAAATGACTAAAATATTACAAAATAACAATTTAAAAGATTGAAACCTAACAATCGTCCGTCCTGACACCGTGTGCGACCCTGCACACGGCACCAGGTGGTAACCTAACAATCGGGTTCCTGACAAATTACATTGCCTAACTGAACAATAACAGATTGTTATTAATACAATTATAAGTGTTAAAGTACGAAGTTATCGTTATGATGACAAGTACAGTATTCATTTATTTGCCAACGAGACGAGAAGGAGGTGCGCGTGACAGAAAGGAACTTGACCAGCATTAAGCAAAAAAAAAAAAAAGGCCACTCCTCTTGTCTCGTGGGCTAAAAGCTGGACATAATATTAGTTATTGTACACTATCATCTAATTACCTACATTGATTAAATTTATCTAAGAATATCAGCAGGTTTTAATTATAAAGACTTGGAATAACAACATACTAGCAGTCTGCTAGATCAAAATCAAGGTATCGTCAACCCGAACGATCGATTAATCGGGTTTAAAATAACGAAGAGTAAGTTCACAATCGATCGATTATATCGTGAACTAACTAAATCCCTGAACGATCGATTAATCAGGGTGCCCTAACCTCCTGAACGATCGATTAATCAGGATGCCTAGCGACGCTTGCGCGAGCCGATCGATTAATGCTCGTGATGGCAGCCGGAGGACTTGCTTTGGCACTCGTTGGATCAAGCTGCGAACCGATCGATTCTCGCGCGCTTGTCCTGTAACAACAAATAGTAATCTGTACATAATAAACTCTATATTCGACAGGGTTAGTAAGGTGTTCATACTCTAGCTTGCATTCAAGTTATCATCATCACTATCACAATTGTCATCGATATCATCTCTATCGACTTCTAAAGCTGTCACATGAATCCACGGTTTCATGTCGGGCGTTTGTTTTCAGTATCTATTAGACCCGGGACAGGCACCACAACATAACGGTCGTTGTCCAGAACCGTATATGTCGGTTATACCGCTCTACTTGCCTATTTGACCTGGGGCTAGCTACCGCGTTTAAAATGTGTTTCACTCCTTTATCTAAGCAAAACCGTTTGAACGTGTGAGAGGTGAAACAGCTACCACGGTCACTTATAAGTCGGTCAGGATTTCTAAAAATGCTGAAAATATCTTCCAGTACTCTAATGACATTCTGAGTGCTGGTGTTTCTGACAGGCCTCAGGAAACAAAATTTGGTAAATGCGTCTACCACCACGAACAGGTGAGTGGAACCCCTGCTCGACTTGGCAAAAAGTCCAAGATGGTCTACATGTAGAGTGTGGAAAGGGAGTTTAACCTTCGCGATAGGATGTAAGAGTCCTTCACGAGTGCTTGAACTATCCTTAGTATACGCGCACTCTATGCAAGCTCCCACATACTTTTTGACGAATTTGGACATCTTGGGGAACCAATAATTGCTTTTTATTCTCTCTAAGGTCTTTTCGACCCCAAAATGCCCAATGTCGTCGTGATTGAGCCTACAAACTTGCCACCTTGCACCCTTTGGCACCACCCATCTGACTTTTTCCATATTCCCATCTAAATAGCGGAACAACCTATTGTCTCTAATCACATAATTTTGCCTGATGTACTGAAGACCCTTTTCATCTAGACCACTATTTAACACATCTTTTATCCTTCGCAACTCTGAGTCACCTAGTTGAAGCGTATGGAGCCAATCCTCGCTACTAATGGGCATTATGGTAGGAAACAGCTGATCATCGAAAGGCTCAGACGCTTCGACCGGGTTTCTAGATAGCGCGTCCAGGTGACTTATCTTGACCCCGGCCCTATATTCGACGCTACAATTGAATTCTTGCAATGTGAGCTACCATCACGCTATCCTTGGGATCAAATCCCGCTTTGAGAACGTAGAGCGCAACGCACTACAGTCCGTCACAACCTTAAAATCTTTTCCCAGGAGATAAACCCTAAACTTTCGTAGCGAGCAAACCACTGCAAGGGTTTCCAACTTATACGAGTGGAAGTTTTTCTCCTCAGGAGAGGTTTGTCGACTATAATATGCGACTGGGTGGAAACCCTCGGAGCCGTGTACTCGCTGTAAAAGAATTACACTAATTCCTAGCCTACTCGCATCAGTGTACAATTCTAATTCAGCTGTGGGTTCATATATTGCCAGGATCGGTCTTGTACCTAAACTACCCTTCAGCTTCTCGAAAGCTTGCTCCTGCTCATCATTCCACTCCCAGGCTGTGTCTTTTTTGAGCAACTTGCTCAGAGGAAATGAGATCTGTGCAAAGTTTTCTATGAACTTACGAAAGTAGCTGGCTAGGCCAAGGAATTGCCGGATATTGTGTACGTTTTCAGGTCGAGGGAAACTAAGCACGCTACGTATTTTCTTGTCACCTGGTCTAACGCCGCTAGCACTAATCTCATAGCCTAGGTAGTCTACTTTGTCTCGTAAAAACTCACATTTAGACAGGTTAAGAGTAAGATTCGCCTTCTCCAACATCTGCAGTATCTCCTCAAGACGTTCCAAGCACTGTGTAGAGTCCTTTCCGAAAATGAATCAATAGTCAAGGATGATGAAACATGATTTTCCGGCGAGGCGAGCTATCTCGTCTTCGATGATAGGCATCGGATACCTCTCCCTAACTATCATAGAGTTCAGCAAGCGATAGTCGACACACAACCTTGATGAGCCGTCTTTCTTACGCACGAGCAGAATAGGACTAGCATTATCAGAAACGGATTCTCGAATCACACCAGCATCTAACATGTCACCAACCATAGACCGCACTTTCTCCCGCTCATGATGCGACAACCTGTAGGGACGATATACAATAGGACGCTGACTATTAAGCTCGATGTTCATCTCCGTGACACTGGTGCACCCTAAGTCCTTCAGTGAAGTGGCAAAACAATGTTCATACTTCCTAAGCATATCTAGCAGTGCTCGCCTATCATCGTTAGATACCCCGTCACCAATGTGAACCTTACTTTCATCTAACCTATGTCCGGTTTTCGCCTCGCTTGATGGTTCTTCAGCAAGTCTATTCACAACGTCGACTCGTTCAGCCCGGCAGAAGACAAGCTTAGAAGTAATTCGACAAACATCCGAACAAGGCATGACCGACACGTTAATATACCCTTTGACTGAATGATGAAGTCCCCGACGATGACATACTGTTCAGTAGGCTTCCCCGCTAAGCAGTTTTTCAAAAGTACGTGACCGTCGAATGCAGGTGTGGTTTTTACCCTAACGGTTGCTAAACCATAAAGTTCAATGTCCGTAACTGGTGAGTACCTGAGCAAAGTATCGTCATTGTCAGCAAGTTCATTGCCAGGTAATTCCTTCCCGATGTTAAAGAATTTTAATTTGTTCCTGTCCTCATACACCGATATGTGCGACTGCTCCGTGAAAGATTGCCCTAAAAGAATAGGCATATCCAGCAAGTGGTCGCTCACGACTTTGCAAACAACGCTTCCCTCTACCCCGTCAACGCTCATGTCTAAACTCAGATTCCCTATAGCCTGAACCATACTATTACCGAAACCTTTCATCAGTGTAGGAACACTGTCGTGGACTACCCCTAGTTCCCTGATCAATCTTCTGTAGTGGTTGTGGTGCGCTTTGGTTTACGGTTGGTAATGCTAAACCATCCCTTAAGTTCTTAAACATATCGAGCAAGTCTCTTTTTGATAAAGTAGGGCTACGTGACCTTTCAATCCGTGGCTCGTGGCTGCGCTGGGATGATCCATGCTCCTCTGGTCACTCAGCCCGTCGCTCCGCAAGTCGCTCGACGTCCCGACGCTGTCCCGCCGCGATGCTGCGGCGTCGGCTGTCTCGATGGCGCCACGCCGTGGAAGTGCTGCGACGTCGGCTCTTCCGATGACGCTTCGCCGTGGCGTTGCAATGAGTAGGGTCCAGTCGGGGCCCGCTGCTCCGAGATGGCTCGACGCGCAGTTCTTCGGCAGCACGTGCACGCTCGCGCTCGCGCTGCACTTCATTCTCCAACATCCGAAGCCGCTCACGGCCTAGCTCGATGTCCGGCTCTGGGCGATGACGGCTGGGGCTTCGATGCCGTAATCGACTTCGACTTCTTATACGACTCGGGCTCCGCGTTGCAGTGCGATCTCTGCGACTCGGAGTCGAGAGCCTCCGTCGATCCGGTGGCTCCGCCATAGTCTGAAATCTCGAGACATGGGCAAAGGCATTAGAATAATGTAAAAATTTATTTTATTTGAATTTAAAATAATTTAATTAATTTAAAACAACTAAATTTTAAAATACTTTATTTGTATTAAATTCGCTTTAAAATATTTTTACTTAATTTAATACAAAATATTTAAATTCAAACTAAATATTCAATTTAATTCATATAAATTCAGTTTAATAATTAACACAGGAAACTAAGAAAACTACACGGGAAAATAAATTTATAAAAATGAAAATAATGTAAAATAAAAATAAAACCCACCTTTAATTTATTTTAAGTTTTATCACCAACTATTCGATTTAAATCAGTTCGATTTGTCCTAATTCAATGATACCGAACTGCAATGCTTAAATTAAATGTTATTAACTCACAAAGCCATACGTAAGTCCGTTAATACTATAACAGTATTCTATTATAGCAAATGCATAGTTTCAAAGCAAGTTAACATGTCCGACATTTAACAAGCGAGAATAAAAAGCCAAATTCAACATCAGTCCAATACCGTATCACAATTAAATCAAAAGAAAACAGAATACATGATTTGGGCGTGTACTTACGTTTTTGGTTGCACTTGTCACTTCTGAAATGTAGACTCGGCTATCCTAACTATCACGGGTTATCTAGTAGGACTTGGATTATGAACACTTTTAACTCGTAACTTGATTTTATTACTAACAAATTATAGATAGGTACACTACACCTTAGGTACAATAGGAAAGTGCTCGAAATCTAGGTACCAATATTAAAATCTAATCACAGAGCTAGTGATCTCGATCACGGTCAGCACTCGAATGCCCCGTCGTTACCGTTTCGTCGCCAAGATCTCCAACGTTCTGGCGGGAAAAATCCAGCCCTCCGATTGGCCCACGAGATCACGCGATGTCGGTATCGTGGTCCAATCGTTAAGCCGTGTGCTTTACCCGCCAACCGAATTACAAATCCAAGGCACTCGAGTGTTGCCATTTAAAAACATAAAAATAGAAAATGACTAAAATATTACAAAATAACAATTTAAAAGATTGAAACCTAACAAGAACATCTACATATTTATTGATTTTACGTACGGAACAAAGTGTAGTTATCGTTCTATTCAGCCAGTGAGCGGAAAAGACCCTTAAGCAGTATGTACTGATCAACTGAGCCCGTGGGCTGAGTAAGCCCCTAAGCTGTAGGTAGTGGTCGATTGAGCCCGTGGGCTAAGTTGGCCTTTAGCGAAAAATTAGTGGATGAACGGGCCCGCGGGCTCAGTTAACACAGTAGGTCGAGTTACCCATAGAAAAAATAAGAGTGTCAACTTAGCCCGCGGGCTAAGTGATATGTGGGCTCATTTGACCAAGAAGCCATTATTATTATAAGTTTTTTTAAATTTATGATTATGTAGAATACTTGAAATTTAAAAAAATATGTAAGCAGAAGGTAGCATAGCCTATTACATTATACAATATATCGTTATTTACTTTTTCATCATATTTATTTGTTTTTTGTGCACAAGGCGTCACATAATAAGCGCAAAATGCAAATGCAAATGTATTTATTTCTGTAGGTAATTGCTAATTACACTTAGATTACGCAATTCTTCATGCACCCTAATTAGATTATCGATATAAAAATATATATGATGCATTCGTAATTTAGTTTTTTCTCATCTTTCTTAAATAAAGAGAAATAATAGTACAGTTTCCATGGGTAGCACTAAATTCACCTTTAAATAATTTTTCGGAAAAATTTAACGCATATTTATTAAAAATAGCTGAAATCGAATAAGTAGTCGATACTGCACAAACTAATTTCAGGAATTGCGCTTATTCTGTTATAATATGTATATTGTATATATTTTTCTGTGTTATTTTAGTGTAGATTTGTTATATATTGTATATGTATATCCAGAGAGGGAAGCTGCCAGTCTTCTGGGCACTGTCCCACATGGTTCCTCTTTGGAGGACATTTTTTATCTGTAATTATTGTAAATCAATGTATATTTTCTTTGTAAATAAATGTATATTTTCCAATATTGTATATATTTTTCTGTGTTATTTTAGTGTAGATTTGAACGGATTCTTTCCACTAACTGGTGTATTGCTGTTTGAACAAGTTAGATTCGAAACCGTATTTTTCCAGAGAGACAGAGCAAGCAATATCGGTTTAATTAACGAAGCACAAACATTTGTGGAGCTCTCTAACCACTCTGTCCCACATCGCCATCGGGATGATGAAATAACGGGGTTTAAAATAACGGAGTGCCTTATAGAAAGCCTGTGATAGTTAAAGCTACGTTTCGTGTCTTTGTATGCCTTTAGTTTTTAACAGACTTCAAAAAGAAGGAGGTTATCAATTCGTCTGTATTTTTTTTATGTTTGTTACCTCAGAAATTTCGACTGGGTGAACCGATTTGGATTTTTTTTTAACCAATTTCAAAAAGGAAGCGGTTCTCAATTCGACTCAATTTTATTTTTTATTATTATTCGTTGAAGTCGGTTATATAAGTACTATGTAAATCCTCACAAATGTCGGCATATCACTTGTGTTGTGACTCTTGAGTTGCAGGTGTCCATGGGTGACGGAATTCACTTACCATCAGGTGACCCGTCTTCTCATTTGCCCCATAGACTATAAAAAAATATGTATCACTACATAGTATAAAACAAAGTCGCTTTCTCTGTCCCTATGTCCCTATGTATGCTTAAATCTTTAAAACTATACGCAACGGATTTTGATGCGGGTTTTTTTAATAGATAGAGTGATTCAAGAGGAAGGTTTTAGTATTAACATTGCACCCGTGCGAAGCCCTTTTAAATCTAGTGTAAGTATTTTAAGAGTAGGCACAAATATGTAACACAATATTTAAAGAAAAAAATACGTTACTTTTTATCTTTCGATATTATCGCTCGCAATTTTTATAGGGTAAGTAGTATATTTTTCTCAACCAAGATATACATTTTGTCGATGGCGGGCCTGGTTGCGCCTCCGCTATGATGTCCCAGTGAAATAGGGGCCAAAATGCCACAGGTCCGACGTTTAAGTAAAACAAACGTGATTGTATTACTTGCAAACCCAATTTCTCGACCTTGACACGAAACAAAACGTGGGAGAGCCATGCTTCGGCACGCTTGGGCCGGCTCGACCGGAGTGATACCACGGCCTCACAGAAAACCAGCGTAAAGCAATGCATTGCGTTTCGTTGAGTGAGTGAGGTAACCGGAGGCCCCAATCCCCCCCTTCTTCTCCCCTCCCCACTCCTACCGCTACTCCCACCTCAAAGGTCGGCAACGCAGTTGTGACTCTTGAGTTGCAGGTGTCCATGGGCGACGGACGTCACTTACCATCAGGTGACCTGTCTGCTCGTTTGCCCCCTTTTATATCATAAAAAAAAAACAAGACACGGCAGCAAAATGTATTTTCGGCTGTGAAATCTGTAACGCCTGCTAACTTTTAATTAGGACAGGGATCTCCTAATCGATACTGATTTATCCCAGATTGAAGTAGCTGATGTAATTAATACACCTACATTTTGGTTCGTTCCGATAACGCGCCGCCAAAATTAGACTACGTTGGTGGAGCCAAACTCAAAATACACACAGACAGATAGATCTGCCATCCAAGTGTTACAATAAAAACACATGGGCGACATCTTTGACGAGCCTGTTGGCTCAGTTGGTAGTGACCCTGCCTTCTGAGCTGGAGGTCGCGGGTTCGATCCCCGCATGGGGCCAACATTTGTGTGCGTGAACATGTCATGGCTTCGTATCCGGTTGTTCAATATTTATTTAAGTATGTTTATCAGTTGTTTAGACACTGCCTAGTTTGGGACTAAATAACCGTGTGTCAATTGTGTCCCACAATTTATTATTATTATCATCTATCCAAGCTACGTTAAACAACAAACGCCACAGAAGGCAAATTTGTTTGTTTTCGATTTATATCTAATCACGACATAGATTCCTAATAAAAGTTTTAGATACTTTTGTAATAATATTTGTAGTCAGTGTTTGACTTTATGTGCAGTAAAATGATTTAAGAGGCAGTTGGCTAGTTCACTCACAATCACAACTACTTATGGAAAAGCGGATTTGTAGTGCTCTTCCATCGTGAAAAGGGAAGATCTTTCGCCAGGCGAGGTGATCGTGCCTAGTGACCACCAAGAGCCAAACTAACCTACTAAATTAAATGCTTAACCCAATAGTTTTTCTAAACAAACGATTCTGGTTCAGTTATTGCCAATGCGTTACTACTTAATTATTTATTTTACTATGCAATCAAATCCATATGAAGCCACCTGGCATGTTACTAGATTTTTATCCCAATTTTGATACCTCTCATGATTTATTTCATCGAATTTGATATGGCTATCGTTGCGTTGCTTGACTGGCGTCAAGCAACGAGTTTCATCTAATAAAAGATAATAATACATTAGCTATTATCTTACAGAAATCCAGTCATGCATGGCTAAGAATGGCGTCTCTCTGTCCCTCTGATTAGCAGGGGACATAGTGGAGAGGCAGGAGCCGGTTCGGTGTGCACCCACACTACCTCCTAGCAGGCCAGGGGGGGGGGGGGGGGGGGGGTCTGGTGGCCACAACGTCGCGGTCAGTGCACCGTAATCCCGCTTCCGGAGTGTCATGATCACGTCTCGCGGCTTCTGATGTCACCGGGGATTATAATTGCACTGTCATTCAATAAGCGAATCCCTATTCCAACCTTCATCTTATAGTCGTAATGACAAACTGACTGATTGGTAATGTACATACAGTACATACAGCCTAAATCGCTGGGTCTAGAGACTTGAAATTTTGCCAATATTTTATTTTATTTGGATTACCAACAGCAAATTAACAATTATATGAATACAAGTATAACAGTCTGCAAAGCCATTAATAGGTAATCGCAGTTTAATACGAAGTTAGATGTAATTAGACATAAAAGCTGGTTTATACAATAGATAGCTTATACAATGTAGGCATCCACTAAGACAGGATTTTGCAAAATTCGACCCCTAAGGGGGTGAAATAAACGTACGCGAGCGAAGCTGCCAGTAACGCTACGTATAAATAAACTTTGCTTAAATGTTCATCGTTCTTAAGGGTCTGTATGTCCCGATGGCAGCGAGCGAAGCGGGCAATTAGGCAAATCAAGGCGCAGGCTCCGTTCCAACAATACCTTTAATTAGTAGATTACTCCGCGCATTTCGGCAACTATTTCCATTTGCAACTTTGTTGGTTTATGCATGCGCAGTTGTCGACACGCCGAAATTTGTCGGAGCTGTCGTTAAGTTATGGGTGTGATGGCCCGGTTGGTAATAGGATCTCTGTGTTCTCGGTTGGTAATAGGACCTCTTGCTTTTCTCGAGGATGTAATATCTACTCTAGGATTGCGCATGTTACCTCAATGACGGGCCTGTTGGTAGTGACACTGCATTCTGAGCCTGAGGTCAACAATTGAACATGTCTGTTAGCTTCATGTTTGGGTGTTTCATATTTATTGAAGTATGTTTATCAGTTGTTTAGTAGGTAGTGCCTAGTTTGGGACTAAATAACCGTGTGTGAACTGTGTCCCACAATATATTATTATTATAGAATGACAAATGTCTAGGATTTAGGTACATAAGCGACATGACTGTCACGCGCGAGGCACATAGCGCGACCAAATCTTCCACACTTTATGAATAGTAATAATTTTGTACTGTAATTATTTTGTGGTACCTACCTATTCAGAAATTAATTTCCTCTAGTTTAATGAAATATCTAGAAATATTATTTTTATGGTTAGTATTAAGTAATAATTTATTAAAAGAATATATATTGTGTTGAGGAGTTTCTTGCCACGCTTCTTTTCCTCAACCATACATGCTGAAGCGGTGGAGTTGAAATGACGTTCAATAAGTGGACTTGTAAGTTCCTACTTTGAATAAAACATTTTGACTTTGACTTTGCCTTTGACTTTTGACGTTGGACTATATTCATCATAATTATCTTAAAAAAATTTGGTGCCCAGACCAATTCACAAAGGTAAGTCCTTTTAACTTTATAGCCCACACTTCCTCATTCGAGAATAATTGGGTCAGCAGTAGGCGGTTACGATACTTACGATTACAATGAAAGTTGCGAACAGTTTATGCCTACAATTTGCCGCTAATAAGAACACAAATTATGCGATACTTGATGACATTTCTAACAATGGCTAAGTGTTGAAACTGCGAAGATAAGACTGATGAATTAATATTGCAACCACGACATAGTCTGAGGATAACCAGTAAATCAAGAATAGGTTTAAATGAGAGATAACTGATTTTTTAAATCTGATTACAGTGGCTATTAAGACATGAGATTAAAAAGAGCTGCACTTGAGTTTCTTGCTGGTTCTTCTCGGATACTGCATTTGGAACCAGCAACTCGTCGGTGGAGATAGGCTGCTGTTTACATTTAGCCAATCTCCATCGACGAGTTTAGAGTGCCTTTTTATTAGACTATTGACTTTTTAAAGTGTATTTTCAATTACCTACACAAAATAAATAAATTTGGACTTTTTGACTTTGTTAGCACTGTTGTTAGAACGCCCGCTTCTGTTGCTTAAGGCTTATACTATTTTGGGCATGTACGAAAGAGTTTTTCAAAAACTGACGTATCTACCTGTCCCTAACTCGACCGTAAAGGAAAACATTGGAAGCAAACCCCTCAAATTCCATAATTGAGTCGAAGGCATATATCGTGTATTATGCGAGCGGACTGGTCGCATTATACACGATTATATAGATTGACATAAGCCCTTGCCAACGAGCGCTAACGTTGACGCGGGCTTATGTCAATCTATAAAATCATCTGCTTTCGTTAGCTCTTGCATCTTGATTAGTTGGCTGGTCTCATCACATGTCACATTACATCTACGAATTTAATACCTCTGTTGACCCCTCCGGGGATACAGGCGTGAACATATTATTGATTTAACTGACAGTGGTAGATTTAATGTGGTTGATGAAATCCTCATGTATTGGAAGAATAAAATACTTGAATAATTTTTTAATTGTAAGTACGTATACGTTTGTGAAACTGGCTGAATTCAATGCTTTCGAAACCATTAAAAAATTAAGTAACGCATTCAAAAATATTCCTTAAAACGTTTATAACCTCAAATTTTTTAGCAGCAATACAAATGAGACTACAATAGGAATAAATTTCGTTCATTATTAAAATCTACACAAAGCGAAAGAAAATTACTCTACTACCTGGAGTACTCTGTACGAATGCCCTCTAAAGTTATTTAATGGCTTGCCTTGATGAGAAACAAGATGGCCGACCATTAATTTTAAATGACTATCTCTCTATTAAAACGGGGAAAGACACGGCTACACAAAATAATTAATTATACCTTAGAGATTACACGGACAATGATGTTATACAAGATTGCAGCCTTTGTTGTGTTCCGAGATAAATTTTTGTTCGTTTCGCTGGGGAAAATATTGTGTTATACTCGTAATTACAGAGGCTAATATGGGTAGTCATAAAGTCAGAAGGAAGTGACCGAGACCAGCTTAAGTATTTTTTCCCGTCTAAAAAGAATCACATATATAACTCAAGCTAGAAAGACTTGACAGCGCGAGACTTCTTCTTATTTATTCTAGCAAACCAGATTAACAGAAAAAACGCGGTATTTCCGGACCGATACGACCTTCAAACCTTTAAGAAAAGAGCGGACTCCCACCTCAAAGGCTGGCAACGCACTTATGACTTTCAAGGTGTCCATGGGTGACGGTGGTCACTTACCATCAGGTAACCCGTCTGCTCGTTTGTCCTAATATAAAAAAAAACATTGTTTTAATAACATTGTAACTGGGATACACTATAAATCTATATACGAAAATTCACATCACAGCATAAATCGTGTGGTAAATAAAAGCGTGAAAAGCGTGTGGTAAATAAAATAAAAATTATTTTATTTACCTTCATAATTAATATTAACAATAAAATAAAAAATATTTTATTTACCTTCTCTTCTTATCCCCAAAGGGGTTGGCACGTGTATTCCATCTCTGGAAATACCCAGTATATTCTTTGGACCCCTAAACGTGATCACATCCACAAACATCAGTTACACATGCCTCAGAATTTATTCTGGAACCTGCGGGTTTCCGCACAATGTTTTCCTTCACCCCCAAGCCAGTGATAAATAAAACTCATTGGTACATTCCAGGATTCGAACCCGAGCCTTACGAATGAGAAGCGGGCTCTTTAACCACTGGACTGCTCTTAGTATTGTATTTGACTTAAAAAAATGTGTTCAGGAGTTTCTTTGCAACGCATCTTCTCCTCAACTATATCCCATGTCGAAGGGGTGGAGTCACAATGAGTTTCATTAAGTGGATCTATAAGCCTCTACATTGAATAAAAACATTTTGATTTCTTGGCCCCCTTTCGAAAATAATAATAATTATGGGACACAAGCCACATACGGGTGTTTAGTCCCAAACTAGGCATAGCCTGTGCTATGGGTACTAAACAACTGATAAACATTCTTAAATAAATAAACGACCAGACACAAAGCCAACAGACATGTTCATGCACACAAAGGTTGGCCCCGAGTCAGAAGGCAGGGTCACTACCAACTGAGCCAACAGGCCCGTCAAATGTTAATGTTTTAGTATTTCTAAAAAGTGATCTTTGAGCAGTGATAACCTTACGTTTAAAGAGCCTACTTCACATGTTGATAATCAGTGAGGCTCGGGTTCGAATCCTGACGTGTTTTTCAAAAACCAATTGTTTGACCAATGAGTTTTTCAAAAACTTAATATTTATCTCTAGCTTGACAGTGTAGGAAAACATCCTGAGGTCCCAGAATTAATTCTGAGACACGTGTAAAAGACCCGGTCTGGCGATAGGCTCACCACCTATCACGTTTAGGGGTCCAAACAATATCTCGTGAAAAGTGGGTATATCCAGAAATTCAATACATCTGTCTACCCCCTCGGGGATAAAAGCGTGAGATTATTTATTCAAAGTCAAAAGTTTTTATTCAATGTAGAAACTCATGAGTCCTCTTATTGAAAGTCATTGCGACACTATATTACAGTTGGGGAGAAGAAGCGGGGCAAGAAACTCCTCAACACATAATTCCTTTAAACAATTTTATTTTTATCCCTAAAAAATGGGCACTACAGGGACCTACCCTTAATCCTAAAGCTGCGCCGTCATTCCAGCCACGTCACGACGTCACACAGTCCTCAAGATGAATAGGTCGTCACAGAATACTTTTTTATGTGCATCCAGCGGCTTGGAATCCACTGTTTTTGTCACGTCGAGTACGAATGATTGAGTTGCGGAGACATTTTGAGTCAACCTCGAGGACTTAGAATAGCAAGATGAACTGTGACAAATCATTGGAGACAATTTTAATTTAATAATTCGGAATTTTGGGCGTTTGTGTGTGAGGCATCTGGGCTTTAAGTCGCCATCCTGGACCAGATTTTTTTGTAATGTTTATGGTTGTATTCAAGTTGTCCGACAGAAGGCAGTTTCGCTGTGAATCGTGCATCTGTGTGCGTTGACCATAAGTACTCTAAGAGAAAGAACTCTAAAGAGCACTAAAAATGTCATCGATGTATATATTTTTTAGACTTCTGTATTTTTTTAAAACGCTCGACCAATAAATAGGACCTCTGAAGTATGATCTACCAAACAAAAGAAGACTAATCAATATCGGTCCATAATTAAGAAGAGATAAGATATTTATTGTGCATGAATTTAGGTACATGTTTGTGCAGATACAGTGGCAGATTGTGATCAACTAAATTCTGCCTTTACAGGCGTATACACATATTCAAAACTAAATTACTGCCGTCATCTAAAAATTCGTTCACGCTATAATAACATTTATTTATTAGCATTGCCTTAAGAGAATTTTTAAATTTATTTATTTTCATAATCGTAAAGGATTCAGGCAGCTTGTTACAGATTGGCGGAATAATCGCGTAACATAACATAAAAAATATACAGTCGAATTGAGAACCCCCTCTTTTTTTGAAGTCGGTTGAAAAATAAGCGCTCCCTTAGACTTTCTCCCATTTTCATGCTGGTATGATAAATATGACGCGGCAAAAACGGAATTAATGGACAGACCCGTCTGCGATATTAATTAATTATTCCATTTTGTGGCAGCTTCTGTTAAAAGATGAAGTTTTTGAATTATTGTCGTGTCCTCATTAGAAATATGGTGTAAGCATTACGTAGGTAGAATCAGAAAGGTGATGATTCTGCGACTAAACTTATCTTAGTTTACTTCTGTCATTTTCTTTCTAGTAGAAAATAAAAGAGACGATAGATATTTAGTCCTGTCAACTAAGGCATTTCATAACGTGTTTAGTGCTAAGGTAAAGAAGTCACGATTAAAATACAGCCTCTGACAGGACTCAATTCGGTAGGTTATCTTATATCCCTTTTCTTTGTTGAGGTAAGACAAAGACAGGACTAAACCAGAATAAGTTTAGTCGGTGTCAAGTAGAATCGCCCCCACTGTTCAATAATACCTACCATAAAATTCGCTTTTCCGTTACGCCTATCACACAAACAAAAAAATAACACAGAATTTTACTTCTTTATATTTTAATATGTAAATATGTATTACCAATTACTTAGGTATTCTGTGGTATTACATAGAATACTTGTCGTGTCTTATCTATATATTATGTACTATATGTATACTAATATTATAAAGAGAAAAGATTTGAATGTTTGTATCTTTGTTACGAATAAACTCAAAAAGCACTCTGCTCCGATTTTTATAATTATTTCACCAATGGAAAGCTAGAATTATTTCCGTATTCCCACGCGAACGGGAAACCGCGGGGCGCTGTTAGTATATTAATAATAATATAATAATAATAATAATATAATCTCACATAGGCAGAGGTATTCCATTACTGGATATACCCACATTTCACGATATTGGACCCCTAAACGTGATAGGTGGTGAGCCCATCGCCGGACCGGGTCTATTTACACATGTCTCAGAATTAATTCTGAGACCTGCGGGTTTCCTCACGATGTTTTCCTTCACCGTCGAGCTAGTGATTAGTAAGTTTTTGAAAAACTCATTGGTACAAGCCAGATTCGAACCCGAGCCTCACTGATTTTCGGCCTATAATTAGTTAGTATATTATAAACGCAAAAGTTTGTATGTATGGATGTTTGTTCGTCTTTCACGCAAAAACTACTGAACAGATTTTGATGAAACTTTACAGTTATATAGCTTATACATCAGAATAACACATAGGCTATATTTTATCCCCGTATTCCCACGGGAACGGGAACTACGCTGGTAATGTCAAATTATATTCCAATCTAACCTCCACCATGCCTATTCAAACGTCTTTAACAAGATAATTTCACAATACGATCGAGGGCACGTTCTAGAACGTTTCCGAGCATGTTAGGGGACGGTAATTGGCTCCTAAAGTAAGAGTACATGGCTACATCACCTGAGGCCACGCCCCTTCCGTGTCGACCTCCCGAAATGAGTCCTCTCAATGTTCCGTAATTCTATCATCGAATGTCTTGGTCTTATGTTCGAATATGGCCACCTTTATTGACGACTTGGGCCCGCGACTGCCAATATCCTGTGCTAATTCAGGACGTATATAATGTATGTCTATTCATTTTTTTTTTCAAGTATAAAAGCCAAAGTGTAACAGCAGTGATAGCCCGGACGGTTAAAATCAGTGAGGCTCGGGTTCGAATCCTGGCATGTACCAATGAGTTTTTCAAAACTTACGTACATATTTATCACTAGCTCGACGGTGAAGGAAAACATCGTGAGGAAACCCGCAGGTCTCAGAATTAATTCTGAGACATGTGTAAACAGACCCGGTCGGCCGGCTCACCACCTATCACGTTTAGGGGTCCAATATATCTCGTGAAATGTGGGTATATCCAGTAATGGAATGCCTCTGCCTACCCCCTCGGGGATAAAAGGCGTGAGATTATATTATATATTATTATAAAAGCCAAAGTCAAAAATCATTTATTTTCTGTAGGTAAAAAAGTACACCTAGAAAGTTCAATAGTCTAATAACAACGCCCATGAAGTTTGGCTAATAAACAACAGCTTATCTCCACCGACGAGTTGCTGGTTCCAAATGTAGTAGCCTGAGAATATAGGAGGTAATCTATGATTACCCCCCCCCCCCCGCCCCCACTACACGTTTCCATGTATATTAAATTTGTCTCAGCTTATCTTATGATGTAACCAGTTGATTTTGTATTTAAAAAAAAACAACGTAGAGTTATCCTTAATCATTAAAAGTGTTAAAAAATCTTTAAACGGGTACCAATTTTTCGAAATCTTGCATCTAATTTTCTACTATCGCATCTAGAAAACCAATCCCATCAAGATTTCAATCTACCGAAAAACAACCAGACTCAAATCCCCTCAAAAGTGAACTAAATCCATCTAGGCTCTATTCATCATGTCTAGTACCTACGCCAAAGGTTTCGCTGAATCAAAAACTCAGTAACATCAAACGAGAGCTCTCAACTTCTACACCTGAGTCGGACATTTCAAAAAATGGTTATTCCAGCTTCGCCCGGCGATGTAGCGTTTGCTCTCATGTAATATTAATAGAAGTGCCGCATCGTCTTCGCAAAGCGCCAATATATATTTAAAAAAACTCGCTGGTTCCAGCAGGAATTGCCTCTGATGCTTATAGAATTTTAAAGTGCAAAGTTGCGAGTTCTGATGCCATTTTAATTTTATTTCGGAGCAGGTATATTGAAATGAATACGATTTTTATTAGGTTCCCGTACCCAAAGGGTACAGGGGTATTACGAAAGCACGGCTGTCTGTGCACCCTGATCCGGCGATGGGTTTATAACCAAAAAAATAATGAAATATGACACTAATGCTTTATCCATTGGATTTTTTGTCAAAAAAGGGGGAAGAATAGGAAATGAAAAAGAACAATACAGTTTCGAGGATCAGCAGCAGGCCTCATCAAAAAAAATCTTAAAAAGAAATAATTATTATTAAATAGAAATAATAATTATTAAATAATTATTAGATATTTCTAGTGCTTTGAAATATATTCTAGTTTACATTTTCACTAGGTAACGTTGACATCGAATGTGTTTGGTCATAAAGAATAAATAAATAATAATAAATCTCTCGCCCTTTATACCTGAGGGGCAGGCAGAGGTATTCCATTTCTGGAATACCTCTGCCTGCCCTGCCTCTCTGTTTTACTTCACCGTCGAGCTAGTGATAAATATGTACGTAAGTTTTGAAAAACTCCTTGGTACATGCCAAGATTCGAACCCGAGCCTCACTGATTATCATCTTGTGAAGCAGGCTCAAAAACCCTAAGTACTTAATGGATATTTAGAAAATATTTCAATTCCTCATAACATTTAATATAAAATATGAACAAGAATTTCAACGCTCTATGTATTTTTTCATTCCTAAATCAAACCTCTTACAATTTAAAATTTAAGTTTACATATATAGTTGCTAATGGTGTTTAATCTGTCGGCAGACCTGTTAAATAAATAAATAAATAAACTACTGGAAACTACCTCTTTGCCTTTCTACCATTTTTACAAACCCAACGGTTGATCCCAACGAAATACAAAATCATCAAACATCACGGCTAGTCACGGTCACGGAATATTGTGCGATATTTTACGCAAATCAGCAACTCTAGCTGTAGCGACAGAATAGCCTACTTACTAGGCGATAACTCTCAGCCCGTGATGTAGGAGTCTATTTCGAAAACCGATCGACTCATCACTCAGCGGCGGTACATTACCTACGCACCGGTAAACTGATCGATAGAGACCGGGACGTGTACGTGCCATGTGGAAATTGGAAAGTAATTTTAGTTAACATTTTGAATTTATCCGCAAAATCTTTTTGATTTACTTACACGGTCCTTTTGAATGAAGTGCAAATATTTAAAATGTAGATCACTTGCTTTTACCCGCGGCTTTGCTTGCGCATTTTGTAAAATCCTCTTAGTGGATGCCTACACTGTATATGCTATCTTTGTGCCTATGTTTAGACCCAGCGGTTTAGGCTGTTCGTTGATATAGCACCAATCAGTCAGTCAGTTTATCATTTTGCATGTATGTATAGATAAGATAAACAAAAAACTATTTTTGCATTGATTTTTATTTTTCATCTTTAACAGATAACATCGATTATTAAGAAAATTTACAACAACAACAAGCTGTACATAAACAATACACGGAAATTACTAACTCAAAAATTACGCGAAAGCATCAAAATAAAAAAGTGGTGTTTTGTGCCTAGTGAGGGTTTATGCACAGTATGTTTAAAAAATATTTGTTGTTTTTGTTAGATACGAATAAGATATAAATAAAAATGAATTGATGTTCGTTAGTCTGATTAAAACTCCAGAACGGCTGGACAGATTTTGATGAAACTTTTTGTGTCGGTTAGAGTGGGTCCAGGGATGGTTTATACGGTGGCAGAACGACGTCTGCCCGGGCCACTAGTAAGATATAAAAATACAGTTTTTTTTCTTTATAAATTAATTATATTTCTATTACATATTTGTATGTACCTATTTATAAATATTAGCACTTGATTTAAAAAGGACCTCATATTTGTTGGTTTTCTAATGGGTTTCATTGTCAAAATTGGACCAATTTTAAATGGGACCACCAGCTTTCAAATACAAAAAGAATCATCATAATCGGTGCACCCAGTCGAAAGTTCTGAGAGGTGACAAACATAAAAAAAACATACTGTCAAATTGAGAACCTCCTCCTTTGTTGAAGTTGTTTGAAAACAATTACATTTACTATGTTTTAAAACACATAACATTAACATTAAAAAATAATATGAGCAAAATAGAGCAAAATCTCTCAATGAACCCTCGACTCCACTGCTGCGATATTTGACACGATATATTTGACGTGACAGACCGGCGCGAAATAATACCGCAGCAGTGTGTTCTAGGCTTGAAAAATGAGGTCTGCAGATAATATGACATACTTATAATAGCCAAGAGCCAATAACCGTTTGAAAGGCGTACATACGCCGTTAGATAAATATATAAAGGGAAGCATTGTGAAAATGCAGTTATTCGGATGCACCGAGCACGGTGGCCACAACAGGCCTTTGGAGCACTAGTTCCCAACATGTTTATACAGAGTGTTAAGAAATGTACTTCGTTCCTTTAAACCACGTGTGCTATAGGTATAACAAAGTATGTTAAACGTGTTTAATTTCTTTTCATTTTTTTTTTTCTTTTTTTAGCTTTTTTTAGCTTTTCATGCCCTAAAAGTACGCCAACATAGCCCTACGAAGGGGGACTAAAGTGATCACTTTAGTCCCTAGGGAGTAAAAAGTTGTTAATCTGTGACAGGTTTAGAAGAAAAAACTGCCCGCAAAAATGTCAGAATTTTTGTTGAGTGTATTTGTTCGGTTTAAAATAAATGTGTACTAAATTGACTATTTTTCTCGCACTCAAAGTGAAAAGTACAGTTTGCACCTCGAGACTAAACGCTTACTTAATATACCCTCGGTTTACCTCTGGTATATAATGGCTTCAAGCATAGCCCGAACGGTTAAAGAGCCGACCGAAAATCAGTGAGGCTCGGGTTCGAATCCTGGCATGTACCAATGAGTTTTTCAAAAACTTACGTACATATTTATCACTAGCTCGACGGTGAAGGAAAACATCGTGAGGAAACCCGCAGGTCCCGCAGGAAATTCTGAGACATGTGTAAACAGACCCGGTCCGGCGAAGTGCTCACCACCTATCACGTTTAGGGGTCCAATATATCTCGTGAAATGTGGGTATATCCAGAAATGGAATACCTCTGCCTACCCCCTCGGGGATAAAAAAGGCGTGAGATTATATTATTATTATTATTATACTACAGTTAAAAATCGCCTAGTAGTAGTAGTGTAAGAGCAGTGATAGCCCGGACGGTTAAAGAGCCGGCCGAAAATCAGTGAGGCTCGGGTTCAAATCCTGGCATGTACCAATGAGTTTTTCAAAAACTTACGTACATATTTATCACTAGCTCGACGGTGAAGGAAAACATCGTGAGGAAACCCGCAGGTCTCAGAATTTATTCTGAGACATGTATAAACAGACCCGGTCCGGCGATGGGCTCACCACCTATCACGTTTAGGGGTCCAATATATCTCGTGAAATGTGGGTATATCCAGTAATGGAATACCTCTGCCTATCCCCTCGGGGATAAAAAGGCGTGAGATTATATTATTATATTATTATTATTATTAGTAATAGTGTTGTTATTACCGCCACTTAAGTGTGAGGTCGAGTTAGTCGGGTTCGAACCCTGGTGAGTTCATGTCTACCGGAATCGAATCCGTCCCTCGAATGCTCTTGTCCGCGACAACAAAAAGTAGCATATGTGTTACGTACACTGCAAAATATTTATCTAAATCCGTTCAGTCGTTATTGCGTGGAATACACTCGGCGTCAAAAAAATCGCACCTACGGAAAATAATACTTTAAACCACTTTTAATCACATTTAGAATCTATGGTGATGGGACTATTAAGTATCATTTTAAACATTAATTTAACGACATTAAAATCAACAATCATTTATGCTATAAAAAAAAAACATTTCACCCAAATAACGACGTTATACAAAAATAATGCATAATTACTTTATAAAAGGGCCGCTAGTTGCGCTACCTTTTAGAGGTATAAAAGGGGGGGGGGGGGGGTAAAACTAGGTTTTAAGTAATTTTTAAGCATTTTTTTGTCTTACTTTAATTCTTTGTCAACAAACTTTTTCTTCTTCTTTTGCAATCACTTCTTTTTTTATGACCTAGCAAGACCAAAGTACGATTTGCTGAATGTTGATGATTAGACCTATAAAATTATACCTAATAGTCCCATCATCATTGATTCTAAATGGGATTAAAAGTGGTTTTTCAAAGGTGCGATTTTTTTGACGCCGAGTGTAGTAATAAAACTCTATCTATTATCAATATTCACGTAGTAGGATAGACGTGATAGTATTCTATTCGTATAGCGCTACGATAATAGCAAAAAGCATAGGCAACGTACGTAAAACTGGCTCTTGACAAAAACATTAAAAAAACGAATTTTTACCAAACCTCTCAGCCTCATCCAAAGGCAAGATGGCATAAAAAATATTTTCACAAAAGAAATATCTAGCAGATCCTCTGTGATAAATGAAAGAGTGTCAGAATAACTGATATATATGACACGCTCGGTACGGACTGAATAAAAAGTAAGATAAATTCCAAATAACCTTAAATGTCTGGTCAAAAACCCACTCAGAATAAAGCTAGGTTCAGACGACGAAAATATGATAGAGTATAGTGAACTACTTATCTGAAATTATGCGTCTTTTACTCGAGAAATAGGGTTTTACAATTTAATTGAAACTGTCTGTACTAATCTACACTAATATTGTAAAGAGGAAATATTTGTATTTTTGTATTCTTTTATTAACCGACTTAAAAGGAGGAGTTTGTTACCTCATAACTTTCGAGTGGGTGAACCAATTTCGATGATTCCTTTTTTATTTGAAAGCTGGTGCTTCCAGATTGGTCCCATTTTAACTTCGTCCAGTTCTGACAGCGGAATCTATGAGAAAACCATATAAGTTGAAGATTAAAGTAGTTTTTTTTACTCTTTAAAGTGGTTATTTTTGTATATTTAAGGAATAAATTTGAACACGACTAGACCGATTTTAAACATTATTTTAATGTGATTCAGTCCCTACGAAGTACGGACCTATTAGAGTAAAACTTTGAGAACCACACAACATCCGCTATAACTGAATAGTAAAATACCATCTCTGACATCCAATATTCAGTTTCTGCTGGAACATACATGGTGTAATGGCAAACAAAATTGTTCCGATGCAATTCTCTATTTAAACTGTAAACTTACATGAAAACAAATAGATGCGTAGTCTACTTACTAAATCTCAAGTCTCTATAGTTATAATTTAGGAGATTCCGTAATGAATGAGTGTGTCAGTCAAAGTATTTTTAATTATTTTATTTATTAGGTTTACCAACATTCGTTCACACTGTTACATTTTAGACAATGCGTAACAGAATAAGCGCAATTCCTCATACACCCCAATTAGTAAATATGATACACTCGAAGTTTCGTTGTGTCAAACCAATTTTCTTAAATAAAGAGCAATGATAGCACGATTTCCTTAGGTAGCACTAAATTCAGCACTGCTAATTCTTTTTTCCGAAAAATGCTTCACATAAGTTTTAAAAATAGCTGAAATCTATTATGTTGTCGATACTGAACAAACCTATTTCAGGAATTGCGCTTATTCTGTTACATATTGTATAGTTAAAAAAATAAATACAATACAATATAATTAGTCTAAGTATTGTAACTGAACCCCCCCTCTAAAATATCTACTTTCTCTCTATACATTGAAACCACCAATTCCAACGTAATAGATTTAATCCCAGCCATGCAAAGCTAAACATTATATAATGCTAAGCAAATATTGCACAGCTCAAATCAAGGATCTCATTCACAAGATATCGTTTCAATATTTTGTTATCATGTTCTCTTGCACGGAATTAGAGAGAATCCACTGTATGACATTCCGCTGCTAACTTGTAGCAAACGAAATCAATTTTACACGTATAGACGTAAATGAGTAACCATCATATACGTCCTACGCATAGGTTTTAAACGACCTCAAGATTTAGCTTTATGATGATCTCCAAAGTATTCACTTTGGAGGCATCGCTAAATAGGTCGACACCGTCAAATATCTCCTGCAATTTTGGCCTTGTAATTAATTTATGTGATCGTCTAGAAGTGTAGGACTCTACTTTGTGAATAGTAATCCAGATCCTTTTTGAGGATCATGCTTTGCCATCAAAAGAAATCTTAACTTGAATCAACCTATACCGTTAGTTATCTATCGCGTATTTATAAAATTGTCTTTCGCTTTTAATCTTTAATATTTAATAACGCTGCCCACTTCAGCGTCATTCATGCCTAAGGCAAACATTTCATGAAGGACACTTCATGTTCCACTCCCCTGCTATCTCTTATCTGATGACAGACTCGAGATAAAATCGCCTTCCCCACATTCTCACCTCCTTTCAAGAAATGAAATAAAAATGTGGTTGGTGGGAAGAGTAGGAAGCTCCGCCTCGCTTCATACGGTGATCGCCGACCCGCCACATTCCACAATTGCGTTTGCGACCCCCCCGAACGTCCCGGTTTTGCCGGACATCCGGTCTTATATCCCGCCGAAGCGGGACCGTTGCAGCCGAAGCTGATTGTTGCGGCCGTAGCCGATTGTTGCAGCCGAAGCTGATTGGTGCGGCCGTAGCCGATTGTTGCGGCCGTAGCCGAGTTTTGCCCCGAAGGGATCGGTGCGAACGTAGTCGATTGGTGCGGCCTTAGCCGTATTTTGCCCCGAAGGGACCGGTGCGACCGTAGTCGATTGGTGTGGCCGTAGCCGTGTGTTGCCCGAAGGGACCGTTGCGACCGCAGTCGCGTTTCCCCAGTCATTAAGACCTCGGGTTCATTTGCAGCAAGCCCCGAAAGGCAATCTCGAACATATTTGAATTGGTCTTTAAGACCTCAGGATCATTTGCAGTAAGCCCCGTAAGGCAATAATTCTCATAGGACAACTAGTTCATAGGTCTTAATGCTTAACATAACCCGACCTCGGTCCCTACGAGCCATCGATTCTCGTTCAGCCATCAGAGGCACTGTCACACCCTGAATGAGCTTATAATGGTAAAACCATTAATTTATATTTATTCGCGTCGCGCGCGCACTCATATGATAGTATGGAGTAACCAATGTACGTTCTGCAAAATACATGGTTATCATAAGATATATGAGGTGTTCCCCTCGATCATTCGTGGTATCACTTTATTGCAATATCAAACTCAACAGAATTGTGACAGACATCCCCGTCAAGCTAATCAAGTCTCTAGACCCTTTACCATGCCAACACGAATGCCGACATGACTCCAGTTCCAGACCCCGAAGAGCTTACTCCTGAAGATTTGGTCGAGTGTTCGCGTACTAGACCAACAATACTCCTCGAAGATAACTTATGTTAATGCCCATTTCGCACCATCAGGTCTACGATCAAGCTAGATGTTGCTTTTCACATTTCAATGAGAGATGTTATCAACCTCCATCAATTAAGTGTTAGTCGATACCATCGTCTCCGTTACTTAGCATCAAGAAGCTCAGAAGCAGTCCCGGGGTATCTACTGTGAACCACAAGACAGCGCTAAGAGGTGCGTCGTCAGTCATTCCACTACTAGCCCCAATGTGTAATATTTGAGCGATCGTTACATCCAACGAAGCTTATGGACCATTTCCAAAAACTAAGTCTATATAACGTCACCTTGCCGTACCGTAAGGCAGTGCTCGAGGCACGGACTTTTACCTTTTCGCACTATATCGCCAAACAGTGTTGAACAAGATCGTTGTGTCGAAGCGTAAGCCTCTACATCACAAAGAAGTCATAATGCAAGTTAAAGAGCAGAGGTGCCGCCACCGCCAAGGTAGCATTGGTATGTGCTGACATAACACCATCCGCGGTACGGTGTAACGTGCTGACATAACACCGACCATGGAACGGTGAAACGTACTAACACAACCGCTGCACCACTCGGGCAGTACTACACACTCCTTCAATAACTCAAACACTACAACCCCCGCCTTGTCCCAATATTTGAATTCGAGCGGACAGCGTTAGCTGCCTTAGAAGCGGGAGGGAAACCCAGATGTATTATAGGTCCAGCTCTGTTATTTACTTTTATTTGCCCTGCTTCCATATATTAGGTTCGTCTAAAATATCGCATAAAACTATCATATTCTATTAATCAGACAGGGGACCCATACCTGCCTTTTCCTCATAACTTCTGTTATTAACGAACCTTCCAGCCAATAACGCCATGTGAAAATTTTATAAATTTATTTATTTATATATTTATTTATTTATTTGCCATTATGCTCATCATCGCTCAACAGACCGACCTATGTATCATACATCTTAAGTCCAACCTATGGTTGAGGTGGCAGCCTCGCATCCTGGCTGCGCACCCACCCTCACCATATATGCCAGGACTTTCTCTTCGTGTCCCGCAGCGGAAAATTGAAAAAACCCGACCGTCTCCGATTTGGATGAAACCTCTTTCATATCGTAGTGTCCGTCAACAGTACCACAACGATATGCTTCCCATCTCTCTAACTCCATTAGTTCCGGAGTTATTACCAATTAATGGTTTATTTCAATACGAGACCTGTTTCGCATTTCCTTCCATGGGAAGATGTTTTAACTTTTCCTAAACCCTACTGAAACCTAATTCTAACTACTTTTATGAAACTTTTATGCTATCTTAACATCTCTTTGACCAATCAAAGTTCTACTTTACTGATTTTTCATTATTTTTCAACTTTTCCTAAGTTTTGATAATTTTCTATTTCTGATTATATTTACATGTGTTTACATGTTTACAGCCCCACCAAGCTGTTTTATATTCTTTCAGTATTTAATATTTGTTATTAGGGACAGGGTGTTACAGTATGACAAACAATTATAGGTAAACAACTCATGCTATTAAGCCAGTATTAATAATAGTAAAAAGTAAAAATAATTTAAAATAAAGGTTTACAAAAACAATATCAAGTGTAGGTATGCCATATTTTCGCACTATCCATAGTAGGTACCAACGGCCGTTTCTAGGTGGAACCCAATTTTGACACACCGTACATGACCACCAAAGTTGTGTTTCGGAAAGAAGAACAAGTCATTAAACCATATAAAATTCCCTTGGTGGGTGGCTTGAAAAATTCTGGTTGTTCGATGGTCACTAGCATCTTCCAATCCGCGGTGGAAGATTATAGCCCACACTTCCTCAGTTTGAGGAAATACCCTTAGTTCAGCAGTGGGCACCTGTTTGACCTCCACGCAATCGGCTAAAACAATTGAAATCCTCATCCAAAGAGCCTTAACACTCTGGAGTCCAAAACCGTCCGCGCGTCCCTTATAAATAAACTAGAAGCTAAGGCCGCGTCCACACGGAAGATTTATCAGAGCGACTGTCACACACATACCTATTATAGTCGTGATAGATGGCGTCGCCGTCGCCATTGTACACCGGACAGTTCAGCTCTCGACTTTTCGAACCGTACCTACTGCTTGTCAGAAATAAGAAAGAAGAGCAGTTAAATTATTAAAAACTAAACGAGACTTACCCCGGTCCGGCGTCACCGCTTGTCAGGTTTAGGGCACCAAAAATACATACTGATGAAAAGTGAGTATTTCTAGGAGTGGAATACATCTGCCTTGCCTACCCCCAGGGATAAAATTCGTGAGCATATTTTCAAGCAACAATGTGTCAAGATTCACGTGCTCTTGACTACCTACCTACTTAGACTTTTAGCAATTTTTTTTTGGCAGGTGGTGAGCCCACCTCTGAATATTTATGACTAGCTAGACGGTGTAGCAAAACATCGTGAGAAAACCCGCAAACCCCAGAACTGTGTAACAGCATCCTGATCCGACGCTCACTACCTTTAAATAGGCGGTTTAAGGGTCAGAAATATACACTAGTTTTGGTTATTTCAAAGGAATAATAATAATAATAATTAATAACTTTGGCCTTTAGTATTTGTTTTTAAATTAACGTAGGTATTATTGATTATATAACCAAACAATGGGTTCGATTCTGCATTACAGAGCCTAAACTTATTTTAGTTTAGTCCTGTCATTTTCTTTCTCATAGAGAAGAAAAGAGACGAGTGATATTTAGCCCTGTCAAATTAAAATTAGTGCTGTCAACTAAGGCATTTCATAACTATGTTTAGTGCTTATGTAAATAAGTCACGACTAAAATACAGCCTCTGACAGGACTAAATTCGGTAGGTTATCTTCTATCCCTTTTTTTTTGAGGTTAAATAAAGACAGGAATAAACTAAAATTAGTTTAGTCGCTGTAATGCAGAATCGAACCCAATAAATCACTTAAAACCCAACCAGTGTGAACAGTGGCTCAACTACACAAACGTTCGCTAAGTAATTACACGTTAGTCGGTAATTAAAAGGCCACTTGCGAGTTGCCAAGCAAAAACGGGCTTAATCGCGCCGCCTAATGAGACCGGGAATAGGAGCCTGCATAAACAGGGAGGCGCCTTATTCTGGACTTTGAGAATTATTTACTTACGGTTATGGAGCCCGCATGATAATCAGTGAGCCTCGGGTTCGAATCCTGGCACGTACAGTCAAGAGCAAGTCAAGCTTGAAACTACCAGTTTAAGCTGAGCTCTGATTTGTACTGCGCGCCATAGAATACAGGGCCGGGTCAAAGTCCAAAGTGTCAAGCTTAGCGTGCTCTTGACTGTACATACCAATGAGTTTTACAAACCTTACGTACATATTCATCACTAGCTCGACGGTGAAGGAAAACTTCGTGACCCGCAGGTCCCAGAATTAAATCTGAGGCATGTGTAACTAACTGGTCCGGCGATGGTCTCACCGCCTATCACGTGTAGGGGTCGAATATACTCGTGAAAAGTGGGTTTTTCCAGAAATAGATTACCTGTACCGAACCCCCTCGGAGATGAAACGCGTGAGACTATGTCTTTTTATAGCGCAGTTGTAGCGACATCTATCGGTCGCCACCGCCAGCACGTGGCGTCACAATGTCATGTTCTAAAAGTTTTTACAAGAGTGTGTATAAATAAAATTGTCCACCACGGTGACCAACCGATCGCCTCGCTGAAAATCTGTCATGTTTTTGACGTGACGACAAGTAATTAAATTGCTAATTGATATATACGGAGATCCTATGTACTTATTTTCTTATTATGAAACATTATCGGACGCCCGCGACTTGTTACCTATTGTTATTCTAATCTATCTCAATCTAGATAGATACTGTAAATTTCCATTTCCCTAAAAGTCCGTTTAGTTGTTCTTGATGACAGGAACAAACATAAATCCACCCAGTTCTTACAAACAACGTCGCCAACGCTACTCAGAATAGCGCCGGCAAGTTGTGAAATCTGATCAAAGTTAGTCTTCTAGTATTATCGAGGTAATTAAACAAAAACATTGGATATCTTCCAGCTACTTCACAAGAAATTTATTACTTTCTTGGGCATGCTTCTTTAGTAAGGAACTAGTGTTTGCTCTCTATAGAATCTGGGATGCCTACAAAACTCGTGTCGGGACTACCTTTTTATTTTTATGATAAAACCCCTTTTTTATCATAAAAATAAAAAGGTAGTCCCGACACGACACGACACACACACACACACGACACAGCAAACGAGCAGACGGGTCACCTGATGGTAAGTGACGTCCGTCGCCCATGGACACCTGCAACGCAAGAGTCACAATTGCGTTGCCAGCCTTTGAGGTGGGAGTAGGGGGAGGTGAGGGGAGGGGAGGGGAGGGGAGGGGAGGGGAGGGGAGGGGAGGGGAGGGGAGGGGAGGGGAGGGGAGGGGAGGGGAGGGGAGGGGAGGTTAGGGGAGGGGGGGATTGGGCCTCCGGTTACCTCACTCACTCAACGAAACGCAATGCTTTGCTTTACGCTGGTTTTCTGTGAAGCCGTGGTATCACTCCGGTCGAGCCGGCCCAAGCGTGCCGAAGCATGGCTCTCCCACGTCGAAGAACTACCTTTAGAAGAGGCGGACTATGGTAGGGGCGGAAGGAGCGGTCAAGAGGGGCCTCCAAATTTAGCGAAAAGTTCTCTTAATCAAATAGGTACTAAACAAGGATAAAAGGCAGTGTGTTGGTCGGAGGCATCATAGCTACAAATACGATTAAAGCTACACTAGATTTGGAGGCCCCCCAGGCCTGAGGGACTTCCAAATTTAGCGGAAAGTTCTGTTGATCAAATCCTAAACAAGAATAAGAGGCAATTGGGTGTTGGTTGAAGGCTTCATAGATACAAATATGATTAAAGGTACGCTAAAGTTGGAGGCCCCCAGGACCGTAGACCCGGCCCGGGGGCCTCCAAATCGACCGCCACTGAGGAGAGGACTTCCTACTGTGGAGTATAGTAGAGTGGAGGTGGAATGCTCCTCCATCGTGAAAAGGGAAGATCTTCCTTTAGGCGAGGTGATCGTGCCTGGGGATCGCGGCCCAACGGTTGATGTTGGACAGTTGGATTTATACAAACTCATGAGAATACTTCGATGGTGCGTTGTAGAACTTGCTGTCCACGACGATTCAGATAGTTCTATGTAGAACCGCTAGATGTCGCTGAAAATATGAACACATAGTTATGATTTAAGTGCACCTTTGTTTTAGTGAGGTCGATAAATTATATATCTTTTTTTATACGTATTATTATTTTAACATTTATAACTATCCTCCTGAAGTGGTGGTATCTTTAATGTACAAGACATTCCTGATTTCGATTTACATTAAAGTATTTACTTATTATATAAAATGTTAGCATACAAAAAACCTCTTAATATTCAACCTATTGCCTAGAGTCTGCCTAATACTCGTTGCTCAGAGATGACTCTTCGAAACTTAAATAAACTGAATGAAAATTAATACAAACTTTGGCATCCCATGAAAGCTTCTATTGAAAAACTCGTACGAAACAGCTATTTCCGAACTTCGATTTTAACTCTTACGGCGCAAGTTATAAGACAGCCCCATATTTAATTGGATTTGTAAATACACCACATTACATGTTCCCATCAGCCAATAGAACCAAAATCCCGCCAACTTAATATTGAAATCGTGACGCAGCACCATTTGCTTTCGACAGGTAATTTGCAACCTTGCTGATAGAACAAAAATCACTTAGCTCACCGACTATGTTCGGCTTTGATCCGCGCTTCAAAGAGGCACTATGACATGTGAACACGAAAAACGGGGGACCACAATCTTGGGAAGCCCAAGGGGAGACGCAAACGAGGCGCGCGGCGCGGCGTGTAGCGGCGCGAATCTATGGCAAACCGAATCTCTTGTTTCCTTGCCGGTTACAATGTTAGGTTTATAAAATACTAGCGCCAACTAGTTGGACAGAGCAGTTGGACCACTGCCCCGGACTGGGTTCCGCGCGGTTTTTGACGTAATTCCCGTTCCCGTTTGAATACAGGAATAAAATACAGCCTATGTTACTCAGAGATATTCTAGCTTTCCATTGGTGAAATAATTTTTAAAATCGGTCCAGGAGTTTTTGAGTTTATTCGTAACAAAGACACCAACATACAAAAATACAAATCTTTCCTTTTTATAATATTTGTATAGAGTAGGTATAGATCACATAGATAGATAGATATAGACAAAAACAACTCCCCATGCGGACTGCGACTGTTATAGGGACTTATTAAATTCGTTTACGAAAATAAATTAGAGATTTAACATCCGGTAGAGCAGCGTTAGGCAAGCTTCCTGACATTTCCGGACCGATATGACCTCCAAACCTTCAAGAAGAGAGCGTACTGCCAAAGGCCGGCAACGCACTTGTGACTCTTGGGTTGCACGTGTCCACGGTTGACAGCATTCACTAACCATCAGGTGACCCTTCTGGTCGTTTGCCTCCTTTTTTATAAAAAAAACTAGCGTCCCGCCCCGGCTTCGCACGGGTGCAATGCTAACACTAACGCCTTCCTCTTGAATCACTCTGTCTATTAAACAAAACCGCAAAATCCGTTGCGTAGTTTCAAAGATTTAAGCATACATAGGGACATAGGGATATAGGGACAGAGAAAGTGACTTTGTTTTATAGGTACTATGTAGTGATAGTGATAAAAACGGTCAAACTTGAGTTAGGCTTGCGCACAGAAAGTTCCCATCATCTCAGTCTATATTGGTATAAAAATAAAATTTAAATTTGATTTAAATTGAGATAAAAAACTATAATAATAATAATCTCACACCTTTTATCCCCGAGGGGGTAGGTAGAGGTATTCCATTTCAGGATATACCCACTTTAATGGACGGACCGGGACCACACGGACCGGGTCTATTACACATGCCTCAGAATTAATTCTGGGACCTGCGGGTTTCCTCCCGATATTTTCCTTCACCGTCTAGCTAGTGATGAATATGTACGGAAAAAAAACATAGACCTATTAAAAACCGCCGCGCGTGTTTCTCCCCTAATCTGGGGACCGGTAGCAAACCTCATTTCCCCCGCTCCGTAATCCAGAGACGTGGTAATAGAGTTCGCAAGTTTTAAGATGATTTCATTTTCCGTCATTGCCCGGCTGTCGCGGGTTTGCTGTGATTTGGTTTTGATTTATGTTCCAAATCCGGACCAAATGTCAGACTGATGATCCGGACCCTGTGGTAAGGTAAAAAAGTTGATGCCACGTGTTGCTTGTTTAGCTACTCCAGAGAAGTTTCATTATTTAGAGGTAATATATTATAAAAAAATAAAAAAATCATCATTAATAAGACACCCAAATTTATACCACAAATAAAATATACTTATTGTGTAAAATTTTATTTTCTTAAAACACACAATATGGCAATGTCCTACCCATAATAATAATCTTTATTTCCGAAATGATAAATAAATATTAAAATGCTCTTTGACAAAACTATAATATAGATAAAGCATCAATAGTGATGAACGGATAATAATCTTATACCAAAATATAGACCTATCGTTACTTTAATTTACGACCTCGTGAATTTCGATCATTAAATACACAGATTTTTCCTTTTTTTTTTAATGAGTCAAACTATACAGCTGTATAGTTTAATTTCTAGAATTGACTGGTGAGCGAAATTCACTTCCAAATAAAAACCATCTCTCTGCCTACAAGAGCCCCCGAAATCGACATATTTCCCTAACCTATTCCACCCGAAGCCTTTTAAATACGCATCACAGTCACCATAAACTTACCCTTTCTGTCTGAACTGGCAATATCTAACCGCATTTTCCTATCTATTTCCGGGGTCTGAAATTCTGTCCGCTATACAGGGTATATTTAAAAAGCCGTCGGCCATAAATTATATTTACGCGCGGCGCGGGCAGCCCTATAAATGTCATCGGGCGAGGTAAACTGCGCCGCCGGGAGCATACTGTATCAGCTGTCGATTCTTATTCAGAGCAATTCATAAGCTGATTGGAATATATTTTTGATAGCACTCGCCACTAGGCACATTTTATCCCTGTATTCCCACGGGAACGGGCACTAGCCCGTTCCCGTGGGAATACAGGGATAAAATATAGTTTATGTTACTCCCTGATAATGTAGCTTTCCACTGGCGAAAGGATTTTAAAAATCGGTCAAGTAGTTTTTCAGTTTATTCGGTACAAAAATACAAATCTCTCCTCTGTATAATATTAATGTAGACAGTGTAGATTAGTGTAGGTAAATGATACTAAACAAAAGACAGGGATTTATCACCGACGATCGTCATATTTTGCAAAGAAATTCTGAGACATGTGTAAACAAACTCGGTCCGGCGATGGGCTCACCACCTATCACGTTTAGGGGTCCAATATATCTCTAGAAATGTGGGTATATCCAGTAATAGAATACCTCTGCCTACCCCCTAGGGGATAAAAGGCGTGAGATTATATTATTATTATAAACTCTCTACATAGTAGGTATAAGTCGGTTCTTGCCGTCTGTACGCTTAGATCTTTAAAACCACGCCACGGATTTTAATGCGGTTCTCATTGATAGAAAGAACGATACACGAGGAAGGCTCTAAAGACTGGTTAAAAAGAGAAATACGTACTACTCCGAATCGTAACGTGGTAGCGCCTACAAACTTGAAATATGGTTTGTAGGTGTCTTGTATGTCGTAGGCAACCAATATGAAGGGATTTTTAGAAATTCCTATGGGGACGGGAATACACTGGTTCCAAGCGGGCACCGGCTATTTGAAAAATAAAAACAACCTACTTATTTCCCGCATAGAGATACATTAAAATTTACCTACTCCACGTTTATCCCAAAATGTTTAAAAAATAGTCCGCAATTATATAAAACTATGACTAGTTTTAAATAATGAGTAATGCGCTGTAAATGGCTGTATTTTTTGTTTATATTTATAAGTTTAAGGTCCTATGTTGCTCTTGAGCTTCAATAAATAAATAAATAAAAACAATTTCAGATATTGTTAGGTTTCAGATTTTGATAGTAAGATTAAAATTCTACCATCATATCTGCTTCCGCTTACGTTTTATACCCCCGCCGAGCGGACACTACCAAAATTCAGTTTATTAAAATTTTACCGAAAATTATACTGGCTTCAGGACATAGTGGTCCCAGTTTTCGGTTACACAGGGTTTTGAGCAAAAATAGAATATGTACTGACCCATCCATATTTCATACCTATCCGTAATTTACTAAGGAGGCTCATGTTAGAATACCTGGCAATATTTCTTTTTATTTATTTATTTCCACAGAGTATGTACAACGGCATTACAGTTTCTTGGCGAAGGTTTCACTTACTAAAACATATAATTGTGTACCCACCATGGAAGGACAAAAACTACAGTAATCTACCCTTAACCACAGTTTAGGGCTGACTGCGTGTAATAGTACATTATGATATAAGTGCGGTAAGTTGAAAATTACAGCCGAGGCGATATTGCTACAAAAAAGCAGAGGCTGTAATTATCAAAGCGCACGTATGTCCTACGACGTTTTATAACATATTTGCGAGTAGGTAAATAAATAAAACTCGGACTTTCATAAACGAATAAAAACAATACAGCGAAAAGAAAAAGGGAGGAAAAATTTTTACTTGTTCACAAATCTGCCTTTTTTTTAGGCAAAGGCACAAAAAATTAATATTTTTATGTTTTTGTTCCAGAAAAATGGTTGTAATTTACTGTCAATATTAATTAAATAGTTAAATATTAATTAAATATTAATTAATTAAATAGTGAATTATATTATTTTTAATTAAATTAAATAATTAAATGTTTATTTATTATATTTTATCTCTTAAAGTTAATTTTATTCATAAAATGTTGACCACTTGTCTGACATAAAAACTCTTTGCTAAGATTTAAATAAATACCTACCGTTCGTTTCCGACTTCACAGACTATCTGAAATAATCTGAATCCAAAAGCTTGTTTAAATTATATTTTTTTCTGACTACTGTCATAATATTATTATTTAAAACGGGTCAAATTAGATATCCCATTATTGTACGGCTGCAGAGATGATAAAACATCTCACCGGCGCTCTAATTCCAGAGTCCAACTTCCTAACAATTTGCATGGAACAAAGAATATTCGCAATCAATGCGATGACGGTTATTGAAATACTTGGAAAGAACTCTCGCTGAATATCGAGATTCGGCAATCAGCGAGAAGTTCGCGGATTAATTAAATTCCACACAAGTTCTGCGTTGAAATTATCATTTTTCATTTTCAGAGCTAGAAGTGATGGTTAAAGAGCCTGCTTCTGGTGAGACTTGAGTTTTTCAAAAAGCTTACGTAGGTACATATTTATTACTAGCATGGCGGTGAATGAAAACATCGTCAGGACAGCAGGTCACAGAATTAATATTACTTCTGAGACATGTCTAACAGCGTCCCGGTCCGGCGATGGACTCACCACCTATCACGTGTAGGGGCCAAAGAATATACTGGTGAAATGTGGGTAGTTTATTATTTATTCGACAAACAACACTCTTATTACTACTTACATAATACTTTGGCTTAGAATTAATAAGGTGCATGCTTTTTTAAAAAGTAAACATCACAGAGAAACAGGAAAAAGAAAAAGCACCTGAGTGAACTAATTAGATTTAGAATTTAACAGAGAGCCCCGCGGTTTTACCCGCATAGTTCCCGTTCCCGTGGGAATATCGGAATAAAAAGTATCCCATATCCGTCTCCTGGTTCTAAGCTACCTCCCCACCAACTTTCAGCCAAATCGGTTTTGCCGTTCTAGAGTTTTAAATAGTGTAACAAACACAACTTTCTTTTATATATATAGAAGATTGACCAACTGAGTCGCAATTGATATCGATCAGATCACTGAAGTTATTAAATTCCTGCAAAAATAAAATAAAATAATCTCACGCCTTATATCCCCGAGGGGGTATGGCAGAGATATTCAATTTCTGGATATACCCACTTTTCACTAGATATTCTTTGGACCCCTAAACGTGATAGGTGGTGAGCCCATCGCCGGACCGGGTCTGTTTGTTGTTCTGGGACCAGCTGGTTTCCTTACGATGTTTTCCTTCACCGTCGAGCTAGTGATAAATATGTACGTAAGTTTTGAAAAACTCATTGGATTCGAATCCGAGCCTCACTGATTTTCATCATGTAAATTCCTGCAATTAACAAATTTTATTTTTAATACCGATAATACGGTTTGCCGTGCCCGTAAATTGAAGATACGGCTCGCAGAGATAAACACCGCACTGCCAGTCTGCCATGTTGGATACCAGCAAAATAAATTCAGGTATCAGTTTTTAATCAACACTGCAAATAACGGAACGCGACTCTCGGGAATTCTGAATTCTGATCGGTGTGCTGGTTGGTAGTTTGTAGTTATGTAGCTAGCAGCATTTTAGTCGTCAATATTAAAGAATTTTGATTTTATTAGCTAGAAATCTACTATATAAAAATAAGTCGGGTTTTCCTTCCTGACGATTTAACTCCAGAACTGACGAACCGATTTCCATGGTTTTGCATTCGTTGGAAAAGTCTAGGGCTCCGCAAGGTTTATAGCAAAAAAAATTCAGCATTGCACCCGTGCGAAGCCGGAGCGGGTCGCTAGTGTGTAATAAAAATGACTCCAAAAATATGTAACATCTGTCTGATAGACCTTATGCGGCTAAACATTATAGTGATTTGTATTTTTGTTACGAATAAACTCAAAAACTACAGAACCGATTTTACAAATTATTTCACCTATGGAAACCTAGAAGATCCCTGAGGAACATAGCCATACTTTATTCACTTATTCCCGCGGGAACGGGAACTACGCGGGTGAAACCGCGCAGAACCGCTAGTATGTAATAAACATCATCCTCCTTCTGGTAAAAAGTATTTTTCTATGAATGAGTCAGGAGTATGACTCAGTTTTTAACGCCTTACTCAAATCTGTGTAATAGGTAGCGAAATTTCGCTACACTGGTCAGCAGCAGAGTGGCGCAGTGGAAGCGTGCTGGGCCCATAACCCAGAGGTCCGTGGATCGAAACCACGCTCTGCTATTCAACCTTTTTTTTATTTTTATATCTTGATCAGCGGGCGTATTCACCGGAGATTCGATATTCGACTCGGAACGCGAAATGATGGTACTTCTAGAAAAGGAAAAGAAGTAACAACTTCAGATAAAATATACAGTATCTCGAAAGATGGTTCTCAACTTACCATTATGATTACTGAACCATCGTTGAATTTGGAAGGGAAATATTTTTGTATGACTAAATCAACTCAAGTTGAAAATATTGTTGAGCAAGGCTTTAGAATTCACTTGAAATTTAGACGCGGTAAGGCAATCCTAACTTTATACTGGTAGGTAGAAGGTATTATTTTATTTTCTTTATTACTAGAGACCCGCCCCGGCTTCGCACAGGTGCAATGCTGATACTAAAACCTTCCTCTTGAATCACTCTATATATAAAAAAAACCGCATCAAAATCCGTTGCGTATTTTTAAAGATTTAAGCATACATAGGGACATAGGGACAGAGAAAACGACTTTGTTTTATACTATGTAGTGATGATTAATTTTTGTATTTTTGAAAGATACATTTCTATAGTAATTACTTTTAAATATTTGAAGCTCACAAATTCACTTTAATGTATATCTTCTTATTACAGCACCAGAAGTAACCATCGACAAAGTCTCAAAACTTATTAACTATGGCAGTAACGTAACCGTAAAGTAAAAGCGCACGCAAAACCTACGACAATTTGGAAAGATGGTGCCGGTAAAGACGTACGAAGTGAGGTTAGAATATATTTGGTAATAAGAGCCTATCAGAGGCTTAACTTCCATGTGCCATTTTGATTTTAGACCCTATATCACGTACCCTAAAGAAAATTACATCTGAATGAAATATGGATGCTTTTAATTCAACTCCTTTTAAATAAAAGTACTGTACGAAGCGCTTTTCAAGGTCTTTTATTATGCGCACCGCCAAGGAGTGCAAGCACCTGCCGGTGTCTCCGAAAGAAAAACGGTGATTTGCGATTATGACTACAGAAGATTAAACGCCATAACAGTACCCGATCGTTACCCAATACCGAGAATATTAGATTTTACTAACTTACTACCTGGAACAAGTATTTATTCAAGAATCGATCTACAAAGAGCATACTACCAAATTCCAGTTCAAGATGTAGAAAAACCACAGTAATTACACCATTCGGATTATTCGAGTTTCCTAGAATGCCGTTTGGAATACGCAACGCGGGACAAACTTTCGTCAGGTTCCTGAACGCAGTCTTATCAGGTCTCGATTTCATCTTTACTTATATAGATGACATACTAGTAGCTTCATCTTCAGAAGAAGACCATCGACGCCAATTGCATGAAGTATTCAAGCGGTTAGACTATGAGAGCAATAAATAGAGCAAAGTGCGAACTTGGTAAACGGCAGATAGAATTTCTTCGATATCAGATAACACAAGACGGTATCAAACCACTGCCAGGTAAAGTCGAAGCAATCAACAAGTTCCCAAAGCCCAAGACAGTGCAAGAGCTTCGAAGATTTTTAGGCCTAATCAATTTTTACCTAAGAACCATACCGAAAGCAGCATATTATTATTATTATTATCAAGCTTGTCTGAATAAATATCTAATTGGCTCGAAGAAAAACGATAAGACGGAACTAAATTAGACACCTAATGCAATCGAAGCATTCGAACGTCACATTGACGTCACCAACGACGCAAACACCGCTATCGCTTATGACGTCACAAATCTGTGTTGGCGCAGTTTTACAACAGAATGAAAACGGAAACTGGAAGCCACTCTCGTTTTTCTCAAAAGGAGTAAGTGATGCACAATCTAACTACAGCAAATATGATCGAGAATTATTGAAATCCTATACATAGCTGTAACTCATTTCCAGCCATATATATGTATAGAAGGACGAGAACTTATAATCTATACCGATCATAAACCGTTGTGTCACTTATTTACTACAAAACAAAACTCAACTAGCAAAACTGCATCATCATTACGTGATCTCGAGTTCATTGCACAGTTCTCAACTGACATAGGTACGTCACCTCACCGGTAAAATGAACCCGGTGGCCGACGCGCTATCACGAGTGGAACAGATATATTGTCCAACGCCATTTCACTCCAATCAATGGATTGGAGTGAAATGGTAGACATAGATATAGGTACAACAAAATGATACTGAACACGCCCAACTACATATTACAAACAATCTGAGTTGGAAGAAAATGCAGATATCTGGACAAACGAATCTATTCTGTGAAACTACTAAAGCCAATCTTCGACCATACGTGCCGAAATCACTTCGAAAACAAGTATTCGACACTATGTATAATATAACACATCCAGGCATCAGATTATCGAAGAAGATGATTTTGGAACATTATTTCTGGCCACGTATGAATACTGACATAGGAAAATGGGCAAAAATATGTGAATCATGCCAGAAAAGTAAAATTTACAGACACAATAGACCTATCATTATTACTGCTATTTTTTTTTTATTTGTGACCATGATTTTAATATAAATTACTATTGATTATGTTAATAATGTGTGTCTTGTACCAAATGTTGTCATGTTATTTGTAATGTATTTTCACACAATTTAAATATTTGCACGTCTTAATAGACAGATTTTGCCGGACTGCAACAAAATGTTATCGATCTCTACCCGCACCAAAATCAAGGCAAATAAAAACCATTTCATTTCATCATCGGTACGATCCCACTGAGGTCACGATTAGATCACGTGCACATTGACATAGTCGGCCCATTACCGGAATTAAACGGAAACAAATATATAATAACTATGATAGACCGAGCAACGAGGTGGCCGCAAGCAGTGCCAGTATCAAAGATAGCCGCAAATTATTAGCTGAAGTTTTCTTAAATACATGGATAGCGAGATTCGGATGCCCCAGTACTATAACAACGGATCAAGGACGCCAGTTCGAATCAGACCTGGGCATCAAACGAATAAGGACAACCAGCTCCATCCCCAGTCAAACGGTTTAGTCGAACGTTGGCACAGAGCAAAAACCGCGCTTGTAGCCCGCGAAAATACTGGAAACTGTTCTAAAGAATTACCTATAGTTCTACTAGGATTACGAGCAGCATTAAGATTAAAAGAAAACATAAGTCCAGCACAAATGCTATACGGAGCAAATAACGTTTACCTGGAATGTTAATCGAGCCGAAAAAGCAAGATACAGCACCAGAAACCTTAACAGAGACGCTTCAAAGTATGATGTCAAAGCTTCAGTAACGAACGAAGTTGCGGGCAAAAGCCAAATAATAACAAATTACTAGTGATAACCTTCCTTGATAACAGTCAGTTATTCAGCAAAACTCAAGTAACTCAACTTATTATGATTTTGAGAAATACGAATTCAAAATTTATGCTGACGCCTAATTTATTCCGAACATAGGTACCCATTTTTTACGAGTATATTTTTGGACCCCTAGATGTAACACGTGGTGAGTCTATTAATATATTTATTACATAATATTATAAATTATTCTATTATTAAAATTATTTTTAGTTGAAAATTATAACATAGGTTAGGTTAACATAGTGCTAACAATTTAGACAGTCTTAGTACCAACCGAAGTCGACGGAAACAGCTAGTTTATAATGAAACTTAAAAAAATAACTTTACATTTTTTTTAATTACTTAATTTATTTTGTAGTAAAAACTATAATGTACTTAATTCTCAAATACCTACTAATATATTAAATTTTATAGTAGAATTACATTCAATAAACTCAATAAGTAATTAAAATTACATTCAACCAAAGACGTTTAGAAAAAGTTTCTCTCTCCAATGATTTTCTTCCAACCTCTTATCAAACATACAAAAATACAAATCTCTTGTAACAAACATACAAATCTTTCCTCTTTTTAATATTAGTATAGATTAGTATTAGTATAGATATAGATTGTAAGGAACCCTTCCTTATTTGCCGGTTTTTTCTCTGACTTTCTCTATAGAAACGATTCGTAAACACAACGTCTTAAGCATAAACACAGTAGATTCTCATTGTGTAATCCAAAGCAGGCCAGTCGTCATCTCCAGGCGTAGTTAGCATATACAAGGCGCGCAATAATTGTATCAAGACCGCCGTCTGGAAAGGCGGGACTCGAATTTGCATACCTAATGAACGGGAGACTATGTTTTTCGCAACTTAACATTGAGGGGTCGGTGTATATCAGCGAAAGACGAGCTAGCAAGATGTATTTGTTTTCTTACCTACCTATACTAAAAATAAATAACAAATAATAGCCTTTTATCCCCAAAGGGGGTAGGCAGAGGTATTCCATTTCAGGAAATACCCACATTTCACCCGTATAATCTTATAAACCCTGAACGTGATGAACGTGGTGGTGAGCCCATCACCGGACCGTGTCTGACGCTCGCAATTAATCCTGGGACCTGGGGGTTTCCTCACGATGTTTTCCTTCACCATCGAGCTAGTGATGAATATGTACGTAAGTTTTGAAAAACTCATTGGTACATGCCATGCTCAAACCCGAGCCTCACTGATTATCATCATGTGAAGCATGCTCTTTAACCGTAAGCCTATCACTGCTATTTTGTTTTAGTTTAATCATCGTAAAAATAATACAAATCGATGGATATAAAACTTCCTATTCCTTTGTACCCAGTGTGTTCCGAATCTTATAGTTCTTGTATTCCGAAGCGTCGCCGCAGATTCCTCAGCAAGGCAATTAAGAGACGTCGACCTCGATTATGTACTGACTATTTGTGCTAATCGCCGGGTTCACGACACTGCTTGTATGCTCCTCAGACTAGCAAATCCTGGATACAATACAAGTGGAAGTAAAAATGTAAAACTTAAACCCGACTTCAGAAAAATGTAGTTTATCACGCGACCTATAAGGTTCATATTTTTTTGACGTGATAATCTTCTACTATATAAAAATAAGTCGGGTTTTCCTTCCTGACGATATAACTCCAGAACTGACGAACGGATTTCCACGGTTTTGCATTCGTTGGAAAGGTCTCGGGCTCCGTGAGGTTTATAGCAAAGAAAATTCAGCATTGCACCCGTGCGAAGCCGGGGCGGGTCGCTAGTGTCTTATAATTATCTCCTTCCGCCTGAGCCGAGTGTTTGCAAGTGAGAGCGCGGAACAAGCGATAGAGAGACACGATCGGCCTAAGCGTTCGGTTTGTGACGTATCTCTCTTCCACTCTAGTATGCAATTCATCAATGTTTTCTTATGAAGTTATCACGTAAAATTATCGTCTGTAAACCGACTTTACAGATAACCAATTTTTATTAAGCTATTGGATAGCTTCTATCGAGGGCCTTGAGCGCGGGGACCGAATCCAGAATTTCCGTAACGAAAAAAAACCTCACGCTCCCCACTCCGACGGGCACGGAGGTGTGGCTTGAAGGCCGAGCATTGTCTGACGTCGTTTCTTTTCGGCAGTCTTGTTGATACAAAATGCTATGCATTATCTTTACCGCGGCAGTCCCCGAGTGCCACACGTCTTTTTTATTATCAGATTACCTCACGTCTGCTGGGATAGATCTATTAATAACGAAACTAGCTATCTCTGTACCGTACAAAGCAGTTTGAGAATTTTACGTTTCGCTTAACAAACGGTTAAGTCGATTAGAAATTCAAATTGACTAAAAACATTTTGATTCCGTGGTGGGCGGGCCTAGCATTTTGTAAACGTTGCCCCGTGTTTGTTTCTGACAGTAATTTACTAAATACACCCGAGAGCAATAATAGGCTATTTGCTTTACAAATTCTGAGAAATTTCATGTAAATATACAAACTTTGTTCTTACTGGCTACTAAGTGAGTTTTTAGTCGGTAAAAAGTGAGACTTGGCAAACGCTAATAGCGCGGGAAAACACAGTGTGACATTTCTTCGCACGTTCTTTATAAATAAACTGTTTATGTTTATGTATTGTAATAATGATAAATGTAGTCATGTTTTTGAAATGAATAATTGAATTATTAGGTGGACATACTGTTTTGACAATTTTAAAAATATAACACTAGGTTTATGCTGGTACTTATTGTAATAATGATAAATATTTGATATAATACGTACTTATGACTGAATTTGAAATGCACGTGAGTTATTGAATTGTATAACGTTAATTATTAAAATGATATGTTTTTCTGTTTCCGACACAATTGTAAAATATTGTAAAATGGAATAAATAAATAAATAAATAATAAATAAACTATTACCAATAAACTATGTTTTAGCCGACTGCACCAAAATATGTATTCTTTTAGTATACAGTGTGTTCGTGTCTAATGTTAAGAGCCAGTTAGTTTCACAGACCTATACTCGTACCTCTCTTACAATGGAGAGCTTATTCAGATTATGAAAGTCAATATTATGGTAGGTATTGTAGAAACACAAAAAGAAATTGAGGTTTAGCTTCGAAATTTTCACAAAACTTACATAGTCCATATTTATCCAACGGCGACGGTAAAGAAAACATCATGAGGAAACCGCTGGTCCCGGAATTGACTCTGAGGCTTGTGTAACAGCAACCGATGGGCTTGTTACCTGTAAGCCGTCCACATCTGCTGAATTCCTGGGGATAAAGCCCTGAACATATTTTTTTAGTTATAGACACAACTTTGAAGATTTTACTTGCAAACCAAAACGTAACTTGCAAATAGAAAAGTGATGAAGTGTTTCGTCCGATTGGTTTCTAGTCTACGTTACGTAGGTAAGTAGTCATCATCATTATCAACCCGTAACAGCCCACTGCTGAGCTAAGGGTCTTTCCTCACACATGAGAAAGTAGGGGCTTAATCTCCCACGCGGCCCACCGCGGATTGGGAGATGGTGTTAAGCTAGTGGCCACTTTACAGTCAGAATTTTTCAAGCTAGCTGGGGGTATCGGACATGGCTTAACGACTTCCATTGTGCGTAAACACAAAGAAACCCGGGACCAACAATTTAACGAGGTACTATTTGCAAGCAATTAAAGCTGCATATTAACCAAGCTATCTCACGTAATACGGAGGCGCTGTCGCGTCGCGCGAGCTCTAACCACGACAGACCGAACGGTGCAAAAGCGGTGTGGCACAAGTTACAAGATTAAGTTACTCTTTCTATTGACGTGATATAACGTCTTATAAATCGATGAACGCCGGCAGTTAAAATACCTCAACAAGCAGTTTAAATGATCTTTAAATATTGGTATTGATATCGAGATTCTGTATCAGGGAGACTACGAGTACCACCCACCGTCCTTAGATCAAATAAAAAGTAAAGATGGAGCACTACGAAGGATAAACTGAAGCCTGAAAAAGTACGCCACGCTCTGTGCAAATTTTGTCGATTTATGATTTTCGTAACGTAACGACATTTGCAAGGTCTTAGGTACTTATACTATGGCGAGAGGCACTTTTTGACACTGATTGGTTTGAAGTTAATGTTTCTAAACGTATTGTTTTTTACCTACAAAAAATAAATGATTTTTTAATTTTGAAAGTAACGGCTGAAATATCGTAAATAGGGGGACGGGGGTTCCCCTGTTCTTGATTAATCGCAACCTAAATGTAAAGCGCCGATGGCTCGAACCGCCTCGATGAGCTCGGTCGCAATAACCACCGCAACATTGTCACAACAGATGCTAGAACCACAAGCGACCGTATTGTACAGCTCGGTGTTGCACTGACAAAACCACATTGGAAGTGTCTTCGGGTTTTTATACAAATAGATTAAATATATTGAATGGAATGGGTCCAAAAAATATTGATACAGATCAGCAAGTTCATCATCATCATCAACCCGTAGAGCTGCTGAGCTAAGAGTATTTCCTCACATATAAGGAAGTATGCCCATCGTGGATTGGGAGGTAGTATTAAGCTAGTGGCCACTTAACAGTCACAATTTTCAAGCCACCCAAGGGTATCTGACATGGCTGAACGACTGTTGTGCGTAAACACAACTAAAACCGGGAACAACAAGTTAACGTGCCTTCTGAAACACGGAAGCACTCGTGATATTATGCCCCTAGATGGTCACACTTTCATTGACTGACTGTGCCAAACGTTGCTAGCAACGACGGCAATTAAAACATGGCGGATAGGGCAGACTTCCACTTCAATGTGAGAATAAATACTTAACTTAAATAGAAAGAATATAACGGCAGAACAGTCCTAACCACAGATTTATATCAGTTAAATTATATCCAGTGATATATTAAATACACAGCCCACAGGTAAACACGAGAAAAGACTGGTCACCCTAACAATCTTACCGCTTCCAATCTTCAAGTCCATATTGCGGCCAACGTTTATTATCTAGAAAGAAACCAACTTCAATACAAGGTATTTTGCGGGAAGCCGCACAATAAACTGAGGGAAATCAAAGATGGCCGCCGATAAAAGGTAAAAGGCGTCTCTTACGGACAAATTGAAAAGAAACTTTATACGGGGTGTGTAGATTAAAACTGTTGCTTTTACCAACGCTCTGGTAAAACTAACCAAAAGTTTAACAAATTACTGTTTCATGTATACCTATGTAGTCATTCTGTTTATTTAAAAATTGATTTATGACTTTAATATATTGCCAGGTTAGCTAATTACGTAATAACTTAAGACCAGGGATGTTGCGGATGCCGATTTTTTCACATCCGCGGATGCGAATGCGGATGCGGATTTTTGAAGGCTCACATCCGCGGACCTTCTGTCTTAAGTTAAGACAGAAGGTCCCTTAACTAGAAACTAAATAAATTAAACGACTTGGATTATTACGTGAATCTCACATCTTTTTACGGTAGAAGATTTGAGTTGCGAGACTTGTTTTTCTTACAAGTTATGTTTTTGATGGCATTCGCCTATTCTTAACCAGTGTGATCGTTGCAAACGCACTGGTATCTAAAACCTACAGGTTTTCGAGCGCCTCATTATTTCGTCGTCGGTTTATTTATGTTCTAAAACATTGATTGTGATGATAATCAGTGAGGTTCGGGTTCAAATCCTGGCATGTACCAATGAGTTTCTCAAAACTTACGTACCTATTTATAACTATTTATAACTAGCTCGGCAGTGAAGAAAAACATCGTGAGGAAACCCGCAGGTCTCAGAATAAATTCTGAGGCATGTGTAACAGACCCGGTCCGGCTTCGGGCTCACCACCTATCACGTTAGTAAAATACCTCTGCCTACCCCCTCCGGGATAAAAGGCGTGGGTTTTTTTTTTAAACATTGGCTTAGTAAACAAAAAAAATTACAGAGTTTTAGGGCGGCAGCTCTACGAGTGCTGGGTAAATCAATACCACATTCGTCCTAATTATGTAAGTACTAAACATAAAAACATGCTAAAATATTTACGGAAAGCATTTAGAGCTCGTTAACAGCGCTCCCAATCTGGCAATTAGCGGTTGATCTTAATTAACTCTCATTAGACGAGGCTTGGCACAGTTGGCACCATTCGTTTACTGCTAATACGATCGAAGACATTTGATTGATTCCAATATCTCATAATTGATTGCTGTGTACCTACTTATTACTAATTGATTACTACGTGAAGAGAATTTATAATATTTAGTTATATACCTAATTTAGATTAATCTGCTTTTTGTTTTCTTAAAATCGGGTTAATACATTGTAGTTTACGGTTATCTAAATTAGTCACTTTTTATAATCTGTCAAAACGCAAAACTAAGGAAAAATATTGGATATTTATCTTCGAAATACCTACTCCTAATAATGTACTTGTTAACACTCGAGTTATGATTTTATTTCATAAACACATAACTATGGATTAAAAAGAATAGCTCCAAAATTAAATCTTTTGATTACTAGGTCACAAAAAAAATGAAGAAAATGAAATAATCTCACGCCTTTTATCCGAGAGGGGGTAGGCAGAGGTATTCCATTACTGGATATACCCACATTTCACGAGATAATATGTTGGACCCCTACACGTGATAGGTGGTGAGTCCATCGCCGGCCCGGGTCTATTTACACATGTCTCAGAATTAATTCTGAGATCTGCGGGTTTCTTCACGATGTTTTCCTTCACCGTCGAGCTAGTGATAAATATGTACTAGGTCACACTTTAATAAATAGTACAGGTACTATTTAATTTCGAGAGCTACGAGATATGCCGAATTGAGTAGGTATTTAACAATGTCGAAAAGGTAAGTAAGTAAATAAGAATTTTCTTGCAAAGTATAAGGGTCTTAAAAACAATTGTCATTAATCTGCCTAAAAATACTTATAACCAAAAAAACCCTGAAAAACTCTTAACTTTAACTATGGTTTGGATTGGCTGAAACGTCACGTGCAGTTTTGTCTGCCTTATAGGTATTCCGACTGCCAGCTCCCTGGGGATGAAGCGTGAGCGCATATTGACGGGCCTGTTGGCTAAGTTGGTAGAGACCCTGCCTTCTGATTCGGAGGTCGCGGGTTCGATCTCCACTCGGGGCACACGTTTGTGTGCATAAACTAAGTTTTTTACTAAAACTTTTGAGACTAAAACTATACTATAAACGGTTATTTATAACCGTGTGTGAATTGTGTCACCCAATTTACTATTATTATATTTATTTAAATCTGGAAGAACCGATGACCGATGGGTAAGAAAGGTGAAAAACCGGAAGACGCAGCGGTTCGTGGTCCCACCAGGTGGACTGACGACATCGTCAAGGTCGCGGGTAACCGGTGTATGCAAGCGGCAAGTTGCCGTTCGTTGTGGCGTTGTATGGTGGGAGGCCTTTGTTCAACAGTGGATGTCTTCCGGCTGATGATGATTTGTTTATATTTAACCCCGGCATGTACCAATGAGTTTTACGTACATAGTCATCACTAGCTCGACGGTGAAGGAAAAGCGGTGCATTCGTGCGGAAACCCGCAGGTCCCAGAATAATTTCTGAGACATGTGCAAAAGACCCGGACCGCCGATGGGCTCACCTATCACGTTTAGGGGTCCAAACAATATCTCGTGAAAAGTGCGTATACTAGAAATGGAATACCTCTGCCTACCCCCTCGGGGATAAAAGCTTGAGATATATATTTTTTTATATTTAATACTCCAGTTACGAACTTCTTGCAAACCATGCTTATTCCGTCCACTTCTCACTATCCCGAAGTTTTGATTCGAGTTGCGTAAATTCCCGAGACATGTTCCCGAGGGACGAGCAAGTGTCACGCGAGTTTGACACTGCTCTCGTTTATTGCTTCCCGAACTTCCCGCTCCAGGGATTCGGAATAAAATTACCGGGAAACTCTGTCTTGTTCCATCTGACATGTGCTTGGGAGTGTGTTTTACTGGAGACATTAGTTAAACTTCTATTAATACTTAACACGGAACTCGAAAGAATAAAAAAACCGACCAACTTGTATGATTTTCTCATGGATGCCATTGTCAGAACTGGACCAAATGGGACCACACGCCGGGAAGCACCAGCATTCAAAAAAAAAATCGGTTCACCCAGTCGAAAGTTCGAGGCAACAAATAAAAATAATATTAAACAAAAAAATTACTTCTAACAGGAAACTAATAAAAGTACTAGTCACCACTGCGATTTTCGAAGGTTCAAAGGTTTCTTTTTTTTTATTTAACTCGATTTTACTGGGATGCCATCATGAGATCCTGGTTTTCATAACATGGTACCTACTACCGTTGGGATACCTTGCCAACAAAAAAAGAATCATCAAAATCGCGATATCCGCAAACACCTTGCGAACACACATAAAAAAAATATACAGTCGAATTGACAAACCTCCTACTTTTTTGAAGTCGGTTGATTATCAAAGAGCAGTGATAGCCCTGTGGGTAGTGAATGTCAGGTCCCAATCCTGGTAAGGGCAATGTACTTACCGAAGATTTTTTTCAAAAACTTAAGTAAAAATATATATTTATCACTAGCTCGTAGGTGAAGCATCGTGAGTAAGCCCGTAGATCCTAAAATTGATTCTGAGGCAAGTGTAACAGACGTCCGGCAATGGGCTCACCACCTATCACATTTAATGGTCCAAAGACTATACTAGTGAAACGTAAGTACTTATTTCCAGAAATGGAATATCTCCAGCACGGGCAAAATGTCAGCGTATTTATTTCTGTCTTTTATCAACCGACCATAAAAAAGGAGGGGATTATCAATTCGACTGTATGTTTTTTTTAATGTTTGCTACTTCAGAACTTTCGACAGGGTAAACCGATTTTGATGATTTTTTTTTATTTGAAAGCTTTTGCTTCCCGTGTGGTCCCATTTTAATTTGGTCTAGTTCTGACAATGGCATCCATGAGAAAACCATATAAGTTGAAGTCGCTTTTCTCTTTAGAGTTCTATGTCATAAGTATTTAGGTATATTTTTCCCCATTGTGTGCAGCTATTTTATTTGCACTATAATTTAACGAAGCTCCTCGCCATACATAATACCGGCCCGCGGCGTCCCGCTATCTGCCTCACCCCATAACGTACACGATATAATGCGCTATAAAATTGTGCATACCGTTATCGGGGGCTGTTAAAATTCAATATAACGTGTCGGGAACCATAAAAAGCTAGAGTTACGAGTGTTTGCCGGTCGGCCGTGTACACGGGGACTTGAGCAAAGAATCCTACTCGAATAGACATTTTCTTCCATTTTCAACCGACTTCAAATAGGGGAAGGTTATCAATTTGACTGTATTTATTTTTTGTATTTTTTTTATGTTTGTTACTTCAGATTGGGTGAACCGATTTGGATGATTCTTTTCTATTTGAAAGCTAGCAACGGCATCCATGAGATAACCATATAAGTTGAAGATTGGAGTCCGTTTTTTATTCTTTAGAATGGTTTGGTTATTTGTTGTAACTTCAGTGGGAACGTCTCTCTACCCTAGCCACCGTGTGGTAGATACTTAGGTTATATTTATAGTTACACCAGCTAGCACAGCATCCCTCAGTCTGTATCGGGTTACTTGTTAGAGGAACAGGTTTACGGTCCCGGAGGAGCATAAAAATATCGTAGGCAATTTCCACTGGAAATCTGATACAACTTCTTTGAGACGAGATCGATGTTTTCATGAGACAGCTTTAACTGCTATTCGATATCATCTGTGCGTCATCGTCCTCTGAGATTTCACTACCGTAGATCGGTGAAAAATTGGTTATCTAACACTTTGACAGACGATAAATAAAAATACTTTCAGAGGTATTCCTTTTCATTGGAATGGTATTCCTTTTCATTGGAATGGTATTCCTTTTCATTGGAATGGTATTCCTTTTCATTGGAATGGTATTCCTTTTCATTGGAATGGTATTCCTTTTCATTGGAATGGTATTCCTTTTCATTGGAATGGTATTCTTTTTCATTGAAATGGTATTTGTTGGGTTCCGTACCCAACAGGTGCCAACAGGACCCTATTCTATTAGAAAAGTCTCTGTCCGTCCGTCTGTTTGTCTGTCAGCGGGCTACATCTCATAAACCGTAGACAGAAAGTTGAAATTTTCAAAGAATATTTAGTACGAGCGACCCGCCTCGGCTTCGCACGGGTGCAATGCTAATACTAAAACCTTCCTCTTGAATCACTCTATCTATTAAAAAAAACCGCATCAAAATCCGTTGCGTAGTTTTAAAGATTTAAGCATACATAGGGACATAAGGACATAGGGATATGAGGACAGAGAAAGCGACTTTGTTTTATACTATGTAGTGATTTCTATTGTCGCTATAACAACAAATACTAAAAATTAAATAAAGTTACAAATTAAAGAGGTATCCATACAAAAAGCATGTATTTTGACGTTTTTCGCTCGATTTATCAAATTCGTAAAATAATGGGAAAAGAAACAAAATAGTATATTACACACCTAGGTAAGTAAAATAAGAAATGTGTCAGATCACATGTAATGTGATCAAACATGTGATTTGAGGTTTTCTTATTTACTTTCCGATTTCTTAACGATGGAGACGGAAAGCGGCCACTTTGCTTAGTGCAGCGGGCCGAAATTTGCGTCTTTCCGCCCGGAGAGGTGATATTTTATTATATGCAAACGAAGCTCTTTTCATATGATAAGCCGCTTTCCATGGTAACCCTACTTTTTAATTCCTTGGTATACAAAAATATTGAACCGAAAAACCCAAGAATCCAAGTAGCTACCTAACAACCTAGTAGGTACCTAAAGCTGATCACAAAACATTTTAAAAAGTTATCGCCGACACCCGTGTAACAGATCTTGGCTTAACTCGGCACGACAGGCTTTTACACTTGCCCACATTAAGTTTAATGTCGAGTAGCGCGTCTTGTCGCGATTTCAGCAAGTTAGCGACACTCTACAACTTAGTGAAAATATCGAGAAAAAAAATATACAAGCGTCACAGAATAAGCGCAATTCCTCATACACCCCAATTAGGTAGGTAAGTAGTATAAAAATATGATGCCTTCGTACTTTAGTTGTAACTAACTAATTTCCTTAAATAAAGAGCAATAATAGTACGATATCCATAGGTAGCATTAAATTCAGCTATCCTAATTCATTTTTCCGAAAAATTTAATAGTGATTCCACCGTTTCGTTCAAATCGCCTTTCCACGGCAAAAGTGTATATGAATATTAAAGTTAACAAAAAAGTAAAAACGTGAAAACTTTCTAATTAGTTTTATACAAAAGGAGTACCTTTCATATTCAATGAAAATACAACGACAACATTTTTTTTAACAAAAACATTCCAAAATTTCATTCCCTTCCTTGGTCAAATAGTCACTCGGAATGATTCTTGTCATATAATTTCACTTGTTCACAGAAATAATCAAGTTATTTGTACTTAGTGATTAAGTTATTAGGTAACAATGATTTATTAAGAACATGAGATTTTTTAACAGTCCGCAACATAAAAAGAATCGCTACTAAAATTTTGTCACACGAAAATCTTCATTACCTTCCACACAAATAGATATCGTCTTAACTTTTTCGTACAACCCTATCGATGTGTTAGCCAGTCGCCTTCACCTCCCACGGACCCTATACAACCGAAACATTGAGTTGAGGACAGACGCGTGTCGCCGTGGAAAAATATATATTCATTATTAGTTCTGAATATCGAGTTTGTCACGGATAAGTACTCATTACACTCCATTTGTTTATTATGAAAGCGCTTGTAAAAAAGAATATGTTTTTGCGATAAAAATGTAGTTTACAGGTAGCCATCTAACAGTAATTTTTACTAGGATAAATGCCCGGTTGGTTTTAAAATAAATCGAGATAATCATCCAAAATCTCATTCCCCTCCGTATCATTACACTCCATATTCTTAAAATTTTAAACGGAAGGGAATGAAGTGTTTTGGAATGTAATGAACACATTTTAGTAATAGCTCATAATTTATTTATTTATTGTGTAAATATTACACATCACTTGCAGCTAAGACAAACATGATGATATCTTTAATTATTAAGGTTAGTTATAAAATAAACTTATAAATAGTTCGGTCCAGAATGGAAAAATAGTCTCAGGAATGGTGGTCAATGGTGCCAGTTTTTTTAGGTACCTACTCGCAGAACCTATTGTATTATAAAATCGTTTATTTTGTTAATAGGTAGGTATCAAATCCTGGCATCTACCAATGAGTTTATCATAACTTACGTACATATTTATCAATAGCTGAAGGAAAACATCGTGAGGAATCCAGCCGGTCCCAGAATTAATTCTGAGACATGTGTACACAGACCCGGTCCGGTGGTGGTCTCACCACCTATCACGTTTAGGGGTCCAAAGTATATCTCGTGAAAAGTGGTTATATCCAGAAATGGAATACCTCTGCCTACCCCCTCGAGGATAGAAAGGCGTGAGATATTTTTTTATTTATTTAGGTATAAGGTACGACTATGGCTAGAGAAAATAAAGCAATTAAACAAGAACTTTAGCCAAAAAAATAAAAAAGGATCCAGAAAAATATAGACTAGAAAAAAGATAAAGAAAGAAAACAATATCTAATGAGAAGGAAGAAGAAGAAAATGGCCGACAGGCAAAAAAGAGACCAGAGAAAAAGATGTCGAAAAAACTCTAGTAAATATTTGAATAAGTTAAAGGAAGAAAAGAAAATACAACTTACTTTGATATAAAATTCGCCACCTGTCAGTGTAAATGAAGATCGTATTCGTAATTTAACAGAGCCTGCAGATTTTGATTCTTTTAGTTTAATATATGGTACCAGAAGAACAACACAAACTACGCTTAAAGTATCATAAAGTAAAAGTCTGAACTAAGGTAATTCAAGTGTCGTTAGGAAGATGCGTCACAGATCCAAGAAAATTATTTGAAATTTGCAGAAAGAAATAGATAAACTTTAGAAGAAAAAGAGTATTCTAAGAAAACAAATTAATCAAGAGCGACAGCAGAGAATTAGGAAGACTAACAAAAATATATCCTACTAGATCAAGTAATTGAAGATATTGAGACTGATAAAATAGAGAGAGTAAAGAAAAAACTTTTATTTAGTGAAATACTGAATCGAGGAGTATCGAAAAAGTAGAAGTATTTCTAAAAACGAGAAGAGATCTTTTCTTGATGGATTAGTGTACGAATTTGTGTACCTATCTTTTGTAAAATTTTATAATGTTATTAATAATGCAACAAACGTTCACAGTTTTTGAACATACATAAACAAATTATAAAGCTTGTTGTATGTACCACGTATATTATTTTTACAAATACTAGTGTTCAATGTCATTTTTGTGTTGATTATAAATAATATAATCCTCAAATTAAAAATTTTTAAAAAACCTCATGCCTTTTATCCCCGAGAGGGAAGGCAAAGGTATTCAATTTCTGAAAATACCCACTTTTCACGAGTATATACGACGCCTAAACGTGATAGGTGGTGAGCCCATCACCGGACCGGGTCTGTCTTACACATAATGCTTGCTTCAGAATTAATTCTGGGACCTGCGGGTTTGCTCACGATGTTTTCCTTCACCGTCAAGCTAGTGATAAATATGTAAGTAAGTTTTTGAAAAACTCATAAAATAAAATAAACTTGATGATTTATATGATTTTAATTGAATAAAACAAATAATACACTACGCATAAATAACTTACCTATAATTTTAGTTAGATAGACCCATTAATTAATACAATATACTCTATTTTAGTAGTAAAATTTTCATTCCATTCTGCACTAAATCATTACACTCTCACCACTTCTCATTACCCTCCATACCATCATTACATTCCATTTATTTTTTTGAAAAGGAAAGCATTTTTCCGGGTGCCTTCCACGATAGACTACACCTAGATAATATCCAAATAATTTAATTGATAAATTACGCGAAACCATTACAAATTAAAATATTCCACAATTTAGCTCAGATTTGGACGAACCTGTGGAATCACTCTTAACACATAACTACCTACTTATTAAAAATACTTAGCTGAAATAGATTAAGTCGATAGTGAACAAACTGATTTCAGGAATTGCGCTTATTCTGTTACACATTGTATAGTATACAAACGCGCTGATGGGTCACCTGATGGTAAGTGACTAACGTCACCTATGGACGCCTGCAACTCAAGAGTCACAAGTGCGTTGCCGTTGAGGTGGGAGTAGCTCTCTTCTTGAAGGTTTGAAGCCCGTATCGTCCGGAAACACAGCAGGCGACAACTTGTTAAACAGACGGATGTGCGAGGCAAAAAGTTATGTAAAAATAGCATTGATAAGTAGGTAATATGAGTATCCAAATTCCAAACAAATTACCTACCTAATAATATAAAATATTCGTAATAAGTACTTACCTGCTTGTAAAAGGGTTTAATAGAACTGGTTGCTTCAAAAATGCATCTATTCTGACTAGTATCTCCAGATATGGAATACCTCTGCCTACCCCTTCGGGGATAAAAAGCATGTCGAGTTTTTCGTCATACCTATAACCTTATTTCCAACGGCCATCACTTCTCTACAAGTAGGTACCTACACACTGTAGTACAAGTAGTCCCAGAAAAGCTTTAGAGATATAAAAATACTCGTACCAATAAATCCAATGTACGCCGCGTCTTCTTTTATTCACGAGCGAAACAAACTTCTTAAAAGTTGCCGCTACTTTTTGCTTACAAGTCACAATGAACCGGAAGGTTCCGAACAGAAAAGATGCATTAAAATTCACTTTAGAGTTGCCGGCTAATGAAACGCTTGCGAAGGAGTCAATTCCAACATGCCGCATTTTATCTTAAGTTCCCCATACACGGGAACGATCGGTCTGTACGATCCGTCGCAACAGATAGATCGTAACGACGGATCGTCCGTGTATGTGAAGATCGTTAACGATTTACTTCATCGCAAGCGATATCGCAGATCGCAACAAATCGACTGTGTGTGGGCACTCGACGATCAACGATTCGATTTTTTCGTGTTGCCAGACTGTGGGCAATTTTACCACCTTTTATTTAATTTGCAATGTATGTATATAACTATGTAAGTTCGGGTGGAAACTTGCAACTCAATTTTGAAGAAGATATTTTAAACTGATGTATGTAAGTCCGGTTACAATGCAATATTATGGTACCACCAAGCTAGGAGGTGGATATCGCAACTTCTTAATGATTAGACAAAGATAACCAATTGAGCTGGTTTTTTTTGGTTTGGATGTCAATGCGTGGTTAGCCATGTGATGTCATTTTAAATCCAACACGGTGGAACATCCAAGGTGACGAGTTATTTTTAATACACTCTTACAAGATGGGTAATAAATGAAAGGGCCGAACTATACTATACGTGACATGGAATTTCTACTTCTTAATTTTTTTGTAGATAGAGGTATATAAGAGGGATTATTGACCAAAATATCAAAGCGCGGAGCGCAATAATTTCTGAAATATAATTTTTTGAAATTACAATAAACTAACCTCAAAACTGTACAACTTAAACGCGTTAAAAAGAAACTACAATGCACCCATCACTACATTACTAAATTACTCTTAATTCCTTATAATTACATACAACACACTTAAAAATACACTAACACACTTACAAACAGATATACTCTCACACATAATTACTTACACACAATCATTCACTAAAATAATATTAAAGAAAAAAAATGTCAAACTGATACATAGGTACACTAATATTATATAATATAATAATAATATAATCTCATGCCTTTTTTTTATCCCCGAGGGGGTAGGCAAAGGTATTCCATTACTGGATATACCCACATTTCACGAGAAATATTGGACCCCTAAACGTGATAGGTGGTGAGCCCATCGCCGGACCGGGTCTGTTTACACATGTCTCGGAATTAATTCATCGTCCACTAGGGCCACATACACGGAACGATCCGTCTGTGAGATCCGTCTGTACGATCCGTCGCAACAAAATTGACGCCCATACACGGAACGATCCGTCTGTACGATCGGTCGCAAGCGATCTGTCGTGTTGCCAGACCGTGGGCAATTACCCAAGCCATGGGCAATTTTTGTTTTTTTTTTAAAGAAGGGCGGAAAGGTCTTTGAATCGGTAAAATATGGGCAATAACGTTAAGTGAAATAAATGAAGAAACTAAATTTAATTTATCTAGTACAATAAAATTACATCGATAATACTTTATCAGACTGCACTCTAATTTGACATGTAAAATAGACTAAACGAAACGCATTGACGTTTGACATAATAATATGTCTTATTTTATTTTTATTTTCTTTTATTTGGGTTAAAAACAGTTACACAATAAATTATTATACTAGGGCTAAACATGGATAAGTGATAGGTAATTGTATAGTCAATCTCAATAACCACATATTAATAACAATGAAAGTAGGTATGCTAATGGGTAGACTATAATAAATTAAAATAGGATAAATATAATATTTATATATTAATAAGAGCAGTGATAGCCCAGACGGTTAAAGAGCCGGCCGAAAATCAGTGAGGCTCGGGTTCGAATCCTGGCATGTACCAATGAGTTTTTCAAAAACTTACGTACATTATTATCACTAGCTCGACGGTGAAGGAAAACATCGTGAGGAAACCCACAGGTCTCAGAATTAATTCCGAGACATGTGTAAACAGACCCGGTCCGGCGATGGGCTCACCACCTATCACGTTTAGGGGTCCAATATTTCTCGTGAAATGTGGGTATATCCAGTAATGGAATACCTTTGCCTACCCCCTCGGGGATAAAAAAAAGGCATGAGATTATATTATTATTATATTATATAATATTAGTGTACCTATGTATCAGTTTGACATTTTTTTTCTTTAATATTATTTTAGTGAATGATTGTGTGTAAGTAATTATGTGTGAGAGTATATCTGTTTGTAAGTGTGTTAGTGTATTTTTAAGTGTGTTGTATGTAATTATAAGGAATTAAGAGTAATCTAGTAATGTAGTGATGGGTGCATTGTAGTTTCTTTTTAACGCGTTTAAGTTGTACAGTTTTGAGGTTAGTTTATTGTAATTTCAAAAAATTATATCTCAGAAATTATTGCGCTCCGCGCTTTGATATTTTGGTCAATAATCCCTCTTATATACCTCTATATATAAATAATATAATCTCACGCCTTTTTTTATCCCCGAGGGGGTAGGCAGAGGTATTCCATTACTGGATATACCCACATTTCACGAGATATATTGGACCCCTAAACGTGATAGGTGGTGAGCCCATCGCCGGACCGGGTCTGTTTACACATGTCTCAGAATTAATTCTGAGACCTGCGGGTTTCCTCACGATGTTTTCCTTCACCGTCGAGCTAGTGATAAATATGTACGTAAGTTTTTGAAAAACTCATTGGTACATGCTAGGATTCGAACCCGAGCCTATACCTCTATCTACAAAAAAATTAAGAAGCAGAAATTCCATGTCACGTATAGTATAGTTCGGCCCTTTCATTTATTACCCATCTTGTAAGAGTGTATTAAAAATAACTCGTCACCTTGGATGTTCCACCGTGTTGGATTTAAAATGACATCACATGGCTAACCACGCATTGACATCCAAACCAAAAAAAACCAGCTCAATTGGTTATCTTTGTCTAATCATTAAGAAGTTGCGATATCCACCTCCTAGCTTGGTGGTACCATAATATTGCATTGTAACCGGACTTACATACATCAGTTTAAAATATCTTCTTCAAAATTGAGTTGCAAGTTTCCACCCGAACTTACATAGTTATATACATACATTGCAAATTAAATAAAAGGTGGTAAAATTGCCCACAGTCTGGCAACACGAAAAAATCGAATCGTTGATCGTCGAGTGCCCACACACAGTCGATTTGTTGCGATCTGCGATATCGCTTGCGATGAAGTAAATCGTTAACGATCTTCACATACACGGACGATCCGTCGTTACGATCTATCTGTTGCGACGGATCGTACAGACCGATCGTTCCCGTGTATGGCGAACTTTAGACTAGCCCACCGCGCAAGTCTCGATGCGGACGTCCCGTTCTTGTGGTAAAATTTGTGGAAAAACATTTTTTTAAATCGATCCAGCAGTTTTGGAGCCTCAATTGGCTCCAAAACTGCTTTTCCTGCTGCTGCTTCAAAATTACAATACAAAAACACCAAAAAATCTAATCTGTCCTCGTTAATATATTTGTGTGGAAGTGTAAACAAATAAATTATTACCTAGGCTTACACCTTATCCCCAAGGCGGCGACAGATGATACGAAGGTATAGAGGTACTTTAGTAAAAAAAACTTAAAACACCGTAAATGGACGCATATGAGTGGAATCCAAGCCGTATTGGCGAGAATGGGGAGTTTTCGGTGACAGCTGTCACTTGAGTATTCAAAGGTGTCAATAGATGGTGCTGATAGTGTATGGGTGTAAAATACGGAGAAACCGAAGCTCGACTCGACGGGAATAGGAATTTAGGTACCTAAAACAAGATCTGTTTTTTTGCGTTGCCTGCTGACGCGTTACACTCACTCACACACAACACAACAACGGCACATGACATCAAGGACGGATGTGTCACGTAAAGCGACACATCAGTGTTGAGTGTTGCCAATTTCTAATTCCCAATGTTGATCAGCGCCATCTAGTTCAATTTTAAGAATGTCATTGAAAATTCCTCATTAAAATATTATTTTCCATCCTTCAAATAATTATATTTTGAATTTGAACACATCATCACTATGATAAGTACTGGTTTAACATTCCATAAAATAAACCCTTTCAAGAATACATATCTGGGATTTTGAGGGTGCTGCTTCCAGTCCGCATGGATGGTTTGGGTATTAGAAAGGCTTCGTCTGTCGCTTTGCCTGTTTTTCTGTCTTCCACTTATGCTTCGAATCTCCTTACCGGTAAAATTTTTAACCCAACCTTGGGTTCCGTGGAGATTTTGGGGCTTGTGGACGCCAGGAATGCTTGGAGTGCGAGCTAAGACGTTTTTAAAGGACTTATCTGCGCGTCTAATCGAGGCAAGTGGCGACCCGAGGGCTGTCAGCTTCTCCCAAAGAATCAGTATAGCTGTTCAGAGGCCGGGGAATGCTTTCAGTCTTCTGGGAACATTGCCTCGATGCGGTGCGTTAAAGGATTTTTTTATTTGTAGTTTTATTCTAAAATGTATTTAAAAAATGTGTTTAATTTTGTAGGCATTCTTTTTTTTTTTTTATTTGTTATCTGAATTAAGAATTACATTTAAAATAAAGGAAAAGAAACATTTCAAAAATATTATGAACTGAATCGGCAAAGTGCCCGTCGGGCGTCGAGTTTCGCAAGCTTATTCTACTTCATGTAACAAACATGTAAAAAAAAAAATCCTCTGAGTATAATCTCTTTTTTAAACTAAGTGTACCTAATATAAACGGATATGACGACATTTTAAAATTCCTTGTTTTAGACTAAATAACCATCCGTACATCGTAGTTGTGAAGTTTATCCCTGAAAAACATAATCTTCCGAAAGTACCTAGGTACGTTATTCCAATGAACGTGTGCCCTAAAAAGAAACACCCACAACAACACACCGAAGCCGTCAAAATGAAACGTTATTTCAATAATTGAGTGCGACACACAACATTTCACGGGTCAGCTGGCACCGTAATGTAAACCCGAAACTTATTGAATAGCATTGGGAATGGGAATCCAATAAAAAGCTGTCAAACCCAAGTGTCTGATTGGACAGGTGATCCCTCGTGAAGTGACGCCGTGACTCGAGATGAATGACTGCGGTAAATAAAATACCTACTTTAAATATTATTATGTAGGTACAGTTCAGACTTTGAGTATTAAAAGAACAGGAGACGTCACGCGCACTAGTTTCTTTGCAAAAAGTCTGCCAATTTCTGCGCGGGGGACGAGGAAACGCACACAAATAATGTTAGCACAAACGCATTTTTTGACAAAACAATTAAACATCAACTTGAACTAGATGCACACAAATACATTCACAAATCCGAGCACTCCTTGAACTCAAAAAGCTAGTAGTATATAACAGGTATGATCGTTGACCGACACTTTTTTTTTGCAGAGGGGCTTGCCTGTCCTAGAGCACGTGGAGATTGACACAACATAGGACTTTGTAACATTCTTTTTACAATCCCCTTATAGGTCAGGCTCACCATAAGTGCACAGTTTCATGTGCCTTTGCACTTTTGCCTTGCCTTTCTGTACACGTACATACACCAACGCATTATTCCCGAGAGTTTGAGAAATAGTTTTTGGAAGTACCAGCTAGCTTGTCTACTGTGTTTCGGACATCGGAGAGTTAGTAGGTGAGCTCGTCATTCGTCACTGTTACACATGAATCGGAACTTGAAACCAACTTCAGGGTCTGCTAGTTTCCTCACGACGGACGTTTCCCTTCACCGTCAAGCTAGTGTGATAAATATAATAACAAATAATATAATCTTCAGTTAAAGTGCACTATCGATTTATTGTCGATTACGAAGAGACATTTCGAGGAGTTTTGGAAAAACTGTGTATTTTTTTGCATAGACTCTGAAGCAGAGCTAAAAATCTTTAATTTCGTGTCGTGCTGATGGCTAAATTGCCAATGCCTTAAAACAAAAAAAAAGTCAGATTGACACTGACACTGTCAATGTCACAGTTGTCTAGCAAAAGTGCAATGCCAAATGCGTTGGTTGCGGAGCAAGCATGTGTTTATTTGTTTGTAGTGTAAAATTTGAAATAATAAACTCAAACACAGTTTCTCAAGAAAATCAAAGTAACAATAAATATAGTTAGATATTTACGTCCCGTTGTACCCATAAAATGGAACACATACGACAATACGATTGGTAAGTTATTCGATTACATTTTACGAAATTGTGTACATAATTTAATCTCTGTATGCCTTACTTTTTCAGTAGTAAATATTCCAACTACTTTATCTCTCCACCCAGAGATCTAGAAATCCAGTTTTAAACTACCTAACTTAACTACCTAGTGAAGTATTTCTCCGTCAGATGATAGGTATGATACTAGACTTAAAAGATAAACTAGGTGCTCACCTATCAAGTGCTCAGTCCAGTAACATTGCCCGGGGGTACCTATCTCGGTTTCCCCCATTCCTGTGGGAATGATGGAAACCCTATCTTAGGGGGTTTCAACATTCTTGCTGTTGAGTTGATCCTAGCATTAGTAGAAGTTTTTCTTATATATTGGGACTGTGCATAAGGCCATAAGGCACATACATTTTGCACATACGTCTTAACTATTCATAATATTTTAGATAACATCCATGTACGTTTGTGAATAATAAGTTCATTTTTATTTCATTGTCATTTTAGGCTATAAAAATAAATCCAATCAAATTGTATGTTATTGATCAAAGTGGTATTTGGTGCAAATTATTGTTTAAGTAGACTTTGAGTACCTATATTCAATTTAAAATATATATTTATGTTCTGACTCAGGTATTCATCAGAACCAGATGGTGATTTTGTGAAAGAGGCTGATCTGGACAAATGTGTGACGGAAAAGATTTTACGCAATAAGTTCCACGATCCCCTCATCTCGAGTGAATCCGAGGATGATAACCGTCCCAAGATTGACTGGAGTCAAGTGTTCAATAAGAGGAATAATGTGAGTAAATTCAGTTCTCTACTTCCAATTTTTATTTTTACCTTTATATTTTTATTTATGTACGACAGCATATCTGGGACAGAAAAGTCAATTATTAGTTACAGCTACAGGCAACCCAACAATGGAAGGGAGAGCCTGAAGCATCTCCATTTAAAACTGCTTATAGTCAATAGACTGATTGCATGTTAGATGGCAAAATATATATAAATAATAATATATAATATATATAAATAATATATATATATATATATATAATAATAATATATATATAAATAATATATATATTATATTATATATTATATTATTATATATAATATATATATAAATAATAATATATAATATATATAAATAAATAATATATATAAAATATATATAAATATATTCGATCAACGCACTTCTGAAAACGCTGGGTCTAAAATCATGATGCAAACTAACATTACCAAAGCTTTACAGTAATTCTAATTAATTTATTGACAACTTGTACTCATTTTATCTGTAAATTTTTTTCAAACCACTATATTTATTATTTTACTGACCGCTTGTTCCGGAATCTGCCTCAGTCTCACTATCGTAAATATAACTAAGTTATGCCACCTATTTCAGTCTGAAAGACAGCATCATGTATACGCAGCGGGGCTCCGTGCCCTTCCCCCGTTTCCGAAGCTATCTGCCCTAAATGAAATGCAGCACATACAATGCCTGAAAGTACTGTGTGCCGAAAACCCCACCATTTTGGAAAGGGAGTTTATGGGGCGGCCGACTAAAATGGATTATAGGGTTTTTGAGGTAAGAATGATCTGAGTTGGAAGGGATACTTATCAATGATAGTAAAGTTTGTTTATACCTGTGTGTAATATCTTAACAAGCATCAGTCGAGGCAATCGATAGCAATAAAGAAATCCTATTGTCTTGAGATTATGTGGCTTGATGGGTTTGCGTAAAGTCTATCTAGGAATCTAAACAAAATTTCAGTGGGAGCGGACTCCCCTTATCCTAAATGTTTAGTTATATCATTTTTGTGTCATGTATAAAATAAAGATGTTGTTTAAAGTAAATAAAAATGTATACATGAAAAAGCATTATTCCAAGAAAATAGATCCACTGTGCTCAATACAACAAAAAAATAGTCATTTCTGGGCTCCACCATCAATGTAAGAAAGAGATGCAGGGTATCTTAAAATATTTAAGAGTAAAATTAAACTTTGGAGACCTTTATTATTAGACTAGCTTTTCCGAGCGATTTCACGCGCGTAAGTTCCGATCCTGTGGGAAAATTATAGCCCATGTTACTCCCGGGAAAGTTGGCTTTCCGTTGGTTTTCACCAATTTCATTACTTTATTCGTTACAAAAATACAAATCTCTCATCTCCATAATATTATAAGTGTAGAAAACAAAAACATTATAGCTTCATTTGGAAAACATATGTACTGTCATCATCATCATCAACCTGTAACAGCCCACTGCTGAGCTAAGGGTATGTACTGTATATTATGTATTTCTAAGGTATTAAAGAATTTTTGCACCATACCGTATATTTGTTACAGGAAGTTAAAAGCACGTACCTAACAGAGCAACAAGAATATTTACAGTGGGCTAAGACTCTTTGGACCACAGACCAGTGCCGGCGGGCAGTCCGCCCCAAGCCCACCATAGAGACGGTATATGATGCAGAGTTCAAACTAAAAGCCAAGGAGATGGAATCCTTCCCCAAGAAATATGAAATGGCCGCTCAGATCTCTTTGGACGCTAATGCTGAGAGATGTGAGATGACCCATCAAAAGGATTTAGTTAAGGTAAGATTGTAATTGAAGATAATAAACTGTCCTAACCATGCTTTGTGTAGAGTCGAAACACATTGATTACTAGCAGCACCCCGTGGTTTCACCCGCGTAGTTCCCGTTCCTGTTTGGATATGGGGATAAAATATAGCCTATGTGTTATTCAGATACAAAGGTTCATAAAAATCCGTTCAGTAGTTTTTGCGTGAAAGAACAACAAACATAAAACATACTTACAAACTTTTGTGTTTATAATATTTAGTAAGATTGATTTTATAGCTGCCATGTGAGAAAATCTCGGGATGAAAATTATTCCACATTCTAAAGATATGATGATGAGCTCAGTCAGTTCCCTCTCACTTTCTTTGCAGCTTTTGGATTTTATGTACAGACTTACAATTATTACTATCTTTTATCAGCTTCGCTCGCGCACGTTTATTTCACCCCCTTAGGGGTTGAATTTTGCAAAATCCTTGCTTAGTGGATGCCTACACTGTAGAAGCTATCTATGTACAACATTTTATGTCTCTAGACCCAGTGGTTTAGGCTTTGCGTTGATACATCACCAATCAGTCAGTCAGATTATCATTTTATACATATAGAAGATATAAACTAGGTGTTCCGTTCCACACAATTCCACCCGTGTAAGTCCCGTTCCCGTGGGAAAGTTACAGGACGTACCTATTACTCCTAAAAATGTAAGCTTTGCTTTTGAGAAAGAATTTTTAAAATTGGTGCAGTACTTTTTGAGTTTATTCTTATTACAAAAATCCAACTTCATAACATTAGTGTAGATGTATTGATTTACGTTTTTGTTTAAATTATTTCTCATTTATATTGCTACGTATAAATCATTAAAACTTAAGTTTATAATTGTTTCTGTTATTTCTTTTAATGAATAACGATCTGAAAGGCTCATTTTAGATTATATTTTTAACTGTGATATCGTTGGACAGGTGAAGTTGCAAGATCTGCCTCACATCCAGTACCCTGACTTGTGTGCAAGGAGGTTCTCAGTGTTGCGGCCCTGCTCTGTGCCGGAGCCCTGCGTGAAACATCCCTGCCGGTTTGTGCTGCCCAGTGAGTAACGCTTGTATCCATAACTATAAATAATAAAAATAATCGACGTGGGAGAGCTATGCTTCGGCACGCTTGGGCCGGCTCGACCGGAGTGATACCATACCGGCCTCACAGAAAACCAGCGTAACGGGCCATTTACACGAGGGCAATCCACTAAGACAATCCACTAAGTCTGCATACAAAAAAAACTTGAGGACAATCCATTCCATTGTCCTCACGTTTTTTTTGTATGCAGTCTTAGTGGATTGTCTTAGTGGAATGGCCTCGTATAAATGGCCCCTAAAGCAATGCATTGCGTTTCGTTGAGTGAGTGAGGTAACCGGAGGCCCCAATCCCCCTACCCCTCCCCTCCCCTCCCCCTACTCCCACCTCAAAGGCCGGCAACGCACTGACTCTCGAGTTGCAGGTGTCCATGGGCGACGGTAGTCACTTACCACCAGGTGACCCGTCTGCTTGTTTGCCCACTTTTTTATCATAAAAAAAATATATGTTGTCTGTAATGTCGGTTTACGGACGTTTTACGTAACAACATCATAAGAAACATTGATAAAAATTGCATACTGGAGTGGAAGAGAGATAGATGCCTCACAAGCCGAACGCTTTGGCCCATCGAGCATCTTTATCGCTTGTTCCGCGCTCTCGCTTGCACGCTCGGCTCGGGCGGACCGTGACACTTTTTCTTGCACACAGCCGGCGTTCATCGATTTCTAAGACGTTATGACGTCAAAAAATAGTTTATAAAAAAAAATACAACCCACTTACTAATATTTATGGATTTATAATCTGAAATAAATTATTTGAAGTAAATAAATAAATTTTGGGACACACACACACACACATGGTTATTTAGTCCCAAACTAGACAGGGCCTGTCTGTACTATGGGTCTAAACAACTGATAAACATACTTAAATAAATATCAAACGACCAGACACAAAGCCAACATACATGTTATATACACTAATGGCCCCGAGCGAGGATCGAACTCAGAATTCAGGGTCTCCTCTAACTGAGCCAACAGGCCCGTCCGAATCACAATGGGACTCCACTGTTGCAGACTGCTTTGTAAAAAGTGGTACTTAATAACAATAGTATCACTTATTATTTCATATTACTGATTATAAAAACTCATGTTTAACTCTTAAGTTGTAGTGAGTATGCCAAAATAACCAGTTTTGTAAACTTTTATAGGTGCCTGAAAGTGATTTGTAAAACTACGATAAATTTTATATGTCATCCGTTATGTATATAAAATTGTAATAATTTAAAAATAAATAATCTCACGCCTTTCATCCCCGAGGGGGTAGGCAGAGGTATTCCATTACTGGATATACCCACATTTCACGAGATACATTGGACCCCTAAACGTGATAGGTGGTGACTCACCACCGGTGAGCCCATCGCCGGACAGGGTCTATTTACACATATCTCAGACTGAATAAGTATGTGATAATTAGTAATAATTTCTATGTGAAATAAAATATTTTTTACAAACAAAAAACTGTTGCAGATGAAACATCCATGTCGCTGTTACCCCTGACAGAGATACACAGGGAGTTAGCGCAGTACGCATTGGACAACGACTCGGAGCACATAGTCAGCGAGGCGGCTCTCAGATGCCTCGTGGAACTGGAAAGGCAATGGACGTTTCCCTTGTCGGTGTTCCACGTCGTCACGGAGGGTGAGTAGAGACCAGTTTAGCTTGACCCCCGATAGTGAAGCTACGGACTTGAAGCTATATTTATGACTCAATTTCTTTGTTTGCTTCAATAATAATAATAATCTCAGGCCTTTCATCCCCGAGGGGGTAGGCAGAGGTATTCCATTACTGGATATACCCACATTTCACGAGATATATTGGACCCCTAAACGTGACAGGTGGTGAGCTCATCGCCGGACCGGGTCTGTTTACATATGTCTCAGAATTAATTCTGAGACCTGCGGGTTTCCTCACGATGTTTTCCTTCACCGTCGAGCTAGTGGAACATGTACGTAAGTTTTTGAAAAACTCATTGGTACATGCCAGGATTCGAACCCGAGCCTCACTGATTTTCGGTCGGCTCTTTAACCTTTTCTTTTTGTTTGCTTCAAATATGGTTACATTTCAGGTGTTAAGTATGTTAATATGGAAGGCATACTATTAATTGGCATGCAAAGAACATAATTAAAATATACAGTTACCGACAGTTAACATTTTCAATTTTAAAATTTACAATTTAATTACTTAACCGAATCTGTCCTAAAGCCTAGAACGCAATTTCCTTTTAAAAAATTTGAGGAATATTTTAGTATTCTTTAAAAACAAAAATTAAAAAAGTAGTTTTTTTTTATATCTAGAATAATAACCATCTACACTACCGCAAAAATATACAAAAAAGATTGTGTGTACAGACACGGTCCCGTTACAGTTTTATTATATGTACTTATAGATTTTAAGATTGATTACGTCATTCCCAGATGGTGACAAGAAGCCTGTGCTCGTGCTGGGATCTGACTTCGCGCTATCGCGACCGGCAGCCCCAACTCGCACCTACAGAGCCTATAGGCATCTATTGACCAACGCTTTCATACCGTAAGACTATTTTTATTTAATACTAGCGGTTTTGGTCTCACCTGCGTAGATCCCGTTCCCGTGGAAAAACGGGAATTAAATATAGCCTATATTACTCAGGGACATTGTAGCTTTCCATTGGTGAAAGAATTTTTAAAATCGGTCCAGTAGTTTTTGAGTTTATTTATAACAAACATACAAAGACACAAATCGTTCCTCTTTATAATATTAGTATAGACAACCTCGCTTCGCTTCGGTTTATCTTCTGAAGTCTATAAGGTGTTGGCATGGAATATAAATGAAAGTTTTAGTTAAAATTCCTGTTTTAATTCCTAAAATTTTCGTTGAAATCCATAGAACCTATCCGTGACAAACTTTTATACACACAGGCAGACAAAAATTTTAAAAACGTCGTTGATGATTAGGCAACATACTTTGAACTCACAGACAATTAAATTTTATTACATTGTTGTAGATTGTAGTGCACGTGTAGTAGTTTTGGACACTATTCATTACAAACAAACATACAAAATAAACGACTGTCTCAAAAGGGCTTGAACCCAGAGCCATAAAAATTAATAATAAAAAAACTGATACAGGCCCCTAGAAAAAGCGAAGTTGTTGCCGTCGAATTCAACGGAGGAACCTCCGGACGAGCCCATGGACAGGCTCAGTGAAGATGTGGACGAGCTGGACGTGTCCAGTGACGAAGAGGACCAGCTCGTCATAGACGCAGGTCAGTGCGAGAGGTTGTTGGGTTATTGTCCGTTTCGCCGCTAGGTGGTGCTAGTTAGAGCTCCGTACAATTCATATTAGTCCAGTCAATCTAGATTTCAATTATATGTGTTACTAACCGTTCCACGAGGTTCCCGTTCTTGTGGGAATACGGGAGTAATAAATAGCCTACTAGCGACCCGCCCCGACTTCGCAAGCTAATACTAAAACCTTCCTCTTGAATCACTCTATCTATTAAAAAAAACGCATCAAAATCCGTTGCGTAGTTTTAAAGCTTTAAGCATACATAGGGATATAGGGACAGGGAAAGCGACTTTGTTTTATACTATGTAGTGATTACCGAAAACGTATTTTATTTTTAAATAACATATCTTGTAGGCGACGATGGAGAAGAGACAGAGCAACAAGACCAGCTGAAGCACAACACGAAACAAGAAAAACATTCGACTAACTCTCCGCCCAAAAACAACGAGAGTGAAAAGGATAGCAGTAACAAATACGTGGAAAAGGATCAATATTACAACTGCACTTGCAAAGGTGAGTGAACGGAATATAATAATAATAATAATAAATTTTCTTAAACCAAGAAAATGAGACACAATTGAATTTTGAATTGTTCTGGTGCGCATTGGACCTGCGCGGTGCTTGACTGATGACGACTACCGGTCAAAGATATTAAAGTAAGGATGAGTTATATTCACACTGCGCTCGTTTGAAAATTGATCCCCTACCAGTGTGCTACAACATGTACATACTTCTTAGCGTATTTATAGGATACAACATGACGCGGCAAGATGATACGGAACGAATAATAAAGAAAAAGAGAGCTATCTGTTACAAGTTGCGCTTAAAATACGACTTGAAATACAATGCGACTAAATAAAATGTGGTTAATAACCTACATTTGTCGGCCTCATTTTCCGTGCTCTAGTAACATATCTACTTCTTTCTATATATAATATCTTTGCTACCGGTCCATTTGTTAGTAAGATTCACTTATGATTATGTTAGTCGACCTCTCAATACAAAAAAGTGATAATAATTATTGTTACTGTCAAACCTTATGTCGCCAAAAGCGGGTTTTTAATAGAGTGCATTTATATTTAATTTTGTCGCCATAATGATTAAGAAAATGTTGTATTTTTTGTTGACACTTTATTTGGTGCTGGTTTATTTGCTGTTTAAATTTATGATCAGATACAGCTACGTTTTGACGTATATTACACGATATTTTTTTATTTAAAATCTGTCATTACCGTACACATACGAAAATAAAAACTATTTATTAGTTTTTTTTAATACCTACACAATATGGCTGCCGAGCAATGCTTTCGAGAGGCAATATAATAATATCAGTACCTGTCAGACCGAGACTCGCTTGTTCTAACACCGTTGTCGCTAACGTCATCTCCCGGAGGGTTGCCTTTTTGTTTTTTAATTGGAATTTTGCAGGAAATCCAGTTATGCAGTTGAACCTAAATTGCAAAACTGTATCTGTAAATAAAATTTCATCAAAATCGTTAAAGCTGTTGCCGAGATACCCAAAATATAACGTAATAATAATAACATAATTAGTAAATACATACATTAATACAAGAATTGCTCGAGAGAAACTTTTTCTTTAAACGTCTTTGAATATGTTATTAAAGTCTAAAAATCCGTAACAACATACCCACTTTTCAGCTATTTCTTTCCTGGCGTATTATGAAGAAACTTGGCAGCTATTGTATTTTTTTTAATAATTACAGGTACAGAGTTTGAAAAACCGCCGCCTAGATCGTTTAGAAGATGGCAAATGAAGAATTTAAGCAATAAGAATAAGTATAACGTTATTGTGCACTGTTCACACAAGGCTAAGGTTAGTAACGAATAATAATTAAGTTTTTAGAGGTTTAAAGACCTTTTCTTTTGAGAAAATCACTTTTTAGTGCTTACTTACGTTATTTAAATCTTTACTTAGATATTTAACTTATTAGAAAACTTCTCTCACAGGTCTCAGAATTAATTCTGAGACATGTGTAAATAGACCCGGTGCGGCGATGGGCTCACCACCTATCACGTTTAGGGTTCCAATATATCTCGTGAAATGTGGGTATATCCAGTAATGGAATACCTCTGCCTACCCCCTCGGGGATAAAAAAGGCGTGAGATTATATAGAAAACCTCTATAGCGCCGTGTAGAACTCGGCCGTCTGTTGGAGCTTTCTATGTAGTGTCGCTACAGATTAATGGGATCCTTAGAAGACCTGATTGATGGGAAGGCCTAAGTCCAGCAGTGGACTGTGGGCTGGTAATGAAGAGCATCTATTTTCAGGGTCCGTGTTTTGGAAGGCACGTTAAACTGTTGCTCCCGGTTTTAGTTGTGTTTACGCACAAAGTCGTTAAGCCATGTCAGATACGCGGTGGCTCGAATAATTCTGACATGTGGCCACTAGCCTGACACCATCTCCCAATCCGCGGTGGGCTCGCGTGGGAGATTATGGCCCATACTTCTTCATGTGAGGAAAGACCCTTTGCTCAACAGTGGGCTGTTACGGGTTGATGATTTTCAGGGTCGCGCTGGGGAAGTGATCCTGGAACCCATACCGGAGTACCAGATAGACGTGGCTGGCAGCAAACAGTCTTCTGATACGATCAGGGGCCTGATGCTGTCCTTGTTTCTGAGACGAAATGCAGTACTCTTTAACGGTTTGTATCTCATAATAGGGTTGTGTCCTACCTAGTCAAATCAGTTACTTTTTACGATCTGTCAAAACGAAATTTTACTATGGAAAATGTACTGAAATAGCAAACCGTGACGTCATAGTTTTAGTACTCAATTGCAGCACTTTTTTTGATTGTTTTATTATTTTTAAATTTGCTATAATTGTAAATTGAAAATTGAAATACATAATTTGAGGTGTTTTGGGATAATCTTTTTAATGTATGACTACTCGCCATTTAATTTCGATGCTGTATATATATATATATATATATATAATCTCACGCCTTTCATCCCCGAAGGGGTAGGCAGAGGTATTCCATTACTGGATATACCCACATTTCACGAGATACATTGGACCCCTAAACGTGATGCTGTCAACTACCCAATTATTTATTTATTTATTTAATTAATTTTAGGGAGTTCTTCAGCTATATAATGGGCAATGATTTTAAACATCGGGAAGCCAATTAAAGGTCTTAATTCTTGGAATATTTTAGTAAAACGGTGGACTCGATTCTGCAAACTACCTAAAACTCCTAATTTTAAGTTAGCCTATCCTTCTTTATAGAATACGGAAGAAAAAGGACAGAAACAAACCATAGATTATAGAGTAATGTCAAACTTGTAAAAACCGACTAATTTGATGTCTTAACTGTAACTTTTATCCATGACCTCCTTACATCGTTGCTAAAAACGTGTATTTGAATGCGTCCATAAGGTTCAATTTTGTTATTTCGATATTTGTGACGTTGTAAATAAATATGGCGCTTATTTCTGTCCCTTTCCTTTCCAAAGCGGTGAAAAAGAATAGAGCTAACTTAAAGTCCGGTATTATTTTCATTTAATGTTAACAGTAGGTAATGGATATTGAATATGCAAATAATAGTCTTTTAAGTGCTCTTGTTGAAGTTGGTTTGTAAAAAAAATATATATCACGCCTTTCATCCCCTTGAGGATGAAAGGCGTGATATAATTATTTTATATAATTATTTGAAGTAAATAAATAAATTTTGGGACACACACACACACACATGGTTATTTAGTCCCAAACTAGACAGGGCCTGTCTGTACTATGGGTCTAAACAACTGATAAACATACTTAAATAAATATCAAACGACCAGACACAAAGCCAACATACATGTTATACACACTAATGGCCCCGAGCGAGGATCGAACTCAGAATTCAGGGTCTCCTCTAACTGAGCCAACAGGCCCGTCCGAATCACAATGGGACTCCACTGTTGCAGACTGCTTTGTAAAAAGTGGTACTTAATAACAATAGTATCACTTATTATTTCATATTACTGATTATAAAAACTCATGTTTAACTCTTAAGTTGTAGTGAGTATGCCAAAATAACCAGTTTTGTAAACTTTTATAGGTGCCTGAAAGTGATTTGTAAAACTACGATAAATTTTATATGTCATCCGTTATGTATATAAAATTGTAATAATTTAAAAATAAATAATCTCACGCCTTTCATCCCCGAGGGGGTAGGCAGAGGTATTCCATTACTGGATATACCCACATTTCACGAGATACCTTGGACCCCTAAACGTGATAGGTGGTGAGCACATCGCCGGACCGGGTCTGTTTACACATGTCTCAGAATTAATTCTGAGACCTGCGGGTTTCCTCAAGATGTTTTCCTTCACCCTCGAGCTAGTGATAAATATGTACGTAAGTTTTTTTTTTAAAAACTCATTGGTACATGCCAGGATTCGCCTCTCTGAATTTCGGCCGGCTCTTTAACCGTCCCGGCTATCACTGCTCATACCTTGTGTATATATATATATATATATATATATCGATACTTCTGGGCTCAAAGGTCGTAAAGGACATTTGGTCGTAAAGGCACTTTTGACATATTCTTACTCAGTTTTTAATTCTCTATCGATCTGTATATTTCGTTTTGCGATATTCGCCAAAAAATGTTGTTTACTACCCACATTTTTTGGAGCGCTAAGCAACATTTTTAGAAAAATAACGACGTAAATAACAAAATGCCTTCAAAATATAATCACCATGGTAGTAAAGCAAATCATTGACAATAGGCTATGGCTGTAAAATCATATTTTTTAACAGTTGTCCTTTACGACCTAAATACGATCGAAATAATTATATGATTGTCCTTTACTACCATGGATGTAAAAGTTATATTTTATCAATTGTCCTAAACTACCTTTAAAATAATTAATTTACAATTCTATTCTATTATTCTATATATTATTATGCCATTCTAGTCTTTGACAATCGTGTGAAATGTGAAGTTAGTTTTATTATAACAATAATAATAAATTGTGGGACACAGTTCACACACGGTTATTTAGTATTAAACTAGTAATTGTTATGCATTGAAAACTCTAAAATGAACCCCTTAAAATAAAAGTACAATATTATTATATTTTTGTTCTAACCGCTGATAATACATGTTAGAAAACAGTTTTGTTACCCACCAAAAAGTTTATTTATCTACAAACCCCTAAGGAAACCTAGCTAATTTTCGTGAATCTCCGCAGCAGCAGCGTTCAAACATATTTTGTAAAGTAACCAAAACTCCTAGCACACTCGTTCTTACCCAATTTGAAACTCATCATCCCGGTTTGGATGTCACATCACCTATTACATCCCTTAAGCAACCTGCAGCCTCAACGCCTACGGAGGCTTCATCTACTGACCTTAGGCTGATTGTGTGCTCGCAACTTGAAAACTTCAAAGTTAATTCTTGCTGCTCTCCACAGCTGCCTTCAAACTTACCTCCTGCAGCATTTGAAGTTCCTGACATTAATGACACCCGTTTTGAGACTGGCGATCAAATTTTGGATGCTACTACACCTATTTCATCCCTCCAGCGACCTACAGTATTATTCCCTATGGCAACTTCATATAACGCTGCTATTCTTGAAAAAAGTTCAAATGCTAAATCTATACAAGGGCTACATGTTCTAGTGCTAAAGTAAATAAATCTGAAAATTTCGACAATCAGGTAGATGCTACAACTGTATCTGACATATTATGAGGCAACAGATACACAACAATAAATATCGACCAAGTGTTTATTCAATATTCTATGGAAGAAGACGCAAAGACATATGATGATATAGTACTGTTTGAAAAAACATCAAGGAAAGAAAAGGATACAGGAAAAGGGAAGGGACAGTTCAAAAGAAAGAAAAGTAAGCCTAACAGTGAGGTGCAAGCAGTAAAATATGTAAATACTATAAATGAGGTAGACTACCAATAGCTGAATACACAGATCTGTTTATCTAATAGCAGCAGCAGCTGTGATAGCCTTACGGTTAAAGAGCCTGATGATAATCAGTGAAGCTTGGGTTCAAATCCTGGCATGTACCAATGAGTTTTTCAAAATTTACGTACATATTCATCACTAGCTCGACGGTGAAGGAAAACATCGTGAGGAAACCCGCAGCTCCCAGAATTTATTCTGGGGCATGTGTAACAGATCCAGTCCGGCGATGGGTTCACCACCTATCACGTGTAGAGGTCGAATATTCTCGTGGAAAGTGGGTATTTCCAGAAATGCCCTGCCTACCCCCTCTGGGATAAAAGGCTTAAGATTATTTTTTTAATTTCTTTATCTCATAAAGATTTTAACTTAATTTTCATGTTTTATTTGTTTAAGTAAGAGTCTTTTGTAGTTCGTAATGACTTCATATAAAAAAATACATTAAATAAAATATAATTATTAATGACTTTATACAAATTTACTCCTAATCCCCGATTAATCGCCTTAGTGAGATGTCCTTTACTACCTAAAAAATATTTATCATGTCATTTTTTCCTAAGATACTTACATAAAGCAAAAAAATTGGGGGTTAAAGGCACTTTTTTTGTAATTTTTTGGTCGTAAAGGAAAACTATTTCAGAAAGTATAGCATTTACATAGTTTATTTATATATATTTAAAAAGAAGATAACATTTTAAGTATTTTATTTCTAGGTTTCATTAATATAGCTCCAGAAACAAAAAAACTACATTCAAATTTAAATATATTTTTTTGTTTTTTCCTCCTCCTGAAAACTTACGTTTTGTCCTTTACGACAATTGAGCCCAGAGGTATCGATATACTTACCCTCGGACCTTTATACGGTACGGTTTGCAGTAAGACTGGACAGCGTGACTGGCGACGTGGTTACAGTGGATCAAGCTACCATAGACGAATGGAACCTGCAGCATAAGACCTCGGACCAGATTCCCGTTCTGTGTGGCGAGATCCACGCCGCCCTGTCGCAGCTGCTAGGCCTGATGCCCGGCCACTACGTGCTTCACCACGAGGTCAGACACCATTTTTTTTTTACATACATACATACATACATATGCTCACGCCTTTTTCCTGAAGGGGTAGGCAGAGACAACAGCCCGCCACCTGCTACCATCCTGGCATACCTCACGTGCCTCATCCACATCCATCAATCGGTTCATACAAGCTCGTCGGTTTCGGGTACTCTTTATCTGGCTTTTTTTCAATACATCGCCGATCTGATCGATGTAAGTACGCCTAGGTCGCCCTCTGCCGACTCGGCCACTCACAATCCCCATATATATTTGTCTCGTTAGACGTTAGTTTTTTTATTATTAATAATAGGCAAACCATTTGTCTGCCATCTCACCTGATGGAAAGTGATGATGCAGACGACGATGGAGCATGTTTGCCTAGATAATGCCTATTCACTCTTGCCTTGAAAAGGCCCAGGTTATAGGCAGGGAGTTCCATTCCTTAGCCGTTCGCATTAAAAATGTTGAAGCGAAGCGCTTTGTGCGAATATTAAGTAGGTCTACAACGTAAGGGTGGAATCCCAACCGGCGCCTCGTGCCCCGGAGATGGAATGGGGAGGGGGGTATCAGGTCATGAAGTGACTTCGCACATTCACCGAAATGAATCCTGTAGAATACCGAGAGGCAAGCTACTTTGCGACCATTGTAGATAATTGGAATTAAAACTCATATTTCACAAAATAGCACACCCATTTTTCCTTTTTTTATTTATTTATTTATCAAACTAATTTCTTTCTTAAATACTAATACAGTTCCCCGCAAAACTGTTTATGACAGTTTGTCTGCAGGTATGAGTCTCATGTATTATATTATTTTTACATTTAAGTTAGTGAATGCCTACACTGTATAAGCTATCTATGTGCAAAATTTCAAATGTCTAGACCCAGCCGTCTAGGCTGTGCGTTGATACATTACCAGTCAGTCAGTTTATCATTTTATATGTATACAGGGTGACTTTTTTTTACCGTCTGGAAAAAAATGTGGTGTGATAGGTAAGTGTAATAGATTCATTTGGCAATGTTACTTAAAAATTATTTTTTTCTCAAACATTTTTTTTCTTTCTTAAACTAATATACATTACTCAATTGTAGTCATGAATACACACTGAAATATTTGAAATAGTATTTTAAAAAGAAACAGACTCGTAGCTTCTATTTATGCGCAATTTACCTACAACCGCCAGCTGCGCGTGTTACTGTGCGTAGTTTTCTAGATTTTGTAAATTACATTAAACATGACTATATTTAACAATTAATCTCGTGTATAACTTCAGCTCTAGATACCTTATACGTAATATTTTTTTCCGGACGGAGTATATTAATATTTATTTAAGTATGTCTATCAGTTGTTTAGTACCCATAGTACAGGCCCTGCCTAGTTTATTACTAATAATTAAAATTTCTTTCTTAGCCCAAACACGGCGCAAACGCGCTGCTGTACGTGCCGAAGCCGACACCTAGCGGTCACACGATGGAACTGCGCTTCGAGCAATCTGAGGTCGATGAAGCTAAGAGCGCCCTCACGGCTCCCAACCTAGCTCCAGTATTGCTGCCTGCCCACAAGTAAGTATACTAGTATATATTATGTCGCAACCTATCGCATGCATCGGCTTTTAAGAGTGCTAAAATTACCGAAATATGTTTGGATTAGGCGCACAATGCCACATTCGCAAAAATGACACATTGGAATTCCGCAAAATGTCACATTCTCAAAACGCCACATCGCAAAATGTCACATTAGCAAAATGTCATTTTCTCATAATGTCACATTCTCGAATGTTTTTTTTATTTTGAATCTTATTTTGATAAAATGGCACTTTGTTAGTGTTACATTTTGCTAGTGTGGCATTTTACGAATGTGGCATTTTGCGTCAGTGTGTCATTTTGTGAAAGTGGCATTGTGCGCCTAATCCATATATTTATTTTCGCACTTGTTACTTTTAGCATACAGTACATATCAGAATGATATTAATATGATATACAATAGGGCATTTTCCGATTTATTAAAAACTATTTTAATTTGAATATCGGGACGAAATATTTAACAGAATACTAAAAATAAATTTATTTATATCCATTTTCTCAATTGAAAACGATTATTGGCTTGAATTTACCGCTAAAACGCTCCATAAGATGACTTTTTATCACGTGACCAGAAAATACCCCATTGTCAGATTGACACTGAATCGTATAGAATTCGACTTATGAGAAAAAACTATACAAAAATGTACCAACCGCTTGCCTAGGTTCCGCAAGATTCTACCCTGCGCGTTCACGCCCTTCCCGAATCAGCTGGCAAAGGACCTGAAGAAACCATCCTTCAGGCAGAAAACCCCTCCACAGGCCATCAAGGTAAATACCCCCTCTATGACTTACGGTGACATCTTCAACCCCCCCCCCCCCCCCTCCCCCTCATTTAACATCAGAGTGCGGATAGAGTCAACATTTCAAAATATTTTCAATAGGAGATAGTTCTGCATTGTTTCGTCACTAGAGGCGCTACTAGCGTATTGAATTATAGTGATCTGTGGTAATAACTTTTTTTAATAAGTACAATTCATGGCATAACATTCATGAAATAAAAAAATTGTAGGCATACAAACAGCAACACTCTTGGATTACTATTAACCTCTTAAGCCAATTCTCAGAACACAATTGATTTTTAATTGGTACGGTGCGCATTGGAACCGCGCGATGCTCGACAAATTAGAGAGAACAGAGAGAAGGGATAAATTTCAACCTGTTAACTTTTGTCTTCGCAAGTAATGATTCGTAATTCGGGCGTATTGCAAATATGTTTTATCGACCAGACAAAGACAGACCAATACAGTTTCTGGGAAGTTTATAATTCGACGAAATTACGAAGTTACCTACTTAGCAACCGGTTAGTTTTGCAACTGTCAACGGCAAAAGCCAGTCTCTTTCTAGCGATATTTCCTGATAATTAAAATTTGTAGTATTCATTAGTAAGAGTATTGCTGTTTGTATGTACAAATATAGACAAACACTGCCTTGTTATGGTTATAATTATATTTTCGGTTTATACGGTACGGTATGCTAGTGGCGAAATAAATCCTCCCGTCTAGTGAGAAACGGCAGAACTAATCAGACATATTTATTTCCTTGGCAAAGACAATAACAATTTTTGAATTAATGATTTTGAAGGTTGGAGTTCCTAATTGGGCCTGAAACATGGCGTCCATTTCTAAAGTTGCTTTCCAGGAACAGTAAGTAATCCCTTCAATATTCAACTCTATACAATAAACAGTAAGGAATACAATTAATTTTCACTTGTTCTGTGCTGTGTTAGTTGTTACCACTTTATCTCGATTGTGTTTTGAAATGTCGAAATTGTTTGGTTGTTGTTAGCTTGGTGGCGAGGACAACACGAGCAAGGTATCGGCGGTCCGCATTTTCACTATATAAAGGAGCGTAGGACTCCTCGAACTGTCTGTCTGTTTGACAATCGAGTGAGAACTCGCGGTGACGCTTGTGAAACGAACGTAACGTATTAACCTTGAATTGACAATTGGTGTTTTGGAAATCTCAGATCAAATGCAAGGTAATGACTGCTTAAACAAACGGTTGCGACTTCAGAACGTGCTAGCAGGTGACAAGGAGATTTTAAGCATTCTGTGACAGTGGTTTTCAATAAGGTCGCCAAACTCGAGCAGGTTAACTTCTTAACGGTCATAGGCAGTTTAAATTTTTCATTGGTTTTGAGAATATTATTTCAATTACATATAATATTTGGTGGTAACTATTTTCCCTCTGCCCGTTAAAGTGTAACACAGTCACTTTAAAAGTTGCAATTCTAATTGATGTTATAAGTCAATAAAATAAATAAATAATCTTACGCCTTTTTATCCCCGAGGGGGTAGGCAGAAATATTCCATTTTTGGAAATACTCACGTTTCACCATTATATTCTTTGGACCCCTAAACGTAATAGGCGGTTAGCCCATCGCTAGACCGGCTCTTTTACACATACCTCAGAATTATTTCTGGGACCTCCTGGTTTCCTCACGATAAAATATCATATTTAAAAATAATAAAAATGTATGTACGCGATTCATGTTACACTATTTTTAATAAAAAGACATATAACAAATTACTACTAACTGTGGTATGTATGGTAAAATTCTGAAAATCTCCCAGAAAAACCTTCCTGTTTTTACTAGCGCCTTATGTTGTTATAACTGTTTGTTTATGCTCTCATTGGCAACACAGATCAAAGTGTGGCAACACTGCATCGCCGGAAAAATGACGTCTACTTGACACATGTCAAAGTGACTTTGACAATTGGCTAGAAACAAGTTGAAAATTACATCAAAAGCTACTGAATCGGTTTATCAGATGCTACTGAACTGATTTTGACTCATCAACTACTGAACATTCATCTCAAAGACTACTGCTTCAAGTCAGTAAAGAACCTTCGTTCTGCAGATTCCCAATGTTGAACTTAAAAACTATTTTTTTTTTATAAAAAAATAAATAATCTCACGCATTTTATCCCCGAGAGAGTAGTCAGAGGTATTCCATTTCTGGATATACCCACTTTTCACCAGATATTCTTTGGACCCCTAAACGTGATAGGTGGTGAGCCCATCGCCGGACCGGGTCTGTTTACACATGTCTCGGAATTAATTCTGGGACCTGCAGGTTTCCTCACGAAGATTTCCTTCATCGTCGAGCTAGTGATGAATATGTACGTAAGTTTTGAAAAACAATTTTTTTGTTTTATTAATTACATGTATTTACAAAAATATTCTTCAGCGTAGACAGACGCACTTGCGGCTAAGCTACATTCAGTAACAATTTAAATCTAACTTAACTGGTTTTAAAATACAACTACGTTTTACCGAAATAAAATAATATTATTAAACCAATTACAGTCGTATGCTAAAGCAAATAAGTTAAATTTTTATTTATTACTGATACAGCTTTTTCGCCACCGCGTTTGTTTCTGTTGAACCTTACTGTCCTAGAAAATAAAAAAAATCCTTTATAGAGATGAATATACCCATGAATTTGAATAGCATTCGTTAAGAACAAATTTGGAACTAGTATAATATATATAAATAGTTTAGGCGCAGTAGCAGAACGTCCCACCGAAAAAAAATGTCCTAGTCGTCAAACGTCCCATTCTCAAAAGGTCCCATTTGCAAAAAGTCATATTCTCAAAAGGTCACATTCGCACAAAGTCCAGTTTGCAAAAAGTCCTATTCGCATATTGTCCCATTCGCAAAAAGTCCCATCTCTGTCCATACAAAAGAGAGAAACTATTAGAATAATAATAAAATAATTTTGGGTAATTGTAAAGGATTATTATATTTTCTGCGATACGATTGAATGAAAAGAGCATCATTATGTAAAGCATGTAGCTTTCTAATGTTTTTGCTAATTGTACCTACTCATAATTCATTCATTCATTGTAGAGTAAGGAGTGCAATGCGCCAACAAACTGTTATTTACAGTTTGGCGCAAATATTGTTTGTGAAACCCATAAAAATATGTCAATAAACGTTTTTATTATTATTATTTTAACATCTATCATCACATCAGTTAATAGTACTATTCATCAAAAAACATATATTTGTCCTAACATAAGTCTCTCTGTATAACAACACTTCGGTTTTAAGTAGTTTTGTGTTTAATTCTCCGGTTAATCTAGGAATCTCAAAATTTTCTTTGTTAGTGAAAGCCGCTGCCGCTATTAAGACTATATTACAAAGTACTTTATTAAGATAATTACAAAATTGGGCAAAATAGTATATTACACACAGTAGGGAAGTAAAATAAGAATCCGAGGTCTGCAAACATGTGATCTGAGGCTTTCTTATTTACTTCCAGAGGTGTGTATACTTTTTTTCATATCGACGGAGACGGAAAGCGGCAACTTTGTTTGGCGCAGCGGGCCGAAATTTGCCGCTTTCCGCCCGGAGATGAAAAGAAATGTTTTAGTGACCTCAGTATTTTTTGATTAATTAAGTACTGGCAACACAACTAAAAAATAACTATAATTATAAAACTGACTGTTAGTAAATTTTTTCCACGAGTTATTATTGGTTTGACCTGGTTTAACGTACTACTGATTATGTGGTTGCTCAGAATAATATTTAATAGTAGCGGTTCTGCGCGGTTTTCGGGAACAAAATATAGCCTATGTTACTCAGGGATATTGTACATCGGTCCAGTAGTTTTGAGTTTATTCGTTACAAACATACAAAACTTCATGTTGAAAAGTATTAGTAAAGTCGTTTTGTTTCAGTGGCCGAAGAGGAATCTAAGGAAGAGGAAAACGCCTTCGTAACAACAAATAAAAGATACTACTGGATAATTATAAGTCTTTTATTACTGTCTACTTTAAATAATAAACGAATATCATTTATATAGAATACTTCCTATGAATAATAAATAAAATATGTATACATTTTTCTTCTAGGCGGCTTCGTCGAAGTAGCCATCCAGCTGTGTACTGATCTGAAATAATGGGAAACAAATTATTTATACCTGAAAAAGTACTGCCCTAAGCTACAGTATTAAGGCTGATTCATGTTACAACGGGCCGTGCCCCGTCCGGGCCAGCGCTGCATACAAAAAGTATGGGGCCTTATCGTCTATTTATAATTGTAATCGCTATCGTCTTCATTTTGACATACGTCATCTTTATTTGACATCTGACCGAATAACAAATGTCAAATAAAGACGCTTTAGCTTATAATATATTTACTGTTCCTAACCGATCTAAGTAGATGGATCTAAGTAGGTGATATTCGGATTGTATATGTAAGATACTTACCTTCTCGTGACAGGGACTTAAAAGTAGACCACTGACCTGTACGGGCGTGTACTTGACGTACTTATCCGGGTTCTTGGAGAAGGGCAGAGATGCGCAGGCGTCGTAGAAGGCGGCGTACGGCGGTAAAAGCGCCTGTTTGTTGTCCCGCTTAAGGGCCTCCCGAAGCTCGGCGTCGGGCACGCTGTAGCTGCGCTGCGCACGAGTTATCTCCTCCCACTCGCGGTTGAACGACTGCGGGGTCAAGGTCATTGGGGTCATGACCACGAGTGTTCTCAAACTCGCGCTTGAATCATTGCGGGGTCAAGGTGGTCATCGAGTGTTATCCCACTCGCAGTTGAACGACTGCGGGGTCAAGGTCATTGGGGTCATGACAACAAGTGATCTCAAACTCGCGCTTGAATCATTGCGGGGTCAAGATCAAGGGGGTCATCGAGTGTTATCCCACTAGCGGTTGGACGACTGTGGGGACAAGGTCAAGGGAGGTCATCGAGTGTTATCCCACTCGCAGTTGGACGACTGTGGGGACAAGGTCAAGGGAGGTCATCGAGTGTTATCCCACTCGCGGTTGGACGACTGTGGGGACAAGGTCAAGGGGGGTCATCGAGTGTTATCCCACTCGCGGTTGGACGACTGCGGGGTCAAAGCCAACAGGGGCCATTGGGGTCATGACCACGAGTGATGTCCCACTCGCGGTTTAACGACTGTGGGGTCAAGGTCAACAGGGGTCATCGAGTGTTATCCCACTCGCGGTTGGACGACTGCGGGGTCATTGGGGTCATGACTACGAGTGATCTCCCACTCGCGGTTGAACGACTGCGGGGTCAAAGTCAAGAGGGGCCATCGGGGTTTTTGTTCTTTTTGGTATGATATCTAACATTTTAATTTAGATTTATTACATACATATGCTCACGCCTTTTCCCCTAAGATGATAGGCAAAGACAATAGACCGCCATCTGCTACGATCCTGGCACACCTATCGCGCTTCATCTACATTAATCAATCGGTTCATACATGCTCGTTGGTTTCGGGTACTCTAACTGGCTTTTTACAGATTTATATATTGATTATTATATTTTTTAGATTTATTATTGTTTTCCAATGTCCTGTCTGTCTGCCTGTCTTGACTGGTGTTCGAATATGTGCAATAATTTCTAGTTCTAATTAGTAGTCATAGTGGCAATGTATAGTACGGCCGTTTTAACTTGGCAGCTCTGAAGTTGCGCAAATGGCTGCGCCATATAATATTTTAGCGACCATTTGGCGGTACGAGGGGGTTTGCGCAGGCGAAGCCTATGTTCAGAGAAGCCAAGTTAAAACGGCCGTACTGTAAACCAAAAACAAAATGATATGTTCGGAACACTCACCGCAAACTTGTCTTTGAGTATCTGCCGGTCGCGGTCGCGCAGCTTGGCGGGCAACGGCTCCTCCAGCACGGTGTGGGACAACAGCTTATTCCAGCTGGAAAGACATTGTAGCGACATCTAGCGATTCTAGATAGAACTAACTGAAGCGCAAGACGGCAAGTTCTAAACCGCGCTATCCGAGTGTAAGAGTTTTTATAAATACAACTGTCCAACATCAACCGTTGGACCGTTTCATTTGAAGATCTTCCCTTTTCACGATGGAGGAGCATTCCATAGCCGCTCCTCCACAGCATCATTAAATACTTTGTTATGAAATTGTTGTCCAAAATATATTAGTTATGCGCCGATATTTCTCGAAGTTAGGATGACAATGTTACGGAATGACAAAAATAGTCAACTATCCCTGCTTTTCTATACTACAAATGCATCCCATTTTATAAGTATTAGATCAAAAGTTTATTTTTATCTTCAGTCACACATACAATGGAATAAATTATAAGTAATAGTAACCTCAAGCCGATAACCGAGGGGGCCAAGTGGATAGGTGATATTTTATCCCTTTTATGGAAATACCCAGTATATAATTAACTATTGGTACAGTATTTGGCAATTATTATTGTCTATACAATATGTAACAGAATAAGCGCAATTTCAGAAAAATGTCTTAACATACATTATCGACTGCTTAATCGATTTCAGATATTTTTTGTGTGTTATTTTTTTTCCGAAAAAATTATTAGCGTAACTGAATTTAGGGCTACCTATGGAAATCGTCGTGCTCTTTATTTAAGAATTTTTTTTAGACAAAACTAAAGTACGAATGCATCATTGTCTTGTGATAAACAAATGTTTATTATTATTATTATATTATCATATTTTTTATTTGGGGTGTATGAGGAATAGCGCTTATTCTGTGACGCGTTGTAGAATAGTATGGTAGTACCTGGCCAGGTAGGCGTTCTTGTGCTCCTGGATCATGTCCCGGTAGTTGACCTCGCAATCGGGCTCCGCCAACGACAGCACGTCCAACAGCCCGCTCCGCTGCAGACCCTACCAAGGTACAAACAACTAACGCTGACTGACTGACTGACAGAGCTGTATATTTCAGACATGACTATGATATAGGAAATCCTGTATTTTTTTAATAGGGTTTAAGTCAGTGAGTAAGTAATAACTAACAACTCTTTATTAATAATAATATGCAACAAGCGACACAATGATACAAAAATTACAATGGGCAGTCTTATAAAGCGATTTCTTCCAGACAACCTTGCGATGGATGTAACTGAGATAAACAGATTACTGCATAGACAATGAAGTTTTATTGCTATATGTAAAAAAACGCCAAACATAACATTGATTGACATTAACAGTTTTATTCTTTTTAATCAAAAGGCATCAGTACTTTCAAAGAACCTGATCCATTTTAAATTTTCTAAATAACTAAACCGATTTTAAAAACTATTTCACCAATTGTAAGCTACATTATCAGCGAGTAAAAGAGGCTATATTTTTTCCCCGTATTCCCATGGGAACGGGAAATAGGTGGATGAAACAGATCACGTTTCTTGTTCAAGTGATTCCATCACTAACTAATAAAAGTAAATCGTGACGTAATTTGGGCCAAATCAGAATAGAAGACTATGTAATTAGTATGCCCATAATAAGTCATCATTAGCCAAATTATTTTTGTTTAATTGATTACATTCCTTACCTGCAGTAAATATAGAGTATTGTTTAGAAGGAATATAGCTTTTAACGCGTCTGGATACTGCTCACTTTTGTTCCTCAGCGCTAAATTCAGCTGAGCGAGTACTTTACCTGAAAAATAATTTAGCAATGTTTTATTCAGCAAAAGGACAATCTTTAGACACTAAAATGTAATAACAGAGGGGATAAGATTTAATTAAATTAGTATATCATTTCATTACATTAGACTTCATTAGAGTTATTACGGGATACGGTCGTCTCGCCATTTTTTTGAACTTTAGACATGAAAATAGATTGATAAGATTCTCGAATTTTTATAATTAGTGAACACAGAAAACTACCAAATCAATTCGAGATCTGTTAAGTTCTTTAAAAGTGATGGCAGTCCATTAGACCCGTATGGCCATGAACTCGACCCTGGCTGTATTCTGTTGTAGCGACACCTAGCGGTACTACATACGAACTGTTCTAAACCGCGCTATCGAAGTTTTCTAATGATATTATATAAATACAACTGTCCAATATAACCATTGGACGATCGAAGAAAAAGATCTTCCCTTTTCACTGCTGTGATCTGTGGCACGTATAGCTCCCTGAATTCAGCCCTAGCTTTTACTGTTACTCCACTCATCTACTCACGCATGTATATGGCGAGCATAGCTGCGTCCTTGTCTTGCACGCCGAGCAATTGCGACGCCGCGCGCATGTATGCAGGCTCCGTCGCCAGCGCCGGCCCTGATCATATGGAAACAGTTACCAATACTGTATAATCACTAATTATTATTAACTATTAGCAGCGCCCCGCGGTTCACCCGCGTAGTTCCCGTTCCCGTGGGAATACGGGGATAAGATATATCCTATGTGTTATTCTGATGTATAAGCTATATAACTGTAAAGTTTCATCACAATCCGTTCGGTAGTTTTTGCGTAAAGAAAAAACAAACATCCATCCAGACATCCATACAAACTTTCGCGTTTTTAATATTAGTAGGATTTGTTGCAAGCGGTTTCTGTCCCAACCTGTGGCATGCAGTGTGCTATAGCCCGTTACATCTGGCTTCACCTATGGCGCGCAGAGTGCCATGAGCCGATGGTTAGTGTTAGTGTCTGACCTATGGCGCGCAGAGTGCCATGAGCCGATGGTTAGTGTTAGTGTCTGACCTATGGCGCGCAGAGTGCCATGAGCTGGTGGTTAGTGTTAGTGTCTGACCTATGGCGCGCAGAGTGCCATGAGCTGGTGGTTAGTGTTAGTGGCTGACCTAGGGCGCGCAGAGTGCCATGAGCTGGTGGTTGGTGGTTAGTGTTAGTGTCTGACCTATGGTGTGCAGAGTGCCATGAGCCGATGGTTAGTGTTAGTGTTTGACCTATGGTGTGCAGAGTGCCATAAGCTAGTGCTTGGTGGTTAGTGTTAGTGTCTGACCTATGGTGTGCAGAGAGCCATGTGCCGATGGTTAGTGTGAGTGTCTGACCTATGGTGTGCAGAGTGCCATAAGCTAGTGCTTGGTGGTTAGTGTTAGTGTCTGACCTATGGTGTGCAGAGAGCCATGTGCCGATGGTTAGTGTGAGTGTCTGACCTATGGTGTGCAGAGTGCCATGATCCGATGGTTAGTGTTGGTGTCTGACCTATGGTGTGCAGAGTGCCATGAACTGGTGGTTAGTGTTGGTGTCTGACCTGTGGTGTGCAGAGAGCCATGAGCCGATGGTTAGTGTTAGTGTCTGACCTATGGCGCGCAGAGTGCCATGAGCCGATGGTTAGTGTTAGTGTCTGACCTATGGCGCGCAGAGTGCCATGAGCCGATGGTTAGTGTTAGTGTCTGACCTATGGCGCGCAGAGTGCCATGAGCCGATGGTTAGTGTTAGTGTCTGACCTATGGCGCGCAGAGTGCCATGAGCTGGTGGTTAGTGTTAGTGTCTGACCTATGGCGCGCAGAGTGCCATGAGCTGGTGGTTAGTGTTAGTGTCTGACCTAGGGCGCGCAGAGTGCCATGAGCTGGTGGTTGGTGGTTAGTGTTAGTGTCTGACCTATGGTGTGCAGAGTGCCATGAGCCGATGGTTAGTGTTAGTGTTTGACCTATGGTGTGCAGAGTGCCATAAGCTAGTGCTTGGTGGTTAGTGTTAGTGTCTGACCTATGGTGTGCAGAGAGCCATGTGCCGATGGTTAGTGTGAGTGTCTGACCTATGGTGTGCAGAGTGCCATAAGCTAGTGCTTGGTGGTTAGTGTTAGTGTCTGACCTATGGTGTGCAGAGAGCCATGTGCCGATGGTTAGTGTGAGTGTCTGACCTATGGTGTGCAGAGTGCCATGAGCCGATGGTTAGTGTTGGTGTCTGACCTATGGTGTGCAGAGTGCCATGAACTGGTGGTTAGTGTTGGTGTCTGACCTGTGGTGTGCAGAGAGCCATGAGCCGATGGTTAGTGTTAGTGTCTGACCTAAGGTGTGCAGAGTGCCATGTGCCGATGGTTAGTGTGAGTGTCTGACCTATGGTGTGCAGAGTACCATGAGCTGGTGGTTAGTGTTAGTGTCTGACTGCTGACCTATGGTGTGCAGAGTGCCATGAGCTGGTGGTTGGTGGTTAGTGTCTGACCTAATTAATAGGACAAATAAATATTTCTTTCTTTCTTTCTTTCTTTCTTTCTTTCTATGGCGCGCAGAGTGCCATGAGCTGGTGGTTGGTGGTTAGTGTTGGTGTCTGACCTATGGTGTGCAGGTGCTTGGCCAGCGCCAGGCAGTGCGCCAGGGCAGCGGCGGCCAGCTGGTGCACGGTCCCGTCCACGGCCCCCGAAGCGCCGTCGCCGCGGACGCCCTCTATCCACTCCTCCAAGGACCGCACGCACTGGCGTCCATACCAAAGATATCAATCGTCATCTAAAGTAGTATTATAAATAGTAGTGACCTTACGGTTAAAGAGCCTGCTTCACATGTTGAAAATCAATGAGGCTCGGGTTCGAATCCTGGCATGTATCTATGGAGAAGCGGAGGTGGAATGCTCCTCCATCGTGAAAAGGGAAGATCTTCCGCCAGGCGAGGTGATCGTGCCTGGGGACCGCGGTCCAACGGTTGATGTTGGACAGTTGTATTTATACAAACTCATTAGAAAACTCCGATAGCGCGGTTTAGAACTCGGCCGTCTATTGGCGCGTTCTATGTAACTCGGCCTTCTATTGGCGCGTTCCATGTAGTGTCGCTACATATCAAAGAGTTTTTCACATAATATTCATCATTAGCTTGACGGTGAAAGACAACATCGTGATTAAACCCGCAGGTCCTAAGAATTAATTCTGATACATGTGTAACTAGACCCGGTACGGCGATGGGCTTACCACCTATCACTTTTAGGGGTAAAAAGAATATCTTGAAAAGTGGTTATATCCAGAAATGGAATACCTCTCGGGAATATAAGTTTGCATCTAAGGTTGGCGCCACTGTAGCTTAAGTACTATAACAAAACATTAGTTCCATTTTTCGCCGCATTAGGCTGAATGGCGTTCGATTGTTGTGCCACACTGTCAGAAAAATTGCTGTGGCAATGCGCGCGCCTTCGTACTTATTTTTCACAATTCTCATTTTTTTTTACGCCAAATTTTCGAATTCCAGCCTCGAATTGTTTGTGTATTTTATATTTTAAAATGAATTCAAGTAGCAGTGACTGCAGTGATAGTTAAACACCGGAAAATATTTAAAAAAGAAGCAAACAATGTCATCAACAATTTTTCTCATAGAGAGGTATGAAAAGCAGAGTGTATCATTCGGTCGCAAAATTATTTTTACCTTTACGTACTTTAAACCCCTCACTTCGTTCATGATTCTACATAATCTATTATATCGTAGAATCATTCACTATGTTCGTGATTTAAAAAAACATATTGTTTTGCTCCCTTATGACACAATCTACTATTCGCCAATGGAAAACTACTAGCTAGTAATTATGGTTTACAAACATAACTTCCGGCTGATAAAAAAAAACGGTCAAGTGCGAGTCGAACTCGCATACGAAGGATTCCGTACCATTATCTATAAAAAACGGCCAAAAAATCGCGTTTGTTGTATGGGAGCCCCCCTTAAATTTTTATTCGCTTGAAATATTATTTGGTTTTGATATTTGTTGTTATAGCGGCATCAGATATACATCATTTGGGAAAATATCAACTGTCCAGTTATCGCGGTTATTGATATACATCCTGGTAACAAACAGACGGACAGACAGCGAAGTCTGAGTAATAGGGTCCCGTTTTTACCCTTTGGGTACGTAACCCTAAAAAGAAGTAGATATCTAACTAGAGCGCGGAAACTGAGGCCAATAAATGTAGATTATTGTGTGGTGGTATGGAATCCTAAGAGCACTAGCGGACTAAGTTAGGGGCGGTCCGCCCCGGGCCTCTGGTCCTGGGGGGCCTCCAAGCTAAATATTGGACTCGATTCTGGCTGACCACCTAAAATTCCTAATTTTAAGTTAGCCTATCCTTCTCCATGGAATACGAAAGAAAAAGGAAAGAAACAAACCATAGATTGAAAAGTTAATGTCAAACATCTAAAAACCTACTAATTTCAACTAATGTACTATTCGTTTTATTGCTTTGTTTTATTTTATAAAGGTATCTTGTTTGTGTTAATATTATGTGTTAATATAATATTGTTATTAAGAAAATTTACATTCATTGTTATTGCTTTATATGTGTGTGTGTATCTGTGGCAAAAATAAACATTTTTTTCTTTCTTTCTTTCTTTTCTTTCAACTATGAACGTGCTTATCTGTCACTTTTATCCATGACCTTGTTAATCGTCGCTAAAATTGCTAAACAAGCCATACATGAGCAGACTAATTTTTATTTGACAGGACTAAATATCTCTCGTCTCTTTTATTTTCTAGGAGAAAGAAAATGACAGGACTAAACTAAAATAAGTTTAGTCGCTGTAATGCAGAATCGAGTCCATTATCTTAATGAAATCCTAAACAAGGATAAAAGGAAGTTGGGTGTTGGTTGGAGGACCATAGATACAAACACTATTAAAGCTACACTAAATTTGGATTACCCGCAGGACTAGAGGCCCGCCCGAGGCCTGAGGGTCTTCCAAATTTAGCAAAAAGTTAAGCATAAGAGGTAGTTGGGTGTTGGTTGGATGCATCATAGATACAAATACGATTACAGCTACTCTAAGTTTAGAGGCCTCCGGGACCAGAGGCCCTTCCAGGGTCTGGGGGGCCTTTAAATCCAAAATTTCTAAGTCTTAGTCCGCCACTCTATAGTCTAGTCTATCTACTTAACAGCTTGCCCGAGGACATTAGAAAAGAGCCAAACAGAAATATATTTAAGAATAAGCTAAAATCACATTTATTAGAAATTATTCCGTGTTAATTATTTAAATATCTAAATGAGACTGCATGATCCCCCAGTCAAACCGTCTAGACGGTTTTGACCTTTGAGTATTTAACCAACCGGAGACGCCACTGACAGGCCTTCCCCTCTGCCAAAAAAAAGTGTCGGTCAACGCGCACACCTGTTAAATACAACTAGTTTTTTTGAGTTCACGGAGTGCTTGGATTGATGAATGTATTTGTGTGCATCTAGTTCAAGCTAGCGTTTAATTGTTTTGTCAAAAAATGCGTTTGTTTTAACATTATTTGTGTTTGTTTCCTCGTCCCCCCCGCAGAAATTGGCAGACTTTTTTGCAAAGGAATTAGTGCGCGTGACGTCTCTTGTTGGTTTAATACTCAAAGGTTTTGGAGGACTATTTTGTAAGCACAAGCTCAGTCTGTATGATTAAATAAATAAATATATAAAAAGAAACTGCCTAAGAGCACGTCGCCGTGGCAGTGTTAGGCAATACTCACGTTCTGCTGGCAGTTTGCGAGTATGGCCTGGTAGGGCTGCGGGGGCGCGGGGGCCAGCGCCCTCTCCAGCTCGGGCTGCAGCCGCTGCAACCTGGCCAGCAAGGCCCAGCAGGCCGCCGCGCCGCCGTTGCACGAGCGGGCCGCGCGACGGGCCCGGGAACAAGCTCGCTGTGTACAGACACATTGGTTGTCTGTAAACTCGGTGATTTTACGTGGAAATATAATCTCACGCCTTTTTTATCCCCGAGGGGGTAGGCCACATTTCACGAGATATATTGGACCCCTAAACGTGATAGGTGGTGAGCCCATCGCCGGACCGGGTCTGTTTACGTGAGAATGTCACTTGGTAATCGAGAGTTAAGCGGCTTCTTGACTCGAAAACGGCCATTTTACGCATTTTATCGAATTCCCTATTCACTGTACACTATCACGGACATTTACCACAATCATTATTATGAGAGAAAAACTTAAAACATAGCAAAATGAAAATTTTACAAAAAACATGACGTCCCTCTTCGATTCCCGCCAAAAAGACACCTCGGCTCAGGAGGAACGTGACACTTTTTCGTGCGTGCAGCCGGCAGCGGCACGCCTGATAAATAGTAGATCCGGAGTAGAATCTCAGCGATAGCACAATTGCTTCTTGAGCCATCGACAGAGGCCTATCTCTCAACGGCAACAGTTAACCGCAGAATCGTACCTCGACGTGGCGAGCGTGGCGAAGCAGTCCTTTAGCACTTGCTGCAGCAGCGAGGGCAGCCTGGGCATCGACACTAGCTCCACAAATAGGTAGAACCGGGATAGAATCTCAGCGATAGCACTTGTGTCTTCGATAGAGGCCTATCTCTCAACAGTTAACCCACCGCAGGAGCGTGGTGAAGCAGTCCTTGAGCACCTGCTGCAGCAGTAGCCTAGACATCGGCACTATCCCCCCCCCCCCCTGATACATAGTAGATCCGTTGAAAAGCTCAGCGATAGCACTAGTGCCATCGATAGAGGCCTATCTCTCAACAATAGCGTCTTCAACAGTACCTCAACGTCTTTTACAGTAATGAAAATTATTCTTAATAATTTATTTCCAATAAAACATCAAATTTATACAGATCCAGAAATGCTTCTTGTGCCATCGATAGAGGCCTATCTCTCAACAAAAGCGTACCTCAACGTCATTGGCGAGCGTGGCGAAGCAGTCCTTGAGCACTTGCTGCAGCAGCGAAGGCAGCCTGGGCAACGGCACCAGCCCCAGCAGCGCGGCCTGCTCGTGTCTCGCCAGCCTCGCCACGGCCGCGGCCACAGACCCGGCCAACGAGGCCTCTGCCTCCTCCGCCGCGCCACCGCCCTCGTTGCTCTCCTCCCCGTCTGATAGGGGGACAACATTTTTGCATTTCATTACATGAGCACACATTTTCAAAAACAATTTCATTTCATAGCCAAAATTAATTTTAAAAGTTAAGGCCTCTAGCCTAACATCTCGGGCTTTGAGTTGAGGTAGATAACGTGTGCAGAAATTAAAAATAAAATTAATTTCAAGTTCAGGAAATTAATTAATTTAAGGTTAAGGAGCCTGCTTCACACGATGACAATCAGTGAAGCTCAGGGGGTCGATTTTTGAATCTCACCAAGTGACTAATTCTCACCGATGTGAGTGATTTCCGAAAGTTCGTATTTTTGAAACTCATCGGTGACTTATACAAGGTGACTTTTTTTACCGTCTGGAAAAAAATGTGGTGTGATAGGTAAGTGTAATAGATTCATTTGGCAATGTTACTTAAAAAAAAATTTTTTTTCTAAAAAAAATTTTTTCTTGCTTAAACTAATATACATTACTCAATTGTAGTCAATAATACACACTGAGATATTTGAAATAGTATTTTAAAAAGAAACAGGCTCGTAGCTTCCATTTATGCGCAATCTACCTACAACCGCCAGCTGCGCGTAGTACTGTGCGTAGTTTTCTAGATGTTGTAAATTGCACTAAACATGACTATATTTAACAATTAATCTCTTGTATAACTTCGGCTCTAGATACCTTATACGTCATATTTTTTTCCAGACGGTAAAAAAAATCATCCAGTATTTGTCATACCTATGATATCGATTTACGAGTTTCCCTACCCACTCGTAATTGAAATCACCATGCGATTGTTTTTGACAGTTGACTGTGATATTTTGTGATTGCGACTCGATTGTGATATTTTGTGATTGCGACGATTTATTGAAATCAGCGTGTGACTTTCAAAAATACGGCTTTTGGAAAATGGTGACATAAAAGTCATCGGTGATAATTTTAGTCACCAGTGATTTTGATATCACCAGTGAGATTCAAAAATCGCACTCCAGGTTCGAATTCTGGCATGTACCAATGAGTTTATAAAATATATCAAATATATATGTTCATTTATCACTAGCGGCTCTGCACGGTTTTGTCCCCGTTCCCGTGGGAATATATACGTATATATTCATCAATAGCTCGACGGTGAAGGAAAACATCGTGAGGAATTATTTCTAGACATGTGTAAAAGACCCGGTCCGGCGACGGGCTCACCACCTATCACGTTTAGGGGTCCAAAGAATATTTCGTGAAAAGTGGGTAAGTATATCCAGAAATGGAATACCTCTGCCCACCCCCTCGGGGGTAAAAGCCGTAAAATTATTTGGCCTCTCACCATCTCGTGATTTTGGATCTCACCTGATCCCCAAATGGAATCTCTCCCGAGTAGGTGCACTATACAAGTAAAAATCATATCAATTTACTTTTCAATTCAGTAACAACTACTTAAATTTTAAGGTTGTTTTGGAATGGGTTACGGGGTGAAACTTCTCGTATTGGAAAGTACAGAAGTATTGGACTCGATTCTGCAAACCGCCTAAAATTCCTAATTTTAAGTTAGCCTATCCTTCTTTAAAGAATACGGAAGAAAAAGGACAGAAACAAACCATAGATTATAGAGTTATGTCAAACATGGAAAAACCGACTAATTTGATGTCTTATCTTGTCACTTTTATCCATGACCTCCTTACATCATTGCTAAAATTGCTAAAAACGTGTATTTGAATGCGTCCATAAGGTTCAATTTTGTTATTTTGACATTTGTGACGTTGTAAATAAATATGGCACTTATTTCTGTCCCTTTCCTTTCCAAAACGGTGGAAAAGAATAGAGCTAACTTAAAATTAGGAATTTTAGGTGGTTCAGAATCGAGTCCATTGGTTAATTAAGTTATAAATACACTTACAAGACTCATTCATAATAGAGCGGCGTGGACCGATAGCCAACCCTGTAGACTGTTCGAAGGTCTGAGAGGCCCTCATCATTATCTTATTGGCTTGTTTCTCTAGCCTGAAATCACAATATACAAACCAATATAAATAATCCGGTCAATTTAGACATAAAAATTGTGGTTAAATAACAATAATTCCCACAGAGCCAAATTTTGGTGGACAGCTGGGGTTTACCATTCCAAATAAAGTTTTAAAAATCCCCATCGATCCTATGTGTGCTAAAAAAGTTATTCGGGTCGAAAGGTCAAAGTTTGAGGATTTTTAGATTTTTCTCGAAAACGGTAAGTTTTATCAAAAAGAACCTTAAACCAAACTTGTAGATCTTAGAATTATCTACTAAAATGGTCCTTATAATTTTTTTCCTAAGAGTTACCATTCCTGAGATATCGCGATTCTAAGAGTCACAATTGCCTTGAGCGCTCGCCTTCGCGATTCAAGGAAAAACACACCAAGCGGCCGCTACCTTGTTACTAAAAACATGATAGCAGTCAAACTACTACAGCTACATGGAAATAAAAACGACGTAGGGATAGCTTATTATATGCAGAACCAATGTATATATAAAAAAAAATTACAACTAATAATTAAAAGTTCTCAAAAAAAGAAACAGTAAAATCATAGCGAAAAACCGACGAAATACCCTATATTTTCATGTCGATTTGTCGTCGCATCAAACTTTGGACATTATGATAGTTTTACATAATTGGATGTAGTAATCTTGAGGATTACATTGATATATAATAGTAATATAAATATTGAATATTTACATTATAAGAACAGACTTTCAAGAGTATGAATCTGATAAAAATATCTAAAGGAATCAAAACAATTAGTTAACCCAATAATCAATAGCAATATGAATATCTAGAACTTGACGGGTATTGTTTCCTTAAATTATCCTAAAATTGCCATGGCAGTTAGTGGAGTAGGCCTACAGGGGAAAACACGGTAAAAATGGCGCCTAGTATGTACATTACCTCACAGGTGGCGTGGAAATGTGTGCATATCATGTATAGTGTGACTCTTAGAATCGCGATATCTCAAGATTGGTAACTCTTACGGAAAAAAATATAAGAGCCATTTTAGTAGATAATTCTAAGATCTATAATTTTGGTTTAAGGTTCTTTTTGATAAAACTTACCGTTTTCGAGAAAAATCCAAAAAACCTCAAACTTTGACCTTTCGACCCGAATAACTTTTTTAGCACACATAGGATCGATGGGGATTTTTAAAACTTTATTTGGAATGGTAAACCCCAGCTGTCCACCAAAATTTGGCTCTGTGGGAATTATTGTTATTTGAAATGTCTATTTTGACTGGACTAAAAAGGTAATTTTCTATTTACAACCGCAATCTCAATTGGCTTTATTTTGACGTACATTGCTTCTGACAAACAACTGTCATTACTACCAGTGTCTACAAAACAAGCGCTGGCCACGTAATACATATATACTAATACTAGCAGCGCCCCGCGGTTTCACCCGCGTAGTTCCCGTTCCCGTGGGAATATCGCAATAAAAAGTATCCTATGTCCGTCTCCTGGTTCTAAGCTACCTCCCAAACAACTTTCAGCCAAATCGGTTCAGCCATTCACGCGTGATGCCTTGACCAAGGGAAAAAGGGATTCATTTTTATATATATAGATTATAAAGAGGAAAGATTTGTATTTTTATATGTTTATAATATAATAATATAATATAATCTCACGCCTTTTTTTTATCCCCGAGGTGGTAGACAGGGGGTAGTTTTATATGTTTGTTCCGAAAAAACTCAAAAACTACTGGACCGATTTTAAAAATCCTTTCACCAATGGAAAACTAGAGTATATCTGAGTAACATAGGCTATATTTTATTCCCGAATTCCCATGAGAACGGGAACTACGCGGGTGACACCGCTCAGAACCGCTAGTGTCAAATAAAGACGATTTAATTACAATTAATAGACAAGAAGGCCCAGCGCACACATGTAATATAAGCCTTAACTACTTGGACATACGGTCAAAAATTGCGTGAAAAGAATAAATACAGGGTGCTCCATAAGCCGCGCGCGTATTTGTTCTTTTCATGCAATTATTTTCCGTATGTCCAAGTCGTTAAGGCTTATAATAAATTGTTGTCTTCTCAGGTCGGTTTCAGCCACCAATAATATTTATCGGGATCATAATACAAAGCAAAAACTTACACTTTCTGAATTTTATTGGTTTTCTTTGTTGTGCTGTCGGAGCGATGCAGCATATTTTTCGTTCTCTATAACAACATTTTAATTAGAACACATTTATCACACAAACATGCTATGTTTACAGAAAGACCAAAAGTGAAAAGGCTTATGAATGTGAAGGAAGCGAGGGAAGTGAGCAAAGATCGGTCAAAGTGGCGATCCATCGTCTCTGCCTACCCCTGTGGGAAGAAGGGGTGAGCTGTATGTATGTATGTATGTAAAGGCCAATAGTTACAGGCGGACTAGTTATCGTCAAAAGAATAGGTTTCTAAAGCTTTAGTTTCAGTCGTATCTTGTATGTCAAAGGAGAAACTCAGCCGGCTAATCTTAACATACTCTTAACATTTTTAATGTTGTCGTTTTTTACATTATTGTCAAACCAACTTCAAAAAAAGAGAAGGTTTCTTAATTGGACCGTTACACATTTTAACTTCGTCGATTATGAACCGATTTTGATGATTTTTTTTTTGTTGGAAAGGTGATATCCAAACGGTGCTACCATGACAAGGAAACCAGTATCTGATGATGGCATCCCGGAGAAATCGAGGGAAACCTTCGAAAATAGTGGCGACTAGTGCTTTCTTACTTTTTTTAGTTTACTGTTTGAAGTAAGTTTTTTTTTTGTTAAATATTATAGTAGTTTGCATATATGTTACTAGCAATCCGCCCTGGCTTGGCCGGGTGCAATGCTAACATTAAAACCTTCCTCTTGAATCACTCTATATCTATTTGAAAAATCCGCATCAAAATCCGTCGCGTAGTTTTAAATATTAAAGCATACAAAGGGATATAGGGACAGAGAAAGCGACTTTGTTTTATACTATGTAGTGATGACATATCAGAAAGTTAAATACAGATGTCATTTCCCAATCCGCGGTGGTGGGCAATTCCTCATGGGTGAGGAAAGATTAGCTCAGCAGTGGGCTGTTACGAATTGATGACGAAGGGAAGACAGCAAAGGCCATACCCCGAGCGGCTCGGCACACAGCGACCTTGACCTTAGGTGGTCCTTGAAGGCGTTGAGCGCGCTGAGGGCGGCTGGAGCCCGTACAGCGAGCAGCGCGGCGGCGGGAGGGCGCTTGGCCTCGCTCAGCCACGCCGCGGCCGCTCGCTGGCACTCCGCCCCCGACGATAGACCCGCCCCGCTACCGCTCACGCTCACGCTTACGCTCTCCACGCTCGAGTCTGGTACAGTCAACTCATACATAAAATAACTTCATCCTCAATAACCTTTGAGTATTAAACCAACAGGAGACGTCACGCGCACTAGTTCCTTTGCAAAAAAGGCTGCCAATTTCTGCGGGGGGGGGGGGGACGAGGAAACAAACACAAATAATGTTAAAACAAACGCATTTTTTGACAAAACAATTAAACGCTAGCTTGAACTAGATGCACACAAATACATTCACCATTCCAAGCACTCACAGGTGTGCGCGTTGACCGACACTTTTTTTGGCAGAGGGGAACGCCTGTCAGTGGCATCTCCGGTTGGTTTAATACTCAAAGTCAATAACCGAAAACTGTCTTCTCTCTCGTCTTTTTGATTTGTAACAAATAAATAACATTATACATAATAATAATATATTTCACCTATTTGATTTAATTTGTTTTTTGAAGCGCTCGTAGCCCTGCGGTGCCAGTGTGTTTGTAACGATCACACTGGGTAAGCAAAGTTGGGCGCGGTCAGTCAGTGGATGGGTGACCGCCTAGTGGCATTTATATTACGAGCGCTTCCCTGTTTCGGAAGGCACGTTAAATTGTTGGTCCCGGTTTTCGTTGTTTCCGTACAGTGGAAGTCGTTAAGCCATGTCAGATACCCTTTGGTGGCTTGAAAAATTCTGACTGTTAAGTGGCCACTAGCTTAAGACCATCTCCCAATCCGCGGTGGGCTTGCGTGGGAGATCGTAGCCCATACTTCCTCATGTGCGAGGAAAGACCCTTAGCTCAGCAGTGGGCTGTTACGGGTTGATGATGATGATGATTTAATTTGTTGTTGGTAATTTAAGAGCGGAGCTGTTGTCCTTGAGTTTCTTGCTGGCTCTTCTAGGGGTACTGCATTTGGAACCAACAACTCGTCGGTGGAGATGGGCTGCTGTTTAGCTAATCTATTTTGCGATGGTTCCGTTTAGTATGCTTTGTTATTAGACTAGTGACTGTTCTAAGTGTAATTCTTATTACCTACAGAATAAAATACATTTTCTTTTCTTTTCTAGATATTATCGACTCTACATAGTTTTGGTCTAGACACAGATAAAAAAAAAAGAATAGTATAATAGGATTGGATAACTGAAATCCATACTTGATAGTGACCACCTTGCTGGGGCCGGCCGATTCATGGCTAGGGCCATACATTATAAAAGAGTGCAAAGCCCCACAAAGGAATTATTAATTTTACTTAATCGTGACTGAGGTTGCTTTAGTTTATTTTTATTCCTAAGATTACAATTATGCCTGTCACAGTTTTTATTATACAGTAATATGTTTTTTAATGTCAAAAGCATATTCAATATGAGAACAAGGAAAAACCTGTTATAATTTTAAAATATTTATTACCTTCTTCCAAAGCAATCATGTCCATCAGTGTAGTGGGTGACAGCGGTCTGGTATTCCTACTGAGCAACTCTTCAAATGCTGTCTCAAGCTTGCCGACCCCTGTGTTGTATAATTGGTTCTGTGGACAACCACCTTCATTACTCAACAGTGACAAGCAGAGGGAAATAGCTTTTTATTATCATACTAGCGACCCGCCCCGGCTTCGCACGGGTGCAATACTAACACTAAAACCTTCCTCTTGAATCACTCTATCTATTAAAAAAAACCGCATCAAAATCCGTTGCGTAGTGTTGAAGATTTAAGCATACAAAGGGACATAGGGAAATAGGGATATAGGGACAGAGAAAGCGACTTTGTTTTATACTATGTAGTGATAGTGATGACAGCTTTATGACAGCAGCTCTCAGCAATACAGCGAGACCATTGTCATTTATCATAAAATAACGGCTTTGTCTCGAACTGTAACGAGGACAATATCAGCCTGTACACCTTCTATGCCTGGGGGGGTAGGCAGAGGTATTCCATTTCTGGAAATACCCACTTTTCACGAGTATATTTGACCCCTAAGAAAGATAGGTAGTGAGCCCATAGCCAGACCGGGTCTGTAAATCAGAATGAATTCTGGGACCTTCCTTACGTATGTTTTCTATTATCGAGCAAAAGTTGATCGATAATAGAGTTGTACTTACAATATTTTCCAGCTCCACGCTTTGAGGATTGTTCTTGTTGAAGTAATTCTGAGCTTCCGCCAATTTGTCTAATGCCTGTAACAGGAATTAAAAATACTTCTAGCAATATACCTTCAAATTTTTGCAAAACATCTTGTTTACGTTGTTTTTTAAATAGTACCTCTAGATAAACATTAAGGGACTCTAGTGAGCCGGTGTGGGGCCCTGCCTGGATGAGGTCAGCCAGCTCTCGGGTCACCATGTAGTAGTTTATCACATGATCCAAGGCTTTCACTGTCTTTTCCATATCTACAAACAAACATTAAAAAGTCAATTAATATAAGTATAATGATTTTATCAATCGCTCAACATAAGGCTTGGCATGCTTAATTGCGTAAAAAAAGTGGCGTAGCATGCCTTGGCGGCCTTATGAAGGGTAAAGATTTCTCTCAAAAGAAAAAAAATGTACATAAAATTAAAAGAAATATTTATTCATCATTCATTATTATCTCTCTGTCACTTTTTCCAATATTTTTACAAACAATTCAAATTAAATATACTTGCCTTTTTTCTGGCAAACTGATTTATTCAATCATTTATAGCTGATGATGACAATAGTGACAGGTCTGACAGGCGTTCATGTCCCATCAAAGTTCTTGGGGAATTTTCTATTAGTTTTAAAGTTTTCACTAATTTTTGCTTATGCACGTCGAAGGCTGATACGGTGGTAGCTACGCCCCTGCTGTAGAGTGACAATGGTTTGCAAGTGCACTTGGGTGCATTTCACTCCCTGCTACACTGATCTACCCTTGTGTTCTATCCTGCAGGTGTATTTTATGACATTTGTCACATAAATAAATACTAATACGGCGATGGGCTCACCACCTATCACACGTAGGGGTCGAATATACTAGTGAAAAGTGGTTATTTCCAGAAATGGAATACCTCTCCTACCACCTCGGGGATAAAAGTTGTGTTATAAATACTAACTGTGGTGAATATGCTGTAGCCGGGCCGTGTCCCCGTACAGCGGCAGCACTGCCGTCTCCAGCTGCTGTAGGCGGAGTTCGCACGCCCCTAGCACAGTGCACACGTCACTGGCCAGCGACGAGCTGCGATTCGCAGCCGCTTTCAGCTCCAAAATATTGCTCATCTCCTGCAGATCATAAGCAGGGCGATATAAAGGGGAATACAGCACAAAAGATGAAAAATGAGCATTTTATCATAGACAACACGCCCATTTAATCTATAGGAAAACTGAAACAAAACAGCGTCTCCAATAAGATTTTCGTATCGAAAACCAACACGCTAATGATTTATAATGTTTATGCGATATGATTTGAACAGAATAGAGGAGAAAATAAAAGGCCCGCTAAGAAAAATGTGATATTTACGTACCTTTTTCAACTTCATTTCTATTTCGAATTTTTTCTCCATTGCATACATGATGTCGAGTATCGTTTTTTGCCACTTTAGTAGAATGCGCCTTATACTCGTAAAACTCTTTTTAATGTGAATTCAACAACAATTTATTTGTTTGTTGTCTTTTGGCTACCTACCTGTCACTCATTCCTGTACAGTCAGCTGTGAGCAGTGTTGCCAACTGCTACCCTTAAGTGAGCTGTCTGGGCCCTATTTTATAAAGCTACAGGTTACAATTTACAGGGAAAAACGCAGCAACACTGATTAATTAAACAGCAACACTAGATAAAATTACAGGTACAGGCGTTTTATAAAGCTACAGGTCATTTTATTTACAGTCTACAGGAACCCGTGCCTGTAACTTTCCATAGACAATTTAATGCTTAATCGAGCGTGATTCGAGCATAATCGACCTATTATTTACAGGTGTTTACGGAAAAACTTGTAAAATACAGTTGTAAAAAAATTAAAAAAAAAAACTTGTAAACATTTCTACAGGTGAAGAGACGTATGTAATTTGGTTACAGGAGGAAGTTTGTTAATTCGAATATTATGCTTACGTTTTGTTGTTTGTTAATTCGAATATTTTGAGTGATTTTGCGTGTTTGGAGCTCAGACTCGGACTCTGAGGATGGTGGTCAACATCCAAGAAAACGAATCCAAGATCTTTCGCCGTCAGAACCAATATGAACCCGCAAACGATTTTCACCTTCAATGAGAAATTTAGAATGCGTTCTACTTAAATGTAATATGTTTTGGAGCATATTGGAGGAGATATAATTATTGGCTAGTTATATGATGTTAATTTTAGAGAAAATCATGTGTTTTTTTTCTATTACGTAAATAAACCATAGGAATACAGGTAAGTAAATAAACAAACATCTGTTTTTATTATAAACTAGCAACCCGCCCTCACTTTGCTTCAGTTTATATTATGGTATATAAAAACCTTCCTCTTGAATCACTCTATCTATTAAAAAAACCACATCAAAATCCGTTGCGTAGTTTTAAAGATTTAATCATACATAGGGATATAGGGACAGAGAAAGCGACTTTGTTGTATACGTAGTGATAAATATTAATATTTTATGGCGGTAAACTAGACTTAATCCAAAAAACAGATTTCGATTCTGTCATTTTTTAAATTTTTGCGGGGGTTGTCGTCCCCGCTACCACCCCTATTTTATAAAGCTACAGGTTACAATTTACAGGGGGAAAAGCAGCAATACTGATAAATTAAACAGCAACACTACCGTAAAATGGGGTGAATAGAAATCGCGGGGTGAATAGAAAAAAAATTCGGAATAAGTTTAAGCAACTTTCACACAGTAAGGCTTTTATAATATTACAGTAGGAATATTTATTTTATCTTGGCAATACTAGTCCTTTTTCTTTTTACCATAGACAAATGATTTAAATGTCATTTTGAATTATAAAAATAATGGTAAAGTTCAGGGTTGGTAACAGGTAAATTTATGCTCCTCAAAACTTTGAAATTTTAATTATTAATACTGTGTTTTTGTATGTTCTGTCACTCTATGCTGAACGAAAGTACAATATTCTTACTAGTTTACATTAAAATGATGTATTTTATCTTATTTATATTAATAAAATCGTAGAAATTCCCTGACAAGTATATTTGGCAACAAAAAGGGGTCAATAGAAATCAAAAAGGGGTGAATAGAAGTGTAGAAGGGGGGTAATAGAAACGGTAATGGGGTGAATAGGCATGAATATGGGGTGAAAAGAATCACGTACGGGGTCAATAGATTTTGTTATGCTAGGGTTGCGTCTTTTGTGTTTGATCGCAGTATGATAATATTATGTAGGTAGGTAAGCATTTGGTAAGAAAATACCTACCGATTTTGTTTGTTTTTATTTTTTTGTTGATATTCTGAAATTTCTGGGTAAGAAAATACCTAACGTTTGTATTTGTTTTTAAATTTTGATGAGTTTATATTAAGTACTGCATACAAATAATATTAGTAATATTGTAACAAATAATTGGTGGCAGCCCTAGCAATTTTTTCTAATGACCCCTTTCGTGTTTCTCTTCACCCCGATGGTGGGGTCAATAGAAAAACTGCACATTTTGATAAAAATTTCACGAATATTATATGGGACTCTAATGATTTTACAGTAAATATAGAGTAATTAAGATCTCGGACACACGATTAAACCCTAACATATAGCAAACTAAGCTTTTAAGTCACTCAAAATTGTGAATGAAGCTTGAATTTTTTTCTATTCACCCCATTTTACGGTAGATAAAATTACAGGTACAGGCGTTTTATAAAGCTACAGTTCATTTTATTTTACAATCTTTTATTTACAACCCGTGCCTGTAACTTTCCATAGAAAATTTTATGCTTAATCGAGCGTGTTTCGAGCACGATTCGACCAATTTTTACAGGTGTTTACGGAAAAACTTGTAAACATTTCTACAGGTGTTTAGACGTAGGTAATTTAGTTACAGGAGGAAGTTTGTTATATTTACTTACGTTTTGTTGTTTGTTAATTCGAATATTTTGAGTGATTTTGCGTGTTTGGAACTCAGACTCGGACTCTGAGGATAGTGGTCAACATCCAAGAAGACGACGCCAAGAACTTGCGCCGTCAGAACCAATATGAACCCGCGTTTCACCTTTAATGAGAAATTTAGAATACGTTTCCTACTCAAATGCAATATGTTTTGGAGCATACTGGAGGAGATATAATTATTGGCCATTTTAGAGAAAATCATGTGTTTTTTTTCTATAACTACCTACGTAAATAAACCATAGAAATACAAGTAAATAAACAAACATCTGTTTTTATTATAAACTAGCGACCCGCCCTCGCTTTGCTTAAATAATTAATTGCTTAATTAATTAATTATGTACGTAAGTTTTTGAAAAACTCATTGGGACATGCCAGGATTCGAACCCGAGCCTCGCTCATTTTCATCCGGCTCTTTAACCATAGAAATACAAGTAAATAAACAAACATCTGTTTTTATTATAAATAAATATTAATATTTTATAGTGGTACACTAGACTTTAAGCCAAAAAACTGATGTCGATTCTGTCATTTGTTTTATTTTTACGGTTGATTCATAGTGCTGTACTCCGACTTGTTAACTGCGCCTGTAGTCGAGATTTTCGAGCCTAAGCTACAAAAGTAATATTACAGGGGTCTTTATAAAACACCTGTTACCTGTAGATTGAAACTACAGGAGCACTACAGGCTTTTTTTTTTCCTGTAGCCTGTAGCCTGTAACCTGTAGCTTTATAAAACAGGGCCCTGCTGTCATACACATGTCATATCCATCTTTTTCACCCCTTACAGGGTAGGCAAAGGCATTACGCCATGCAGCCTCGTCATTAGTTAATGATATCCTTGAGTAAATGGGTCTGCTTCAGAGTCCATGCACAAAAATACAGTGTCTTTAACACTTTCTACATCCCTAACTTGGTTATCAACAGTAAAATGATAGCACACTTTCACGGACTCTTGCCACTTAATAAACTATTGATAAACTATCACTATTATGAGTCAAAACCCGAAATACACAGCAAAATTAAAATTATACAAACAACATGACGTCCCTCTTCGGATTCCCGCCAAAAAGCCGTCATATCCAACTTTGATTCGAAATATTTCTGTCAGCAGCTCAGAGGTTAGGTTAGGTCACGTAAATAAGTCCATATGAGGAGCTAGTCATATGGGATCTTGGACGTAGTATATGTATACGTCATAGATACCTCATGTGTGGTGTGGGATACAGAAGTACTCGTATGTCCTAAAAACTTCTTGGTCTGCATCGCTCTTTATTAATTTGTAAACGCTTTAACAGATTCTTAGAAAAATTAAGTTTTCACCAGTCATTAAATCGAGTATTTGCTTAAAATAAATCGGCCTATTAATGAGGATCTACCTAAATTGAGTTGAGCCTACATTCACCCCATTTGTTAGACCTTGTTTAAGACATCATTAAATAAATTAATTAAGGGGAACATACGTACCCCAATGGGAAATAGGCGTGAGATTATATTGTATCATATGTATGTATGTATAGGTGTATAATATTCGGAGTAGGTAGGTCATTCCGTACAGAAAAAGTAGGCTGTATGTTATATTAATTTATTAATGTGTATTTATTTATTTATAAGTTTCTATGCGAATGATATAACTGGAATGTCATGGGTAGTATTAAATTTATCTTCCATATAAGAGTGTTTACTCTGTCTATAGGCTGATGGTGAACACCTGCGAGGGAAGTAGTAACTGCTTTTTTTTTTCAACACGGTGTATTCGAGCGACATGGGAATAGAAATCGCACCATTCTCATGCAGAAGCCGATGACGCCAGCGACGCAAAATCCCACGGCAGTAAAGTATACGAGCTTTTGATACAAGGGTGGACATTTTGAACATTGTAGATCTGTTTCTGGTATGCACCATTGGATTGTTAAATCACAACTTTTGGATTTACCGTGGCTTTTCATCATAAATTTTGGTTCTTTTTTAAGTTTTTAGACCTGTAGCAATCATGTTTTGTGGGAATTATCTGTCACAGATGAAACTTAAATTAAGTATGAAGTTCCTTTGTGTCAAGATCAAGTGTTCGAGTCTTTGAGTATTAAACCAACCGGAGACGCCACTGACAGGCGTTCCCCTCTGCCAAAAAAACGTGTCGGTCTTTGAGCACACCGGTTAAATACAACTAGTTTGTTTGAGTTCACGGAGTGCTTGTATTGGTGCATGTATTTGTGTGCACCTAGTTCAAGCTAGTGTTTAATTGTTTTATCAAAAAAGTGTTTGTTTTAACATTATTTGTGATTGTTTCCTCGTTCCCCCCGCAGAAATTGGAAGACTTTTTTGTAAAGAAACTAGTGCGCGTGACGTCTCCTGTTGGTTTAATACTCAAAGGTTCGAGTGAGTCAAAATGACAGGGAAAGAGAAGCAAAGAGATATAAATATAGTAAATAGAGAATTGCTTTGGAGTAAAGAAATAAAGACTCAAAGATAATTAAACTTTTTGTAAGCTGAATTTTACGTCCAATAAACTTAAATAAAATAAAGAGCACTAAGCCTCACTTTTTTTTTTGATCTGAGCACTAAGCTTAACGAAACAAAAAAATGTGCTTTCCTCTTTCAAAAAACAAGTTATATGTAGCAACTGCAAGCAAGGAGATACATAGCTAAATAAAATCGCTTCAAGCAGGAATATATGATGGTCTTTTGTGACAGTAAATGTCACGACTTTACAGATTGTGTGTGTATCCGTACAAAATGTGGTGACGTGAGTAAAATTTTCGAGACGTGGCTGACGTTTGGTGTTTTGTCGTCGATTTGCTCTGCATTTCACTATTGCAATCGCTAACCAAATTAACGTTTCTTACACTGTGTTCTATCGTGCTGTTAATATATCTATAGAAATTCAATAATATAATTGGTATGTACCACTAATTCAGCAATATGTGTAACAAAAATTGATAGTTATACAGTTATCTGCCACTGAAAGTATTTGGGTGCTTCTTTCAGAAAATGGATCAAATCGCTAAGTTTGTCGAGCCTGGAAAGCAGTTCGCTAAGGACTCCCTCAGATTGGTCAGAAGGTGTACCAAACCAGACAGAAAAGGTATGTTTTCATTGATAAAAATGTTTTCTAGAGTTCGCCAATGTGTAGTGTTGGCATTACGCCACTATACTCTAGAAGCGTGAGCTGGGTAATACTAGAATACCTACCAATTTTCTGAAGCTGAAAACATTTTGAGTAAGCGTGCTGGCCAAACCATCGTAATTGTATAGAATATAGAGTATAGAGAAGAAGTAGGTAGATCTACTTCTTCATTTTTGCTAGCCTAATGTATCTTTTTAATCTTAGGAATAGGAATAAAAATAAATTAGAGCAACCTCAATCCCCAAGTAAAGAAAACTAATAATTATTTTGTGTAAATTTATAGTTTTTGCTTTTCTTTGTGTCCAACACTTACGAAGCATTGGTAGATAACTTTTAGTAAGGATTTTCAATAAGCAAATTCCAAATTTGAGTGGTGAAAGAAATAATAAATAAATCATAGTATTTGACCCCATATACATCAGAGCTGTCTTGTTCACACTTATACCCGTATGGCTCAAATCACACCGAGATTGCAGTGGCCGCTAGCGAAGCAACAAGCAGTTTCAGTGTGATATAATTTTAAACTTTATCTTCATTAGTATAATATACAGTATTGCTTGAGAAACTTGAAAAGGTTGCGCGGCCGGCCGCGGCGGGCTTCTATTATAGTAATGAAGCTAAAATTTAAAATTATATGATACTGAAACTGCTCACCGCTCCACTGCCATCTTGGAGCCTAAGTCAACAGAAAACTTTACTGAAATTGTGTATGTCTTTTTTTCAGAATTCCAAAAGATCGCTATCGCCACTGCCATCGGATTCTGCATCATGGGTTTCATCGGCTTCTTCGTCAAGCTCATACACATCCCTATCAACAACATCATTGTAGGCTCGTAGATTATAGATTAATCCTTAGATATAATTCCTATTTCTAAGCCCCCAGACATCTAAGTTAACTCACAGGTTCATATTTTTCGTTTAAAAAATAAATTATTCAATTTTGTATTATAGTGTTTCATTGTTAGATTGTTTTATAAACATGTGGTAGCTAGATAAAACCTATGCTGTAGTTTTTATCAACATAAAGTTGGGTATTTTCATTACAATATTGATACATTTGAAATGTAACTATATGGACATGCAATAAGAATAATTTTTAAATTACTTCAATTTATAGATTTCTATATACTAATAACAGACCAGTTTTTTATTTTAACTGATCTGTGGATATACTTATACATACACTTGGTGGTACCTACAAATATCTATTAATTCTTTTTTGCTTGAATAGCCCCATAGCAGGAAGTGTTAGGAAGGTGAAATTATATAAAAACCAATAATAAATAATTTGTATACTTTATTATTATAATAGGAACTTACCTATAATAAAACAATTACATAAACTATTTACCAGATATTTGGTAACAGAAAATGATTATTTAAAATAAGTATTTAAAAATCCATTGAAATAAAACGGATAGACTGCAAATGATAGTGACGTAAAATAAAGGATTCAATAATGTATTTTTAGGGAGTATTGGGTGATTATTTTAAGAAGATGTCGATTTCTATTTTCATGTCAAAATCCACCGCAGACCGTTGTGGCTTGCGTGGTATTTACATTACAACCCATACTTTCCTATTACCAGAGACCAGTTTTATTTAAACTGGTCTCTGCTATTACGGAAAAACTGCTGAACGGATTTTGATGAAATTTTTCAGTAATCTAGCTTATGCATCAGAATATATAGGCTACCATACGCGGTGGGCGTGGGATAGTAGTGAATAAATTATTTTTTTTATTTTCTCTCCATACTCTACGTACGGTCCAAAATGTTGATTATTTTTGATATAGTCATTAAAATTTGGAATATCAGACGTCTATCAAGACTCAGAAGCTTAAAATTTTAAAACATTTGTGTTTTATCATAAGTAGTACATTTAAAATAACTTTAGAAGGGTATCTGTTTTTATTCGAAGTTTTATTCTTATTTTGATACCCCGTACTCAGTACCCTGTAGAAGACATCAGGGCTTCTGCATGACGTGTATGTAGAAGCCAGGCGTGAGCACCCGCCCTAATGGCTGGAAATCCCCGTAGATGTTGTGCGATGCGCCCGCGCCGAACGCGTCGTCGAGCATGCGCGTGAACCGTTCCAACTTGTGCGGATAGTAGCATAGCCGGAACTCGCTGGAAAAGTATAATAATAACAATAAAATCTCACGCCTTTTATCCCCGAGGGGGTAGGCAGAGGTATTCCATTACTGGATATACCCACATTTCACGAGATATGGACCCCTAAACATGATAGGTGGTAAGCCGGACCGGGTCTGTTTACACATGTCTCAGAATTAATTCTGAGACCTGCGGGTTACCTCACGATGTTTTCCTTCACCATCGAGCTAGTGATAAATATGTACGTAAGTTTTTGAAAAACTCTTGGTACATGCCAGGATTCGAAACCGAGCCTCACTGATTTTCGGTCGGCTCTTTAACTGTTCGGTATCACTGAAAAAGTATATTTATTATACTTTTTCAGTGATAGCCCGAACGGATATTATAAAGAGGAAAGATTTGTATTTTAGTATCTTTGTTACGAATAAGCTCAAAAACTACTGGACGTCACAGAAATAAGGCGTTAGACAGACCTCCTCTCGTTGACCTCCCCGTCGGACGTGGCGTCGATGCAGTAGTCCAGCGCCACCAGCTCTGGCTTCCCACGGACCACCAGCACCGAGGTCTTGATGTCCACTGGGTATTTGCACTGAAACGCGTACAAAGTGGACCATAAGTATATAAAAGGGGTAGGCAGAGGTATTCCATTTCTGGAAATACGCACTTTTCACGAGTATGTTCGACCCCTGAACGTGATGGGGTGAGCCCATCGCCGAACTGGGTGTTACACATGCCTCAGTATGAATTCTGGGACCTGCGGGTATCCTCAAGATGTTTCCCATTACCGTCGAGCTAGTAAAAAATATGTACAGTCAAGATCAAGGTAAGCTTGACACTTTGGACTTTGAACCGGCCCTGTGTTCTATGGCGCGCAGTATATATCAGAGCTCAGCTTAAACTGGTAGTGTAAAGCTTGACTTGCTCATGACATAAGTAATTAATATAAAAAAACGGCCAAGTGTGAGTTGTATAATAAAAAAAAATGCTATCTGTAAGTACATTAAATAGTTTACAAAAATTCCTACGCTAGGCAGTGTAGACAGCCATCGATTCAGATATCAAAACACCAATTTTCGAAAACTTCATCTATCTGTCTTGTCTGTGCACGCATCATCAACTCACGTTATAGTAGATAGAGTGTCCAGGCGTGGCGCCGCTGTCAATCATGGCGTCATAGTTCCTGTGGTCAATGAACAGCAGTCCCCCCGGTTTGAGGCAATGGCTGAAGTTCTTCAGGCACATCTTCTGGACCCGCTGATCCCCGAACTCGTCCAGGAGATGCGCAAAGGAGTTGCCGAGACAAATGACAGCGTCGAACAGTTTCCCAGGCATCAGCTTTTCAATGTCACGCGGTAATGTTTCCCAGTTAGCTTCTTCGATTACTGGAATAATAATATAATATAATATAATCTCACGCCTTTTATCCCCGAGGGGGTAGGCAGAGGTATTCCATTACTGGATATACCCACATTTCACGAGATATATTGGACCCCTAAACATGATAGGTGGTGAGCCCATCGCCGGACCGGGTCTATTTACACATGTCTCAGAATTAATTCTGAGACCTGCGGGTTTCCTCACGATGTTTTCTTTCACCGTCGAGTTAGTGATAAATATGTACGTAAGTTTTTGAAAAACGCATTGGTACATGCCAGGATTCGAACCCTAATAATAATAATAAGGCGCAAATTAGCTAAGTCGAGCCTCCATCACAGCATTGCTGCAATAGCGTAACTGCACTGCAACACCGACTCATAAAAGGATTCACCACTACTTTTACTGTCCTAAATTAATTTATTGTTCTTGTTGTTTCGTCTAGCTACGTTGTTTTACTTTATTTTATTATAGCACTACCCACTTAGTTTTTAATTGTGCCCTTGGTGAAAGAATTTTTAAATGACTGACTTGAAAAATTTTGACTGTTAAGTGGCCACTAGCTTAACACCATCTCCTAATCCGCGGTGGGCTCGCGTGGGAGATTGTAGCCCATACTTCCTTATGTGTGAGAAAATACCCTTAGCTCAGCTGTGGGCTGTTACGGGTTGATGATGATGATACATGATACGTACCCCACTCGTCGTACTTTGGGTTTTTCCTCTTGTCCCACCGTGACTTTAGCGCGTGTTTCAACATCTTGTCAGAAGCATCCACCGAGACCACCTCGAACCCTTCATCCACTAGCATCATGGAGTCTATGCTGGAACACGTAAAAGTCAAATAAATAAAATATATTTTTAATTTCTTAAGGTATTTAGTTTTAGGTTTATTTATTGTTTGTTGTTACTTGTACCTACGTATTTTATTTTATACCTAGTATCATAGTCGGTAATAATAAATTAATATTCATTTAAAAATATATATATATATCATGGTGGGACACAATTCACACACGGTTATTTCGTTCCAAGCTAGGCAACTGACAAACATACCTACCTAGAAATAAGTAAATATAAACCCAGACACGAACTCAACAGACATGTTTATTCATGCATATCATCGTTGGCCCCAGACGGGAATCGAACCCGCGAACTGCGCCCCGGAAGGCCGGGTCACTACCGACTGAGCCAACAGGCTCGTCAAATTGGTGAATACTGCATAATGCATACCTAATCTATATATAAAATGATAAACTGACTGACTGATTGGTGATATATCAACGCACAGCCTAAACCGCTGGGTCTAGAGGTGGTCTATACTTGAAATTTTGCACATAGATAGCTTATACAGTGTAGGATTGCACTAAGAAAGAATTGTTATTGCGCGAGCGAAAAGCAAAAAGCTAGTTGTTTGTATATAAGTACTAAGTAGGTAATTATTGATTACACAGATTCGCCTAACCCCATTCCACAGCGGGCTCGCTTGATAACTCCTCATATGGACATTGGACAATAGTAGGCCATCTATATTAATGAAATTACCTACGTATTTCATAATATAGGTCTTTAATAAATGTTGAACCTGTTAAATTGTATTTATTTTATTTCCTATTGATTTTTTTAAAATTATTACTATAGAATCTTTACATGGTGAAATTCTAGTAAGGGTGGAGCACAAAGTTAATAATTCAGAATAATAAATTCTAGGCCTAAGAGCGTTTTCACATTATCCGTTCCGATATCGGAGTCGGATGCCGATACGATATCTGGGCAAGTAAAATGTATGAAATATGTACCTACCTACCTTTCACACTGTCCGCTGCGACACTGCTAACAGAAAAAGCGCAATTCCTCATACACCCCAATTAGTATATTAATATAAAAAAAATATTATGCAATCGAACTTTAGTTGTGTCTAACCAATTTTCTTAAATATCGATTAATAATAGCACGATTTCCATAGAAAGCAGCTCAGATATCGGATCGGATAATGTGAAAACGCTCTAACGGCTACCAAGCAACGGTACGGTAAAACTTTTTTCCGAGACTAGGCATAAGACCGGTGCCGTGCTGTGGAACGCCTTGTATTGCCGGCTTGATCGCAATATAGGTACCTACTACCTATACTACATTATCTACTTACTATTTTTATTATCGCATATTGGTAACTTTTTAATGTTTATATGAATGTGTGGATACTATAGATACGAGATCGGCAATAGTTCGCGCACACAGATATTGGTCCCGAGCGGGAATCGAACCTGCATTATCTAAATCACTATATTAGTTGTGGATCTGGTGAATTGAGAACTTGCCTTGCATTTATTTATCATTTATTCAGAACTACGACGAGTCAATCACTATACCTACCTACTTGTTTAGAGAGTTTCGTCAAGATATGGTCGTACGTGGTTGGTCGTAGGTACTATAAAACCGCGAACATGTCAAGTCGAACGCTAATCTCAATCGTTGTCAATCAATTTGTCATTGTTTTCTACTAATAAAGTCTTAACGTTTTACGAAAACATTTGGCCCTGTTGAGACACTTGTGAACTGAGAATCTTGTGAAATATTGAGAATATTGAGTTTAATATTTTTTTACCTACAGAAATAAATGAATTTTGACTTTGAGTCTACCAACTAAGGCCCGTACGTTGGTACGTTATGATTTTTGGTATTAATAATTTATCTTTTATCATAGCAACTGGATCTACTAAGTAAATGTTTTCAACGCCTGAGCAAGTAAGCTTTGATAATTTCGTCATAAACTGACGTTTATATAATTAAATTTTTATCATAAACAAGTCTTGTTATTTTCAACTTTGGTGTTATCAGTTGTTAGATAACAGTAACCAGATTTATCAGGTCACGTCTCTGATATCGGTGTTAAATAAAAGCTCTGAGTATGAGTAGGTGATTTATTTTGTTACCGAAATGTTTGATAGGACCTTTATACTTAGTATTATGCAGGAATATAGGTCTACGAATGGAAACCATGAGATGCTTCATGATGCAATATTTGGTCATATCAAATCAGCAACTAGGCTAAGACTTGAAAGATATCTTGTAGCGATACTGCAATAGATTATAGAACACGCCAATAGACGGCCGAGTTCTAAACCGCGCTATCGAAGTTTTAATGAGTTTGTATAATACAACTGTCCAACATCTACCGTTGGACCGCAGTCCCCAGGCACGATCACCTCGCTAAAGGAAGATCTTCCCTTTTCCTTCTCCAAATTTTCACTTTTAAAATTTTTCACTCGATCGACTTTTAAAATTTTTCACTCGATCTGAATCGAACGGACACGGTGTCGAGCCTCCGCGAATAGCCTTCTGACCAAACATTATTTGATCGCAACAAACAATTGGTAGGTAGGTATTCATTAGTATATGCTTTGTTAATAATTTTACAAAATTTCAAAGGACTCTTCTTAGCACACTTGTTATTAATCTTCGTGTTCGTTAAGTACGAAGTTAGTTATTTATTACAGTAGGTAATGCCGGTCCATCGGGTTCACGCATACGCGTAAAGGAGAAACAGAGCGAAACGCCCGACTGAGAGCAATTACAGCTACAGAGATGAATTTATTCATGCACTTAGGCTCGTATTACAGAATTATTCTCAACCATGAAACTTTGAATGCGCAATTAAAAAGGAAAAGCTTTATGCGGCTCATATAGCGCCTCCTCTTTCTGACATCCTCAAGCAAAGTTTCTTTCCACGGAACTTTTCTCAGCGCGTAACAGTTGTTTAGGTACAGTTGATGCGACGCCGTTTGCCCTGTGTTCAGACCGGTCAACTTATATGCACACTTGCTTGAACTCGTTTGGATGGAATTAAACAACTCGACGCTATATGTCAGGCTATTTCATAACAATTATGGTAAACCATAATTACTAGTAAGGCATGAGATTAAAAAGAGCTGCCCTTGAGTTTCTTGCTGGTTCTTCTCGGGAACTGCATTTGGAACCAGCAACTCGTCGGTGGAGATAGGCTGCTGTTTACATTTAGCCAATCTTCATGGACGAGTTGAGAGTGCTTTGTTATTAGACTATTGTTTCTATGTGTATTTCTTTTACCTGATGAATTACAATATTGGACACACTCACCCAGTGCCGCAGGCGATGTCCAAAATGCTATTACACTCGTGCTTCTTGAGCAGCCCTATCAGGAAGTCCTTGTAGTTCTGAGTACGCGTAGTGCTGTCTCCGATGAACTTCTTCCATATCCTTGCCGCCTTCCCGTCCGCATACTGGTCCTTCACTCCTTCGGAGGGAATACCCTCCGACCGCGAGTGAAACACTTGATCCGCCGACATTGTTGTTTACTGTGGACATGTGGTGACAATACATGTTTTTAGTAGGTATCTCTACTTTGTACTTACTGTGTATTTTATTTTTTTATATATTTATAGGAAACGGTTTATGTATGTAAGTAGGTACCTTAATTCATTGTTAACTTTAGTGCACCACCTACCTTCAGCTGTTTATCTCAGTTACATCCATCCTAAGGTTGTCTGGAAGAAATCGCTTGTAGCGATAAGACCGCCCATTGTACATTTTTTGTATCACTGTGTCACTTGTTGTATATTTTTGTTGGTGTACAATAAAGAGTTGTTACTTACTTACTCTACCTAAGAGCGGTTTTGCACTACGTCCGATCGCGCGATCCTAACCCGTTAAAATAAGTACAGTCAAGAGCACGCTAAGCTTGACACTTTGGACCTTGATCTGGCCCTGTGTTCTATGGCGCGCACTATAAATTAGAGCTCAGCATAAACTGGTAGTGTCAAGCTTGACTTGCTCTTGACTGTACGAATTTAAATATACGAGATATCACATGACGGAAGCCGGATCGAGTGCGTAAACTATCATAGAAATAGGTAATTCTACAACTACTCCGGACAGTATTTTCACGGGTTCGGGTCGGACGTAGTGCGAAACCGCTATAGAAGGTCTACATAAACTATATACCTACCTATATTTTATAACGGCAAACAAATACAAATAGAATGGAATATCTAAGTCTACATGATTTTTTACCATCATTATTGTTATTTATTTGATATTAAACCGGAACTACGAATAAGTATATATTAAACTATGCAATGACAGCGCTATAATATAACAAGTAGAGCTATAAATAATGTACTCTATGAGCGACATAATAACACCTTTTGCACCTTATCTAACGAATGTACCTACCATGAAGAGAATCGATCCAAAATGTAAATATAGAATTCGAACTTACATACTAAATGCGCAGTACCTATCTTGACCAAGTCTGCCACACGACTGACTGTTTATATACATAATATTATTATGAACATAACATTTTAATAATTTACTGGTTCTCACAATACACATAGATTAGAGTTTAGACGCTGACGCTATGGTTCGTCCTATTGTGCTGTTGGTTGGTTTATGTAAACCAAAAATATATTACTGTTACAACATCTTCACTATATGTCATAAATAATAAATAAATTTTGGGACACAATTTAGACACGGTTATTCAGTCCCAAACTAGGCAGGGCTTGCACTATGGATACGAAACAACTGATAGACATACTTAAATAAAATAATATTAACACCCAGACACGAAGCCAACAGCCATGTTCATGCACACAAATTTTGACCCCGAGCGCGGAGATCGAGCCCGCGACCTCCGACTCAGAAGGCAGGGTCACTACCAACTGAGCCAACAGGCACGTCAGAGCGCAGCGGGACAACTTTTGACATTAACTATAACAAATATCTCACGACATTATATTATTCTGTCACAACCTTTAGGTTAGGATTCCGCGTTTCGACGCACTATAGATATTTGTTTAGGGGTTTAGATAGTCCACTCAGGTATTCAGATCTGCCTACCCCGTCAGGAAAAAGGCGTGGTCGTACGTATGAATCATCTATTGATCTATAGATAGAGTCGTCAATTTATAGGCATAATCTATATTGAAATATTACACGTCACCCTGAACTTATCGTACCTAGTAAAAATATTCTTTGAAACATGTGCAAGTCACCCAAAGAGTGCACCTTGATATTTTCGTCACTATGTACCTATATAGTTGTTCCATAACACAATGGTTCTGATAAAGAATAACATTATTGGACATGGCTTGTGTAAAGCTGGTGTAATAAAATTTATGCAATAATGTGACTTACTTTTTATTGTAGGTATTGAAATCGGTTCACATACACTTCCCTGTATCACTAGCACTTCTCTCTACGTCGCTATTCTCATATCACCACCAGAAAACTGAAGTTATTAACGTTAAAACATAAACAGAACTCCTATATACGAGTGTACATAGGTTTATATAAAGTTATTTACTTGATATTGAATCTTAACTATTAACGTAGAAGGTTCATTTCGCGTCAATAAATCTTGATAAGCATATAGCAAAAGACCCGTTATCACGTCACTTGACGAAGCAGGTGCTAACGTCGGTGGTTAACTCGAGATTATAAGTACTTATAATCAGTGTTTATATCAGAGAGTATCAAATGAACGTGAAAATTCATAAGTTGGTAGGTACTTCGAATAACATTATTGGATTAGATTTTTTGACATCGATTTTATAAAACTGATTCCAGTTAAGAATTTATGGTACCTACATAAACAAAACTTAAAACGGTTACGCAGTCTTCACGGCAATTTCCCTTTTCCAAATCTAATATTTATACTGGTGAAAGTGGGTATTTCCAGCAATTGAATACCTCTGCCTACCCCCTCAGGGATATAAGGTGTGAACATATATATGTATATTATAAATATTTTAATATCTACTGGTTAGTTAGTTGTAGTACCTGTGTAAGTAGAAAAAAAAAAATCTCACAGCTTTCATCTCCGAGGGGGTAGGCAGAGGTATTCCGTTACTGGATATACCCACATTTCACGAGATACATTGGACCCCTAAACGTGATAGGTGGTGAGCCCATCACCGGACCGGGTCTGTTTACACATGTTTCAGAATTAATTCTGAGACCTGCGGGTTTCCTCACGATGTTTTCCTTCACCGTCGAGCTGTGTAAGTAGGTACTACCAAATTACATTTTACAGTCTAAGGAAGCGAAGATCCACAATATAGGCAGGCGCTGCAGTTTCTGAATCCATACGCACACTCGCATACGTGTCACCTAAAAGCATATTTAACCAACAGTTTATCAGTAGTGAAAGCGGGCCCTGACGTAACCGGCGACCGGTCTTGCGAGATGATATCTGTTATCGGCGCGATACGGGTTTCGTGTTCACTGCGGCTTGTGCTAAAACGTTTTTGCAAGGAAAGGATTCAATGGCACTAGGTCTAACCAAGCGATTACTTTCCTCAGTGGGTCTAATGATTAATGATCTGTGGATCACACAGATAAAGCAAGTGTCTGGAAGGAGTTTGTATATTTTATATATTTTTTTAGATTCGCCTCTCCGCCCCTCTGCGTTGAGGCTAAGAATATTTTAAAATTATTAATGTAATAAATATGCTCACGCCTAATATCCCTTAGGAGGTAAGCAGAGGTGTTCTATTCCTAGAAATACTTACTTTTCAGCAGTATACCTATTGCTGTTCTTTGTAAGTATATTTAATTAATTAAAATTCTAAAAAAAAAACAAGAACATATTTTTTTGGCTCTTGCACATTTTATGCTTTATGCCAGTGTCGAGTAATTTTTTTAAGTTCTACAACATTGGGTATTTGTAGAACGAACGTTCACTGTTTTAGCAGTACTCTTTGAGATGAATGTTCAGTAGCCTCGACTGCATTTCGGCGGGAATTGAAACCGCGACCTCGACTCAAAGGGTCAAGCACTATCTACTGATCCAACAGGCCCGTCAAATAAGGTCGATGACTATGCGGATTCTTATTTTACAACATGATATTTTTTCTTTAAGCTTATATTTAACGAGCTGTTGCGCGGGGTTTCACCCGCTTTGTTCCCGTTCCCGTGGGAATAAAATATAGCCTATGTAATTTTAAAAATCGATCTAGGAAATTTTGAGTTTATTCGTAAAAAAACATCCAAATGTTTCCTCTTTATAATATACTAGATTTCGGTTTACATGATATACAAAAACCAAAAGAGGTTAGAAGAAAAAAATCCTTTTCTAGAGAAAATGTTTCTGTCATTGACAAAAACCTTTTCCTAGTTTATCGCTATTATGGAAAGCCGCATCAAAATCTGTCGCCTGGTTTAGGAGTTAGCGTAAAGACGGGGAAACAGAGTTCCTTTAAAGATAACGCTAATTTTAACTTTCGATAAGTTAGTTTTCTACCGACATTGGGAACGAATAAAATATGTCCATACTTATTGGGAACTCTGCCTCGGTGTGATGCGTTGGAAGTAGTCTTTTATTTATAATACATTATGCGATACTTAATTAGTGATCATTTATGCCCATCAAATTAAATTCAAGTATGTTTTATGAGTTTTCATATCAGTCCCTACTTCGAATAAAACATTTTGATTTTACTTGACGTATTCACGGAGACTCGATACCGTTTCCGTTCGATTCAGATTGAGTGAAAAAATTTCCGAAGTCGAATCTATCGACTTCGGTAACTTTATTCTAGACGTTTCTGACAGCCACGGAAAATTTTCCGAATCCTTATGTCACATATGACATTAGTTTTCGACACCAACGTCAGCCCATCTCAAATGTTTTCGATACCAACATCAGCCCAACTCGAAAGTGTTCGACAGATTTTCCGATATCGAATATCGAAGCTCCCTGAATACGCCTGCTGGAATGTAACGGATATCATTAATATTATCATCGCCAAAATCACATCCACCATGATGATTCCAACGTTGAGTTCCTGACACAGTTGAGAAAAACATAATCAAACACGGAATCTTGTACCATGATGTCCATGACATTTATTATAATTGAAAAATAAACATAATTACGATCTTAACCTAATTAACAAAATACATCCAACTGTTTGGTGTTAACACTAGATCTATAATCCGTACAAAGGGCCACATTTCGAGCTAAACCCTTAAAACTTTTGTCTCGTTCTAGTCAAATACGAGTTATCTGCGAGAGAGCGAAACAACATGATCGAAAGGATTAGGCGCAAAATGCCACATTCGCAAAATGACACATTCGATTTTCGAAAAATGACACATTCTCAAAACGCCACATTGCAAAATGCCACATTCGCAAAATGCCACATTCTCAAAATGCCATTTGCGCATAATGCCATACTCTCGAACATACTGCAAGTAAGGGAGTTGAACAAATATGGCACTTTGTTAGTGCGGCATTTTGCATCAATGTGGCATTTTGCACCTAATCCGATCGAAAAGGGGTAGCTCGAGCTGTGACCCTCTGTACAAACTTACTAATCTTAGCATTATTAATGATACGAAAATAATGATTTTATATCTCAGTTTCCAAAATGAGACTAACAATGTTTTATGGAATTCGTAATATAATTTGCGTCTTAAACGAAATATAAAAATATATACTCATTCCAGTCCAGTATACGAAATACATATACTAGTACGTACACTAAACAGTTACCTAAACTCAAAGCTATAAATTATGTACATTAACAATCAAAATAGCAGACCTAATATTTACAATCTCACGTATCTGTATAAAATATAGTCGGACTAATTAAAATAGATTTTTAGTATAAGTAATAATTTAGGTTTATTGGATTCGTCTGACTCCTAAATAACTGTCGCTACATAATTCAGTAGAAGTTTAGAGTCCTTGTTATTACATCATTGACGTTTCTAAGTGCTTTTTTTTACTTACAGCAATAAATGAATGTTCATTTTGTTCATTGATGTACTTAATTTATAATTAGTATCGAGGACTTTATGTAACAGTCAATACTAATGTCATACTTGTAAATATTACTATACAATACAGGATGCCCAATAAAATAGGTCGTCTTTCTATAAAACTGAAAACATTGTTAAAAATTAATTCAAATTTATTTTATTTAGGCGACCCCGCAGCGGCGTTTTCATCGCTGATTTAGAAGTTCCCAGTTTATTGTTTATTAACGTTCCCGTAGGAATTTCGTTTACACTTGTACCGACGTACCCATAACAACTTGCAAGTTTTATCACAATCGATGAAAATGTTTAGGAACGCATCATCAATTTTTTACAGGTTACTAATTTTTTACTAACGGTTAAAGAGCCGGTCGAAAATCAGTGAGGCTCGGGTTCGAATCCTGGCATGTACCAATGAGTTTTTCAAAAACTTACGTACATATTTATCACTAGCTCGACGGTGAAGGAAAACATCGTGAGGACACCCGCAGGTCTCAGAATTAATTCTGAGACATGTGTAAATAGACCCGGTCCGGCGATGGGCTCACCGCCTATCACGTTTAGGGGTCCAAGGTATCTCGTGAAATGTGGGTATATCCAGTAATGGAATACCTCTGCCTACCCCCTCGGGGATGAAAGGCGTGAGATTATTTTTTTAATTTTTTTTACTAATTTTTTGGCTTAGGGTTTTCACCTATAGGACTACTATTTTCTTGGACACCTTTGGATTCATAGACAACTTAACACTGCATAGACTCCACTACCAAACTAAGACTGAATGTCCGCCTAGTCTCGTTGTATTGACGTTGGTCGGAAATAATATTTCACATATCATAAGTCTTAGCACATCTATGTACTGCATAACAATTTTTGAAGTGAAAACTTCTTTAGCGGCGTTGAGCACTTTTGTGGGATGGGTAAAAACTGTGAAACTCGCGTCAGGTCACGGGTCACGTGTGCTGATCGAAAAACCGTAAGACGGTTGGAGAGTAGTGTTGTAACACCGAAATCGATAATCAAGTTTTCACTTCTGCCGGCACTCCCGGAGTGCAAAACGTGTTTTTTTTTTTTAATAATTGCGACAACTTTGCCGCGCCTATAGAAGTTATTGGCACAAATAATATAATAATAATATAATCTCACGCCTTTCATCCCCGAGGGGGTAGGCAGAGGTATTCCATTACTGGGTATACCCACATATCACGAGATACATTGGACCCCTAAACGTGATAGGTGGTGAGCCCATCGCGGGACCGGGTCTATTTACACATGTCTCAGAATTAATTCTGAGACCTGCGGGTTTCCTCACGATGTTTTCCTACACCGTCGACCTAGTGACATATATATATAGTGATTAGCACAAAGATTTGTTAAAATACATCCTATGCGCTATTCAAAAGCAAGACATTTGGGGATGTCTACATATTGATAAGTTGTTTGTGAATAGACGTAATTCACAGATTAAACTCGAATTAGATTGAGGTAAGTTAGTCAGTATATCTATCTACATTAGATATAATTTTTGTTTTGGCAAATTATTATACAAGAGTGCCCTTTGTTATGCACATGTCTACAATGAAATGCTTTATTGCTTTTAACCTTATTGGTAGTTTATTTAGTAGTAATTGATTAGTTAGATACAGAGTGACAATATAAACAAACTTATGATTTTATGATAGTGACTTATACTGTAGCAATGCTGCAATGCCGGTGTGATCATAGGCGTATTTGGGGGGGGGGGGTGAATACCCTAATTACACCTAAGTAATAATAATATACCATCTACATGATTTACCTTATTGTTGGTAATTTAGTTGGTAGCGACTTAAATTACATAATTTTGGTCAGGACACAGATAACTCGAGTTGCGCATACGCTGATAGTCAGTGACCACCTTTCCGTGGCCGGCCGATTCATAGCTTGGGCCATCGCCCTCCTTAGGAAAAATCCCTAGCTACGCCAGTGAGTGTTTTAAGCAATCTTGGGAGCGGTCTATCAATGGATAGCAAAATGTCCTTTGTATTATATCACATTTTCTTCAGACACACACTTGATCCCGGTTTGCTTGTTGCTTAAGTACGGAGTATAGTTGTCACTAAATGTGACTGGTAAATGAAGAGAATCCTTCAAGGGGGGGGGGGGGGAATAACAAGCCGATATTTTTAGCATTTGTATAAAAAAAACACCAGTTTTAGCGTATACCGACTCGCAAAATCAGCTGGGCGAAGTCAATGACCGCCGGCGTGACGTAGTATATGGCAAATTCAGAACAATCGTATTTTAGAAAATTGCACAAAAGTAGTGTTTTATTTTTATTTATTTTAACTTTTATATGTATGCGGAGTTTTGATGGGTTACTCTTTTACCTCCCTCGATCCTTCGATTCACCGGTCACACTATAGTTTCCCAGTCACTATTGGACGAGGTGAATGATTCATGCCTTCAAAGTTTATAGCTATCCTACATACCGGACCCCACATCTGAGGCGTCGATCCCAAGCATCGCCAGGTCATCCAATTCTTCCCTCTTCTTAGCAGCCTCACCGTTCTCCTTCGCTTTATTCTGAGCGTTCTGCTGTTGATTACTCTTATTCTGATTATTTCTATTCTGATTAGTATTCCTCTGATTCTTGTTATTCGGCCTGCCCTTGGTGTTTCTCTGTTTGGGTACCAGGGGCACATGGGAGTCGTAGAGCTGTGCTCTGGGCTGGAATAGGGGGGTGTTTATGTCGAATCCCATCATCATCTGGGGCGGCATCTGAGGCGGCATTTGAGGCTGGAGGAAGGGCGGGAAAGACGGCATGACCCCGCCCAGGCCCATAGGGAAACCGCCTAACCCCATTCCCCCAAAGATGTCCGGCTGAGACATGTCTGGCTTCACGTCAGTGGGGAAGATGATGTCTAGTGCTTCTTGGAAGTCTTTAGCGAGGCTTGAAGCTTGTGAAGTGGGCACGGGTCTGGAAATGAAATTGTATTGGTCAATAAGATAGCTTAAGAGGATGAATAGTACATACTGATAGTAACAGGTTATGCTTTTCGATTTTCTAAAGTAAAAAATACATCTAAAATGACATGTTTATTAATAGCGGTTCAGCGCGGGTTCAATCGCGTAGTTCCCGTTCCCGTGGGAATGCGGGAATAAAATTTAGCCTATGTTACTAAGGGATCTTTTAGTTGTGAAGCTTCATCAGGGGTCCAAAGAATGTCTTGTGAAAAGTGGGTATATCCAGTAATGGAATAATAATAAAATCTGGGACACAATTCCCACACGGTTATTTAGTCCCAAACTAGGCAGAGCCTGTACTATGGGTACTAAACAACAGCTGATAAAGATACTTAAATAAATATCAAACACCCCGAAGCCAACAGACATGTTCATGCACACAAATGTTGGCCCCGAGCGGGGATCGAACCCGCGACCTCCGACTCAGAAGGCAGGGTCACTACCAACTTAGCCAACAGGACCGTCAAAAAATACCCCTGCGTACTCCCTCGACGATGAAAAGCGTAAGATTATTATTAGTGTCCGACTGAAAGTTCGGCTTCGGTTTCGGCCGAGTTTCAGTTAAAAATCAAGTTTCGTTTTTTTTTAATAGATCGAGTGATTCAAGAGGAAGGTTTTAGTGTTAGCATTGCACCCGTGCGAAGCCGGGGCGGGTCGCTAGTTATATATAGGAAAGTACTGACTGCACGATGGGCGCGGGAGCTGGTGCTGGGGCCGGCAGTAGCGGCGCCGGCGCGGCCGAGCCCAGCTGCGTGGGCAGGGCCACGCCCGGCGGGGGCAATTCTGGGCCGCGCTCCAACTGGGCCTTCGCTATCTTCTCCTTGAACTCCGCCACCTTGGGGCAGGCCATTTCAAATAAACTCGCAGAAATAATAATAATTGGGTAGTTGACTGCATCGAAATTAAATTGAGATTAGTCATTCATTAAAAAGATTATCCCAAAACACCTCAAAATATGTATTTCGATTTTCAATTTAAAATTATAGCAAAATAAAACAATCAAAAAAGTGCTGCATTTGTGTACTAGAAACTATGACGTCACGCCTTGCTATTTCACTATATTTTCCATAATAAAATTTCGTTTTGACAGATCATAAAAAGTAACTGATTTGACAAGGTGAGACACTATCCTATTGTGGGGCACAAGTCACACTCAGTCAGTCCCAGAATAGGCAGGGCCTGTACTATGAGTACGAAACAACTGATAAACATAATTAAATAAATATATACACTACCAACTGAGACAACAAGTCAATCAGTGAAATTCATATTTAATACAAAGTTAGGTTACATAATTTAATTTGGTTATTATTCTCTATCGTATTACGATGTGCTGGAGAGAATCCGTGTGAAACATCATTATAATTCATATAATCATCTAGTTAGTTAAGAGCAGTGATAGCCCGGACGGTTAAAGAGCCGGTCAAAAATCAGTGAGGCTCGGGTTCGAATCCTGGCATGTACCAATGAGTTTTTCAAAAACTTAAGTACATATTTATCACTAGCTCGACGGTGAAGGAAAACATCGTGAGGAAACCCGCAGGTCCCAGAATTAATTCTGAGACATGTGTAAACAGACCCGGTCCGGCGATGGGCTCACCACCTATCACGTTTAGGGGTCCAATGTTTCTCGTGAAATGTGGGTATATCCAGTAATGGAATACCTCTGCCTACCCCCTCGGGGGTAAAAAAGGCGTGAGATTATTTATTTTATTTATTTATTTCTAGTTAGGTGGCCACTAATCTAACACCATCTCCCAATCCGCGGTTAGCTCGCTTGGGAGATTATAACCCATACTTTCACTTCCTCATGTGGAGGAATGTGTGAGCTGTTAGAGGTTGATGATGATGATGAATCATTTATCGGCCGATAACCACCACATACATAGAATACTCATACTCACAGAACATCCTAGTTTGGAAGCCAAGGAACCACAATGCCCAAGTAGGTCAAATTATGTAACTCAACTAAAGTAGTTACAAAATTGTACCCCTTATTCTCGGAATAACATATCTTTTAATGAAGTGAACTGTACTAGTGAATTACTCATCTTGAGAACATTTTTTTTTCAATATTTATGATTTAAATGATACCTTCTTCTGAATTTCTGCGTCCATCTCCTCTCGTCTCTTCTTGGACGCCTCATCTTCTTCTTTCTGCTTCTGTTCATCTTTCTTCGGTTCCTCCGGCTTGGAGGTCTTGCCTAAATGCTTGTATACCGGCATTTTTCCTGCAAAAGTCAAACATCATTTATTTTCTGTACTTAGAAAGAAACTTACACTTAAAAAGGTCAGTAGTCTAATAACAAGGCAAACTCGTCCATGAAGATTGGCTAAATGTAAACAGCTGCTCTTCTCCACCGACAAGTTGCTGGTTCCCCAAAAAAACCATCAAGAAACTCAAGAGCACCACTTTTTTATCTCTTGTCTTACTACAAATAATTTTTAACTATATCCCATTTTTTTAAGATGTAATTATAATATGGAACGCGACCCCAACAAAGTTCGGGTCTCGGTGTGCTTAAAACATGACAACCACAAGCTCGGGTTCGAATCCTGGTATGTACTAATGAGTTTAAAAAAAAGTTCAACGCTAAAGGAAAACATCGAGGAAACCCGCAGGTCCCAGAATTCATTCTGAGGCATGTGTACAGCATGTGTGTCGAATCTATCGGAAACGATATCGAGTCTCTGTGAATACGTCTGCTGGTCCGGCGATGGGCTCACCACCTATCACGTTTAGTGGCCGAAAGTATATACTAGTGCATCAAACATACAAAAACACAAATCTTTCATCTTTATAATAATTAGTTTAGATAAATAACAAAGAACTCTTAAGAGTCAAAAACTGACTTCAATAGCACTAAAAATATCATTGATGTATACAATTTTTAGACTTGTTGATTTTTTTTGAATCCGCTCGACCGATTTTGATAAAATCGGTCGAGCGGATTAAAATAAATAAAGAGAAAGAAAGAACTAAAGAGTCGTCAAAATCGGTTCATTATTGGCGGAATAATGGCGTATCATACATCAAACAATATGTATGTACCTTTTCTCATGTAAGTGACATAAGTGTCTTAAATGAGAATAAAGTATCTTTAAACCTAAAAAACATGTAGTCGAATTGAGAACCTCCTCCTTTTTGAAGTCGGTTGAAAATGGACGCTTACCTATGAAGGGCATCTTTCTCATCTCGGGCTTCTTGGAGTCTGCCCGGGGAGGCGTGTTGCGCCGGGAACTGGACCGGCGAGGTCTTTCCCGTTCCCGGTCTCTCTCCCGGTCCCGTTCCCGGTCCCGGTCTCGCTCCCGGACTTCGCTGCGCATGCGGGACTCGCGGCGCTCACTCTCTCTGTAAATCACAAATGTATTCAACCAATCAGAACAGCTACCATGAGATTTAACTAAAACTTCTTGTTTCCATAGCCAACGCTTGACGTTCGCCGCTATGTCGCGGCCGCTACATGACGCCACCGCTCTTGGATGGAATCTTAACCTTTGACTGCCAACCCCGCCCCGGGGCGGGGTCGGTGCTACCCAAACTCAACGAGTCCGTGCTCCGCCGAAGAGGAACGGCCATCATTTCCAATTGTCGATATTTCTCTGCGTCGAACGTAACGAAAAAACGTACTGATACTAGGTACATGGCATTATCTAGCCTGTGAAAATCAGCCTGGTCTCTGAGTTGAGTGTTTTGACCAATTTCATAATTTTATCCTGTCATATCTATACATATAATAAAACTCTAACGAGGCCGTGTCTGTACATTAAATATTTTTTGAAAATTTTAACGGTAGTGTATATAGTTATCGATATAGATACCGAAACACCAATTTTTGGAATTTTTGTCTGTCTGTCTGTCTGGTTGTGCACGCATCACTCAAAAACTACTGGACGGATTTTGATGAAATTTGGTATGGAGATAACTGAGTACCCGGGTCAACATCTAGGGTACTTTTTATTCCAGGAAAATATCTCATTTCCCACGGGAAAATAAAAAAACTGGTTAAAAAGAAAAATACGTACTACTCCGAAACGATAACACCTAGAAACTGGAAAAATGGTATGAAGATGTCTGATATGTCATAGGAAATTGGTATGAAGAGATTTTTGGAAATTCCCACGGGAACGGGAATAAACTAAATCCAAGCGGGAAAACGACGCTGGGCACCCGCTATTTGAAATACTATGGTATATAGGTGTCTTAAGTATGTCGTAGGCAACCACTATGAAGGGATTTTCGGAATTTCCCACGGGAACGGGAATAAACTAAATCCAAGCGGGAAAACGCCGCTGGGCACCCGCTATTTGAAATATGGTAGGTATGTAGGTGTCTTAAATATGTCGTAGGCAACCACTATGAAGGGATTTTCGGAAATTCCCACGGGAACGGGAATAAACGGAATCCGCGCGGGCAACGCCGCTGGGCATCCGCTAGTTTTTAATATAAATTGTTGTTTTATAATGATAATTTGATACTAAGTAATTATTTGTTGATTTTGCATGCCAAAGAAAACAGCCGTGTGGGATCCGGCAGAGTAGAATAGACCCACCCCCTTTTCCTCCCGGGGGGTCGTAAAAGGCGACCAAAGGGAATAGGGCATAAGAACAAACCTAAAATGGCTGCCCTCAACATTTTTATTACGGGAAAATGAAAGCGGTTTTTAAACAAACATTGCCCCAGAAAGGTACCGACCACAGGGTCGGAGAATCCTTTCCCTCACTTAATATCCTGGGTGAGGGCAGTCCCGACGTATCTGGGGGGGACAAAATTCCGGTTTCTTTAGGCGGCGACGCAGCTCGCCACTCGTCACGCCGAAACGTTTTCCGTAGGGGCGAAAAGCGGGCAGCAGAGTGCCGCTTTGCTACATTGAATGTCTGCGGAGGAATGGATAGTAAGCTTGATGAAGTATGTGAGATGATGTGTGGTAGGCATATTGATGTTTTGTGTGTGAATGAGACGAAGCGAAAGGGAAAGGACTTGTCGACGCACGGCCAATTCACAACGATCTGGTCAGGGGTCGCTGACAATGAATATGGCAGTAAAGGTGTTGGACTTATCCTTTCTGAGCGAATGATGGAAAGCATGAAAGAATATGAATGTGTTGATTCTCGCCTTCTTTGGGCTAGACTAAAAGTGGGCATAACACCTATTTTTGTAATTGGTGTATATGCCCCTGATATGTCGAAAGCTCAAGAAGAAAGAGTCTTTTTGGGAATGTTTAAGAGAGGTCTGCCAAAACCGAAAGCCCAATGAACGGTTGGTATTGTTAGGGGACTTTAATGCTTGGGTGGGTGTGAAACGGGATGGATATGAGGAGGTTTTAGGGGCTGCCGGTGATGTAAGAGTGAATGACAATGGGGTGCGATTATTAGATTTGTGTGTAGAGATGAAGCTGAATGTGACTAACACTATGTTTGAGCACAGGCAGGTTCATCTTTACACGTGGGAGAGAGGTAATGAGAGAAGTATGATTGACTTTGTGATAGTAGATGAGAGACTGAGAAGCAAGGTCACTGATTCCAGAGCATATCGGGGAGCCAACGTGGGGACAGATCACTTCTTGGTAGTGTGTCGGATTGGTGGTCTGTTTTCACGGTGGAAACATCGTGCACGGGGACCTGTGACTGAGCAAGAACGTATCAAAGTAGAACGACTGAGTGAACCAGAAGTGAAAGAGAAGTATAAAAAGCTAATGAGAGAAAGTATGGAAAAAGATTTGAACGATGAATGTGAGGATGACATAGATATGATCTGGAATGTTTTGAGAGAGAATGCTGTGAGTAGTGCCAAAGAAGTTTGTGGTACAACTAAAGGAGGAATGCAAAGAACAGGATGCCTGACTGGTGGGATTGTGAGACGAAGAGTGTAGTAGAGGAAAAGAAAAAAGCGTGGCTGGATCTATTGGCAATGAAAGGTAATTTTAGAATGAATAGTAGTGACCACAACAAGGAGAGGGTTGAAAGTATGAAAGAACGATATGCAGCGATTAAGACGAAAGTAAAAAAGTGTATTGATAGAAAGAAAGAAGAGAAGAATAATATGCTGGACCAAAAATTTTGCGCAAGTTTTCGGAATAACATAAAGTTATTTTGGAAACTAGTAAGAACAGCGCAGGGGAAGTCCACAAAATCTTCGGTAAATGTAATAAGGGATGAAAGCGGTGAACTTATGATAGAAGAACGGTGTGTACTAGAGCGGTGGAAAAGATACTTTGAAAGTCTGTTTGAAAAGCAAGAGGATGAGCATGATAGTGAAATTTGTGAGGTATCAATTCCACAGGATAGTGAAATAAGTATGAAAGAGATTATGGAAGCATTGAAACGTTTGAAACTGGGTAAAGCTGCAGGGTATGACAGAGTAACCGTGGAGATGCTAAGGGCTGGCGATGGGCTAGTTGCAGGCCTGCTGCAACGCCTATTTAACCTCTGCCTGGCACAAGGTCGAGTGCCAGATGACTGGACTAAGGCGGTAATTGTGCCACTATTTAAGGGGAAGGGGTCGCAGCAGGATTGCAAAAACTATCGTGGCATTAGTCTTTTAAGTGTGGTAGGAAAACTTTATGCAAGGATTTTAATTGACAGGGTTGTAAGCGAAACAGATGAGAAAATATGGGACGTTCAGGCAGGTTTTCGAAAGGGGATGGGATGTATGGATCAAGTCTTTTCCTTACGGTGCGTTACCGAGAAGTTTTTGGCTAAGGGCCAAAAAATCTATTGCGCCTTTATAGACCTGGAAAAGGCTTACGATCGAGTGAGGAGGAACGAATTGTGGTCAACACTGGCCATGCATGGGTTGGACCCTATTCTGGTGCGGGCTCTGAAATCCTTATATAAGGATTCCAGAGCCTGTGTTAGAATAAATGGAGCCTACACAGACTGGTTTAACATCTCCATGGGTGTTAGACAGGGATGTGTAGCATCACCATGGCTGTTCAACCTTTTCATGGATAGTTGTCTGACAGATTTGAAAGAGCGTGATTGTGGAGTACGAATGGGAGAGGTACCGGTCAAATGCCTACTGTACGCTGATGATCAAGTTATAATTGAACCATCAGCGCATGAGTTGCAGGACACGGTAACTATCGTGAATGAGGCATTCAAGAGGAAAGGTATGAAAGTAAATGTAAGCAAGACGAAGGTTATGGTTGTGGAGAAGAATATGGACATTTCTGCGTGCGATATTATGATTGAAGGTGAGAAAGTAGAACAAGTGTCAGAATTTGTGTATTTAGGAAGTAAGTTTAGTAGAGACGGTAAGTGTGATAGTGATATTGAAAGGAGGGTGAATGCAGGTAATATGGTAAACGGTGCATTGCACGCCTTCATGAGGAGCCAGAAAGTGACTAAAAAAGCACGCCTGGCTGTTCATGATGGGGTGTTGGTTCCTACCTTAATGTATGGTAGCGAGAGTTGGGTATGGCAGAAGAAGCACGAGAGTCGAATAAATGCAGTAGAAATGCGATCGCTAAGAAGCATGAGTGGAGTACGATTGATTGATAGAATGAGGAATAGTGTAATCCGAGAGCGTTGTGGCTTGAAAGAGGATGTAGTGACTAAAATTGAGAAAGGAATGCTTAGGTGGTTTGGACATGTCGAGCGGATGGATGAAAGGCGTCTAACGAGACAAATATATAAGGGGATTGTGAGTGGCCGAGTCGGCAGAGGGCGACCTAGGCGTACTTACATCGATCAGATCGGCGATGTATTGAAAAAAAAGCCAGATAAAGAGTACCCGAAACCGACGAGCTTGTATGAACCGATTGATGGATGTGGATGAGGCACGTGAGGTATGCCAGGATCGTAGCAGGTGGCGGGCTGTTGTCTCTGCCTACCCCTTCGGGAAAAAGGCGTGAGCATATGTATGTATGTATGTAAGAAAAGAAAAAATAAGAAAAAGCATCTAAATAAACTAACCCGCTCCAAGGCGGGGAAAGGCACCCCACACGAATATTCCAACCAGGATGCCTTAACCGCTCCGAGGCGGGGTATTTTTTTTATTAGTTTCTTTTCCATTCATATGGTATAAAATAACATTATTGATTATGTTCAATCAATAAAAAATCCAAAAACTAAAAATAAAAAATTCTCTCCCGCGTGATGTACCCCCATAACAGAACGGCAGTCAAAGTGTTAACTAAATTAATTATCACTACATAGTATAAAACAAAGTCGCTTTCTCTGTCCCTATATCCCTATGTATTCTTAAATCTTTAAAACTACGCAACGGATTTTGATGAGGTTTTTTTTAATAGATAGTGATTCAAGAGGAAGGCTTTAGTGTTAGCATTGCACCCGTGCGAAGCCGGGGCGGGTCGGGTAGTAGTAATATATAATTGTACTTGATTTTGCAGACCAGCTAAAATTCTTAATTTTAAGTTAGCTCTATTCGTTTTCACCGCTTTGGAAAGGAAAGGGACAGAAATAAGCGCCATATTTATTTACAATGTCACAAATGCCAAAAAAACTTTAGCAATTTTAGCGACGATGTAACAAGGTCATGGATAAAAGTGACAGATAAGCACGTTCATAAGGTTCAAATTAGTAAGTTTTTACATGTTTTACATTACTCTACAATCTATGGTTTGTTTCTGTCCTTTTTCTTCCATATTCTATGGAGAAGGATAGGCTAACTTAAAATTAGGAATTTTAATCCGAATCCGAGATCTTAAAACAGTGTTGCTGTTAGTCTACCAATAATTATTATATTATAGCGACACTACATAGAAATAGCCAATACACGGCCGAGTTGTAAACCGCGCTACCGAAGTTTTCTAATGAGTTTGTATAAATACAACTGTCCAACATCAACCGTTGGACCTTGATCCCCAGGCACGATCACCCTTTTCATAAAGATCTTCCCTTTTCGCGATGGAGGAGTATCATACCTCCGCTCCTCCATACTATTAGTTTTGTCATTGTAAATTTGTTGTTTGTATTTTCTATATATATAAAAGAAAGTAGTGTTTGTTACACTATTTATACCTCAAAAACGGCTGAACCGACTTGACTGAAAGTTGGTGGGGAGGTAGCTTAGAACGAGGAGACGGACATAGGATACTTTTTATTCCGATATTTAAACGGGAACGGGAAGTACACGGGTGAAACCGCGGGGCGCTGCTAGTCCACAAATAAATATAGTTTTCTATTCCTTAGATAAATACCTGTTCTTCTTGGTATCGGCCACGGATCGCTCGGCCGACCGCCGTCGTTCATCTTCCAGCTTGTTCAGCTTCATCCTGAAAACTTTCATAGTTGAGATTGTTGCTCGATTTAAGGACTTCCATCTATAGTCATGAATAAAGACTATAAAGGAGTAGTGATAGCCTTACGTTACTTAAAGATCCTGCTTCACATGATGAAAATCAGTGAGGCTCGGGTTCGAATCCGGGCATTTACCAATAAGTTTTTCAAACTTACATACATATTTATCACCAGCTCGACGGTGAAGGAAGACATCGTGAGGAAAACCGAAGGTCCAAGAATGAATTCTGAGACATGTGTCCCCCGCCCCGGCTTCGCACGGCTGCAATGCTAGTACTAAAACCTTGCTCTTCATTACTATCTATTAAAAAAAACCGCATCAAAATCCGTTGCGTAGTTTTAAAGATTTAAGCAAATATAGGGATATAGGGACAGAGAAAGCGACTTTGTTTTATACTATGTAGTGATAAAAACGGTATAAAAGATCTTATCGCGAATACAGACCTGTTCCTAATTGTGTCAAGTAGCTTGCGATCGCTGTCATTGAGCCGGTCGGCTTGGATGGACGTCATCCAATCTGTTAGCGTCTTTTCATCAGCGGCTAAAAGCTCTTTGCTTTTCTCTGAAAAAAAAATATGAAAAAACTCACATATTTTATCCCCGAGGGGTTCTTAGAGGTATTCCATTTCTGGAAATACCAACTTTTTACAGTATATTCGACCCCTAAATGTGATACGGTGTGAGCCCATCGCCGGACCGGGTCTGTTTACACATGTCTCAGAATTAATTCTGAGACCTGCGGGTTTCCTCACATTTTCCTTCACCGACGAGCTAGTGTTTATGTACGTAAGTTTAAGAATTAAAAACATATCTTGCATTATGTTGCATTCTTCAGAAGGTCTCATGAAGGAGAACCTTCTAATAGCAACTTAGCGAGTTCGTTTTACGTAATATTGACACAAAATTATTTCATTATCTTAGCTACTAATAATTCTACTCATATTGTTTGTTCCGCTTTCACATAGAAAAAGGATAGACGTGTTATTTTGTATAGCGATAGTTGCACGACTGACAGGATTCAAAAGTCTTCCATAGCACAGACGTATTTGATGCGACGCGATGTCATCTATCGCGTCTACATAGAACTAGCTAAAGCGTTCTAAACAGCTCTATCGAAGTCTTCACACGAGTTTGTACAAACACAACTCTCCAACATCAACCGCTGGACCGCGGCCCGCTTGCTGTCTATGGCGCTTTAGCTAGTTCTATGTAGACGCGATACATGTCGCTACATATCCATTAACTAATATCAAATCAAATATTCTATTTGCATGCCATTTGTTTTACAAGGTTTTAAGGCATGTGCCTTACACACACTGTAAGTGTCGCAAAGGAAACTTGAAAGCTAAAATAACTACAATAGGGTATTTGACTGCCTAGTAAATCGAGTTACTTTTAATGATATGTCAAAACGAAAATTTACTATGGTAAATGTACTGAGTTGTGACGTCATCATTTTTAGTGCTCAATTGTTTCACTTTTTTATGGTTTTATTATTTTAAAATTGGCAATAATTGTAAAAAAAAAAAAATGGATTTTTAGAGGTGGTTTAGCAATAAGAAGATGTAGTGACAAGAACAGAAAAAGGCATGTTACTGGTTTGGTCATTTAGAACGTATTAATGAAAGAAGAGTAACGAAAGAGATTTATGGTGCGAATGTTGAAGGATGCAAGGAAAGAGGACGCCCCAGAAGGACGTTCACGGATCAAATAAGTGACGTCCTTCAAAAAGCTGGGGTCTGATAAAAATAAAAGAGCGTGCATGAGAAGGCTTATGGATGTGAAGGAACTAAAAGAAGTGTGCAGAGATAGAGCAAAGTGGCGATCCATCGTCTCTGCCTACCCCTGTGGGACAATGGCATGATCATTATGTTTAGCACAATCTGTTTGATGAGTGATTATTTGATTACTCACAATTTAATTTTGATAGTCAAATACCCAATTCAAAACAGTACTAACTCTTCTTCTTCTTAACCGGCTCACTGTCGGAGCTGCTGGAGTCACTCGACGAGCTGCTGCTACTGCTCTTCTTCCTCTTCTTCTTCTCTTTCTTCTTCTTCTTCTCGGCGACGGGCGGTGGGCTGTCCTTCCGCTTGGTGTGGAAGCCGTCCTTGCTGAAGGTGATCGTGTGCGAAGTGTACTGGACCTTCTCTTCCGTCTTCTCCTTTGCGCCTTTTGTGGCCCGTGCTTTCTCGAAGGCCTTCTGCCTGTCAGACATCCAGTCGGTCTCCCAGTGGGGGTTTTGTTCCACGAAGTTCTGGAAGGAATGTATTGATAGATTTTAGGAAGTTTGAATGGCTTATGGATGTGAAGGAAGCGAAAGAAGTATGCAGAGATCGAGCAAAGTGGCAATCCATCGTCTTTGCCTATCCCTGTGGGACAATAGCGTGAGCTTTATGTATGTATGTATGTAGGAAGTTTGTTAAGGTAGACCATGGGTTTGTGATGTGACAGTCCTGAATTTGTCACTAGGTTTTTGATTTTGTACTTCTTTTATTTGTTTCTATTTAAATAGTTTTTATAAATTTTTATCTATTGGTGTAAAGCGAAACCATCGCTGCATACTTGTTTTTAGAGTACCGTACCCAAAGGGTACAACGGGACCCTATTACTAAGTATCCGCTGTCCGCCTGTCACCAGGCTGTATCTCATGAACCGTGACAGTTAGACAGTTGAAATTTTCACAGATGATGTATTTCTATTGCCGCTATAACAAATACTAAAAACCAGAACAAAATAAATATTCAAGGGGGCTTCCATACAACAAACGTGATCTTTCTGCCGTTTCTATAGATAATGGTACGAAACCCTTGGTCTTAGTAAAAGCACACCTCGGAAACTAGCGATAAAATGTATGAAAATGTACGAAAATGTGTGAGAACGCTCTCTCTCTCACGCTCATGCTCTGCGCACCTTGTCGTCGTCTCGTCCTAGCCAGGTGCAGGCACTTTTAGCGGGAGGCAGGGAGTGGCCATACTGTACGCTAGTACTATTCATTATACTTTGGTAAAAGGGTCCAGTTTTACCCTTGGGGTACGGTACCCTAATAACCAATTCAAAGGTATCTGCAAGTGAAACACTCACAATGTAGTTCTTGGAGTGCGTGATGGACTTGAGGTGGGCGGAGGCGCAGTGCAGGTCCCCGATGAACTGGTCGCACAGCTTGCAGTACCACGCCGTGGACGGCACGAAGAACTGGAGACCTACAAAAAAATTTACTGTTTACTTTGTAAAGGAAAGTCGAATCGTCTAGGAACTCGTTAAATGACTTGTCTGCACCCTTTCATTGTAAGTTTTTAGTTTGTAGCATATTGTATTTTTTGTATTCTGTGTTCACATACAGGGTACACTTGCGAAGGTCTATTCAATATTCTAATTATAGGTAACTCTATTTTGGCCTGATTAAGGATTGTAATCAGTAATTTTGTAAAGGAAATAAAAAAAAACAGCATGCATTTTACAAAAACTTAACTATTAATCTTAAATTAAAAAGATTTTTGAGTTAAGGAGTCTATTATTAATTACAATATTATTATAAGTTATTTATTATGTAAGTGTTTATTATTTATTTCTTTATTTAATTAACAATTTATTTGTTGTACACAATAGATTACAAGAGCATGCGCATTGCTACAATAGCAACTAGATGCGAAAGGAACTTGTGTCTATCTATACAATAGCGGTTCTGCGCGGTTTCACGAGGGAATACGGGGATGAAATATAGCCTATGTTACTCAGGGATCTTATAGCTTTCCATTGGTGAAAGCATTTTTGAAATCGGTTTAGTAGTTTTTGAGTTTATTCGTAACAAACATACAAAAATACAAATCTTTCCTCTTTATAATATTAGTATAGATATACACTCCCGGACACATCTATCGGGCCACCTAGTGTTTTAAGTTTTGACGGTCGATAGCTAAAAATAAATGTTAGGTGGAGCATTAAGTTGGTGTGCACTAGTGTGCAGTTTTGAAGCTGATTTATTGGTCAACCTTTTGGTATGTTTTTTTTAAAATTTCGAATTCAGAATTGTAAAAAAAAATTAGAAAATTCGAGTCTGTTCATTGTTTTCAACGATATGCAAGGGAGGAGAAAACTTTTTTAATTTGCGAAAGTTGGATTTTTTTATTTATGTTTCTGATTATTGGTTCAATAATATGGCTACAGCAAACTTTGAGCCAGTTTTGACCAAAAAATATGGATACTAGGCCTGAAATTGCCGCCAAAGCTGTAACACTTCTGCAGGCCGGGCATAGCCAAAGAAATGTGAGTGCAAAACTGAATTTAAGCCGTACTACTGTCCGAAGAGTTTATTAAAGGTACTTAGAGACTGGCGGCTTCGTTTGTTGTCAAGGAAGACCGCGATCTCGTGTGACAACGTTTTTAGCTAGGGACTGTCAAAACTTAAAACACTAGGTGGTCTGATATATGTGTCCGGGAGTGTAGATGTACGTATATGGGTGTTAGTTACCTCTGATGGGTGTTCGCTTGGTGGGCGCAGAGGGGTGTCCGGGGAAGCCTTCGTTCATGCCCGACACAGTGTGCCAAGGCGCCTCCAAGTGTGCCGCTGCCATTCTAAGGATGACACATATACGTTAGTGACGTCACGATAGGATTTTTACAGCCTAGTCAAATAAGTTACTTTTTATGAGCTGTCAAAATTAAAATTTACTATTAAAAAGGTACTGTGTTACTGCCTCTGTGACGTCATAATTTGTAGTACTTAAATTACATCAGATTTTTGATTGTTTTATTATTTCGAGTATTTATATTTGTTAATTATGACGGACCTGTTGGCTCAGTTGGTAGTGAGTGATAGTGACCCTGCCGTCTGAGTCGGAGGTATATTAAGTAGGTAGGTAATATTTGTGTTCATGAACATGTCTGTTGGCTTCGTGTCTGGGTGTTTGAGATTTATTGAAGTATGTTTATCAGTTGTTTAGTACCCATAGTACAGGCTTTGCGCCAACTGACCCATAAACTTCATCGCTTTTGTATTATAATATATTTAAATAATCTTAGCTGGTGGAACTGCTGGGTGACTTACTTATGATGCGCAGGAGAATGCAAGTGGTTCAAGTAATCCTTAGCAGTTGGCGGGAACTCGTTGCATACTCTGCACCAGTGCATCTCGGGGTCGTAGTAGACATAGTTGAACTTCTGACCGGTTGACGGGGACCTGCCGAGCGAGACGACGTTATAGAATGTGCTGGGCGAGTGAGAAGGACGAAAACAATTGCTAGGCTTGTAATGAATTAAATACTAGCAGAAATGGAATAATGTACCAAATATTTGAATTTGAGTATTTTTTTAATATTGTTGGGTTTGGCTTGGCTTCCACATTCAAGATTTCAATGTGGAATTTACATACGCTTCAAGTGTTCTAGCTGACTAGAAGAACCATTTTAAAAGTACGTATATATTACTTGTGTGTAATTATTGAAAAAGCGCAATTTGTCTTACTCCATTTCTGCCTGATAGTATATCGAAGATTTTCTACGTACATTATAAAATAAATACCGCTGTAAAGAACGTTTTTATTTAACGGACACGGCCGTTCACTGGGTTGTTTATGAAGGCTTTTGCGCGGTAAAACCGTCCACAGACCGCGATAACAGATTTAATATCACCATATCAAAGTAAAAATGACAAATAGTACATTAAAATGAGCCGTAACGAGAATAACATCGTTTGGGTCCAATTTAGAATCAGTTTAATTAGATGGAAGTCGAAAAGTGTTTCCCGCTAAAATTGTAAACATTTTTTTTTAAAGAGAACTTTGTTGTCCGTCAGTCTGTCAACTCTTTTTTAGGGTTCCGTACCCAAAGGGTACGGGATCCTATTACTAAGACTCCGCTGCTGTCCGTCCGTCTGTCACGAGGCTGTATCTCATGAACCGTAATAGTTAGACAGTTGAAATTTTCACAGATGATGTATTTCTGTTGTCGCTACAAAAAAATACCAAAAAACAGGATAAATATTTAAGGGGGCTTCCATACAACAAATTAAATAAATTTTTGCCGTTTTTGTAGATAATGGTATGGAACCCTTCGTGAGCGAGTCCGACTCGCACTTGGCCGGTTTTTGTCAGAAACGCATATTACGACACTCGCATATAAATCAAAACCCGTATTTCCCGTTGACATACAATGACTAGTAGAAATTGCCTTTAGGCATTAAGCTTGCAATGTCAACATTTTCTTAGTACATGAAGTAAATCAATAATTACAATCATAAGTTTTCTGGCAAATCGATTTGTAAAAAAAATTTCAGCACAACATTTTTTATGAACTCGAAATTTTTCGTTTTTTTTAAATAAACATAATATTGTTCGCTTTTCACATATAAAAATATGAATACAAGTGATGAACACTCAAGGTTTAAGAACGACACCATAATACTTCACAATTTATTATTCAATACACCCATAAACAACTTATTATTAATTTATCCAAGTTCATATTAAATCTAATGTACAAAACTTAAATTCTAATGTTACATAATCTTATCATCTTAAAACTAAAATATAAAAATGTAACATATTTATTTATTTAGCATCGTTTTTTTGATATTGTTTATTGGCCTTTGGATTCTAGTCCTTACAGCATTTAGCATCGTATATCTAAAATGTTGCCATCACAGGCAACCCAAATCAACAACATTATAAAAATATCTAAAATAAATTTCACTAATATAAACATTACAAATTAGTCTAATTCAATACAACATAACATATTATTATATTTTAAAGCGATTGGTAAAATTATGAGAAGCTTACAATTATGACATTAAGTAAACAGCATTGGTGACTTAAATGTAGTGCACCATTTAAAAATATTTGCATAAATATTGCAAGCATAGACGTCTCTTCAACTTCGTTAGGTTTGCTGCCATTTCACACTATTAAAACACTCATTGTGAACATCGGGTGTATTCTAAAGCAAAGCTGGTATTCTTCGCGAGTAAGCGGCTCGGCATTCCTGCATTTGGGAAGAGAGACTAAAAGTAATCTAAATATACAATACTTACCTATTTAATAATAAAATGTTAAAAAGCCTTGTCAAACTTAAAGTTACCAACCTTTTGCTGTAATATAAGCTGAAATACAAATGAAACATAAGCTAAAATTATTGTTGTATGTCTCTTTGCGAGCTGCATAAATTATTATTCCGTTTAAATTACACCATAACTTTCAGTTCAACAAGATCAAGAATGTATATAGAAATGCTGTTCAAAGTGTTCCAACATACCTGGACTTCCTCTTGGAGGCACGGTCAGTGGAATCGTCTGAGTCGTGTATAATCTCGTGGGCCTCTTCTCCGATGATCCCGTTCAGCATGTCGACGACATTGTTGATCGTCTTCAGCTTATTCTGAATCTCCAACTAGGAACAACGCAACGCCAGACGATGGAGTGAGAAACTGTTAGTTGTGTAAAAGCTTAAAAAAACTCAAGCAAAATCACTACACAACTGAGAATTTGTTTCCAGTTTCTTATGGAATACATGTAACATAATTTTCATTCATTTTGGCATAACTATCAAACCTGTAGTTTAGTATTTTCCTTCAAGAATCTCTTCGTGTCCGGGCTCGGTGATCGTTTGGCGTCGCCTCGGAGCTCATTCCTTTGATCTTTCAACGTGTCTAATTCTTTTTTCAAAATGCCCGCCTTCTTGATGTAGTCTTCGCGTTGTTTCGACAATGCAGCTTTCTGGTGACGCATTTCTGTCTCAATGGCGGCTGTGACAAGAGAATTATGAATAAACTACTTATTCATTTGTTATGTAAGTATAACTTCAGTTAATTATTACATTGCCTTCAAATGATGGTTTATATAAATTTGTTAAGTGAAATTACACTCCAAAATAGCAAAAGTAATCAAATAATATGCAGAGTAGCTGTCAGGCCAAATTATATACAAGGTTTGTCAGCGGCGCGTGGTATCCACTAGTAAGATACCGTTAACCATAATAGTGATATCTTCTTAACCGGCAGTATATGCGTTACAGCGATTGCCGTCCACCTCAGATTCATCAAATCCTAAAATAGCAAATTTGTTAACAAAAAGAAGAATAAATATGTATAAATGGCTAATGGACAAAGTTATTAGAATTAACAAACCTGGAAAATAAAGTTTTAAGTTGTCATACACATCTGGTTCAGTTTTCCGCTTATAACTTATCTAATCAAAAGCATAAATTCATATGCAACCTCGTCTACCACCAATACAAGCTCAGCAGTTTGCCATGAAGAGAAACCAACCTTAACTTAAACTGGTTTAAGGTTTGTTTTCAACACAGAAGAACCATGCTTTCTTGATAATAAATTTTTACATGCATTTTACCACTGCCCTGATTTAGTAAATCATATTTTAAGTGAAATTAAGAACGCTTGAAATATTATTGATTTAAATAAATAATGTTACTCCATGTATGTATACTACTACATGAATAAGAATTCATTTACATGCAAAATTACATGTGTTAGTTTCAACCTTTTTTTTAAACTATTTCCCACAATTTGTATATCACACATACACTAATATCAGAAAAACAAAATGAATCAATGTACATACCAATATGTTACTAAAATATTATTCTAATTATACTGGGTTGGTCCAACATAGAGGAAGCCATATCTCTGGGAGAAATCCCATACTCTTTCTACGTTGAATGAATCCAGGCTCAATGTAAATAGTTGGCGGTTGGCAAGCAAAGCAACCATTATAAAAAGGGCACTCATAAATGAGAAATAGAATAGAGTTTATTTGTACAACAGATACACACTCATCACATAAATAAAACAATAACAAAGACAGGTAAGTACACACTTAATAGAACAGCTGCATGGAGCTGAATGTAATCACAATTAAAAGTGATACAGGTATCCAGTAATGTAATTTTCAAATAAATTTAGGTACAACACAAAAGTAACGAATATATATTAGATAAGTAAATCTATGCTTTGGTGTGTGTGTAGCTGCAGTACAAGAGGCCATAGCTCAGCGGCAGTATTTACTCAAAGAGCAATTCGCTAATTTTCAGCTATAACCGAGGGAGAAAGCGCGGAAACGATAGCCATATAAATGTTAAATGAAATGAATCTAGATACCCGAGCTAATTTTACTTGACATACCTATAAAGCATCCAATCTTCTTAATATTCATCACATTTCTCAGCTTGAAATAAAACCTGAAATAAGATTTAACATGTTTTGAGGACCTGTGTAAGACATACCTTCTTTCTTCAACTGGTCTTCAGTTGTGATGATAGAGGATGGTGGACCCGGTGCTGGTGGTGGTGGAAGTGACATCTGGTTCCACTGCGCTATCTCGGGAGGAAGCGGTGCAGGTAGAGACGCACCAGATGGGAAGTCGTCGTATATGCCCGAGAAGGACGGAGGGTAGTTGGCACTGTAGCCCGGGTTGGCCACAGCCTGTGGACAGAATTTATTGTGACTTAATCTGCTTGAACTTTAGGTTATTGCATCTACTAGGAGCTACATGAAAGAATTTGAAGTCGAGCCTCACTGATTTTCAACATGTACATTCTGCTTTTCTGCTCTGTACCAATGAGTTTTTCAGAACTTACGTACATATTTATCACTAGCTCGGTGATGAAGGAAAACATCGTGAGGAAGCCCACAGGTCCCAGAATTAATTCTAAGACATGTGTAAAAGACCATCCGATCTGGCAATGGGCTCACCACCTATCATGTTTAGGGGTCTAAAGAATATCTCGTGAAAAGTATAGTATATCCAGATATGGAATACCTCTGCCTACCCAGTCAGGGATAAATGGCGTGAGTTTTTTAAATATATACATACATATTTTTTTTTTTCATGGTATTTATTTTTAAACTAACAATTGCATTTATGTTTTATAGGTTAGAATTTCCAACATAGATACTCGGTAATGCAATTCGTTGTTCCTACCTCTGTCTGGAATGAGGGCGGCGGAGGAGCCCCACCGAAATTGCTGTCTTGAAACTGATTGTCCCATAATTCACTTGGCTCTGGCAACTTCGAGATTTCGCTCAAAATGTTTTCATCCAAGACATCTTTGTCATTTTTACGCGGAGACCGGCTGCGACGCTTGTCCATCTGGTGCCTTAGCGGACTGCGACTCTTCGGTAGCGGGCGGCTTCTATAGTCAGATCGGTCCCTGTCCCAATCGCGGTCACGATTCCGCGGGTCCCGGCTGTAGTAGCCCCTTCTATGCGGATCTCGGGACATTTTTTTTGTAACACTATTGTATGTAGTCAATTTCTATTCATTGAACACTGAACGCACAATACAAACAATTCACCAAACAGAAAATCACAGAAATCACGCTTCGCTTCTTTTTTTTTTTTTTTGTTGTTTCACCCCTTCTAGAGATGTGTACCGGTTCTACAAAAACCGGTGAAAAACCGGATAACGTCACTACCGGTTCTTAACCGGCGATTTTATTTTTTACCGGTATTTTTATATACGCGCGCGGAACCCAAAAGAGAGAATAATGGTGGTATTTTATTCCTCGAATTTTATTAACAGAACCAACATACCATTGGAAAGCTAATTTACTGCTATTTGATAATTGTAATAAAATATTATAGGCTGCCTATATTTGAAAAATTTAGAAATAATTGAGGGTTTAGGTCACTGATAACTAACGTGTTCCTTTTGGTCTATTGCCCCGAAATAATTTAAAATAATTATTAGCTACATGTTGATTTTTCGTGGTAGGGTATTGCATTGCATTATTACTCTCACAAAATCTCGTTTTACATGTGCGGGCGCGTATGTTATAATTTTTTTAAATGTTTGTAAATAAATGTTGTCTACTACGACTGTAGAAATTAAGCCAATTTCCATATAATATCAAGAAATTTCCCTATAGGTTTTTCTCCGGTGAAAAACCGGTTTTTGCTAAAAAATCTCCTAAAATCTCCGGAGGCTAAAATTGCAACCGGTACACATCTCTAACCCCTTCCTTACAGGGTAGGCAAAGGCATTACGCCATGCAGCCTCGTCATTAGTTAATGATATCCTTATGTAAATGGCTCTGCTTTAGAGTCCATGCACAAAAATACAGTGTCTTTAACACTTTCTACAACCCTAACGTGCCCTAACTTGGTTATCAGTAAAATGATAGCACTTTTACTGACGACTTTATTGTGACTTTTTGAGGCAATCCAAAAATGTCCATATCTCGCATTTTATCGAATTTCCCATTCACTGCACACTTTCACGGACACTTGCCACATAATAAACTATCACTATTATGGGTTTTTATGTGCCTGATAATAAAAAGTTATTTTTATTATTATTATTACTATTATGAGTCAAAACCCGAAATACACAGCAAAATGAAAATTAAACAAAAAACATGACGTCCCTCTTCGGATTCCCGCCAAAAAGCCCGCTTCGCTTCTTTGTTTTACTAAGCCATTTTATTTTACTTTCCTATTTATTTTTGGCACTGGGTACAAGCGTTACTCGACTCTTTTTTGGGGGTTTCGATAGGGATGAAAATGAAATTTAGACTTAATTTCTTTTTATAATAAGTTATGACGTACTTAAAAAACATTGTTTATTTACATTCCATAGGACGGTTACGTTTTGTCACTACATCATTTTTTTTTGTCGTGTAAAGAAACGTAGGATTCGGTTACGCTCCCGCGCTTGTTAGCGACCGGAAATCGGCATGCTACGGACATAGTCATGACAGATGTAAATATTTTTGTCTACAATTCAATTTATGTTAAATCATCATTGCTACAACTACTCTAAATTACATAAATAATATACATAAAAGAAAACTATTTTTACCGTTTTATTTGTTGTTTTATCACTTAACAATTATATATCTTGCTAAAAAAAAATTGGTCCGCAAACAAGCGCTCGTGGCCTCATGTCGTGCACTCTACAGGGGTCGATTTTTGAATCTCACCAAGTGAATAATTCTCACCGATGTGAGTGATTTACGAAAGTTCGTATTTTTGAAACTCATCGGTGACTTACATTTGTCATACCTATGATATCGATTTACGAGTGCCCCCACCCACTCGTAATTGAAATCACCATGCGATTGTTTTTGACAGTTGACGTAGTGCCATCTGCCAAAAGTGCCAAAGTAGGTATGTTTTTCGGAAGAATTACAGCGGGGCTCGATTGTGATATTTTGTGATTGCGACGATTTATTGAAAACAGCGTGTGACTTTCAAAAATACGGCTTTTGGAAAATGGTGACATAAAAGTCATCGGTGATAATTTTAGTCACCTGTGATTTTGATATCACCAGTGAGATTAAAAAATCGCACTCGTAACTAAAACTCTACACGACATGACCGCCGAGGTCACCTTGGCCAGTGTGATCCGGCCGTCTGGCTAGACGAACGGTTTGCTATAGAACTACTTATAAAACTCGGCTCTCCTATCGACAACCTTGGTCTCGTTGCGAACAAATCAAGTTACAATACTTTTACAATGAAGATGGTACGGGAACACAAAATAATAACTGAATTAATCGATATGTACCGGAATTTGCCATGCCTGTGGGACGTTACTTCAAATTTTTACAAAGGTCAATCGAAGTATAAAGCGCTCGCGTGGAGGAAATAAGCAACAAAATTAAAAGAGATTGAACCTGAGGCCAACGTTGAGTCGGTAAAGAAGAAAATTTTCAACATGAGGTCTTCGTATAGAAGAGAGTTCAAAAAGGTACCTAAGTTTTTTCAATTGGTAAATATCCATTTAATGCTGGTGGTGCAATTTTGGGGTATACAGTTTCGTATATTCTGTCAACACAAACATAGTCGGGAAAGGCTAGCGTTCGAGATTCGGGATGCGGTTTTTTTATTTTCGAATTTGTATGCAATGCAATAGAACCTGTCCCACATCCACGCGATTTCCCGCCTTTCCGCCTCCTGCCAAACTGCGATTAAACTCCTAATACTAACCTGGGGTCTTATTGCCTTAGCCAATCTGCATGGACGAGTTTTAGAGTGCTTTGTTATTACTACTATTGATTTTTCGAAGTGTGATTTTCAATTACTTGCGGAAATAAATACATTTTCATATTTTCATTGTCTATTTATAATATTTGTAATCGTAATCGTCTTTATTTGACATTTGTTACGCGATCAGTGCTTGCTCGTCTTTCACTAGCAGCTGTATTGACAGATGTACGGAAGAAGCAACGTATGTCAAAATGAAGATGATTGCCCCTGTTGTTATATTTTGAAGGCAGTGAAAGTACGAACGAACGAACGAATCTCGTGATATCAGCAGGCGTATTCAGGGAGCTTCGATATTCGATATCGGAAAATCTGTCGAACACTTTCGAGATGGGCTGATGTTGGTATTGAAAACTAATGTCATATTATGTGACATAAGCACAGGACATAAGCACAGACCATTATTGGTCTGTGGACATAAGGATTCGGAAAATTTTCCGTGGCTGTCAGAAACGCCCAGAAAAATGTTTCCGAAGTCGATAGATTCGACATCGGAAAATTTTCACTCGATCTGAATCGAACGGAAACGGTGTCGAGCAAAGAGATTTAAATATTAAATACTAGGGCATAGAGGGGACAAAGCCCGAAAAAATTGAAGTCAAAACATATTCCACAGTGGAATAACTCGTCCGAATAACAACTCTCGTTCGTATCTCGCCAAAATAAATAAATATGCGCCTTGCTAGGTTGCAAATCACGCTACGGCAAAACGCCTGGAAGGGATTTTAGTTTATTTTCGTAAGTATTTTTCATATTTACTCAGAAAAAAGAACAAAATTAATAATTTTCTTATATTCGTTCTAGAACATTCTGCTGATCTTGTAAATTAACGCCCTCTGCTGTTGAGTAGCTTATACCACTACTTCACTACTAATTAGTGATGTGGTGCTGTTTATCGACTTTTGTTATCGATATTTATTTATTAGGTAGAAAATATAGGCATACTGTTTTTAAGAATACAAACAGTTTAATAAATAATTTAATATCAATATAGGAACATATATTTTTTGGTTCAAAAATGTTATAGATTTCCTGCAGTAATTAATGAAGCTGATTTATTGGTCAACCTTTTGGTATGTTTTTTTTTATTTCGAATACAGAATTGTGAAAAAAAATAAGAAAATTCGAGTCTGTTCATTGTTTTCAATGATGCAAGGGAGGATAAAACTTTTTTAATTTAGCGAAAGTTGGATTTTTTTATTTATGTTTCTGATTATTGGTTCAATAATATGGCTACTGCAAACTTTGAGAAAGTTTTGACCAAAAAATATGGATACTCGGCCTGAAATTGCCGCCAAAGCTGTGGTACTTCTGCAGGCCGGGCATAGCCAAAGAAATGTGAGTGCACAACTAAATTTAAGCCGTACTACTGTCCGAAGAGTTTATTAAAGGTACTTAGAGACTGGCGGCTTCGTTTGTTGTCAAGGAAGACCGCGATCTCGTGTGACAACGTTTTTAGCTAGGGACCATCAAAACTTAAAAAACACTAGGTGGCCCGATAGATGTGTCCGGGAGTGTAGTAGGTATAATTGAAATTGATTTTGTTGTATATACCTATACTTTGGCAATAAACTGATATTATCGATACCTTGGTATGAAATAGTAACATCCCTTTTAATCAGCGTGACCTCTACCGGTCGATAGCTGAAACAACATCTAATTGTTTGAATACTTGTTTCAGCTATTGAAATCTAGATACCAGCACTGACGCTTAGGCTTCAAAGTTTTGTATGAAAATATTCCCAATGCCCCCTCTATGCCCTAGTATTTAAATCTCTAGTATTTAAATCTCTCTGGTGTCGAGTCTCCGTGAATACCTACGCAGGATGGGCTACATATATTTTTAAATTGCAGGTCACAGAAACAAAAATTTCGAAGGGAGGTGAGGTCCATGTACCACATTTGTGGTTTTATAAACTATTGAGTTTTCTGGATGAAAAAGACGCGCAGTGTAGATGCGGGACGATCAGCGATGAAGTAAGTTGGTCTTAGAAAAATAAATGATTGAAAGAAAGAAAAATATTTATTTGATGCATAGGAAACTTACCTACCTACTTACTTGTTTTGAGTACAAACAATAAAATAATGGTTTAAAGTTAAAGTGCAGGTTTTTATGAATCTACATTCGTCCCTGAACATGGAGTAATAGCCCTGTTTGAAGCGAACTTTTCATACGTGAGGCTCCGGTTCGAATCCTGTTGAGGTCATGTACAAATATGTTTTTCAAAATCTTACGCATTACAAGTTCCACACCTACAATTACTAGCTCCGCGATGTAGAAAACATCACGAGGAAACCCGTATCCAAAGTCCAATTTGTCAAGCTCCACGTGCTCTTGACTGTACCTATACTTACGTAGGTATGTAAGTTTGTGGAAGATTCATTTTGTACACTGCCAAATCTCCGCTGTTTCATTGACTGCTCCCAATCTTCTCAAGTGGCCACATGCTTGCGCCACAGAAACAATGTCAAATACGGAAGTAATACATTTTAAGTATGGTTTAGTAATAGTATATTACACATCGAGGGAAGTAAAATAATTACATGTGATCTGAGGCTTACTTATTTTCTTCCCGAGGTGTGTATACTTTTTTCTTCTCGACGGAGGTGAAAAGCGGCAACTTCTTTTAGCGCAGCGGGCCGAAATTTGCCGCTTTCCGCCCGGAGAGATGAAACAATAAATCTTTTACAGGAATCACAACAAAGCGTAAGATCGCCTGCATCAGCAGAAACCAGTCAATCAAAACGGAAGGCCAATCAGAGCGACTGTGGACTCGATGATGAAAGGAAAAAGGCCAGATTAAATGATACAGCACAAGAGTTTAGAGAATCTCGCACAAAGTCCAACTCATTTGGAGTTTATGTGGGCGAGGAGTTGGAAAGACTCAACACGTTCCAAAGGCAAATAGCCGAAAAACTTATATCTGAAGTTCTATTTCTGGCTAAAACTGAAAATTTAGATTACAATTCCAATATAGAAACTGGTCAATCAAGACTTTCCTCTCTAACTCTATCTGCTCAACATATCGTATCGACGTCACCCTATCATACGAGTATATCTGCCTCAGCTCAGCTCATGGAGAGCCAACTGCCAAAGTCCTTGCCTCCCCAGCGATGTGTCTCACCTGAGGATCCGCTATCTCACTCCTTATTGAAGACAGAATTCCCCTCACCGATTGCACCCACTGAGGGTGACAATTCATGTAATATCGGCATATCTCCCACCAAAACAATGCCGTCACCACCAGATGACAATTATAAACAGTCAGACGAAAACTCCACATCTCTTCTAAAAGAACTTTTGATTCAGAAGTAACTACAACAACAATCATAGGTAGGAAATGAATAATGCATAAACTAAAGTACTAAAAACATGGTGTTTTATTTAAAGAATGGCAATACCGAGAGGGGGAGGGGGGGTGCGGAGATAAAATATAGCTTAAGTTATTCTCTGACAATGTAGCTTTCGATTGATCGGTGAAAGATTTTTTAAAATCTGTCGAGTAGTTTACAAACAACAAAACTACAAAAATACAAATCTTTCTTATGTAGATGTAGATCAAAGAAACAATCGAAATCCCTAATAATGTATAGGTACTTTTCTGGTACTGAGCAAAAGAACAAAAACACGACAACAACAACAACCCTATTAGATGAGAACAGCCGGCTAAACCGGTGAATCAAATTTGGCAGAACGAAAGTTTGCATCTTGAAGAAGAACATAGGATAGGTACCTACATACTTTTTAACTCGTAAAAGTAATTTCTAGGGGATGCTGTAACCTTAAGTTGACTCGGGAGTCATTCGTCAGCTGTTCTTATTTTTATGTTTTTATAATTAATTTTCTTGTTAAAATAGTCCCAAAATAGTTACAAATGAGTTTGTAAACATCATAAATTCAAATTCAGTGAAAGAAATTTTGAAGTTCCTAGTATATTTGTAAAATCACGGTGACGAAACCGACGGCCTGTCAGTTTGGATTTGAACTTGTTGGTTCAACGGATAAACCCGGGGAGTATTGCTTTTTTTCTAATGTGTTTTATGCGATTAACCAGACAAAAATATCTATAATTACTAACAACCAACCAAAACATAGACTCCACAAGTCTCACTTAGTGAGAATCGTCACTTCTCACACTCCAGCGCCGTTCGTTCGGTCTCTGTTTGTTTGACGTACAGTGGAAACAATACTTGATGACTAAACACTAGCTGCACACATTATTTACATGAGAAATACTATACTATTAAATACTAGATCTCCTATTATATGTATAGTATAAAATACATGTAGGTAGGTAGTACTAGGTAACAATAATATATTCACTAAACTTCCCTAACTTTGACTTACTATTCTTCTTTATCTACCTATTTTATTCCACTTTATTCCACTTTATTTATTGCTTTTTTTAGTCTCTTCTTCTCATTACGTTTTATTTCTAATTTCCTTTTTCATCTTGCACTACTTTCAAATTTAAGTATTAAATACCAAACTCTGCTAGATATTTTTAAATTTATTGTTCTACCGTTTTTCTACCGCTTTTACCCGGTTATTTCAGAAAATCCAGTATGACGACCCGCAGAATGCTGTTGGAGCAGAAGCTGCATCACTCACTGGAGGAGTTGAGAAAATCAGAGGCCCTTGTAGAAAAACTGACAGCTGACTCATTGACATATCAGGGTGAAATAAATGACTTAAAGGCAAAAATTTACCACCTTACTTCGAAGATTGCCGATTCTCGGTCGTCCTATGACGAAGAATGCAAGAAAGCACAGGCAGAAATATGTAGCCTCAAAACCCTAAATAACGCCTATATAGATTTCTGTGTGGAGCAGCAAACAGAAGTTGAGAAGTGTGAGTTACTGCAACAACAGCTTTCTGAGACTCCAAGAACAAATACTTTTACGACAAGAACTTGAGAAGTACAAAAGCCGCCTAGATGTTTCCCTACAAACCGAGTTAGCCGACATAAACGAAACTATTGTTGGACATTACAATATTCAATCCACCAGCGAAAATAAAAAAATGAATAGTGGAAGAAAAGCAAGAAAATATTTGAAATTAAAAAAATTCATTGAAAAGACGAAGAAAAACATTAAATGTCTTAAAAGGTTTCACAAAATTCAGCCCCTAAGACTAAGAAAGACACCACTTCTTCATCAAATAAATGAACTGCAATCACGCATAAAAGAAATGACTGGGAAGCAGCAATACACCCAAGGTCTCCTCGATACTCTGTCACCGGCCACCAGTGAATTGCTCCAAACACAAAGGGAGACTCAGAAGTTGGTAAGCAGCAATACACCCAAGGTCTCCTCGATACTCTGTCAGCGGCCACCAGTGAATTGCTCCAAACACAAAGGGAGACTCAGAAGTTGGTGAGCCAAGTGCTGGAGGATGATGAAGGTCAGGTGGAGAAACCAAATAACCCACCCTCGTCTCGTTCCTGTGATCTATCATCTACGCATACACCCCCGTACCCATCACTACCACGCAGCCAGCACCCGCTTGCCATTGCACCAACCTTCAGTCACCAGAGCAAGCTGCCATCCAGTCCCTATCCATCTATGATGCTGAATAAACCAATTTTAAAGACTGTAGTGTATTCAGATAAATTAGGGGTTGGCTTAGGACCGTACCTTGACAAATGTATGGACCAGCAGGTGATCAGCATGTGTTATCCTGATGCTTCATTCAGCTATATAGTTGACAAAATATGCACTGAAAAATGGGATGAATGTACTACCATACTTGTAATGACAGGTAGTATTATGCATAGCAGTAAGCTAGAATTTAATAAAAATATTGAGTTGCTTCTCAACTTAAACAAGAAACAGGGTTGCAAATTCATCTTATGTACTCTTCCTTATTGTCAGAATTTGTCGGAAGAACATAATAATTACAATAAGACTATTTATAATATAAATACATTTATTTTCAACACGACATGCCGTTATAGCGACGCTATTTTGTATTATGACATTAACAAAATTATTACACATTTTAGGATGACTAGGGATACAATGTATCTGTCAAATAAATCTAAGCGACGACTAGCTACTTTGTTAGCTCCATATATACACGACATTGTTATAAGCAGTATAACACAGTCACTTGTACCTGTTAGTAGCACTACTAATGTGAATTTAAACTGTTAAGTCCGACAGCAGAAAGTCCCAAACCTATAAATTCTGTAAATCAGGGACTTTCTGGCCATAACATTATCATCTGTAAGACGAAGGAAAAGCATAGATCTTTAAAGTTAGTTCATCAAAACATTCAAGGCTTTTCCAGCAAAGAATTAGAAATAGAACTATTCTTAGAATATGAAAAAGTTGATATTTTTTGTGTGACAGAACATTGGCTTAGAGTCACAGAAATGATGTTTGGGTTTGTAAATTATACAGCTGTCAGTACTTTCAATCGGCGATTGGCCGCACGTGGTGGTTCCGTAATTTTTGTTAGAAATAATATCTAAGCGAAAGACCGCCAGGACGTAATTAAATTATCGGTGGAAAGTACTATTGAATTGTCATGCGTTGAGTTGGAGAAACACATCATTGTATGCGTACACAGACCCCCATATAGTGTAAATTTTGATAATTTTGAAAACAAAATGGATGAGGTCTTAAAGTTGTTAAGTAAAAATAGTAAAAGTGTTGTGGTCTGTGGTGATTTTAACGTGGATCTGCTTGAACCAAGCTTGTATAAAACTAGGATATTAAGTTTATTCAAATCTTTTAATTTAATGAATGTATTTACAGATCCTACCAGAATCACAGAAACTTCGGCAACTTGCATTGACAATATCTATTGTAATTGTATTCCTAATAGTAAAACTATAATAAATAAGCTAAAATCCGATCACAGCGGTCAGTGTATTTTACTCCCTGTGGAAAATCGCGATTTATCAGTAAAAATCCAGATAAGACCTGTCACAGTATGTAAAATAGAGAAGTATAAAAGAGCACTAGAGTGTAAATTACCTTTGCCCGATCCTGTTGATTCTGATCCAAACGGCTATTTTAAGAAATTCTTTTCTGTTTTAACCGAGGAATTTGATTCACATTTTGAACTTAAAAATAAAATACTTTCTAATAAATTTAAATTTAGCGAATGGGCTACCATTGGTATTCGTAAAAGCAGGGTCAAATTATTTGAATTGTATGAAAAGCGATCATATACCCATGATGAAAAGTTTGTGAAATATGTTAGAAACTATTCTAAAACATTCAAAAAGGTTTGTGCTTGTGCAAAAGCAATGTCCATAAGTAATACTATTAAAAAATCGGATAACACAATAAAGGCTGTTTGGAAAGTAATAAACAGAGAAACGGGTAGAGTGAAACCACGTGACCATGACTTACAGTGGTGGTCAGATAATTAGAAACACTTCTTATGAATAAGGAAAGTATATCTTCAACGTACAAATGTTCGTAAAAAATATACACATTCAATAATTAATAATTATGCAATAATATAGCCACTCAAATAAAAAACTCATTAAATGCATAAAATATAAAACATATCTTACTTTTAAATAACAAAATGAGTCTTACACCTGTAGGAGTTTATTTTCTGTTACTTGCCGCTTGGACGCTTAATTAGAAACATTTAAAAAAAGGATCAATAGTTCGTTATTGTTTTGGAAATTGGAGAATAACATTTCTTTATTGGCTTTTTCTATTATTCTGGCTGTAATTCAAAATTTAATATGAATTTTATTTTGTTCAAAATGGGCAAAAATAAAAGATGGGACGCGTCAACTAGGCAAATCATTGTTAATTTACGTATAGATCATATGTGGTCGAACAGAAGAATAGCTGAGCATTTAAATTGTTCTGTAAAGAAAGTTTTTAATGCAATTGATCATTATAAAACACATGGAACTGTTGAAAATGTTCTTAGAAAGGCTCGGCCAAGAAAAACCTTTCCTAGAGAAGATAAGTTGTTGTTCGTGTTTCTAAAAAAGACTTAATTAAAGGCTCCAACCAGATTAAAAACGAAGTTTTTTCGCCTGATGACCCGAGAAACATCTCCCCAAGATTGATACGCCAAAGATTAGTGGAAACTAAATTGTTTGGAAGAATCTTTTGAAAGGTACCGCTTCTTACCAAGCAGCACCGAGAGAAGCGATTATTATTCGCTAAAAAATATGTTAATTGGACAGTACAAGAATGGAAAAAAGTGTTATTTTCAGATGAAACAAAAATAAATATGGTAAAGCGCTATGTTAGACGTCCTGTAAACAATAGGTACCTTTAATTATAAATACACAAGGAGTATAGTCAAGGACGGTGGCAGTAACATTAAAGTTTGGGGGTGTTGTTCCGGATAATGGAGTTGGACCCGTTCGGAAGATTAAAGGTACAATGGATCAATGGCAATAAAAAATATCTTAGAGCAGACAATGATTCCCTACTCGGACGATCATTTGCCTGTGACTTGGATCTTTCAGCATGACAATGACCTTAAACACACGGCCAATAGCGTCAAATGTTTCCTTAGCAAACAGCGTATATCCATTTTAGACTAGCCAGCAAATCGTCCGGATTTAAACCCGATAGAAAATCTCTGGTTTATTGTTAAAAAGAAAGTCTCAAACAAACGTAACACCAGTCAAAACGAACTAAATGAAGCATTTTTTGAAGCATGGAATTAAATCCCCCTAGAAAAATTTACGAAATTGATTGAATCAAAATGCCACGTCGTTGCAGTGCTGTTATTGGCAATAAGCGATACGCCAATTAATATTAATTATAACTATTGATAGGTTTGGGATAGTAGCTATTTCTTAAATAACACTACTAATTACTAATACTTAAAAAAAAATTATTTTTTATACTTTTTTGCTGTTGTTTCTAATTAGTTGATCATTATTGTTCATACCTTAAAACTGGTTCAAATGTTTGTCCGTAATGTAATATTGAAACTGCACTTGTGTAATGAAATTAATATTGTTTTTCTAATCATTGATAAATCGTTGAACATATTGTTGTCCTATTTATTGTTTAATTTCAAAATAAAAACGATTGCGGAGCAGTATCTTACATAATGTCAAGGACCGTTGGCAGTGTTTCTAATTATCTGACCACCACTGTAGCTATTCAAACGGACCACGGCCTATTTACCAAGAGTGAGGATGTGGCTAGGGAATTTGAACATTTTTTTACTAATATACCTATTAAAACAACAGAGCATCTGAACTCATCCACATCTCTTGCAATAACTTTTCTACGAAAAAATGTAAATAGCTGTAACGAATCTCTTATATTTAGACACACTAGTCCGGATACCGTTATTAAAACTTTTAGAGCACTTAAACTTAAAAGTACTGAAGATATATGGGGCATGTCTGTTAAGGTATGTAGCTTCATCATAACCTTAGTAGCACCATATTTAGCTTATATCTTTAACAATTGTATTGACAAAGGATTATTTCCTGATCTAATGAAACATAGTAAAGTTATTCCTCTTTTTAAATCAGGAGAAAAAAAAGACCCCTCAAATTATAGACCTGTTTCTGTTTTACCAGTACTTAGCAAAGTTTTTGAAAGGTTATTGCTTGATCAAATGATTTCACACTTCAATCTAAATAACTTATTTCATAACGAGCAATTTGGCTTCACCAAAGATCGTTCAACCACGGATGCTGGAATAGCATTACTCAAGAATATTTTTAATGCCTGGGAGAAATCTCAAAACGCAATTGGAGTTTTTTGCGATCTATCAAAAGCATTTGACTGCGTAGATCATGAGACCTTGCTATGTAAATTAAATCATTATGGAGTCAACGGTAAAGCGCTTGATATTTTACAGTCCTATCTCGAAAATAGGATACAAAAAGTAAAAATAAATGATTGTAAATCACAGGGCGCACCTGTAAAAATTGGGGTGCCTCAAGGTTCGATTCTTGGTCCTTTTCTTTTCCTTGTATATATAAATGATCTTCCATTAATGGTAGAGAGTTTGTCAAAGATAGTGTTGTTTGCTGATGATACATCTCTGATTTTCAAAGTAGATAGACAAGCTCAGAAGCTCGACGAGGTAAATGACACTCTTCAACAAATTCTCACATGGTTCACTGCAAACAATCTAGTGCTCAACGCTAAGAAGACCAAATGTGTAAAGTTTGTACTCCCTAATGTTAGACGAGTAGAGAATGAGATAATTTTAAACAATGACAAATTAGATTTCGCTGATAATACAGTTTTTTTGGGGATAACGATAGACTCCAAACTTCAATGGAATTCTCATATTTCTGCATTATCTAACAGACTGAGCTCAGCTGCCTATGCCGTCAGAAAAATCAGATGGCTTACTGATGTAGACACAGCTAGACTCGTTTATTTTAGCTACTTTCACAGTATAATGTCCTATGGCATCTTGCTGTGGGGCAGAGCTGCTGATGCAGAATCTATTTTTATTTTACAAAAAAGGGCTATACGCGCCATTTACAAGTTAAGATGTCGTGATTCCCTAAGAGAACTGTTCAAAGAAATTAATATTTTAACAATGCCTTGTCAGTACATTTATGAAAACATTATGCATGTACGGAAAAACATATTACTGTATACTAAAAACTGTGACAGGCATAATTGTAATCTTAGGAATAAAAATAAACTAGAGCAACCTCATTCACGATTAAGTAAAATTAATAATTCCTTTGTGGGGCTTTGCATACGCTTTTATAATAAAATACCAGAACAAATTTTGAAATTGCCTGAAACTGTGTTCAAAACTCATGTTAAACATGTACTTTGTAAAATGGCATATTACAAACTAGACGACTATATAAATGACAATGATGCTTGGAACAGATTTCCTCCAGTCCAGCGCAATACGATAGCGAAAAACAAACGAAACTATGTAACCCAATTTAGTATTAAGTAACAATTGATTAAAAGAATATTGTGTTGAGGAGTTTCTTGCCCCGCTTCTTCTCCTCAACCATACATGCTGAAGCGGTGGAGTTGAAATGACGTTCAATAAGTGGACTTGTAAGTTCCTATTTTGAATAAAACATTTTGACTTTGACTTTGAGTCGCTGGCAACAACTTAGTTCTTAATAAAATTAAACGTTAACGAACGAAAGCTACTCAGTCGCAGTTAGGTAAAAATCTATCGCCCCACCAAAGTGACCGTTTCCGATTACCTATTTGCGTTTCACTTACTAGGTAATCATCTCAAGGTCTACGGATCACAAGATTTGCAGTTTAAATTGGCTTTGTCTTGGCAATAGTAGTGAATAGGTAACCGCGGGACCTCGATAAAATGGAATTGCTCTGGAGCGTGGCAGTGGCGTGAAAAAGGAAAGACCAACAGGGGGCAGATGAAGAATCGGATTTTTCATCTCTCCGCGCGGGAAGCGTCAATTTTCGGCCCGTTGCGCAAAAACGAAGTTGAAGAACTTTCCGACTCCGTCGAGCTGATAAAAAGTATATCCACCTCACACACACCTCGGGAAGTAAATAAAAAAGCCTCAGATCACATGTCATGTTTGTAAACCTCGGCTTCGCCTTGGTCGACAATTACATGTGATCTGAGATATTTCTTATTTTAACTTCCCATATCGGGAAACGGATTATTTGGGAAAAGGTGGTGACGGGAACGAATGTTTTGGGAACGGGTGTTTTGGGAAACGGACAGAACGTTCCGAAAGGCCCTAGGTGTGTAATATACTATATCGCTATCGATAATCAAGATAAGTTTGTGCTTCGTACTGTCAAGAGCTTTACACTTTCAGTGCGAGTCTGTCCTCTACAGCGATTGTAATAGGAACGTTACAAAGTCCAATGTGTCGAGCTCCACGTGCTCTTGACTGTACCACGACTTAAAAATAAACATGAGTAACCTAGTACCTCAGAACAATAACTAACCTAGTAATTACTTACTTTGAATTTCTGACATCAAATGATATAAAAATGAATCGCAAAATGTGTTGCTACCTACTACGGTGAACCGATATGGCTGAAAGTTGGTGGGGAGGTAGCTTAGAACCAGGAGACGGACATAGGATACTTTTTATTCCGATATTCCCACGGAAACGGGAAGTGGACCTTTGCGGGAATGGGAATGGGAACTACGCGGGTGAAACTGCGGGGCGCTGCTAGTATTAATATAAAAATATTAGGTAAGTAAGTAAAGGTTATGGTTAACGCACACAGAGGCCGGAAAGAGGTCGCGATCGGGGTATTTTTTTTTTGCAGGCAGGTTGCATACAAACCTGGACATTACAATAATTTCCTGTTCCGGATTTCGACGGTCTTCTCGCTTCTGTGTGAATTGAACAAATATCCCACAGGAACGGGGGAACTTGGGACCTGATCATAAATCTAGAAATGTTTTAAGTAGGTAGGTACCTATAATGTTTTTAAATGTAATATTTACCGATAAGACACTTTGTGAACTTTAAAAACTGGTAAACCTACTTTCAAGTTTCAATATGGATTTTAGAAATTCAAATTAAATTTTCAGCAACTCGAATTAAGTGCAAGTTAAAAGCTAAAGAGCGTTAGCTCTTGTGTAAGCACTAAATTAGAGCAAGTTTATTTAGAAGAAGACTCTGTAATAGTAGTTTGTGACAAATGTAACATAAATTTTCACAATTTTAATGATTTTTATTGGGTTAAATTACCGCTACGAAATAGTGAAACTTGCCAAATTGACGGCGACATTCAAATCGGGCACGGGCGTTTCGGCATCTATTTCGTACTTCACCTTAGCTTACCTTCACCTTCACTGCGCCTATTGCTGCAGAATCGCTTGTTGCCAGTGTTGTGGCTTCTGGGTCGTTGCACCGTTCGCCGGGAAGCAAAACTGCCGCGCCGGCTGAAGCGCAGCCATTACCGCGCGGCCGCAGCGTACGCATGCGCGGATACATCTCGGTTGCGCGCCAAAACTTGCGTTTCTGAATACGGAACTTTTTTTTATGAATAAAAAGTACATCATAAAAAGAATCCATATTTTTTAAAATAGGAATAATTAAAAAGTAGTGTGTTGTGGTTTTAATTCGTGAAAGAGGCAAAGACACAAAATGAAGTATAAGGTAAGTTTATATTATTCATTTTTTAATTTAAGATAGGTAATTAAAATCCATAAAAAGCGTGGCCATAAGATTCAGACCTTCCCATAATTATTGAAACAATCCAAAAAGCCTTGACTGCGAGACGCATCCAAGCACGTAAAATCATCAAGCGGTGAATCGTTATAACAATGACTATTTTTTTTATATACTTTTTGTATTACAATTCTAGAATTCAGCAATAATAGATTCTTACCTACAGAAAAAAAAGTAAGATAGTAAAGAGTTAAGTTAAGTACATAAGTAATTTACAAATGGTAAGCACATAATATATAAATAAATCCGAAACCTGTCAAATGTAGGTATAAATTTAAGTATTCGCAAACGGGAAACTGGCCATCTTTACATTTCGCCAAATTATTTCTGCTTGCCTGATGGTTGACTGGTACATAATGCCTTTAGGCAATAAGCTCTTAAGTTTAAATAAATAAATTCATGACAAGTTATTAGGTAGGTATAGTTACCTATTACTCATCCTTACTTAAATTTTCTATGTCAGCGTTCGTATAAAAATATAATTAATTACTAATACAGAGCTCACCTAACCTAAACACACCCGCGAATACGCTCCTGAAACTTATAAACTTAAATTAAGGTATTGTAGAGCTTGAAAAACCAAAATTATGCCATTAAAAGAAAAAATACTTTTTATTGGATCGTTGTTTTATGAAAATATGTATAGATAAACTCCCAAAGTATGCGGTGCTTTTACGAGCTATGATGAAAGAGAAAGAAAATTCAACGGAAGTACGGTAACGGAAGCGCAGCGCTACAAACCTGCTCCAAAGTTTGTACAACAAAGTAATAATATTAGCAAAGAGGTTGGAAGAAAATCATTCTCTTTTTAAACGTCTTTGAATATTAGATACTCGTTGATTCGGTCTGGTTATGTAGGTACATAAATTTTTTTTGGTGATTACGGTTTGATATCAAACATCCTAGAAACGGTTAAAATTATCTAATAGCCGAATAGTAAAGTCATTTTTCTTTGTTTTCTAACCATGTAAAAATATTATTATATCTAGCATTACTATATTAACCAGTTTGTTCCGATACATAGGTATAGAGCGATATTAGAGATCATACCTAGCCTACGTAGGTAAAATCTGTTTAGCCATGAAAAGTTAATAATGAGACAAACAGATAGCTGTTACTTTCGTATGTTATCGTCACATTTTTTTTACTTAGGTACATGAATTTTCCGACACAAAGCTCCGGCTAAATGACCGGATTGAGACTTTACTTATCTGAATAAGTAGTGTTTGTTTTTGATGTTCCATTTTTAAAAAGTGTATTGTTAAGAAACATAATTTTTTGCAGTTGGTGTTACTGCAAAACTTTTCTACCTTACTGTTTTTGTTATTTATAAGTCCTTACCCAAGTAGGTACGTAGTCCTATCTAAGTAGTAGATAAGTGGTAGTAATATTATAAACACGAAAGTTAGGATGGATGGATGTTTATGAAATGGATATGTTGAAACTACAGCGTTAGGTATAGCTTATACATCAGAATAACATACTTAATATAAGTCGAGGGCGTCCGCTATTCGTATAGGTAATGGTATTATGTGCCTATACGAATTCGTATATATATATAGCTACATAATATTACGAAATGAGTTCACGGTATCAAAATAATTTCTTCTCACGCTACAAAAGTGGTGAGTGTTTTATCAGAACAATACATGAAAATATTTGCCGAACTCACAGCCAGCTGCCCATTGTTACCAAGGATGATATTTAATACTTAAAACAAAAATATACTAATGTATCAACATTAAGTAGGTATACCTATGTGAGTAGTATATTGTATCTACCTACTTATAACTTTTTTATACATGGTCATTTTAAACTAACTGCAAATATATAAAGGGTGGATCAAAATATAATGAACAAGAAACGGTTTTTTGTTTTGATTTTTATTTCTCATAAGCTACCTTACTAGATAACATCGATTATTACAACAAATTAATAAAACTAACACTCTGTACATACATGAACAATAAACGCACTCTACAAAATTATTTATTTATAAAAAAGCCGTTAAAAGTGGCGTTTTAGCACAGTTTAACAAGTGGTTTTAGTGCGGTAGTGAGGGTTCATGCAAAGCTTGTTTACAAAGATTTTTTTTTGTTTGAAAAGAACAAGAAAAAACACTTTTATTTCTCTTTATAAGTACTTATGTTAATTCTATTTCTCATAATAGGTACTTGTAACCAAAGACGTTTAAAGAAAAAGTAGGAAAGAGAATGATTCTCTTCCAACCTCTTTGCTTGTAACGTTCGTGGTGTCGCTACTATGCTGCTGCTGCATGTGCATCAGAATTATAAATCAAGTTTTCCATCGATGACCAATCATCAAGAAACTGAAGTGTGTGCAATTAGTCACTAAATTAGTTTATTAGGTAGTTTATCTATAGATAGAATATTATCAGCATTAACTTCACCCTTATATATTTGCGGCATCAGAAAAAGTTAAAATAGAAGCAAAATTATTTTCTATTACTCTAGTAAAGATGCTAAGAGTTTTGTTACCGAATAAAATTTTAGATGCGCGATTTATGTATTATAACTTCTCATAGTTTTTGCCTTTACTTTTGAATAGTATGTAAATGGACAGGATTCAGGCAATTTTTGCAAACCGCTGTGTTGTTGAAGGTGGACGCAAATTTCTGAATTTAATGATAACGAGTTTTTGATTGACAGGACATTACTATGACCGAAGTGAATGGTAGAAACTAGACTTTTTTTCCATAGTCGAAATAGGTGTGTACTTACTAAAATTGGTTCTCAATATTGGCACCAAATTACAAAAAAAAAATCTCTCGCCTTTTATCCCCGAGGGGTGGAGGCAGGTTTTCCCTTACTGGATATACCCACTTTTCACGAGATATTCTTTGGACCCCTAAACGTATAGGTGGTGAGCCCATCGCCGGTCCGGGTCTGTTACACATGCCTCAGAATTAATTCTGAATCCTGCGGGTTTCCTCGCGATGTTTTCCTTCACCGTCGAGCTAGTGATAAATATGTGGTTACGTAAGTTTTGAAAACTCTCAGGACCTTTTTACACTTTCAATAAATTTTACCTAATATGAATTTCAGTTTGAGTTTATCGTCGCTACATGTTGTTTTAATTCACGAATATTAGACATCAATGACCTGCAAAAATTACTCAGGAATTCGTGACCAAAGCATCGAAAGGAAGCGATAGCGAATAACGTTTTTCCAACATCCCGTTGTTGGGCCGTGTATAGTGCGGACCCGTTAATCTCAGTCATTGTTCGCCGAGTCCCATCCCATCATCCGTCAAAGTCATCATCCTTAAAGGTCAACGCTCACAGAGGCGGGGAAGACGGGAAAGCTATCGCGATCTGTGGCGGGATTTTTTTGCTATTTGCTAATTGGACAATGTGCAAATTGGACAATTTAAGATTTGGACATTGTGAGAATTGGACATTTTGAGCCCACTGGACATTTTGCGAATTGGACATAGGCGCCCAACCGAATCAAGTTTGTATGTTACCTGTCCCATAGAAAGCGGGCTTGATCCCGCGGTGCCAGTTCAAAATTTATTAATTAGATTTTCCTAAAAACACTCGTAAATTATGATTTTTTTAATAGTAGAATTTTAAAATAAAAGTAAATTAAAAAAACTTAATCTTTAGAGTAAACCGTACCTACTAAGAGTTACAACGTGACAAGTTCTCATCTCAGCACACCATAGTACATTTTCGTTTTGACTCATCCATCACAGACTTTCTTTGAGACATATTGCTTACAAATACGAACATTAGGTACAAAAACATTCCCTTCCCGGATCGCCATCGTTTTCCCGCTTTTCCCGCGTCTGTGTGCGTTGACATCAAAAGTGACAGATCACCCGGTCATCGACTCTGCACGACATTTTAACAATGCTATTAAATACAGTTACTTACATGCCTAAGCAATTACTTTTTTGCCAGATCATATCATGTTATTCATGACTTATGTGACCTATTTGAGTGGACAATGCTTTTTGATGAGATATTGATTCTTTGTGTTAAGCTTTTTATTAGTGATGCACCGAAATTCGTTTCACATTCGGTAAAACCGAAGTTCGCCGAATTTCGGTAAAAAATACCGAACTTCAGTGATAGATACCGTATTTTCGGTAGTTTAAAATAAAACCAAAATTATACTAATTGACACACAATTTCTGCACTAAGATACTTCTTAAGTTTTACAAGTAAAATAAATTGACTAGCTGATGCCCGCGACTCCGTCCGCGTGGATTTTACGATTTACCCGATGAATCCTAACCCCTAGGAATTATGTTTTTTTTTCAGGATATTAGCAATTTAGCAGTACTAGTCCTACTTGCCCAATTTCATCAAAATCGGTTCAGTAATTTACTAGAGAAAAGGGAAGCGGTAATTAAAACACTTTGTAACGAGTCGTGACCTGTCCATCATAAGAGCGCGTAGCCTTGACGAACTTCGGCCGTGACGAAGTTCGTCTTCGGCAGATTTTTGAACCGAACATTCGAACATTTTTTTTTTTTTTTTTTTTTTATGTTTTTTTTTGTTTATTAATAACGCTAACGCTTCGCATTGTTGGCTATTAGGATAACACGTTGATTTGACAGATACCTAGGACTTAGGTTAAATATTTAAATATAAACTGTTTCCAATAACTTCCCGTTACTTCTATTGTGACTATATATATGCGATGTTCGGTTGATGTTAAATTTACCGTTTTGATTTAAAAATTACGACATCCTAGAGTTCTTCGAGCACTCTAGTGTCCACAGTTATCTAGAATGTTTCAATGGCATACTTACTGTGCATATTTCCGAACCAAAATTTTAAAACTTACAGAATTTATCTTTCTTTAAAGCTCTTTTTACTGTTCCGTACTCAAAGGGTAAACAGACCCTATTAAAAAAAAAATCTAAAATAATTTATTTTCTATAGGTATTCAATATACACTTAGAAACGTCAATATTTTATAATAACAAGGCACTCTAAACTAGTCCATGAAGATAAGCTAAATGCAAACAGCAGAACATCTCCACCGACGAGTTGCTGGTTCCAAATGCAGTACCCCGAGAAGAGCCAGCAAGAAACTCTAGGGCAGCTCTTTTTAATCTCATGTCTAAGACTCCGCTGACCGTCCGTCCATCTGTCTGTCCGTCTGTGACCAGGCTGTATCTAATCAACCGTAATAGATAGACAGTTGCAATTTTCACAGATGGTGTATTTCTGTCGACTCTATAGCAACAGATGCTAAAAAACAGAATAAAACATACGACAAACGTGATTTTTGCCGTTTTTATAGATAATGGTACGGAACCCTTTGTGCGCGAGTCCGATTCCCACTTGGCCGGTTTCTTTATCGTAACTATTCGGTATGTAAGTACTTACCTACCCATAAACTTTCTCAGGAGAGTTCTATTTCAAAGAATTTATAACTGTAGGTAAGACTCACCAAATGTTTTGTTTGTAGATAGTCATAGTGTCCATTTTGTTTAGTATATTATGTCACAATGGGACTAATTACTATTAGTCTATTACTATGACACACGTTTGCGTGTAGGTGATTATGTGTTACGTGTACAGCGATATGATATTCACGTCATGGCATGAGTTACGATCCGCAGCGCCTGCGACTCGACTGTGCGAGTATTATTATACTTCTGCGCGGTTTCACCCGCGTAGGTCCCGTTCCCGTGGGAATACGGGAATAAAATATAGCCTTTGTTACTCAGAGATAATGTAGCATTCTAATGGTGAAAGAATTTTTGAAATTGGTACAGTACTTTTTGAGTTTATTCGTTACAATTACTAACATACAAGAATAAAAAAAAACTTTTGTAATTTTGTATTCAAAGACGTTTAAAAGAAAAATAATTTCTTTCTTCCAACCTCTTTGGTTGTATTGTTGACATTTTTGTTTTTTTGTAGGTATTATTGATTTTTTGCATTTTTAAATTTTTGTTATGTTGTATTGTTGACATTTTTTTGTTTACTTTCCTTGTATTCGATATGAAAAGTAGAGTGTTTAACGCGGGTGAAAGTTATCAATTCCTACTCGGACTATATCCGCCCTCGCTACGCTCGGGCGTCTAAACACCTTGTATGGGAATTAATTCCTTCCGACCCTTGTATAACAATCTACTATTTATATTCGTCAGAAGTTTTAAAAACTGACAATGTAGCTCGTACAAATAAGTATATATTTCAAAAACTACACATACACCCACTAATAATATAAAAAAAAAATGATGCTATCGAACTTTAGTTGTGTCTAACCAATTTTCTTAAAAAAGAAGTTCAAGAAAAAAAAGTTCTCGAGTGGCGACCACGATTAGGGAAGCGTGGAGTGGGCAGGCCCCCCACCAGGTGGACCGACGATCTGGTTAAGGTCGCGGGAAGACGGTGGATGCGGGCGGCGCAGGACCGGACGCTGTGGAATAGTACATTATGGTACAAGTGAGTAAAGTTGGTGATTACCTCTGAGGCGCCATTGAGACCCGAGCCGTAGGCGAGGGTCATAAGAGAGCCGAGGACGGTAATCATCAATACACACGTGTATCATACGACGTTTTTCAACACACTTGTGAATAAATAATACTAAAAAATCATTTTAAAATAATCATTCGCAATGGCGGGGAAAATTAATTGGTTTTCCAATTTTTTATTTATATAATTTGGAAAAGGCAAAAGGATCTAGGCCCATACAGCCTCGTTTTCCTATGCGCGCGCATCTTACAATGGCGATCGGCCATGGACTAAAAAAATGAGGTTTCTTTTTCTTTGGTTTGTCGCGGATAGCGTTTTAGCCACGTACAAAATGGGGTATTTAAAGTTTTTACAGAGAAAACCAAAGTTATATTTGAGTGAAAGTTTTGTTTATTAAACACGTACAAGTTGAAATGATCTATTTAAATACGAAGTTGCATGAAATGAGCAAGCCATATTTGTGTATTAATTTATTAGTACGATTGAATACGATCTTTTTCGTATCGAAACTTTTTTAAGAACAAAGCAACTCTAGCAACAAAATTGAAAAAAAAAATCTATAACTCACTAGTGAATAATAGCAAACAAAAAGTCTCAGTTTGATTATAGGTGTCATTATGTGCCTAATTGCAGTGAAATTAGAGCCACTTTATGAGCAAGTGTGTTGAAAAAACTATTTACAAGTTAAGATGTCGTGATTCCCTAAGAGAACTGTTCAAAGAAATTAATATTTTAACAATGCCTTGTCAATACATTTATGAAAACATTATGTATGTACGGAAAAACATATTACTGTATACTAAAAACTGTGACAGGCATAATTGTAATCTTAGGAATAAAAATAAACTAGAGCAACCTCAGTCACGATTAAGTAAAATTAATAATTCCTTTGTGGGGCTTTGCATACGCTTTTATAATAAAATACCAGAAGATATTTTGAAATTGCCTGAAACTGTGTTCAAAACTCATGTTAAACATGTACTTTGTAAAATGGCATATTACAAACTAGACGACTATATAAATGACAATGATGCTTGGAACAGGTTTCCTCCAGTCCAGCGCAATACGATAGCGAAAAACAAACGAAATTATGTAGTAACAATTGATTAAAAGAATATTGTGTTGAGGAGTTTCTTGCCCCGCTTCTTCTCCTCAACCATACATGCTGAAGCGGTGGAGTTGAAATGACGTTCAATAAGTGGACTTGTAAGTTCCTATTTTGAATAAAACATTTTGACTTTTGACTTTGACTTTGACTTGGGGGAGGCCCTTGTCCAGCAGTGGACGTCGATAGGTTGAAATGAGGATGATGATGAACCAATATTCTTAAATATCGATCAATAATACTTAGCACGATTTCCATAGATAGCACTAAATTCAGCTACGCTAATTCATTTTTGGGAAAAATTTTACACATATTCAAAATAGCTGAAATCGAATAAGTAGTCGATAGTGAACAAACTAATTTCAGGAATTGCGCTTATTCTGTTACATATTGCGGCGGGCCTGTTGGCTCAGTTGGTAGTGACCCTGCCTTCTGAGTCGGAGGTCGCGGGTTCGATCCCCGCTCGAGGCCAACACTTGTGTGCAACATGTCTGTTGGCTTTGTGTCTGGTCGTTTAGTATTTATTTAGGTATGTTTATCAGTTGTTTAGTACCCATAGCACAGGCCATGCCTAGTTTGGGACTAAATAACCGTGTGTGAATTGTGTCCCACACAATTTATTATTTATTTATTTATTGTATACACACATTCTTATGAAAAATAAACAGTTTTCTTGAAATTCCCTCCAATAAACGGCGGTTTTTTGGTCTAAAAAACACCCGGATGAAAAGTAGATGATTCTAGAAATGACATATAATACCAACCTAAGCGAGGACGAGTGTGATATAAACAGAAATAACTTTTAGACTACTAACAAACTATCACATTGAACTCTAAGGAGTAAAAAAAATACTTTAACTTATATGGTTTTATGGTTTATTATGGCTCATGGATGCCATTGTCAGAACTGGACCAAATGGGACCACACGGGAAGTACCAGCTTTCAAATAAAAAAAAGAATCATCAAAATCGGTTCAACCAGTCGAAAGTTCTGGTAACAAACATAAAAAAAACGTATAGTCGAATGAGATTCTCCTTTTTTGAAGTCGGTTGTAAAGTGACTATTATGGCGGATTGTATTCGTTACTATTGTTATGGAATAATAGACGAGTAAAATTTCGCATAAAGGCGCGGCTCTGCGCATACGGCTTAGACTCGGTGAAAGCTCGCGTCCTTGCATAACGGATGCGCCCGCGCAAAGCTTGCTTAGGGAGTGACCTGTGAACTACGTAGTGCTTCATAGTTCCATAATTAAAATACACTTCGAAGTTAAATATATAAATTTTTAATAATAATATAATAATAAATTGTGTTACACAATTCACACACGGTTATTTAGTCCCAAACTAGGCAGAGCCTGTACAATGGGTACTAAACAACTGATAAACATACTTAAATAAATATTAAACGGCCATATACGAAGCCACAGACATGTTCATGCACACAAATGTTGGCCCTGAGCGGGGATCGAACCCGCGACCTAAGCTCCGACTCAGAAGGCAGGGTCACTACCAAATTCGTCGGAGTCAATCTATTTTTATATTTTTATTTTGACAGTAGGTAGGTATCATCATCATTGAGAAAATAAAATCAACAAAGTACCTGGGTATCCTGTTAGATCAACACCTAACTTGGTATGCACATTTAGAATTAATCGCTAATAGAATAAGGAAAATGATTTGGATTTTTAAAAGACTCCGTCATGTGGCCGCTCAGCCCTTATTAAATAACATTTACGTAGCTATAGCACAAAGTGTTTCTACATACTGTATAGCTGTCTGGGGAGGAGCTAAGAAAACTAAATACCTAGAAGTGGAAAAAGCACAGAGAGCATTGCTGAAAGTCATGTACTTTAAACCATACAGATTCTCCACAGACCAGCTTTATCAAACCTGTAACTTACTCACTATTCGTAAACTTTATATACTCAATTTGATACTAAAAACTCATAAATCCTTAGTTTTTGACATAAACATTAATATTCAGCGTAGAAAAATTGTATTTGGTAAATCACAGAAGATAAAAACTTCATTTGCGAGAAGTCAATTTTTAAAACAAGCGTCATTTTTGTATAATAAAGTAAATAAAATCTTAGATACGTGGTGGTCAGATAATTAGAAACACTTCTTATGAATAAGGAAAGTATAACTTCAACGTACAAATGTTCGTAAAAAATATACACATTCAATAATTAATAATTATGCAATAATATAACCACTCAAATAAAAAACTCATTAAATGCATAAAATATAAAATATATGTTATTTTTAATTACAAAATGAGTCTTACACATGTAGGAGTTTATTTTCTGTAACTTGCCGCTTGGACGCATAATTAGAAACATTTAAAAAAAGTATCCATAACTCATTCTTTTTTTAGAAATTGGAGAATAACATTTTTTTCTTGGCTTTTTCTATTATTGTAGCGGCAATTCAAAATTTAATCTGAATTTTATTTTGTTCAAAATGGGCCAAAAAAAAAGATGTGTCGCGTCAACTAGGCAAATCATTGTTTATTTACGTATAGATCATATGTGGGCGTACAGAAGAATAGCTGAGCACTTAAATTGTTCTGTAAAGAAAGTTTTTAATGCAATTGATCATTACAAAACACATGGAACTGTTGAAAAAATGTTCTTAGAAAGGCGCGGCAAAGAAAAACATTTCCCAGAGAAGATAAGTTGTTGTTAGTGTTTCTAAAAAAGACCCAATTAAAGGCTCCAACCAGATTATAAATGAAGTTTTTTCGCCTGATGACCCGAGAAACATCTCGCCAAGATTGATACGCCGAAGATTAGTAGAAGCTAAATTGTTTGATAGAATCTTTCGAAAGGTACCGCTTCTTACCAAGCAGCACCGAGAGAAGCGATTATTATTCGCTAAAAAAATATGTTAATTGAACGGTACAAGAATGGAAAAAAGTGTTATTTTTAGATGAAACAAAAATAAATATGGTAAATTCCGACGCAAAGCGCTATGTTAGACGTCCTGTAAACAATGCTTTTAATTATAAATACACAAGGAGTATAGTCAAGGACGGTGGCAGTAAGATTAAAGTTTGGGGGTGTTTTTCCGGATATGGAGTTGGACCCGTTCGGAAGATTGAAGGTACAATGGATCAATGGCAATACTAAAATATCTTAGAGCACACAATGATTCCATACTCGGACGATCATTTGCCTGTAACCTGGATCTTTCAGCATGACAATGACCTTAAACACACGCCCAATAGCGTCAAATGTTTCCTTAGCAAACAGCGTATATCCAGTTTAGACTAGCCAGCAAATCGTCCGGATTTAATCCCGATAGAAAATCTCTGGTTTATTGTTAAAAAGAAAGTCTCAAACAAACGTAACACCAGTCAAAACGAACTAAATGAAGCATTTTTTGAAGCATGGAATTAAATCCCCCTAGAAAATTTTACGAAATTGATTGAATCAAAATGCCACGTCGTTGCAGTGCTGTTATTGGCATTAAGGGATACTCCACTTAATATTAATTATAACTATTGATAGGTTTGGGATAGTAGCTATTTCTTAAATAACAATACTAATTACTAATACTTTAAAAAAAAAATTTTTATACTTTTTTGTTGTTGTTTCTAATTAGTTGACCATTATTGTTTATAACTTAAAATTGGTTTAAATGTTTGTCCGTAATGTAATATTGAAACTGCCCTTGTGCAATGGAATTTATATTGTTTTTCTAATCAATGATAAATCGTTGAACATATTGTTGTCCTATTTATTGTTTATTTTCAAAATAAAAACGATTGCGGAGAAGTATCTTACATAATGTCAAGGACCGTTGGCAGTGTTTCTAATTATCTGACCACCACTGTATATACAGCCTAACAAAATACAAATGTAAAAATAAACTTGTAGGCTGGTTAAAAACCTGTAGCTATAAAGAAATTGAGGAACTATTAGTATATATAGAATAAAAACAAAATAATAAAAGTATATATGTATAAGATCATTTCTCTATATTATAGGGATTGGCAGAAATAAACCAATGTGTTGCTCTGTGAATAAAGATTTATTTCATCAGATCAGAGTTCTATTGCTAAACTACAATATACTATAATGATACGTATCTTAAAACCATACCTGTGAATAAAGAAACGACATTTAATGTTTATTTTTTAAATGCCAATTCCTGAACTAATTGTATTATTACAATCTTCGATATTTTATCTAACTCCCGCTATTTACACGGTTTTTTCAATATTCTAAAAAACTGATTCATCTGCACTCTTACCGAATGTCAGATGTCAAATTAAAAATAATAAGGTAATAGAATCTCTTTACAAAAAACAAAGTAATAAATTCTCCTTACATCTCCCCCCCTCAGGGAAGAAAATTTTTTACATTAAAATTTTCTCTTAATCTATTCATCTTCTGTTTCTTCTTCTTCAAATGTAGGGACTGGAATAAGTTTGGTGATATGGAAAAGGTTTGATTCAGTTTTTCTGTGTCCCGTGTCTATTCTGTATATAGAGTGAAAAATTTTTTCAATTATCTCATACGGTCCAATTCTCAGTTCATCTAATTTTTTCCTGTTTAGCTTGTTTCCATTTTCCACGTAAACCATGTCTCCTACATTAAACTCACCATATTTACGATTTTTATCGAATATCTTCTTATTATAGTTATGGGACTTAATTGTATTCCCAAGTGCCATTTTTCTATCTCCTATCCAGTCACCATGTGTCTTTTCTCGCTTTAATTCATTTGGTAAAAATGTTACATCTGTACCGTATAAAAGATAACTTGGTGAAAAGCCAGTGACTGTGTGATTAGTTTCATTATATTTCTTTACACATACTTGAGCTATTGTTGTCCAGGCTCTCTTTTCTCCTTCTTCTCTTATTTTGCATCTGATTTTGTTTACTAATGTTTGGTTCAATCTCTCGTTTAGACCATTTGAAAATGGTGCATTTACTGCCGTAAAAACCATAGGAATCGCCCTGCTTTTTAAGAATTCCTTGAATTCTTTTGAATTAATTCCTGGATATTGGTCGGTGAGAAGCATACCAATGTCCTCTGTTTCTGTTATGTTCATGATAAGTTTTACAAAATCATTTGCAGTTTGAGTTTTTGATGTTAAAATAACCGCGAATCTAGTAAAATGATCTACTAATAGATGTAGATATTTTTTTGTGGACCTTGAACCTCCAAAACCTCCAATCGTGTCGATAGAGACTATCTCAAATGGCTTTGTGGCAGGGCCTAGATGAGACATAAGTCCAAATTTGCAAGGTCCTCTTGTTTTATTTTTAGGTTTAAAGAACTTTATTCTCATAAAGAACACAGGTTCATTTATAATGAGATTTACATTTCAATCTTAATAACTAATTAGTCTGGTACACAAAGTTCAATTAAGCAGGAGAGATATTTTTATACACATATGCCTTAAGTTTAGTTTTAAATACGTTTATATTTTCGCATTCCCTAATTGTGCTAGGTAGGTTATTAAACATTTGTACTCCCTCAAACATAAGATTCTTTTGACCATAGTTTAAAGTTCTTGCCATTGGCAGTTCAAGTTTATTTCTATTTCTTAAGTTATGTTTATAAATCTTTTTAGTAAATGATATGTTTGAGTGTAGTTTATTTAAAGTAATCTTTTTAATTAATAAGCATGTGTTGTATGTATATATCTGAGTTACGTTAAATAGTTTAGTTTGTTTATATAATTCTGTAGTGGGTGTTAAATAGTTGTAACGGAACAGTACTTTAATGATTTTATTTTGCGTAGTTTTTAAGTCCTTTAGGTTAGTCTTGGCAGCTGATCCCCATATTTCAACTAAGTAATCTAAGTGTGATTTCACGAGTGAGTTGTATATAACATTACGAACTTTATGTGGTATACAATTGGCTACTTTTCGTAATGCACCTGTTAATGATATTAATTTGGATCTGACATGCTCAATGTGTGGCTTCCATGTTAATTTGTCATCTAACCACAAACCAAGATATTTTTCCACATTGGATCTGTGTATCTTATTTTTATTAATATGTAATGCTTTATAATCAGGTATTTTTTTGTTTTTAGCTGCGAAAATCATATATGATGTTTTTGAAGTATTTATTGTCAAAAGATTGTAAAGAAACCACTCATTGAGCACATCAAGATCTTTCTGTGCTTCGTCGATTACATCATGTATAGAGTGTCCATAGTAGAAAAGACAGGTATCATCTGCATATAAACTAAGGTGTCCGTTTATACCTACAGTATTTATATTATTTATGTAAATTAGGAACAGTAGCGGCCCTAAAATGGAACCTTGCGGAATTCCGAACGTTATTTTTTGAGGACTACTTGTATGATCTCCTATTCTAACAACCTGGTACCTGTCTCGAAGGTATGAATCGAATATATTCAAAGCAGAGCCTGTTATTCCTATATTATATAATTTTTGTAGTAATTTCAGATGACTAACGGTATCGAATGCCTTTTTTAAATCAATAAAAATGCCTAATGCTATATGCTTCTGATCGATGTTTGTTTTTAGTTTTGTAATTAAATCAACAACTGCAGAAAGTGTATTTGATTTTGATCTAAAACCATATTGTTGTTCGATTATGAATTTTTTATCACTAAGATATTTATCTAGCCTTACATATATAACCCTTTCGAATATTTTTGAGACAATTGGAAGCACCGAAACTGGTCTATAATTACTGGGGTCCGATTTGATGCCTGATTTGTGTATAGGCGTAACTTTGGCAATTTTAAGACTGTCAGGGAAGATACCGTTTTCTAAGCACTTATTTATACATTTTGTTAAGCTCTCTACTATAATATTCTTAAGGCATTTGATGGCTTTGGTGCTTATACCATCAAGTCCAGTACTGGTATTGCTATCTAAGTTGTCTATGAATTTTGATATTTCTTCTACGGTACATGGTGTAAATTCATGTAGTGTTGTCTCGTGTGTATGATCACTTCTATACATTAGAGTATTGACTGTGTTTATGTGATATTTTTTGGGTATATTGTTAGCCAATTCGGATCCAATAGATGAAAAGAATGAATTAAATATTTCGCATACATCATTACCGTTAGTTACAAGGCCTGAATCTAGAAGAAGTTTTGGTGGAGCACAATTACCCTTATATTTATTTCGAGCTAAATTATTTATTAGATCCCACATTTTTTTGGGTTTTTTGTCACATTTCATAAAGGACGAGTAGTAGTATTTTTTTCTAGAATTCTTAATTAGTGTAATAACTTTGTTCTTCTCTAGTAGATATTTACTTTCTAATTCTTCCGTTTTCACCCCCTGTTTCATTTCTTGCCAAAAAATATTTCTTCTGTGTATTGATTCTATTATGTCCTTATTAATCCAGTCTTTTTGAGGAAGATTCAATATTTTTGTCTTATATAGTTTATTTTCTTTTACATGTTTATTTATGAATTGTTCCAAGTATATATAATCATTATTTTCATTAGAATAGCTAGCAGCTGAGGCATTTTTGTAAAGGCCTTCATAATCCAGAGCTTCGTACTGTATTTTAGGATTTTTCAATACCTTATATTTTAAGGACTCTAAAAATATTTGTTTGTGATCCGATAGTGACGATTCGATTATATAAAAGGTAAATAAATTATTAATGTTCGTGCATACATGGTCTATTATTGTTTTTGTTTCGGTAGTCTCACGTGTACAATATTGTGTATCTATTTTATTCAGTATATCGTATCCTGCCTCGCCTAAGGTTGATAAATATTGTCTAGTATGGTTATTTGTGCTCAGCAGATCCAAATTAAAGTCGCCAAAAACTATCGATCTCTTTCTCTTCTCTAATTGTGATGAGTATACGTCCAGGAATCTTTTTACGTTACTATCGCCAGGTTTATAAATACATCCAATATTCAAAGCCATTTTTTGTAAGTATATCCATAGATAATGATTATCATTTTCATGTAACTCCTCCGTTACCTCGTATTGAATACTATTGTGTACAAACATCGAAACACCTCCGCCTCTGCTATGCGGTCGATAGTTATATATATGAGTATAGTTCTCCAATTGAAATAGTTGAGCATCTTGTTCCGATCGAATCCATGTCTCTGTGAATATTATTATATGCGTAGTAGTGGGTATAGCTTGCAAAATACATTTAATCTCATCAAATTTGCCAGGTTTACGTATACTGCGAAGGTTGGCATAGAAAAACTTTAATGATGAGGATTCCGTAGAAATATCTTGGTATTTGTTTAATAAATAGTGTTTTACGCAGTCTTGTTTGCCTAATAATTCTATAGGATGATGCGAAGTATTTAGTTTTTTGAGGTGGCGCTGCTTTTAACTATTGTGGGTATTCCTTTTGTGTACTTGATTGCCAGACCTGTTTCGCCGGATTCTTCTCGATTCTTTAGCTCAGTCTTTAATTGTTGTAAATATTTTTTTTGAGTTGGGGTTTGGTCAGAATAGATCTGAATATTTTCCGGTAACTTAGACTTATTCCGCAGTAAATATTTAGCAGTTTCGGCGCATTCAAAAAATACCTTTAATGGGCGGCTCTTATCGGGAACATATTTACCGAGTCTTATACATTTAATAGGATTTGGAAAGTTTTCGAACATTGCAAAGGTTTTGAGCAATTCTCTGTCATCATGTTTACGTCTTGTTGCGGAATTTTTATCATTTATCTCGTTAATACCCACAACCACAATATTCTTTTCTCGCTCGCAGCGGTCTTTGAATTCGAGGATGAGGTTTTCGTGTACAGGAAATAGCGATTGAGTTGCTGGAATTCCTGTTTGATATATTTTTAAGTCAGTTATATCATTTTCAATATGTTTAATTTTTTCTTGAGTAGACGTGTTCTCTGATTTCATTGTTTGCAGTTCTTTCGTTATTTTTGTGTACTCCAAGGTTAGGTTTTCTGACACTGATTTAATTGTCTTGATTTCTTCTTTTATCTCGCCCATCTCCTCTCGTATATGGATTATGTTTTGATTTTGGGTATTCCCAAATCCTTGCAAAAGCTTCATTATGTCTGTTCGAAAATCGGCAAAATCCTTTTTATAGTCATACTCATAGGTACGTTCCTTTCGCTTCCTCGGGTTCTTATTAATATTTGGCTCATCATCATCAATATTAGACAAGTTGGAAGTGGAGCCGCCACCGCTTCCGCTTTCGCTCATAAATTTTCCGCTAGGTGGTGATCTCAATGTACTCATCCTTACTTATCGTATCGGAGGTACGTTGTGTGAGCGGGAGCGTCAAAGTATCGTCTTTCGTCTTCTTTCCACACGGGTGCGTAGCTTCGCCCGCGCTGAGCACTGTGTAGTGTGAGCAGGATCAAAAATGCAACTGTCTTTGTTCCGCGGGGGTGAAGGGCTGCGCTCACGTCGATCACTATGAGAGGTATCTATTTAATCTTGATGAACCAAATTATACTATTTTGCACTTTAGAACCTTAATGTTAACTTTCAATCTTGTTTAGCTAGTTAATAATTTTTTTAAATAAATTTTAAATATCTCACTCCGATTTCGAGTACACGTCCGCGCGCTCTGAGCACCAGGTCCAAAAAATTTTTAATACATATATCACAGCTTCTACAAACTCTTTTGATATTATTGGACAAATTCTTGGCTGTGTAGAATGGACTAATCGTCTTCCGCATTTGACCAATTCCAATATGGCACAGGTTTACATGTATGTTTTTCAAAAGTCTTATACTAAATTCTTCCGATAGAATAATTTTTTCTTTCTTTCCGACCTTCTTAAGGTATAAACTGTGTTTTTCAATCAACTTGCTTTTTTGTTTTTGTATTTCTTCATTCATATTTTGATCTGTTAAAATATCTTCTAATTTTATCACGTTTACAACCTTTAATTGTTCATCTGTATTTTCACTCGATTCCAATACCGGATTTCTACTAAGGCAGTCTGCTTCCAAATTTTGTTTTCCTGGAGCGTATTTTATTTTAAAATCATATTGCGATAGATAATAAGTCAAATCACCTAGTTCTTCATCGGTTCTTGATTTTAGATTCATATTTTCTAGTGGTTTGTGGTCCGAGTAAACTGTAAATGATTTACCTACCAGCCAATACTGCCAGTATCTTACCGCTTCTTTGATAGCCAAACATTCCAAATATATAGCTTTTTTTTTCTTCTGGGCTCCATTTAGTTTTTTCGAAAAGTAAGCCACTGGTTTTTCTCTTCCATTAGGCTGTATCTGTTTTAAAATAGCTCCAACACCTTCTAAAGAAGCGTCTGTATAAATATTGATTGGTAAATCTTGGTCAAAAATTTCCAGAACTGGTTGAGAGCATAGGAGGCTTTTTATCATATCAAATGCCCTTTGACATTCATCAGACCAAAGAAACTTCTGGTTTTTCCTAAGTAAATTATGCAATGGATCCAGTATTATTGCACTCCTTGGTATGTACTCGTGGTAAAAATTGATTTTCCCTAGAAATTGTCTTATATTCTTCTGCGTTTTTGGAACAGGGAAATTCTTTATAGAAATCAAGTTATCTTTTAGTGGTTTAACCGAATTGTTTTGAATTACATGACCCAAGTATTTTACTGAGTCTGATGCAAATGTGCATTTTGTAAATTTTAATCTGAAACCCTCTGTTTTGATTGCTTCCAGCAACTGCGTTAGATGGACAATGTGCTCAGAAAAAGATTTGGAAAAAATTAGAATATCATCTATATAATTAACGGCAAATCCGGAAAGTTTATACTTTCTCAATATATTACTTAATATCCTCTGAAAAATTGCTGGTGAAGTTTTTAGTCCAAAAGGTAGGCAAGTCCATTGAAAATGCCCTTCCTGTGTTACGAATCCCGTCTTATTCCTGTCTTCTATTCGTAACGGAATGGACCAAAATGCAGAGTTTATGTCTAGGGTTGAAAAAAAATTGCAATTCCTTGTTTTTATCATTAGGTCTTCAATCAATGGAAATGGCTGAGCTTGAGGTACTATTATTTTGTTCAAGTCTCTGAAGTCTATACACAGTCTAGATTTTTTGTTATCTTCTTTTTTAAAAGCTAATGTGACAGGTGCAGCAAATGGACTGTAAGATTCTTCTATTAGCTTATTGTCCAGTAATTTTGCTATTTGTTCTTCTATCTCTTTCTTATCTTCTACAGTACATCTATAAGGCCTCTTACTACAGTATTTATCTATTATTAAGTCTATCCTCGCTTCATATCCATTGACAGTACCGATATCGAATTTATGTTTTGCAAAAACAGAATTATATTTGCTAATCAGTGTATTTATTTCAGATTTTTGATGCTCATTTAAATTATTGACTTGCATTTCAAAATCTCCTTCTTTTACATGTTCATTAAAGTTTATTTTGCATTCTTTTGTAGAATTATTGTTATCTTCTATACTTTTTAATTCAGTGTTTGTTTCTATATCTGTAGAAATTTCTTCCATCTTATTTTTATTTTCATTAGTCAGATACTGTTTCTGTGTTATTTTAAAAATATTTATTATGTCTTCATTTTGTCTCAGCTTAAACGTCTTTATCAAATCTAATCCAATCAAAAAATCATATTTGAAATTTTGTTCATCAATAATATACACATCAACATTTTCTTCAATCTCAAATATTTTTATATTCAAATTCGTCAAACCCCTTGTCTTTTTGACACCATTAATTGTTACTAAATTTGCTTCGTTCAAACTGTTACCTTTTCCTTTTAGTTTCAATAACTTAGAATTAATTAGAGAAACATTTGAACCTGAATCATAAACTCCATATATATCTAATTTACCATTCAATTGTAGTTTGATATTTATTAATGGTGTCACTATTCGTTTTTTTGATCAGTTTCATTTAACTCAGCTTCTATAACCGAATTGTTTACATGTTTAATATAATTCTTTTTCATCTTATCATCCTTTGTTCTAAACCAGCATGTAGCTTCAGGGTGATAACGGATCCCTTTATTTAATTTTTCACAATTTCTACATGGCTTGTGATCTTCATTCTTAGCTTCAGAGCTTACATTATTAAATTTTCTCCTAGAAAAAAAACTTTTTTTATTTACCATATGTTCATATTTTCTCACTTCATTAAACAGATCTATTGTATATTTTAATACTTCTCTATCAATCCTGTTAAGTACGAATTCTGGTAAACCCGCTGCGACAAGATCCACCAAAGTACCTGTATCAATAGATCTTCTCATATCAAGTAAAAGTTTTTCTTTCTTTATGGCATAATCCACCAAAGAACCATCTTTATATTTGAATAAAAGTGCGTAAGTGACCGTGTCCCATCCTTTATTTGCAAACGATTCACAAAAATTGTTTTTCCATATCGACCATTGTGAGTTTATTGTCAATTTCATAATCATGGAACTATACCAATCTACACAACTCTTATCCATAAATAATCTCAGTATTTCAATTTTCTTATCATCTGTTGCCACGTCAAACCTTATACATTCTTTTTCAAAAATATCAATCCATTGATTTGCATTGGAATTTTTGCTTGTAAATTTTTCAATCACAAACTTTTCTGCAATCTGTTTTATATTCTGCTGTCTAATTTCTTGTGTATTTTCTACTAATTTTTCAACAATTTTTTCGAGTGTACCTGTTTGCTTTTGTTGTGCAGTAGCAAGTTGTTCTTGATTTAATTCTTCTAGAAATTGATCCCCGAATTGTAAATTACCATCCTCATCTATGTAAATTTTCTTAAGATCTTCAGTCATTGTAATCCAAACTCTCCTTATTTGGTACCTTTTACTAAGACTGTTTTTTACTTTATTAAAAGCAGTTGTTTTTATTATCTCCTTATGATGACTGATATATTGTAATTCAGCCGGTATCGCATACACTTTATCATCACTCGTGGCTATTGTGGTTATACAATAAACGCTTGATTTTCCATCACTTCCAGGTAATAAAGTAAATTCAAATCGAAGTTTCTCCATTTTTCAAATAATTTTTTAAACAAAAATGTCGTTTTATAAGATCATTTCTCTATATTATAGGGATCGGCAGAAATAAACCAATGTGTTGCTCTGTGAATAAAGATTTATTTCATCAGATCAGAGTTCTATTGCTAAACTACAATATACTATAATGATACGTATCTTAAAACCATACCTGTGAATAAAGAAACGACATTTAATGTTTATTTTTTAAATGCCAATTCCTGAACTAATTGTATTATTACAATCTTCGATATTTTATCTAACTCCCGCTATTTACACGGTTTTTTCAATATTCTAAAAAACTGATTCATCTGCACTCTTACCGAATGTCAGATGTCAAATTAAAAATAATAAGGTAATAGAATCTCTTTACAAAAAACAAAGTAATAAATTCTCCTTACATATGTATTAATTCTAGATAAAATAATATACACACATTTTATATACATGAATATATATACATACATACAGATACTGTTGCACTCACTCTCTCTCTTACACACACACACAAACCCCAAGACACCCTCCCCATTTCACTTATACACTCCCCCCCACACACACACTCCCCACTCCAACATACCCCCACACCAACATACCCCACACCCTCTCACTCATACATGCACACATACACATTCTTACTTTAAATTACTTACCTTATTAATTTTAAACTTATAATAATAATAATTGTGTACTTATTTCCAAGCAATGCATAGATATGGAAGAGCGGGACCTTCTGACACAGGTGTTTTCACACTTAAAAGAAGGTCCCAATCACAAGAAGATATTTTAGAATAAGTTAAAGAAATAAATACTTTTTCATTTTCATTTTTTTCATCTTAGTATGGACTGAATAAATTAAGCGACTTGGTATTACATGAATCTCACAACTTTTTACGGTAGAAGAACTGGGTTGCTAGGCTTGGGTTTTTGTAAAAGTTTTGTTTTTAATGGCATAAAATAGACATTGGTAGATCAAGATACACCATAACACAGTTCCCAAAGCAAAAATAAATATAAAAGAAGAGAAACAAACCAAAGCCAACTAACTATTTTGTAAATAAAATAAAATTTGTTGTACTAATATTGTATTATATTGTTATTATTATTATTGGGCGTGCTACAGTTCACCTAGCTTATGATAGCCCCTGGCGTTGCCTCATCGCGAAGCCCTCGTAACCTGCGAACTGGTAAAGTACGCGATTGTACTTACAGCTTTAAGCTGCATCAAATACGTACTTACAAATATGCACATGGCAAAGGTAACATCTATTTCAACATAACGTGATGTGGAAATTTTATCACTTCATGTTTTGCAAGTTTGTTTCGATTACAGTGTTTTAATTTTAAATCGGCACCGTTTTGAAATGATATTAAATTTCTTAGGATAAGTACTTACTTTTGTCCCCGACTTCTGTCGCAACCCATATCACTTTGTGGTCATCCAACTATCTATATGCAAAATATCACGTCGATCCGTTGCTGCTTGGAACTCTTGAAAGAAGGAAAAACAGTCTTTTGCATTTATTGTGTTAATTAGGATTTTATTTCAGAGATTTATCATGTCCAGAGTTGAGGGATTCGAAGAAATTACTTTATTAGGTAATCTACCTTATTTGAATTCTTTGCTGCGACTTAGCATTAGCTTAAGAAAGATAAATGCACTAATTTTATTACATGTTATAACTGCAGAGTCACTTACATAATATTAAGTCTGTTTGTAACACTATAATCTACATTATTACAAAACGAATATATTGTCATTCGATATAATAGTCTCACTGTTCCTTGTACTGTTGCAATTATGCGGAATATTATATTTAAGTGTATGCATTTAAAACCATTATTTTTAAGAACATACTCGTAGTTAAAGATATGTGACGTAATTGCAGTCTCTCATTCATATTCTAGCTTCCGTTTAAGAAATTTTATTTTCTTGCATAATTTATGATTCTCATATACGCTGCGTGCAACTTGTTTGCAGTGAAGCTACTAGCATAATCAACATACTAGCATAATTAACAATATCGTGCACTGTAGGTATATCGGTAGGTAATGAGATAAAATTAAATAATAATAATAATAATAATCTCACGACTTATATCCCCGAGGGGGTAGGCAGAGGTATATTATTCCATTACTGGAAATACCCACTTTTCACGAGATATATTCTTTGGACCCCTAAACGTGATAGGTGGTGAGCCCAATGGTGGTATTTAGATATGAGGTCTGACAAAACATGAAAAACGCATAATAATAATAAATGCTCACGCATTAATCCCCGAGGGGCTAGGCTATTGTCTTTTTAGAGCGGCTCACCCACACAGATAAATCATCTGTGAGGTGTCCGTAGTAGAATAAAAATAAATAATAGTACATTATGGTACAAGTGAGTAAAGTTGGTGATTACCGCTGAGGCGCCATTGAGACCCGAGCCGTAGGCGAGGGTCATAAGAGAGCCGAGGACGGTAATCATCAATACACACGTGTATCATACGACGTTTTTCAACACACTTGTGAATAAATAATACTAAAAAATCATTTTAAAATAATCATTCGCAATGGCGGGGAAAATTAATTGGTTTTCCAATTTTTTATTTATATAATTTGGAAAAGGCAAAAGGATCTAGGCCCATACAGCCTCGTTTTCCTATGCGCTCGCATCTTACAATGGCGATCGGCCATGGACTAAAAAAATTAGGTTTCTTTTTCTTTGGTTTGTCGTGGATAGCGTTTTAGCCACGTACAAAATGGGGTATTTAAAGTTTTTACAGAGAAAACCAAAGTTATATTTGAGTGAAAGTTTTGTTTATTAAACACGTACAAGTTGAAATGATCTATTTAAATACGAAGTTGCATGAAATGAGCAAGCCATATTTGTGTATTAATTTATTAGTACGATTGAATACGATCTTTTTTGTATCGAAACTTTTTTAAGAACAAAGCAACTCTAGCAACAAAATTGAAAAAAAAAATCTATAACTCACTAGTGAATAATAGCAAACAAAAAGTCTCAGTTTGATTATAGGTGTCATTATGTGCCTAATTGCAGTGAAATTAGAGCCACTTTATGAGCAAGTGTGTTGAAATAGTACATTATGGTACAAGTGAGTAAAGTTGGTGATTACCGCTGAGGCGCCATTGAGACCCGAGCCGTAGGCGAGGGTCATAAGAGAGCCGAGGACGGTAATCATCAATACACACGTGTATCATACGACGTTTTTCAACACACTTGTGAATAAATAATACTAAAAAATCATTTTAAAATAATCATTCGCAATGGCGGGGAAAATTAATTGGTTTTCCAATTTTTTATTTATATAATTTGGAAAAGGCAAAAGGATCTAGGCCCATACAGCCTCGTTTTCCTATGCGCTCGCATCTTACAATGGCGATCGGCCATGGACTAAAAAAATTAGGTTTCTTTTTCTTTGGTTTGTCGTGGATAGCGTTTTAGCCACGTACAAAATGGGGTATTTAAAGTTTTTACAGAGAAAACCAAAGTTATATTTGAGTGAAAGTTTTGTTTATTAAACACGTACAAGTTGAAATGATCTATTTAAATACGAAGTTGCATGAAATGAGCAAGCCATATTTGTGTATTAATTTATTAGTACGATTGAATACGATCTTTTTTGTATCGAAACTTTTTTAAGAACAAAGCAACTCTAGCAACAAAATTGAAAAAAAAAATCTATAACTCACTAGTGAATAATAGCAAACAAAAAGTCTCAGTTTGATTATAGGTGTCATTATGTGCCTAATTGCAGTGAAATTAGAGCCACTTTATGAGCAAGTGTGTTGAAAAATAAATAATCTCACGCCTTTTATCCCCGAGGCAGAGGTATTCCATTTCTGGATATAAGTACCCACTTTTCACTAGAATATTAGATATTATTTTAAGAACAAATTGTATTTATGTTGAAATAAAAAAAAAAGACTTACCCACTTTTCACAAGTACTCGTCGTCTATATTCTTCGTACGACTATATTCGCCTTTCGTCGTAGGTACTTAGTAGTAATGTGATCCGATTCCGAAATCTTTCCAAGATTGATATTATATTTATAAACTTTTAATATTTACAGCTCAGCCGCAGCACCATATTCAAAAATTTCTTGCCGAAGAAAGTCATTGTTACGCTTTCATCAGTATTCGAACCTGACCCCACGCATGAGAGGCGAGCTAGCTATCCCACTGAGCTATCACTGTTTTAAACAGTGTGATAATTACAAAAAACACGGCATCGCAGAAACCCCTAACTAAATATCATTTTAATTATATTTAGTTAGTGGTTTCTGCGATGTTAATGTTAATATTATAAAGAAGAAAATTTGTATTTTTGTATGTTTCGAATAAACTCAAAAACGACTGGACCGATTTCAAAAATTCTTTCTCCATTACTTTGCTACAATATCCCCGAGCATAGGCTATATTTTATCCCCGTATTCCCACGGGAACGGGAACCACGGAAATCGAGCAGAACAGCTAGTAATTGAATAACACATCTTTCAATAAGTATTTTGCTCATACCTCTCACGCGAAGTTTAATTCTTCGTATTTCCCATTGCGATAATGAACACAGCCAAAGAGATTAAAATATAATAGAGGGGACAAAGCGAGGAAAATTTGAAGCCAAAAGTTATTCCAAGTGGAATAAGTCTAGTACAATTTCGACCGAATGACAGCTCGCGTTCATACTAACTGACAATGACGCATAAGCTTCAAAGTTTTGTATGAAAATATTCCCAATGCCCCCTCTATGTCCTATTATATTTTAATCTCTTTGACCACAGCATAGGGAAGATGTTCCGAATGAATAATGCAGGCGCATGTATAATTCATTGCAGGAGTATAATTGCTGTGATTAAGTATACAGACAGATAATCTCGTCGTTCGCGGATTGATTGTTAATATACTATATGTTTATTTGTTTAGTAAGTATTGTTTTAATGTCTTGGCCGCCTTGGCTGTGTTTGAAGGCTTTTTTAGATTATAGCTTATGATGACTATTGATTGATTGAGATTGCCATCAGTACTGTGTGCCAAATAAGAAAATTTTATAATTACATTTACAATTCAATGTTTTATGTCATGGTTTTTGTGTACGTCTGTAATATAATAATCTAAATTTTAAACAATAACATAGAACTCCAAAGACTAAGAAACCGACTTCAACGAATAATACTAAAAATAGTAGATTGTTATACAAGGGTCGGAAGGTATCAATTCCCATACGAGGTATTTAGACTCCCGAGCGTAGCGAGGGCGGATATAGTCCGAGTAGGAATTGATAACTTCCACCCGCGTTAAACACTCTACTTTTCATTTCGAATTCAAGGAAAGTGAACAAAAAAAAATACAATTTTACAAAAATTCAAACATGCAAAAACGCAATTATTATACCTACAAAAAAGAAAGAGAAACTTTTTCTTTTAAACGTCTTTGAATACGACATCATAGAGTACCTAACCTAAATAACATTACAAAAATAATATACAAATCCTTCCTCTTTATAATAATTATGTACAAAAGTACATATTCTTATAAAGCCTTCTGCTCTTATAAGGCTTTGAATTTCGGAACAGCTCACCAAATTATTACTCTTATTTTAATTTTCAAATATGTAACTCGTACCGCCCCGCGCGCGGGCTATGTTCTGTTGTTTATACCTACACTCACAAGGCCGCACCTTTTTTTCTTATTCTAATTGATGTAAAAAGTTTCGTATCCTTATTAAGCACCCAAAGAGGTTGGAAGAAATTCATTCTCAAAAAGTTTCTCTAGGAAACTAGAGAAACTTTTTCTTTAAACGTCTTTGCCAAATGTAGTACTATTTTTTTTTATTTATTCCCGCCCTAAGGCCGGAAGCAATTACTATGAGTCTTTCCTGACCGAGGGCGGGAATCACAGCCCTGAATCTCTCTGTGGTGGGAACCATCGCTTCCGACCCGGTACTCAGATCAAACATAGGTACACTACTTTCCGAGTATGAGATATGAAAAATTAATTTGAATTGAGAATCTCTTCCTTTTTTGAAGTCGATTAAAAGAAGAATAATCGAAATCGGTTGACATGATATTGAGTTAGGCAAAATGGGACCACAGGGGAAGCACCCGATTTCAAATAAAAAAAGAATCATCAGAATAGGTTCACAGGTTATTACATTACTATTTAAGTATAGAACCATTATTTGCTATACATGGCTCAACAAAACGTTCTATAAATACTTACACCAGATAAAAGCAGTGATAGCCCGGACGGTTAAAGAGCCGGCCGAAAATCAGTGAGGCTCGGGTTCGAATCCTGGCATGTACCAATGAGTTTTTCAAAAACTTACGTACATATTTATCACTAGCTCGACGGTGAAGGAAAACATCGTGAGGAAACCCGCAGGTCTGAGAAGTAATTCTGAGACATGTGTAAACAGACCCGGTCCGGCGATGGGGTCACCACCTATCACGTTTAGGGGTTCAATATATCTCGTGAAATATGGGTATATCCAGTAATGGAATACCTCTGCCTACCCCCTCGGGGATAAAAAAGGCGTGAGATTATATTATTATTATATTATACCAGATAGAACTTAAGTAAATAAAAAAAATATCAAGCCTTTTATCCCCTAGGCGACAAGCAGAGCTACTACATTTCAGAAAGTACCTACCCACATTTCACCAGTATAATCGATCCCTTAACGTGATAGGTGGTGAGCCCATCGCATCGCCGGATCGGGTCTATTACACATGCCTCAGAATTTATTAATGGGTTAATTTATGGGATAACTATTATCATTATGTTTCACCCGCGTAGTTCCCGTTCCCGTGGGAATACGGGGATAAAATATAGACTGTGTTATTCTGATGTGTAAGCTATATAACTGTAAGGTTTCATCAAAATCCGTTCAGTGGTTTTTCCGTGAAAGAGGAACAAACATTCAACCATACAAACTTTCGCGTTTACAATATTAGTAGGATAATTATAAACTTACCAATATTTAAGATACTACAATAGTTTTTTTTCTTTATGTTAATTTATAGAACTACAATATATTTACTTTACATTAGTTATTCGATTAATCATAATACTCTATACAACCTGTAGAATTCGTTCCGGTGCGCACGCGCACACTTTCGCCCCATAGACGACGACACCATAGCCCACGGCGTAATGGCGGGCCTGTTACATAAGCTTGTTCCGCGTATACCGGGTTCGATTCCGGGTCAACTGTCTTTTTGACGGTGATGTATTGATCTATTGAATGAATGAGACGATTATAATATTTTAGCTGTGAGATAGTATTCGATGTGGTAGGTACCCATTGTTTGCATTTTAGTCAGGTTGTCATAGGAAGAACTCTGAGCTCTCACATATTCAATACCGTACAATGCAAGCATGTTTTATTGGTCAAGATACAATGAACAATTTTGTACTTTCTACAGAGAGTGACTCAGAAGGCCGAGTCACTACGGGCTATAGAGTATGTAAAAAAAAACTTCACGCCTGTTATTCCCGAGAAAGTAGGCAGAGGTATTCCATTCATGGAATTCTCACGTTTCACCAGTAGTATATTTTTTGGACCCCTACACGCGATAGGCGGTGAGTCCATCGCCGAACCGGGTCTGCTACACGTGACTCAGAATCAATTCTGAAAGGGTCTACTCAGGATGTTTTCCTTCAAAATTATGCAAGTGATATTATATGTATAATCAAAATTTGAAACAATGTAGACTAACTAGCAGGTGCCCAGCAGAGTTTCCTGTTTATTCCCGTTCCCGTGGGAATTTCCAAAAATCACTTCTTTACACGTCACGGAATTTTTGTGGCTGTGCGTTGATCGTCTAGCTTTAGATTTAGACGCCCGCCTATACATTTAAAATTACCTATAAGTCACGTGACGCGAGTGTAGCAGCGGGAAAAGCATAGTTCAGAAAAGCAATAATACGTAATTGATAATATATATAATAATATAATATAATCTCACGCCTTTTTATCCCCGAGGGGGTAGGCAGAGGTATTCCATTACTGGATATACCCACATTTCACGAGATATATTGGACCCCTAAACATGATAGGTGGTGAGCCTATAGCCGGACCGGGTCTGTTTACACATGTCTTAGAATTAATTCTGATTACGTAATTGAATAGACCGCAAAGCTACGCTGGGTTACCGTGCTATAGCGTCACCATGGCAACGGTAATCGGTGGAAATCGAAAGGCGCAAGAAATCGCTCTCACACGATCCCAGTGAAATCTCATAGAGTCTCGTAAGAGTTCTCATAGAGAAATTTTTTTTAGTCACACAATTTACACACGTTTATTCAGTCACAAACTAGGTAGAGCCTGTAACAACTGATAAATATACTTAAACTAGCGGCTTCGCACGGGTGCAATGCTAACACTAAAACCTTCCTCTTGAATCACTCTATCTATTAAAAAAAACTGCATCAAAATCTGTTGCGTAGTTTTAAAGATTTAAGCATGCATAAGGATATAGGGACAGAGAAAGCGACTTTGTTTTATAATATGTAGTGATGATAAATATTAAACACCCGGACAGACATGTTCATGCACACAAATGTTGGCCCCAGCGGGGATCGAACCCGTGGCCTCCGACTCAGAGGGCAGGATACCTACCAACCGAGCCAACAGGCCCGTGAATAGTGACTGTGCCGTTAGTTACAAAAATCTTAAAAAGTAATTAGGTCGTAGCTGCGTAATACGTAATCCCTTTCATAAGCAATCGGGTTTTTTGATGTTTCAATTAATGTACAGTCAAGAGCACATGAAGTTTTACACTTGTAGTGTGAGTCTGACCTTTATGACGATTCCAGTGAAAGTGGCTGTCATAGAAATGTCTCAGGCGAAGATTGCAAAAATTTATAATACTAAACTCATGTTTCGTGATTGCCATAAAATACTGACCCTTCTAACTTCAGACCAATATCAATTCTACCGACTCTTAGTAAAATTTTTGAGAAAATTATTCTATATCAGTTGAGTGCACATTTTTCTATCAACAGTATAATGTCTGTAAAGCAATTTGGATTTACTAGGGGTCGCTCGACAACCGATGCCGGTGTTGAGCTATTAAATCATGTTTTTGATGCCTGGGAGGAGTCGCAGGATGCTGTTGGGGTTTTCTGTGATTTATCTAAGGCATTCGATTGTGTCCATCATGAAATTCTCATCAGAAAACTACGTCATTACGGAGTACAAGGCCGCGCTCTTGATTTAATAAAGTCCTACTTGAGAAGCCGGATACAATGTGTTGATGTCAACGGTTCAAGATCGTCTGGATCGGCGGTTTGTATTGGTGTACCGCAGGGCTCCATTTTAGGCCCCTTTCTATTTCTGGTCTATATAAATGACCTACCCAACCGAGTGCAACATGATATTGTACTGTTCGCAGATGATACATCTCTACTTTTTAAAATTAAACGATCTATTAAGTCTTATGACGAAGTGAACAGTGCAATTGATGATGTTGTCAGTTGGTTTAACGTTAATAATTTACTTCTCAATGAGAAAAAACTAAATGTGTACATTTTTCTTTATCAAATATTAAACGAACTTTAAACGCAGTTACAGTTAAAAACGAAAAATTAGAATGTGTAAACACTACAGTATTTCTAGGAATAACTCTAGACTCTAAGTTACAGTGGGGACCGCACATTGATACGTTGGCGAAAAGGCTCAGTTCTGCTGCATATGCCGTAAAAAAAATACGTAATATGTCAAGCGTAGAAACAGCTAGACTTGTCTATTTCAGCTACTTCCACAGCTTGATGTCATATGGCATTCTACTGTGGGGGAATGCTGCTGATGTCCAGAGAATATTTATTTTGCAGAAACGAGCCATTCGTGCAATTTATATGCACGATATCCGCGTAACCCTATCACTCCTCTGTGTCCTCCTCTTCGGCGTACGGTCTTGGGTGAGAATTCACCGATACCACGCATGTGTAAGCTCCTAAATAGCCATAGTAGTACAGTAGACATACATGCTGATTCTGATTATGGGTGTCAAAAGTCATTCTTGAGTAATGGATAGTGCGTAAATATGGCATACCTACACTAAATATTGTTTTGTTTAACATTTATTATTATTATTTTTTACTTTTTTACTTTTTCTGTTGTTAATATTGGCTTCATAGCATGAGGTGTTTACCTATAATTGTTTGTCATACTTAGACTAATTATATCGTTTTGTATTTTTCTTTATAAATGTAACAGTGTGAACAAATGTTGGTGAACCTAATAAATAAAATAAAAATAAAAATAAAATGGGGTCTAGGATGTCTCTAAAGGAAAAATTCAAGGAAATTAATATACTGACACTGGCGTCACAGTATATTTACGAAAACGTATTGTATGTTAAAAAGAATATATTACTTTACAAAAAAAATAGTGACAGACATTGTATAAACACTAGAAATAAGAATGAACTGGCTGCTTGTGTTAGTCGATTATCTAAAGTTACCAAATCCTTTAAGGGTCAATGTATACGTTTTTACAATAAGATTCCCATTGAATTACAAAATTTGCCTCTTGACAAATTTAAAATAATAGTTAAGCAAAAATTAAAAAAGGCTACTATAAAATTACAGACTACTTAGTAGACCAACATGCATGGGATTAACCGACTCGACGCTATGTAAGGCTATTAATTATAATTATTATTGTAAACGATATTTATTAGTAAGACATGAGATTAAAAAGAGCTGCCCTTGAGTTTCTTGCTGGCTCTTCTCGGGGTACTGCATTCGGAACCAGCAGCTCGTCGGTGGAGATGGGCTGCTGTTTGCATTTAGCCAATCTTCATGGACGAGTTTAGAGTGCCTTGTTATTATAAAATATTGACGTTTCTAAGTGTATATTTTAATACCAATAGAAAATAAACGATTTTGATTTTTGAATTTTGAATTTTATTTTCGGATACAATCCGCCCACACAGAGCTGCCCTTGAGTTTCTTGCTGGTTCTTCTCGGGGTACTGCATTTGGAACCAGCAACTCGTATTTGGAGATGGGCTGCTGTTTACATTTAGCCAATCTTCATGGACGAGTTTAGTGTGCCTGTTATTAGACTATTAACTGTTCTAAGTATAATTCTTATTAAGTACCTACAGAATAAAATATATTTTCATTTTCATTTATTTTCAAACTCTTGACAAAATCTTGACCTTTCTCCACACACTACCTACTCCAAATCTTGGTAGCATTTGTTCAGTCGCACAATTATGTTGATGATATGATTATGTTGATGATGATAAAAAAAATATATCGAACATCCCACTGCTTGGCAAAAGGTCTTTCCTCTCATATTACGTCGAAGACACTGACACTATATAGTATACTAGCGGTTCTGCGCGGTGTAGTTCCCGTTCCCCTCGGAATACTGAAATAAAATATAGGTGAAACATTTCATTGGTGAAACAATTTTTATCTAGAAATCGGTCAAGTAGTTTTTGACATTATTCGTAACAAAGATACAAACATACAAATCTTAATCTATACTTGTATATCTATACTAAGTTATTACTATAGTGTGTTGGAGTGGAGACCGCGTGTAGGCAAACGAAGTGTAGGGCGCCTTGCGGCGCGATGCACGATTGTCCGACGACCTAAAGAAGTTGGCTGGCATTGGGTGATTGGGTGCGCCCTGCCAAAGACCGGAATTGTTGGCGCTCGTTGGAGCAATGGACAGCGATTGGCTGAATGATTATTAAAATTACGGGAACAATGTAACGGAAAGAAAAAATAAATAAGTCTGTCGGGATATTCCAAAATTCTGGAAACGATGTGTTATTTTTTTGACAGGATCTCGTCTCGTCAGCTTAGTATTTTGACTATTTATTCACTAGCATAGATAAGCAGGGATAAACTTCCCATCCCACTTCCGTAAGTGTCATCTTTGTAGAAGCCTTCGTTGCAGTCACAGCCATCTTCATTGCATGGCAAAATGCACAACGGATCTTCTTCCGGCGGCGATGGGTTTAAATAGTCTGAGCACCGGCGACCGCAGTTGATCCCACACCCTCGGGTACTCGTACTCGTACTTTGGATCGTCTGGGCCAGAGACCAAAACTGGTCTCTGGTCTGGGCACAGTTCTAAAATAATAAAATATTAACTCATAACAAAAGGGTAGTTGACAGTATCGAAATTAAATTGTGAGTATTTCATTAATTAAAGAGATTATCCTAAGCCTAAAACTCATATACATGTATCTACTACAACTGGGTCACTAAAACATGCAGTCAACAGAGCAGTGAAATCAGACTAAAACTTCTGACCGACTGTTAAATCTCATGTTGTCGAATACTTATGTCAAATATTTAATAGCCCATATCGAAACCTTTCGACAGATTTTCTGATTCCAAGTCGATTATCGAATCTCCGTGAATACGCCCGCTGATTGGTCGAATAAAATCATAACGCTTTTCAACAACCAATTATCACATGAGATTTAACAGTCAAGAATTTTAGTTTGATTTGCTTTTCGGAAACCGAGTGTTACCTGGTGTTAGGCTATTCGTCCAACGTAGAGTATGTAAGTAAGTAATATGTCTTATCCTTTGAGTATTAAACCAACTGACAGGCGTTCCCCTCTGCCAAAAAAAAGTGTCGGTCAACACGCATACCTGTTATATACAACTAGTTTTTTTGAGTTCACGGAGTGCTTGGATTGGTGAATGTATTTGTGTGAATCTAGTTCAAACTTGTGTTTAATGGTTTTGTCAAAAGTTTTAACATTATTTGGGTTTGTTTCCTCGTCCCCCCCGCAAAAATTGGCAGACTTTTTTGCAAAGAAACTAGTGCGCGTGACGTCTCCTGTTGGTTTAATATTCAAAGGTCTTATCCGATGAATACTCTCAATAAAGCCTATATGCGTTGGACGAATGCTTAAGAAATTTTAGATTTGAAAAAAAAAGAAAGCACACAAAAAAGGAAATAATTATTACCTGCATTGACTCCAAATGCAATCAATACCACATTGATAGCGACGAAGGCAACAAGAAGCTTCACCATTTTGCGTTTTTATACGAACTGCAATGCGGCACGAAGTAGAGCGTTTTTATATGTCTTCCGCGAATCTTTATCACTTGTTCAAATAATTAAAAACAAATATTATCCACATCGAATATACATACATAGGTACATCATGTATAGGGTTCATTCCCGGGAATTCTCGAGCCGAAAATTCCCGGGAAATCGTTGGGCTTTGTTCCCGGGAAATCAAGCTCGAGAAAAGTCGAGAACTCGAGAAAAACTCGTCGTTTTTACACGTGTTTCGACTCTAGCCAAGTATAGTTTACGTAGTGAGTGTTTCACAGATTACGTGATAAATTGAAATCAAACAGGTAAGCCTTTTCACTTTTATTGACATATCAAGGCTTTATTATTCATATTATTTTTGTCAATAATATAATTTATAATATGATCTTAAATTTTACTAGGTAGGTACGAGTACCTATCTGCTCTTTTCTATTATTGTTTAGTCAAACTTTAATACATACATATATTTTTTAGTTTTATAGAAGCTATTTTTGTTTACAAGTTTAAAGTTATTTTTTTTCTAAATAAACAGCCAAAAATGGAGCTGTGATTATAATTTAATTATAAGTTAAGATATTAACGTTTTCTTTCATTTAGATTTTTTGTTTACTTTAATATAAGCTACTTTTGTTTATAAGTATTAAATAACCAGCCAGAAATGGTGCTGTCATTATAGTCATGAGTCTGAATAATATTATTTCTGTATTTTGAAAAAAAAACTTAATTACCTTATTCATAAGATTAATGTTTTTAAATATAATCAATAAAAGTTTAATAATTATTTTGATACTTTTATTTGAGAGGAAAACCACTGAATTTGTTGACGTCATTGGAACCAAATAACATGAGAAAACGTAAGTAAATGTAAATTTCTCGACAACCCGAGAAGCCCCGAGAAATTAGCCTCGAGAATTCTCGAGACCCGAGAAATTGAAAAGCTCGAGAAATCATGAACCTTAATCATGTACTTCCTAAATAGCGATATTATGTGAAAATTACAATGATAGTGTAGATAGCCATCAATTAAGGTACCTAAGTATAACATTAGGTATCTCAATGACGTTTATGTTTGATGATGATTGATGTTTTAAAGCTGTTAGTCCATCCTGAAACGTTGATTATGTATTGTTACGCTATGTGAAACGAGACAAATTTAGGCGTACTTACATCGACGTATTGAAGAAAAGCCAAGTCAAAGAAACACTGAGAAGGTGTTTTTGATGTTTGAATGCTTAGGATTAATTCCTAGTTTTGATAAAATCACACGATATATCGATTTGAGCAAAGATTCGATATATAAAAAGACGTAGATATGTTAATATGTAATTAACCTAATTTTATTTAGTCGCAATGTTTGCATTTTTCACCTAGTCGTATTTCAAGCGCAACTCTTCACAGATAGCTATCTCTTTCTTTATTATTCGTTCTGTATCATCTTTCGCCGTCATTATTGTATTCTATAAATACGCTAAGAAGTAATTACAGAGCAACCTATTACAGATTAAGTAAAATTAATAATTCCTTTATGGGGTTGTGTGTACGGTTTTACAACAAGATACCTAAAGCTGTTCTAGATTTTAAAATGGCATGTTACAAGTTAGATGCATATTTGAATGACAATGATGTTTGATGTAAAAAACCATGTAACTTGTACCTAGTATTAGGTATATTGATTGTTTAAAAGAATAATGAGTTGAGGAGTTTCTTGCCCCGCTTCTTCTCCTCATCTATACATACCGAAGTGGAGTCGCAGTTACTTTCAATGAGGACTTATAACCCCTACATTGAATAAAAACTTTTGACTTAGACTTTTGTATGTACATGTTGTAGCCACTCGTAGCGGATCAATTTTCAAACGCGTACAGTATGAATATGACTCATCTTACTTTAATATATTTGGATTTGAGTGTCAAACAAAACTTATATGAAAATTAATTCTACGTATTAAAAAAATCTATTTCGTTGTGTATGTATACGAAGCTACAGAATGAGCTAGTGAATGATGAACCTGCGTCAAACAACAAAATAAATAATGACTGTATAAATATTATATATTAAACATTTTAAATTTTATAGTCTGAATTGTCGAAAACACATCCCAAATTTCTCAGATAACCTCGAGATGTTTGGATAAGTGAGGTTACCTATTTTATTCTTGGAATCACCTACTTTCACCGTCAAAGCTAGTGACAAAATATGTATGTCGATACGTTAGTTTTTAACCCCCGACCCAAAAAGAGAGGGTTGTTATAAGTTGAACTGGTCTGTCTGTGTCTGTTTTATCGTAGCTCCCAAACGGATGGACCGATTTTCGTATAGTTTTTTTTGTGTCATAGCCAATTTTATCCCGAGTGTTCTTAGCCATGTTTCATGAAATACTGTTCAGTCGTTTGTGTTTATATGTATTTATTGTGTCGGGGGTTTTATATTTTTTTATATTAAAAACACTTTGGTAGGTACATCAGGTATCCAGCCTTCCAACGGTGGGCTTTACGTAAAACCTATTTCGGTTATAAAGACTTGTTAAAACATGTGTAAATAAAGTCGATGACTATGCGTACTTCAATTACGAGCTATTTACACGAGGACAATCCACTAAGACTGCATACAAAAAAAAAACTGGAGGACAATCCATTCCATTGTCCTCACGTTTTTTTAGGGTTCCGTACCTCAAAAGGAAAAAACGGAACCCTTATAGGATCACTTTGTTGTCCGTCTATCCGTCCGTCCGTCCGTCTGTCAAGACCCTTTTTCTCAGGAACGCGTGGAGGTATGAAGCTGAAATTTATATCAATTACTCAGGTCTACTGTCCCTTGAAGCTGTGAAAAAATCAAACTTCTAAGCCAACGCAATCAAAAGATACAGCCGTTTATGCCGCAAATTTTCGACACATGCAAGGGAATCAAAACCTACAGGGTGCTTCCCGTGAACTTAGAATCTTGAAATTTGGTACGAAGCAACGTCTTATAGCATAGATAAAGGAAAAATTACGAAAACCATAAATTTGCAAGGTTGTACGGAACCCTCGGTGCGCGAGTCCGACTCGCACTTGGCCGGTTTTTTGTATGCAGTCTTAGTGGATTGCCCTCGTGTAAATGGCTCGTTATGTTGGGCGTATGTTTTTGGAGCCCTTTTTGTTTGTTTTGTAAAGATATAGCATCATAGGCGACTTTCATCAGCTCCAAAGAGATTTAAATATAAAATGGGCATTGGGAATATTTACATACAAAACTTTGAAGCCTAAGCGTCATGTCCTTGTCATGTCAGTTAGTATGAACGCGAGCTGTCATTCGGTCGAAATTGCACTAGACTTATTCCACTTGGAATAACTTTTGACTTCAAATTTTCCTCGCTTTGTCCCCTCTATGCCCTATTATATTTAAATCTCTTTGATCAGCTCACACATTTGAGTAACATTTTTAAGTGCATTTATTTCTCAAACTAGCTTTTACTTAATTCGAATTTTTGACTACTTTTTACAATACATAATATTCCGATATTTAAAAAAAAACATAATTCTTTTATAAGAATCCCTAAAGTTACATTCAATAATTGAAAACAATGTTTGGTTCGCGTGTCCACCGTGGATTGAGAGATCATTTAAAACTAGTGAATACTTAACTGTTAGAATTTTTCAAGCCTGGGCGGCTTCCATTAGCATGAGCAAAATGATAACCAGTTTTCACGTTCCTTCCAAACCGCGGAGGACTTCGAGATCTCGAAGTCCTCCGCGGCATTCTGACCGCGCCCATTCATTGCTTATCTTAGGACCATAAATAAAAGTTTCATACTGCAATTCGTATATTATTTAATCATATTATATGGTGAGGTTATAGCCAAGTGGCTTGGTGAAACGTATAAAACGCTAATCGAATAGAATGACAAAAGTATGATATAATCGTTCGACTTGCCATTGTAGTGCGACCAAGAAAAATTTACGAGACACTTCATAGTTAATTATTACAATTAAGTGAACGCCAGCTAATCCAATGAAGTTTTCGTTTGTTACTTGGCTAGCCCATTGAAAATCCTGTTCGTTGGTAAGCGAGTCTCTTTTTATTTATTTTTATTTATTTAGAACTCATGCAGTCGTATACAAACATGTAAAAGAATAAGTTAGGTATGGCAACAGACCTGGAGGTTCCTTAAAATATTTTTTACATAGTATAGAATACAAGCAGCGGTGTCGGACCTAGTTACTTTGAACATTATTATATGTAATACAATATTCAATTCTGTGATAAGTACGAATACAATGTACTTTGTTAACAGCTTGGACCTAACATGTTTTTAATGGTATGCAAAAAATCGTGAAACGGATCAACATCAATTATTAAGTTATTGCAGACTCGTCCGAAAAATGTGTATTTAACATAATTGTACGAGTACGAGCAAAACTCACATGAAATAAATGACTTGACCGATTTATCTGTTTAAATATTTTAATAGTCTGAATAATATAAGGGAAAGAAAACTTTGATAAGTCTGTCGAGATAAGTACTAAAAAAAATCTTGAAAATGAAATGCTTTTACGGGACAAGAAAACTTTTCGTCAGTTAGTATCTTGACTATTTATTCACTAGCATTGATAATCAGGGATACACTTCCTACTTCCGTTAGTGTCATCTACATAGAAGCCTTTGTTGCAGTCACAGCCATTTTCATCGCATGACAAAGTGCAGACCGGAGCATCTCCCGGCGGCAATGGATTTTTTAAGTCCGAGCACTTTTGACCGCAGTTGTTCCCACACCCTCGGGTACCATTTGGATCATTTGGGCACGGTTCTAAAATAATAAAATATAACTCATAACAAAAGGGTAACTAGTTGACAGTATCGATATTATATTGTGTGGTTCATTCATTAAAAAGATTATCATAAAAGTGCCGAAAACTCCTGTAAACATGTATTTTGATCTTAATTTTACAATTGTAGCAAATAATTGGTTATTTGTAAAGTCGGTTTACGGACAATTTTATATTTTACGGATAATTTTACGTGATAACGTCATAAGAATAGATGCGTCAGCCGAACGCTTAGGCCGATCGTGCCTCTCTATCGCTTATTCCGCGCTCTCGCTTGCACGCTCGGCTCAGGCGGAACGTGACTGAGTCATGCTTTTTCGTGCGTTCTTATTTCAGTACATTTTCCATAATAAATTTTCGTTTTGACAGATCAAAGAAGTAGCTCATTCGACTTGAGTAGGTAGTGAGTTTTGGGATAAGCTTTTTAGTTAATGATTACTTGCAATTGAATTTCGATACCATTAAATACCTTAGTCTACTGGCCTGCTATATACCTACTATACCCACCCTGTTTCCGAAAGGCAAATAATTGTGGGACACAAGTCACACTATTTATATTTAGTCCCGAACTAGGCAGAGCCTCTACTATGGGTACTAAACAAATGATAAACATACTTAAATAAATATTAAACGACCAGACACAAAGCCAACAAACATGTTCATGCACACAAATGTTGGTCCCAAGCGGCGATCGAACCCGCGACCTCCGACTCACTACCAACTGAGCCAACAGGCCCGTCAATATACAAACAAAAATTTTCTGACCGACTGTTAAATCTTATGTTCTCATAAATCTCGTATTCCGATTGGTTCAATAAAATCATAACGCTATTTAACAACCAATCGGAACAGTTAACATGAAATTTAACAGTCGGTAATTTTAGTTTAATATTTTGCTTTTCGGAAACCGGGTGTTAGACTATTCGTGCAACGTAGTGTAAATAATAATATGTAGGTATTAAGTCTTATCATCAACCCGTAACAGCCCACTGCTGAGCTAAGGGTCTTTCCTCGCACACGAGGCAGTATGGGCTTTAATCTCCCACGCGAGCCCACCGCGGATTGGAAGATGGTGTTAAGCTATAGTGGCCAGTTAACAGTCAGAATTTTTAAAGCCACCCAAGGGTATCTGACATGGCTTAACGACTTCAATTGTGCGTAAACACAACGAAAACCGGGACCAACAATTTAACGTGCCTTCCGAAAAACGTAAGTCTTATCCCAAGTGTAAAATACTCTTAACATAAATTCTATTTTTTTATGCAATTTAATCTCCGCATAAAGCCAATGAGTTTTTCAAAAACTTACGTACATATTTATCACTAGCTCGACTGTGAAGGAAAACAACGTGAGGAAACCCACAGGTCCCAGAATTAATTCGGAGACATGTGTAAACAGACCCGTTCCGGCGATGGGCTCACCACCTATCCCGTTTAGGGGTCCAAAGAATATCTCGTGAAACGTGGGTATATCCAGGAATATAATACCTCTGCCTACCCCCTTAGGGATAAGAGGCGTTACATTATTATTTTATTTATTTATTATTATTAAAGTCTCTTTTTGCTAGACGAATCCTTAAGAAACTTTAGATTAAAAAAAAAGAAAGCACACAAAAAAGGAAATATTACCTGAATTAACTCCCAATGCAATCAATACCACATTGATAGCGACGAAGGCAACAAGAAGCTTCAACATTTTGCGTTTTTATACGAATAGCACTGAGGCACGAGACGGGGGTTTTTATATGTTTTCATGAGTCTTTATCGCAGTTGTTCAAATAATTAAAAACAAATATTATTCACACCGAATGTATAGGTAGGTACATATTATTATACTAATAACGAAACTGTAACGAGACCGTGTCTGTACATGAAATATTATTTGAGAATTTTATAATGGTAGTGTAGATTGTCATCAATTTAGATATCTCTATTTAACTGAAGGAGCAGTGATAGCCTTACGGTTACGACGCCCGCTTCTCAATACTTCTCATTATGATAATCAGAGAAGCTCGGGTTCAAATCCTGGCATACATGCCAGGATTTGAACCAGGTGATGATCATACCTAACCCATAGACTAGCTAAAATAGTAATACCAGGTAATACAAATTTGTAAATATTTAGGTAGGTATATGAATCAGGGATGTTGCGAATATTCGCATCCGCATCCGCAAATGCAGAGCTTCCGCATAGATTTGGACATCTGCATCCGCATCCTCAATAATCAATGCGGATTTTCATGCGGATGCGGATGTAATACAAGTTGCGACAAGAAAGAAATTGGGCGACGCAGGCGAATGGAGCGTGCCGTTCGCACGTGACAATGACTAATGGGAGCGAAAAAAATTTGTGAACAAGATCCAACGCGTTTGTTGTGGTGCATCATTTGTTTATGACGATCACTTATTAATATGAAAATTAGTAAGTAAAGTTAAAAAAATATAGGAGCATCATACTTTATTCTAATTTTCTACACTATCAACACTAATCTACTAATATTATAAAAAGGAAAGATTTGTATTTTTGTATGTTCGTTACAAATAAAATAACAAACTACTCAACCAATTTTAAAAATTCTTTCACCAATGGAAAGCTAGAATATTCCTGAGTAACATAGGCGATATTTGATTCTCGTATTCCCACGGGAACTATGGAATAAAAATGTTAAGAATTACTTAATAATTGTTTTAATTCTTCATTAATATAGTTTATTTATATGAGAACTTAAACATCTGCATCCGCATCCGCACCCGCGGATGTGAGCCTTAAAAATCCGCATCCGCATTCACATCCGCGGATGTGAAAAAATCGGCATCCGCAACATCCCTGATATGAATGAAGATTATCTATTTAATAAATAATATGGCTATCTTTGTAAAGTTCCATATTATACAAAGGGGGAAAATGGTAGAACCCTAATTAATTAGGTACTAGACCGTTGAAATTTTCATATTTTTTTATGAATTTCCTATTTCTATACAAGGTGGCTTTTTTTACCGTCTGGAAAAAAATGTGGTGTGATAGGTAAGTGTAATAGATTCATTGGCAATGTTACTTAAAAAAAAAAAAAAAATTTTCTTGCTTAAACTACTATACATTACTCAATTTGTAGTCAATAATACACACTGAAATATTTGAAATAGTATTTTAAAAAGAAACAGGCTTGTAGCTTCCATTTATGCGCAATTTACCTACAACCGCCCGCTGTGCGTAGTACCTACTGTGCGTAGTTTTCTAGATTTTGTAAATTGCATTAAACATGACTATATTTAACAATTAATCTCGTGTATAACATTGGCTCTATACTCTATATACGTCAAATTTTTTTCCAGACGGTAAAAAAATCCTATTTTTTATATTGCCGCTATAACAACAAATAAATATCTATAATATATATCATTTAATAAAATTGGAAATTGCGACTCCAACTCGCACTTTGCCAGTTTTTTATGGAAATTCTGACCTTTTTAATAGAAGCAAAGTGCTTTTTACATTGATAGTAGGGATCAAAATAAGCGATTTTACCAGCAGCAGTGAAACTTTCGTCCCTTAGGAACAAAGAGGGCGCCACTTATAAAAAAACTTCAAAAACTTCAAAAAATCATACCCAACTGAACGGCTACTCCAATTTTAACGATTTATTTATCGTTATAATTGGTGTAGCCCTTGACAAAATTATTGAGCTAACAGACAAACAGACTAAACAGCACCTACCTTATGGTTTCTTTTTTGATGTGACAACGTCTTATAATTCGATGGAGCCGGCTGCATGCACGAAAAAGTATGACGTATGCGGCGTTCCAGTGCAAGCGAGAGCGCGCAACGAGCGACAAAGAGGCACAATTCATTCCACCAGTATTTTCTTATGACGGTGTCACGTTCAACTATCGTCAGTAAATCTACTTTACAGACAACCGATTTTTATGACTTTGGTACGAAGTCCTAATAAATTTTAACGAAATAAAAACCGACACTATACACAGGAAACAAATAAAAGTAAAAAAAGAACTAGTAGCCACTACGTTTTTTGAAGGTTCCCCTCGATTTCTCTGGGATGAAATCATCAGATCCTGGTGTCCTTATCATGGTACCACCTTGGGATATCATACATCAAATCGCTTCATAAATGACAAAGTTATCCGCGAACACACATACGACGACGCGTAACAGAAAAAGCGCAATTCCTCATACACCCCAATTAGTATATTAATATAAAAAAAATATTATGCAATCGAACTTTAGTTGTGTCTAACCAATTTTCTTAAATATCGATTAATAATCACACGATTTCCATAGATAGCACTAAATTCATCGACGCAAATTCATTTTTGGGAAAAATTTAACACATTCAAAATAGCTAAAATCGAATAAGTAGTCGATACTGAACAAACTAATTTCAGGAATTGCGCTTATCCTGTTACATATTGTATATAAAAAATATATGCGGTCGAATTGAGGAATCTCCTCCTTTTTAGAAGTCGGTTTAAAAAGTAAATGCACACTCACTTGTTTTTTTCTTTGTAGGTACTAGGCAAAGACGTATAAAGAAAAGTTTCTCTAGGAAAGAGAATTATTTTATTCCAACCTCTTTGGGACTAGGTCTACTATAATTTTAATAATTACAAAAAAGGGCTATACGCGCCATTTACAAGTTAAGATGTCGTGATTCCCTAAGAGAACTGTTCAAAGAAATTAATATTTTAACAATGCCTTGTCAGTACATTTATGAAAACATTATGTATGTACGGAAAAACATATTACTGTATACTAAAAACTGTGACAGGCATAATTGTAATCTGAGGAATAAAAATAAACTAGAGCAACCTCAGTCACGATTAAGTAAAATTAATAATTCCTTTGTGGGGCTTTGCATACGCTTTTATAATAAAATACCAGAAGATATTTTGAAATTGCCTGAAACTGTGTTCAAAACTCATGTTAAACATGTAGGTACTTTGTAAAATGGCATATTACAAACTAGACGACTATATAAATGACAATGATGCTTGGAACAGATTTCCTCCAGTCCAGCGCAATACGATAGCGAAAAACAAACGAAATTATGTAACCCAATCTAGTAATATGTAACAATTGATTAAAAGAATATTGTGTTGAGGAGTTTCTTGCCCCGCTTCTTCTCCTCAACCATACATGCTGAAGCGGTGGAGTTGAAAATGACGTTCAATAAGTGGACTTGTAAGTTCCTATTTTGAATAAAACATTTTGACTTTGTCTTTGACTTCGAATACGGACCTTGGAGATTTTTTGCAAAGTCATACTTACTTACATCTTTTACCTGCTTTTTTAAAATGTATTTATTCATTTGTTACATTATTTTGTTCTTATTCTAAAATTCCTCGCCAAACTGATTACAGTTTGTTTTCACTGTACATCTTAATCACAATATACCTACCTTATATCGCTACTGTTATGGCAAAGGTACTGGACGGTGTGCTTAATGCGCAGTTGAATAAAAACCTTTCGTTGCATGACAATCAGTTCGGGTTCAGGCCCGGGCTGTCAACTGAAAGTGCTATCCTGTGCCTTAAGCATACCGCCGCGTATTATGTTAACAGGAATACGCCAGTGTATGCTTGTTACCTAGATTTATCAAAAGCGTTTGATCTGGTTTCCTACGATATACTTTGGAAGAAACTAGAGGGAATTAACTTAGCTCCCGATCTAATAGGTATATTTAGGTATTGGTATGGAAACCAGATCAACAACGTGAGATGGGCAGGTACATTGTCTGAGACGTATAGGTTGGAATGTGGGGTGAGGCAGGGGGGGTTGAGCTCACCATCACTTTTCAACCTTTATATGAATGAGCTTATTGTCGCGCTCAGCAGCATGCATGCGGTCTGTCACATAGACGGGGTTAGTATGAACAACTTGAGCTATGCCGACGACATGGTGCTGTTGAGTGCGTCAGTCTGTGGCATCAGAAGGTTGCTTAAAGTGTGTGAGGATTATGCACACACGCACGGACTCATGTATAATGTGAATAAAAGTCAGTACATGGTGTTTGGGGTCGAGTCTAAAATACCATCTGTAATACCAACTATCAAACTAGACACGGTTGCCCTGCAAAGGGTATACCAGTACAAATATCTAGGTCATTTAGTTACCACCGACCTCAAGGACGATGCTGATATAGAACGGGAACGTAGGGCCTTATCGATCAGAGCTAATATGATTGCACGCAGATTTGCTCGGTGCTCAAAGGAAAGTAAAGTTACATTGTTCAGAGCTTTTTGCACAACATTTTACACCTGCAGTCTGTGGCGAAAGTTCACCTTGAAGTCGTATAGGGCCCTACAAGTACAATATAATAATGCGTTTAGGGCGCTTATGGGGCTGCCGCGATATTGCAGCGCGTCAGGGATGTTTGCGGGGGCGCATGTGGCGTGTTTTAAAGCTACTATGCGCCTGCGAGCCGCGTCCCTGGTGCGACGCGTCCGCGCCAGCTCCAACAGCGTCCTAGAAATGATTGCGGACAAGTTTTGTCCGTATATCACATTTTGCTGCGGACTTCATACGCCCGGCAGCACTGTGGTAAACACATTGAGAAATAGATGAAGGATGTCAATGTGTTTACCACAGTTACCTACCTTAATGTAATTTTTGTAGTTTTTTAGTGTTTGTGTTTTGTTTAATGTTTGTTTTATGTATTATGTACTTATGAGTCACAGATACTCGAAATAAATGAATTATTATTATTATTATTATATCTTAATTACTACTTAGCATGACACTTATGTGCCTACTTATTATCTATAAGTTTCCAAAAACAGGTTTACCATATGCTATACTAAGGCTATACCTAAGTCACTCCAAGGATAATTATTCGTATCATAAATTCTTTGTTATTATGAAATTTAATATCCAAATAAATTAATTTCCCTGTATTCGTTGGACAATGCTTAAGAAACTTATTGAAAAAATAAAGTAAACAAAAAGAGCAGTGATAGCCCGGACGGTTAAAGAGCCGGCCGAAAATCAGTGAGGCTCGGGTTCGAATCCTGGCATGTACCAATGAGTTTTTCAAAAACTTACGTACATATTTATCACTAGCTCGACGGTGAAGGAAAACATCTTGAGGAAACCCGCAGGTCTCAGAATTAATTCTGAGACATGTGTAAATAGACCCGGTCCGGCGATGGGCTCACCACCTATCACGTTTAGGGGTCAAATATATCTCGTGAAATGTGGGTATATCCAGTAGTAGAATACCTCTGCCTACCCCCTCGGGGATAAAAAAGGCGTGAGATTATATTATTATTATTTTTATTATTATAAATAAAGTACACAAAAAAGGAAATATTACCTGAATTAACTCCAAATGCAATCAATACCACATTGATAGCGACGAAGGTAACAAGAAGCTTCAACATTTTGCGTTTTTCTACGAACTGCACTGCGGCACGAACCGATGCGTTTTTATATGTTTTTCATGAGTCTTTATCAGTTGTTTAAATAATTAAAAACAAATATTATTCACATCGAATACAGGTGCATAGAAGGTGCATAGCGAAACTGTAACAAGACCGTTGTCTGTCTTTGAGTATTAAACCAACCGGAGACGCCACTGACAGGCGTTCCCCTCTGCCAAAAAAAAGTGTCGGTCAACGCTCATACCTGTTATTTACAACTAGTTTTTTTGAGTTCACGGAGTGCTCGGATTAGTGAATGTATTTGTGTGCATCTAGTTCAAGCTAGTGTTTAATTGTATTTTGTCAAAAAATGCGTTTGTTTTAACATTATTTGTGTGCGTTTCCTCGTCCCCCGCGCAGAAATTGGCAGACTTTTTTGCAAAGAAACTAGTGCGCGTGACGTCTCCAGTTGGTTTAATACTCAAAGTTGTCTGTACATGGAATATTATTTAAAAGGTATAATGGTATTGTAGATATTCAGTATCATCAATTTAGGTAAGTATTATCTCAATCACTGAACTGCCCCCCTAGCCAAGTGGCATTGCACAATCTAATCGAATGTTCTTTTAGATTGACATGTATGGGATTGACATTAGCGTTAGCGCTCGTTAGCAAGTGCTTATGTCAATCCCATACATGTCAATCTAAAAGAACATTCGATTAGATTGTACAACGCCACTTTTCTAGGAGTGCAGATGTTCAAAAGGTTGGAGTCCACCCTAAAACGTTAATTATTTTGTATCATTGAGCTATGTCAAACGGCGTCTAACGAAACAAATGTATATGGGGAGTGTGAATGGCCGAGTTGGCAGAGGGCAACCTAGGCGTCAGGCGGTCGTCTCCTTCTGTGACGAAGTCATGTCGCAGAAGGAGGCGGCGAAGCGGGAGCGGGAAGACGATGTCGCTCCCTATCCGCCGCAGGCGACAAGGGCGAGGTAGGCGGGCCTACTACCAACCGCCCTGAGGGGACCTGTGGGTGACGTGATCGGGGGATCCGTCACCCGCGTAGAGAAGTCCCGTGCTGGAAGGCGCCCCTGGTGTTCCGGGGCGCCTTAAGCGGAGATAGGGGGGGGTTCGCTCGATCCCCCCTCGAGGAGGCCCAGCAAGGTATTGCGGGCGGCCGTGACCCAGCTGCGGATGCACAACCGCGGTGCTATAGCTGGGTCCAAAGCGGCAAGGAGGAACATCCCTGGGTTTTTAGTGGGTATGGCAGCACTAGGCTGCAGAGCCCCACATAACCCCCGGCCCCCCCGGGTCGGGTGCGTATGCAGTAATGCATTTTCCCTGGTCACCAAAAAAAAAGGGCAACCTAGGCGTAGAAGAGCCCGAAACCCACGAGCATGTATGCACCGATAGATGGATGTAGATGAAGCGCTAGAGATGTGCCACAATCGTAGCAGAGGACGGTCTTTTAGGTATCTCTGCCTACCACAGACTAGCCCTTCGGAAAAAATTTATACGTTTGAGGCCAATTCCGCTAAATGGCGTTAAGTTCGCCATGTGTAGATTTTCTTGGTACACGAAGTGATATAAATAAATAAAAAAAAAATTTCAACGGGGAGGAGTGATCAGAACAGCGTAGGTATTCACGGAGACTCGATAACGTTTCCGTTCGATTCAGATCGAATGAAAATTTTTCCGATGTCGAATCGAAATAGGCGTTTCTGACAGCCACGGAAAATTTTCCGAATCCTTATGTCACATATGGCATTAGTTTTCGATACCAACATCAGCCCATCTCGAAAGTGTTCGACAGATTTTCCGATATCGAATGTCGAAGCTCCCTGAATACGCCTGCAGCTCTACTTTCAAACTTTGAGGCTAGATTACAAAATATAGTTAAGACCTAAAAATAAATCAACGAAGCCATTTACACTTTGACGTTTATTTACATTTTGACGTCAGACTTCATACTTAGGAATAATTCCTAGGTTTGATCTCAGATCAAATAAATAGTAAAGAAGGAGCGTTGCGAAGGATAAACTGAAGCCTGAAAAAGTACGCCACGCTCTGTGCGTACACGCTCGCACGCACACATTTACAATACGAATCAGGTACACCTCGCGTAAAGGATTATACTTATTAAAATTTATAAAGTTTGTATTTTTTCATCAGATGCTTGCTTATTCATTAGAATGTGTTCAAGTTCTAGTATTAGATAAAGCACAATACTCGGGCAATAAATAGCCACAAAGATGCGACGTTCAGACCTTTCCAATCATGCAACGAATGGCAGAAAGAACTAAAACAAAATAAAAAGCCGTGACCGCAGTGAGGCAAGTGGGACAACATACAGAACTAGACCACCGATATGACATAACGATAGTGCAGCGACAACCAACGGTCGAAATATTATCATCGGTGCATTGGTCGTGACGAAACAATCAGATATTATAACATACTAGCGACCCGCCCCGACTCCGCACGGGTGCAATGCTATACTAAAACCTTCCTCTTGAATCACTCTATTTAATAAAAAAAACGCATCGAAATCCGTTGCGTAGTTTTAAAGATTTAAGCATACATAGGGATATAGGCACATAGGGATATAGGGACAGAGAAAGCGACTTTCTTTTATACCTACTATGTAGTAATTAACAGTTCTGCGCGGTTTCACCAGAGTAGTTCCCGTTCCTGTGGAAATAGGTACGGGAATTATATACCTATAGCCTATGTTACTCAGGAATTTTCTAGCTTTCCATTGGTAAAAGAATATTTTAAATAGGTCCAGTAGTTTTCGAGTTTATTCGTAACATACATACAAAAATACAAATCTTTCGTCTCTATAATATTAGTAGAAAAAGTGATAAAAGTCACAGTTGTAGTAAAAGTCGATGTACCGGCACGGAGCGGAAATGTACCTACAAGATGCCGTATCGACTGTGCTAAGATTTTAGGTTATAAATTAGTGTGAAGATTCTAGAAGGCAAGCCAATCTAGTACATTTCACAGACTACATTCGCGGATCTATTAATGTGCTAACCACGGAAGTATTTACGAATCGCGCAATAGTATCTCTTCGAACATTATTGCAATACCTATGTTAGCGACTCCAAAACCGACCGAGTAGACAAACGTAACTTTTATTTCTAAGGCGCATTTTTTTGCTCGATTGCTGCTGGTATATTTATTAGCCGAAAATAAGGAATAGGTAATTAGGTAATAATCATCACATAGGCGAGTGACAAGGTAAAAAAACGGGTCGTAGAAACAGCTAAAGATTGCAGATATCCAGGCGCTAACGGCGCTGAGCGGTAAACCGTAGCAAAACAAAGTCAGCGTTTCGAAAATAAGACAACTTGTCTCAAGATGGGGTCTGAAACAAGATTGATTCACCGGGGCTTTGAGTCGTAAAGATTACATAGCGTAAAGTTTTGTGCTTGTCTGTTTGGCAATGCTCCATTCGTGGTTGTGATGATGAGTCATATGGTGTAGATCCGTCCGCCGCTAAGTTTTTACCTAGAATATTCTGAACCGTGGACCGTCACATGTTGATACGAGTGAGGCTGAGGACTGATAGGCGACTTGTCCCCCTGTTAACGTTCTTATACCATAATTCCATACGATATTAATAGTACGATATTAGTGCCATTTACCTTTTTTAACCAACATAAAAAAAAGGATTATGTTTGTTAACTCAGTACTTTCGACTGGGTGAACCGATTTTGATGATTCTTTTTTTAATTGAAAGCTGGTGCTTTTTGTGTGGTCCCATTTGAATTTGGTCCAGTTCTGAAAATGGCATCCATGAGAAATTCATATAAGTTTTAAATTTGCATTAAGTATGTGCGCGACAAATGGACGAATATCACGACGACCGATTTCGGTTATTCTTTTTTTAACCGACTGCAAAAAAGGAAGAGGTTATCTATTCGACTGTAATTTTTTAGGTTTAATGGTTGAAGTTTGTTTTTAGCTCTTTATTGTATACTAAATCGAGACATGTAAACATACTAATATAGTTGTAGACTGAGATCTCTGATCGAAAGAACGATAATATGGGCTGATCCGCCGACGTACTTACAGAGACTCGATACCGTTTCCGTTCGATTCGAGTCGAATATATCGACATCGGAAACGAATCTATCGAGATGGGCTGATGTTGGTATCGAAAACTAATGTCATATGTGAGTCACATAATAATGTGACACCAACTGTCATACCAACATCAGCCCATCTCGATAGATTCGTTTCCGATGTCGATAGATTCGACTCGAATCGAACGGAAACGGTATCGAGTCTCTGTGAATACGTCTGCAGCCTACCCAAGTGACTTTGTAAAACGTAAATATTACTTAATTGACTAGAATGACAAATGTATGGGATTGACATTTAGCGTTTGACTTGTAGCGTTTGAATTACAGCAAAATTTACGAACACTGTAAAGAAGTATACTTAGACATTGACATGTAGTTCTTAATTCGTTCGTTCTTAATTAACGAGAGTTCGACCAGCCGTATTCAGACATATACGTCAGTTTATAACAGGAGTTGCCCTAATATAGATCACAACTATTATGAAGAGTACTTGGAAGCAAAGAAAGCACTTGATGAACTAAAAATAAATTTGGCCAGTGCAGATGAACAAATAATTCAACTCTTAGAGGAAAATCGAGCACTCACAAAACGTATTGAGAAGAATGAACGGAAAATGGAATATCTTAATAACGTGTGTAGAACTCCACCTCAAAGTTCTGTTTACTCTAGCGCCAAGAAGCGGAAAAACAAGTCGAAACTCAGAGAGTCTAACCATGAAAACCTTAACGATAGTTTCTCTCACCTTTCTACCACACACATGATTAATTCCACTGTTACAGAAAACTTCAAGTGTGCATCTCGGGAAACAGAAAACCTATCAGAAAATAATCCAAAATGTAAACGAAAAGTAATCCTCTTAGCAGACGAAACTGGAAGAAGACTTCGTGGTATTCTAGAGAAGCTACTAGGTGACGAGCATTGTATTACATCTGTCCTGAAACCATACGCTTCCTTGGCCGAAGTGACATCGAACATTCATACGTTATGCGAGGGACTAAACAAAAATGATTATGTAATCCTACTAGCCGGATCGCACGACAGCAATATTGTTAGGTTTCAGTCGGCCCTATATACATGTATAAACGCTTGTAAAAATACTAACTTAATGTTTGTAGAAATTTGTAGCAATCCTTATCTGAATGAATATAAGTTAAAAGAATTAGTTCAAGTCATTAGCACAAACGTGGACAGTTTACACTACTCCAAACTATGTCATTTTGAAAATAATAAATTAGATAAAATTAACACTTGCAGAGCGTTGGTCTTGGATATGATCTTGCAGAATCATCGAAATAAAACACGTCGTCATAATCCTAACTATATCATAACAAAGCATAATGCTACTACACAAACAGAACGTGTTTTTTTTCGAGAACAATAAAAGAATAAATAGAAATAAGGTAAACATTAGTATATACTATCAGAATGTAAGAGGTCTTCGAACAAAATTAACAACCTTTCATAACAATATTGGTACATCATCAAACGACTTGTGGGCTATCACTGAAACAGGGTTAAATGAATCAATACATGATGGCGAATTAGTGCCTAGGGGCTACAGTGTTGCGCGATGTGACCAGACGGACGGCCGCAAACAGGGTGGCGCTATGCTAGTTGCTGCTCCTGCGCTGTCCTTGCAGGTTATATCAGACGTACCCAGTGTAGATAGATGCATTTTTGAGTTGGTGTGCTCACAAGTATTTAAACATAACAAATTACTTTTTGTGTGTTGTGTTGTGTATATACCTCCACATAGTCAAGATAGCGAGTATATGAACTTATTTAACATAATAGAAGATATATGTGCAAAGCATAGAAACATAGTAATAATAGGGGATTTAAATTTATATTCCAGTACATTGGAAGTTCAATGTTATTTCGAATATTTTCTGGCCGCTTGTGATTTTCGTCAGTGCAATGACATAACTAACTATAATGACCGCATTTAAGATGTAGTATTGTCCAATTTGACCGATGGCAAAACGTTAGTCCACTATGAAAACGATAATTTATTACCACCAGACCCACATCATCCACCATTAAACATACAGTGTGCTTTTCAAAAAAGATGCAACTTGTCCATTAATCGGGTACCTGAACTAGCGGCAAGTGCATCAAATCGCACGCGAAAATGGAATTTCAATAGATGTGATTTTCATACCTTATATTCAGGATTAAGCTCAATTGATTGGAGCCCTCTCTATAAAGTTACTAATGTTCAGGAGGCTGTAACTCTATTCTACGGGAAAATAAACGAGAAGATAGAGTCTTGTACCCCTAAAAAAAAGTAATGAAACCTAACTGTCAACGGACCTATCCCGAGTGGTATACAAAAGATATTATTGACGACATTAAGACAAAAGTTGTATGGCATAAGATATATAAAACCACTGGCTATCGAGAGGATTATAACATGTTTTCTTACTATCGGAAACTAGTTAAGCAGAAAATAGACGTGGCATAAGAAAATTACAAAAAGCGAATAGACAACGAGTTCACAACAAATCCTAAATCTTTTTGGAAATGGGTGAGTAATAAGAGAACACAAAGAAGTAAGCCTTGTATCACCAAAAATGGCACTCTGTTAACCGCTCCAGACTGTGCACATGAACTGGCAAAATACTTCTGCTCCGTATATGACACAGAACCTCCACAGTTGAATGCAAAAGCAGCAGCGGCGGCAGCTGGAGCATCTGCTAACTACATTCATATACCTTGCGTCACTGGAAACGAAGTGCAAATGGCTCTTAAGCAATTGAAACCCAAAAAGTCCGCAGGTCCAGATGAAATCCCATCTTACATTATAAAAGACTGTGCATCGGTTTTACTAGATCCCTTAACGTATTTGTTTAACCGTTGTTTGAGTGATGGAATATACCCTGAACAATGGAAGATAACCCGAGTAACACCAATACAGAAAAGTAGTACTAGTACGGAGTTATCGAATTTTAGACCCGTGGCAGTACCTTCAACATGTTCAAAGGTATTTGAATCAGTTTTATATAAAAAAATATTTTCGCAAGTTAGCCCTATCTATCTGACTGTCAACATGGGTTCCGACCAGGGAGAGGCACACATACAAATTTGATAACATTTATGCAGTATATCTCTCAAAAGATGGATGCACGCGTTGGTGGGCAGGTGGATGTAGTTTATTTTGATTTTAGAAGGGCGTTCGATACAGTCAATAACGACATACTTTTGGAGAAATTAGCGAAATTGGGTTGTACGACGGCTTTATTAACTTTCTTTGCTAGTTATCTAGCAGATCGTAAGCAATACGTAGAGTATGGTGGCTTTTTTTCGAAAGACTACGTAACGAATTCTGGAGTGAGTCAAGGTAGTAACCTCGGGCCCTTAGAGTTTCTGTTGATGATCAACGACTTGTCTGAGGTTATAGAGGAATCGCAATGTCTGTTGTTTGCTGATGACCTTAAACTATATGCATCTGTAAGTAATATAATGGACTGCCAACGTCTGCAGAATGATATAGAAAGAGTCGTCCATTGGAGTAATATAAATAAATTAGAATTCAATTTATCAAAATGCAATGTGGTATCATATACTAGGGCACACCATGCATTAAATTACAAATACAATATTAATGGAGAGGAAGTGTCAAGAGCAACAACAGTACGGGATCTGGGAGTCCGAATGAAGGCTGATTTAACATTTGGAGACCACATAACAAATATCTGCAAAAGAGCCTATAGAAATTTAGGATTTGTTCTTCGACAAACGAAAGAATTGTATAGCATATTAGCCATAAAATCCTTATACAACGCATTAGTTAGAAGCCACCTTGAAAACTGCTCCATCATATGGAATGTTCATGAGACCAAGTATGTACTGATGATAGAAAAAATACAAAATAAATTCCTAAGATGTATGTATAAAAAACAGTTTGGTATCTATCCATCGTACCCAATAATATATCCCACTAAATTCCTACTAGGAATGATAGGGTACTACCAAATCGAAGTACGGAGAAAATTGGCTCTTTCTAAATATATTTTTAGGGTGTTTCGAGGGCAATTACATAATCCGGTAATACTAGAAGCAATAGGGCTCCGTGTGCCCAATACCAGACTACGACGAGTACCGCGACGCGAAGTATTGGCCGTGCCTAGGTATAGGACAAATTTATTAAAATACTCTCCAGTACATGTCGCCATTCGACTAATCAATGAGATTTGCAAAGATAACTTTGACTTGTTTCACTGCAATCTGACGGCATTCGCGGCGGCTATGTTATGTCATTTGACTAAATAGTGGATAAATTTATTAATGTAACTGATTTAATTGACAATTTATTCTACTTTTCTTTTCTTATAATTAAAATGATGAAATCTAAGTGATTTCATATATTTCAATAGATTTCATAAATGTTATGTTATCGATCGACAATTGTACTGATATTTTATGAATAGATAGTAAAATGAATTGACATTTTTAATTGACATAATTTTGCTGTGGAATTTTTGACATGTTTTTGTAATATTATATAATCTCTCTTTTCCATTGTTTTGATTGTAAATTAATATTTTATACATAGAGATAATTACTGTTTTTATGCATTGTCGTCATGGGACTTTACCTGTAGACAATGAGTTTTGTGAACTTAATAATAAATAAATAAATAAAATAAATAAATAATTGTTAGTATTACAATTAAGCGACCGCTAGATAAACGAATAAAACTTTTGTTTGCCATATGGCTTTGAGGTCAGTATATTGCTAGTACCTACCTACATTATTGTCTGTGGCAATGCGCGCGCTTTCGTAGATATTTTTTTCTTATAGAGGGATGAAAAGCAGAGTGTACATCATTTTTACCTTGGGGCTATGTACTTTAAACCCCTCACTTCGTTCGATTCTACATTAGAATTATTAGAATCATTCACTATGTTCGTGATTTAAAAAAACGCCCTCACCGTAAAAATATCGTTTTGCTCCGTTACAACACATACTACATTATGAGTTCTCTATACTCATAGCGTATTTGAAATAAATAAGATAGCGTAGCGTATATGAAGCATAGCGTATTTGAAGTAAATCAGAAAAAGAAATTAGCGGCTATATTTCTTGACTTGAGTTCTGCTTTTGATAGTGTCGATCATAGTATCTTGTTAAGGAAGTTAGAGTATTATGGTGTGCGAGATAAAGCTCTAAATATACTGTCGTCATATTTAAGAAATAGAAAACAATATGTGGAAATAACTTCTTTACAACAAAACATCGAGGAAAAATTTATATCAAAATTCACGACACTCTCACGAGGGGTCCCGCAGGGTTCAATACTGGGGCCGATTCTCTTCATTATTTTCATTAATGATTTAATACAAAACTTGAACAAACAGGTCCCCAGTGCGGAGCTGGTTGTATTTGCTGATGACACAAATGCTGTCATACGTGCTGACAGCATAGAAGAGCTAACGTATAGGGTGAATGAAACTCTTTTAGCTTTTCACACATGGTTTGAAGCTAACAAACTCCAGCTCAACGCTGGGAAAACCAATATAATTCTTTTTAAAACGACTTCAAGGGACACTGACACTTTAAATGTTACTTTGAAAGGAGATAAAGTTAAAACAATAGACAGTGTAAAGTTCTTAGGAATTTTCATAGATTCTTTACTAAACTGGAAGGAGGAAGTAAATCGTGTTGAGAATAAAATTAGCTCAGCTTGCTATGCCTTGCGAACACTCAGAGACGAGCTCTCTGAAAAACAACTGCTGCCCGTGTACTATGCCTTAGTGGAGTCACATCTGAGATACAGTATTGCACTATGGGGAAATAGCTATCAATACAACATTAAAAAAGCCTTTATCATCCAAAAAAGAGCTATACGTACTATCGTGAAAATACCCCAATGGGAATCCTGTAGAGCTCATTTTATTAGATTAGGCATACTGACAGCTCCGTATCTTTACATATTTGTGTTGCTAGTTAACTTTAAAAGAAAGATTTTAAGTCAGGAGACAGAAACCGATAGGGCGCTAAGGATAGGTACGCGCAGGCGCGATATAGTGACCGGAGCACCACCAGCGCGGCTCGGTGTGGTGCGCCGTGCGACACGGCGCGCGATACAATGAGATGCGGCTTTTTAATGCACTACCGTTAGAGATCAAGGGGGATATTACGCCTGTCAGCTTCAAGACAAAGCTAAAACATCTTTTGCTGCGGGAGTGTTTTTATTCGGTAGAGGAGTTTATAAATTTTAAAGAACGTTTGACATAGGTATAAGATTAGTTGTTTGACATGTAAATTGTTATTATTTTATTATTGTTGTTAATATTTTATTATTTCTGTTACTATGATAGCTTATTTGTATGAATTATTTAATCTAGTTGGTAAGTTTCGAACACAAATTATTTTGTTTACGAATAAATAAATAAATAATAATAAATAAATAATAAAAATTTGTTCAGATAACAAAATATGATAGCACTATTGTTCTAACTATATCGCATTTCTAATTTAGAGCACAAAACCAAAATATAAATGATATTATGACCGCTCCAACGAAATTACTTTTTGATTCGCGCTGGTGACTTTTTGTTTCCGAATTGCAACACCAAAACATTTAACAGTGAATAGAGATAAATCAATATTATTGTGACCTTCAGTTTTTCTATTAACAAGAATAGCATTTTGGGTTGAACAGTGATCAGTGTTTATATTTTAACACTGTTTACTATTGTAGACACTTTCTTAATTGAATAATTATTAGGTAACGTTATCGGTCTGCAAACCTCTTCTGCAGTTGTAGGTTTACTCAACTGTTACAACAGTAGAATTCAAATTGAGAAAACGGAAGGGACAAAAGCGGTTTAAAACCAGTGCCCCATTCCACTAAATGTCAACGGTTATAGTTGGATGACAATAACACCATTGACTGACCATTGACATGTCATTGTCATCCAACTATACCTACCACATTTAGTGGAATTGGGGCCCAGTAATAGTCCGGGATAAAACGATGTGGGTTAACTAAATCACGTAGTCATGATTATAAAGAGGGATTTCCCTAATCAAGAAGGTCTCTTCTATATCTGTCTATAGTAGGCGGCTTACCATAGACTCGATATATGAACATATGTACTTATCAGATAGACGCTAGCATGGCATTCGGCATCTCTTGTCGAATGTTGACATCTAACACCTCAAATGAAACCATATTTCAAGCAAATAAAGAAATTTAAATAAAAAATTGCTCTCTACGCACAATGACCAATTGGGAAGCCGATACAAATTCATTATCAGAATTATTAGGGATGAGAAGCTCCGGTATGACCACTTCTAAACCATTTCATTCAAATTTTAGCAAAATGTACATATTATTTTAAAATCAAAATGTATTTATTTTCTGCAAAGAGATTAAAATATAATAGGGCATAGAGGGGACAAAGCGGGGAAAATTTGAAGCCAAAAGTTATTCCAAGTGGATTATGTCGAGTGCAATTTCGACCGAATGACAGCTCGCGTTCATACTAACTGACATGACGCTTGAGCTTCAAACATGCTTTAAAGTTTTGTATGAAAATATTCCCAATGCCCCCTCTATGTCCTACTATATTATTTTAATCTCTTTGATTTTCTGTAAGAAAAGTCGCTAGTCTAATAACAAGGCACTCTAAACTCGTCCATGAAGATTAACTAAATGTAAACAGCAGTATGTCTAATTATAGTTAAAAAACGGAGGTCTTTTGTAAGTTTTTCAACCGTACAAATTACCAATATCGCTGTTGCAATGTGGCGGTCCAGTAGTTTTTGCTTTTGTATTACGCAATCAAGTTTATTGTCTATGAAATTAGAGTCACTGGTCTGCGCAAGCGCGGAATAATACTCAAGGAAAGAGCATTTTGCGACAGGATAACTGAGGCTTTGATGATAGATTGATGTAACTCTTTTTATGTAAGGGGTAATTATAAAGAAAGGTTCTCGAGTGGCGACCACGAACCGAAAGACGCAGCGTTGGAAGGCCGACAGATGGACCGACGACATCGTCAAGGTCGCGGCTAACCGGTGGATGCAGCAAGTTTGCGTTCGTTGTGGCGTTCTATGGGGGATGCCTTTGTTTAACAGTGGACGTCTTCCGGCTGATGATGATGAATTATAAACGAGAGACGGTAACAATGTCTGTCAAGTTACACGAACACTTCTCAATATCTAAAAAACATTTGATCATTGCGATTGCGACGTCTACTACGTACCGTTGAGCTGTCTGTAAAAAAAAAAAATCTTTTATTGCCCAAGGGGGTAGGAAAATGTATTCAATTTCTGGAAATACCCACTTTTGCTATATTCAACCTAAACGTGATAGTTGGTGAGCCCATCGCCGGACCGGGTCTGTTACACATGCCTCAGAATCAATTCTGGGACCTGCAGGTTTCCTCACGATGTTATCCTTCACCGTCTTGTAGTTGTCTGTAACAATAGCAAATGAATAAACTTTTGAATATTTCTTTATCTAAGACCTTTTGTAACAAGATAACTATGTTTTTTACGTAACAGCACAAGTGCAACCTTGCAACAAACATGCTTTCAATGGCTTCAGTTGTCTAGATAGTCAAGCTTATCCTCATCTATACTATAATATTATAAAGCTGAAGAGTTTGTTTGTTTGTTTGAACGCGCTAATCTCCGAAACTACTGGTTCGAATTGAATAATTCTTTTTGTGTTGGATAGTCCAGTTATCGAGGAAGGCTATAGGCTATATAACATCACGCTACGACCAATAGGAGCAAAGATATAGTGGTAAATGTGTAAAAAACGGGAGAAATTATTTCATCTTACGGGAACTACGCGGGTGAAACCGCGCAGAACCGCTAACATAAATTTTCAACTATACACGTCAAACTGATACATGATGACATGCGATTAAAAAGAGCTGCCCTTGAGTTTCTTGCTGGTTCTTCTCGGGGTACTGCATTTGGAACCAGCAACTTGTCGGTGCAGATGGGCTGCTGTTTACATTTAGCCAATCTTCATGGACAAGTTCAAAGTGCCTTATTATTAGACGATTGACTTTTCTAAGTGTAATTAGCTATTACCTACGGAAATAAATACATTTTCATTTTTATAATCTATTTCCATCGATAGGGTCGAAGTATCTAGTAGGGTGACAGGACCAGTTCTTTAGAATAAGACCTTATTGTATGACAACATACTGTTAGACCCAAGCTAGGTAATAGCCTGTAAAGAGATAAAAAGCGATACTTTTCTAACAAAATAAATATTATTTTTTAAACATACTTTGCATAAAACCTTTGATATTTAAGCGAAATATTTGATTTGGTAGTTTGCGTGTATTTTTTATGTACAGCGTGTTAGTTTTTTTTGTAATAAGAAATGGACTTCGAAAATAACATCATTGTTATCGATTACGTGAGTTATCTCATCGACATGTCGCTCACTGTCTTCAACAATGATATTATTATGACTTCACAATCGAGGTACCTATATAGTTTACTAATTGGATACGCATTTTAAATAAGGTCTAAATTCAACAAATAGGGGGCGGCAAAATTTGACAATAAAGAATAAAAAAAAAACTATAAATATATTTTTATAGATATAAACTGGCTAGTTGTTAATAAAAGTGCTTGTAAAACTTCGATAAACTTTTTTATTTAAAATCTAACCTTAATACAGATTATGCAGAGAGATACAGAAGAATTATGACTAGAAGACTAGAATTAATGTATGTACTCGCAATGTATAATATACATTTGAAACACATGAATAAGAGAGCGGCAAAATTTTACGCCCCGGGTGGCCGACAACCACGCTACGCCACTAAAGATAGAACTCTAAAGAGTAAAAAACGGACTTCAATTTATATGGTTTTCAGAATCATCAAAATCGGTTCACCCAGTCAAACATAAAAAAAGTCGAATTGATAACCTCCTCCTTTGAAGCCGGTTGAAAATAACATTCGTGACGACATGTCGCACTGAATTTGGTTTCCTCTTGAAAGTTCATGCATGTCCACCATTGAGACGCAATGCAACAAGCGCTCAGATTCTTAAGACTCATATCCAGGACAGTTTCTGGCCAAAGCCAACATCTACTTACAAATAGGGATAATACTTTTGTAAGCAACTTCAAAAAAAATGAGGAGGTTCTATTGTCGTCGCGTATTTTTTTTTAATCTGAACCGATTAGGAAAAAAAAATGGGTTGTCTGTAAAGTCGGTTTACTGACGATAGTTGAACGTGACAACGTCATAAGAAAATACTGATGGAATGGATTGTGCCTCTTTGTCGCTTGTTGCGCGCTCTCACTTGCAATAGAACGCCGCATACCTACGTCATACTTTTTCGTTTATGCAGCCGGCTCCATCGAATTATAAGACGTCTTATAATTCGATGGAGCCGGCTATAAGTTATATATGTCACCGTAAAATTGCAAACACCGTTAGATTATAATCTATCTCGCGAGATTGTAGACTATCGAAAGATTGTGAACCGAACATATTGCTTACAATTTAACGCATTATTTTTCGGTAGATTATAATATATCGAAGTGAAACTGATAGATCACAATCTCTCCAGCGTTAAATTGTCAACTGTCCAAGGACTGTCCCTGATTGGTCGGTCTTGCCGTAGTTATTTCTGTGTCCATAGAGTTAGGAATCAACGACAGATGTCAGTTAAACAAATTAAAATCATTAAAAAAATTGTGACATTGTATATTGTATTTATTATTTAGTAGGTAGGAAATAAATAATTCTGAGAATCAGTGAGGCTCGTGTTCAAATCCTGGCATGTACCAATGAATTTTTCAAAACTTACGTACATTATTCATCACTAGCTCGACGGTGAAGGAAAACATCGTGAGGAAACCCGCATGTCTCAGAATTAATTCTGAGGCATTTGTAACAGACCCGGTCCGGCGATGATCTCACCAACTATCACGTTTAGGGGTCGAATATTCTCGGGAAAAGTGGGTATTTCCAGAAATGGAATACCTCTGCCTACCCCCTCGGGGACAAAAAGCGGGAGTTTTTTTTTAAGTTGGTATAGATTTTGTTTTGTATTTAGTTTTTTAATGTAGGTTTTATTTAGTGATCGTTTTTTTTTCAAAGTGAAAATTTTGTTACTTTTTAGTTTTATTTTATGTTTGAAGAGAAAATATTTCTGTTTTTTTGTTCCATATTTTTCTTAAAATAATGTCAAAATTATTGATTACCTATCTACTAAATAATAAATACAATATACTTAATGTCACAATTTTTTTATTGCTTTTATTTTGTTTGACTGACAGCTGTGTTGATTCCTAACTCTATGGGTACAGAAATAGCTACGGCAAAACCGACCAATCACTGACAGTCCTTGGACAGTTGACAATTTAACGCTAGAGAGATTGTGATCTATCAGTTTCACTTCGATATATTATAATCTACCGAAAAATATTGCGTTAAATTGTAAGCAGTATGTTCGGTTCACAATCTTTCGACAGTCTACAATCTCGCGAGATAGATTATAATCTAACGGTTTTTGCAATTTTACGGTGACATATATATATCGGTATAAGTTTTATAAAAATCTGAAAAACTATAGGTGGAAAATGGAACTCCTCAACGAACATCAGCAAATCACTCGCAATCTGCAATGTTTAGTAACAATGTGTTATTGATGCAGAGTGCAAATAATAGAAGAGTCATAATAATTTAACAATTTCATTAATAAGTAATTGTATTTTTTTATTTGGTCTATTCATTGAAGTCGGTTTTTCACTCTTTGGAGTTCTTTGTTGTGTAACACCCAACATAAGTCTAGCCTTTGTCGTAACTTATTATTATTTGGTTGCCTAAATAGTTCTTGTATTGATTGTTAAAGGTGAAAGACATCGACTCTGAGAGCCAGCACTCTGCCAGGATACCTGACTGCAAGCTAGAGGAGAAACTGTGAGTCCTTTTAATAGTCTGGAGTATTAAAAACATAATTACGAGTATCTACACTTAAAATAAGTATAACCATAAATCATTACTCACTTTCTAGTTATTAATAATAATTGTAATTCACACAGCAATCCGTTAAATAACCCACTTTATTTAATGTTAGCAGCAGACTTTTCGAAACGACACATTAAAATTGAACCGTGTTTCAGAAATTCAGGAAGTGTTTAATGTTTATATCAGTGTATTGTTGTTGCGACCGCAGAATTTACCCCATTGCGTTATGTAAAGGACTTTAGGCTTTAGTGATCAATTTATAAAGTTTAAGTAGCAGACTAACTTTATATTACAATGGCAAAGAATGTCCGGAGAAATTACTCGTACAGTCAAGAGCACGCTAAGCTTGACGCTTTGGACTTTGACCCCGGCCCTGTATTATATGGCGCGCAGTACAAATCAGAGCTCAGCTTAAGCTAGTAGTGTCAAGCTTGACTTGCTCTTGACTGTACATGACTTACATGATTTCAATTTTCACCTGTCAAATTTTACGGGAAATGATTTGTGATGAACAATTCAATGGCGGTCCTCTTTGTTTAAAGTAACGCTTTCTACTGGAATGAAGTGCTTATCTGTCACGTCATGTCATGTGTCATGTCTTTTATCATTGACTTTGTTACATCGTCGCTAAAATTACTAAATTAATTTGACAGGACTAAATATTTCTCGTCTCTTTTCTTTTCTAGGAGTAAGTTTAGTCCTGTAATACCACCGAATAAGTAATAGTAGCTACGTAATACAGAATCGAACCCAATATCTATTTGAGCAAGAGCAAGTTATGCTGTCTTTCCTCATAAATACGGAGGTGTGAGCCATAGTCAGCCATAGTAGCCAACCGTGGATTGGGAGATGACACTAGGCCTGAGGCCAATCGCCAATTAACTGTCAGAATTTTTTAAGCCAACAGTATCTGACACGGCTTGTACGAGTATGCTGCAGTTTTATTCAAAACTCAAATCTTGAAGAGTTCACTTGACATAACACGGTCTTGTACAATCGTTTTACATAATTGTTAAACGATCTGTCTTTACTCCACTATTTTAGGGGTCCTTACCCAAAGTGTGCCAATGGGACATGTTACTAAGCCTCCCTCAGTCTGTCTGTCAGTGGACTGTATTACATTAAGCGTATAGCTAGACATTTTCACAGACTGTCTATTTTCAACCGATTTAAAAAAAGGAGATTATCAATTAGATAGGAGCAGTGATAGCCCTGACGGTTAAGGAGCCGGCCGAAAATCAGTGAGGCTCGGGTTCGAATCCCGGCATGTACCAATGAGTTTTTCAAAAACTTACGTACATATTTATCACTAGCTCGACGGTGAAGGAAAACATCGTGAGGAAACCCGCAGGTCTCAGAATTGATTCTGAGACATGTGTAAACAGACCCGGTCCGGCGATGGGCTCACCACCTATCACGTTTAGGGGTCCAATATATCTCGTGAAATGTGGGTATATCCAGTAATGGAATACCTCTGCCTACCCCCTCGGGGATAAAAAAAGCGTGAGATTATATTATTATATTATTATCAATTCGACTGTGTATTTTTCATCTATTACCTCAGAAGTTTTTTCTAGATGAACCGATTTTGATGATTCTTTTTTATTTGAAAGCTGGTGCTTATCGTGTGGTCTCATTTCAAATGCAATTAAGTGAAAAATTAAAGGGTCATACAAGACGTGTTTTTTTGTAATTTTTATTCTATGGTGCGTTGGTACGTTTACGTTTACGCACGTTGTACGGAACCTTTCGTGTGCGAGTCCGACTCACATTTAGCCGGTTTTACAACATAAGATAATACGTCCCAGTTCCACGTGCCAGTTGCATTATTGTCGCAAGAATGTTTCCGTTATTCGTCTTCACATGTTAATGCATCGCCCCACTTTTATCGGACAAAACAGCATTACAATGCCTGTACGTGTTTTTCAGCGCCCTGCATCGCTAATTATAAGCAACGGATGATGTCTTACTTCCACGTTTGGGTAGCAGGACTTAGGGAAGGGCGATGAGACAAGCTAAGTAGGGGCGCAGATACAGTTGGGGCGGCATCATGGAAGAAGAGGCACTTATTAACTTAGTTCATAGAGAGTTTATGACCGGGTTTAAAAATTTCACTCACCACCAGTGTGGCCGATGCACTGGCCGGTATTATATATATTTTTATAACACATTTGCTCGTAAAAGGTGTCTTATTTCACCAATTTTAATATCGTTACCTATCTCATTACGCCCAAGTGCGGTAAGTGTAAAGTAAAACGCACGGTTAATTAAGATGCTCCGTCTTAAAACGAACGGTACTTTTTAAAATCTCAGCAAAGAGTTTTTATGTCAAAAAAGTTGTCAACATTTTATGATTAAAATTAACTTTGGGAGATAAAATATATTAAAGAAATATTTATGTACATAATTATTTAATTTAATTAATTTTGACAGTAAATTACAACCAATCTGTAACAAAAACACAAAAATATTATTTTACTTTACTGGCTGTTTTTTTGTGCCTTTTCCTAAAAAAAAATGATGATGCGCGCTGCGCGATTTTTCTTAACGCTGTATTGTTTTTATTCGTTTACCATAGTCGGAGTTTTATTTTATTTCCTCGCAAATGTGTTATAAATCGTCGTATGACATACGTGCGCTTTGATAATTACAGCCTCTGCTTACTTGTAGCCCTCGCCTACGGCTCGGGCTAGCAATATCGCCTCGGCTGTAATGTTCAACCTACCGCACTTATATCATAATGTACTATTATGTTTTATATTCAAAATTAGATTGATGTGGTTTTTTCTTGTCTTTGGATCTTTGCCTTTGATTTTGTTTTCTGAATTATTGTGTGAACTGGTATTGTACCGTATTATTTAAATACAATTGTTTTTAAAAGCGTAACAACCCTTTACCTGAGGTCGCAGAGTTTGCAACCAGAATAATCCAATCCATCTCAAGGTAAGCCTTTAGGTATACTCAAAGAAATAAGCCAATAAAATGAAACAATTGATTTTTAATTGTTCTGTCGCGCGCGCGGTAATTGAGTGATATAGCTTTAGTATTAATGCAATAACTCGAATTTCAATTATCAGAGAATCCCCAAAGGCACCTATATGTAGTATTATTTAGGATAAACAAAGGGGTACTCTTCTGATCCCATTTTTTCACTAAGGAAGGTGCAATCTTTTTTTTATAGTAGGTATAGGGGGCAAACAAGCAGACGGGTCACCTGATGGAAAGTGACTACCGTCGCCCATCGACACCTGTCCTTACTGCGGCCCTGTTGAGGAAACTATGCAAAAACCAGGCAGAAACTAGACTCACGTGTCACGCTAGAGTTGCGTACGCGCAGATGGCGTGGTGATCTCGCGTGCGGGTTCCGTACGTAACACATGATATTGTTCATGTTACGTTATGTAATTCGATTTTGAAATGTTGGTCGCCAATTTAAAAGTTTGTTACGCTCATTGGGGTTCAAAGACATTTTTGTAACTGTTATGTTATGATGTGATCACAACTAATATTACTCGTATTAATACGGAAGTGAGACTCTGTCTCAGTTACCTTCAAAGTTAAATAGCTAAGCCGATGAAACTTGGAAGGAACATAGCTTGCATCTTAAGAAGAATAGATAAAAGGTACATAACATCCAACAACGCTGATGATTTTAAACAAAAGTTGGTAGTTCATGTAGGAAGTTAGGATAATCCTTTTTATCTAAATCTCACAATCAGCGGTGGGCTCGCATGGGACATTAAAGCCCATACTTCTCCATGTGTGAAGAAAGACTTAGCTCAGCAGTGGGGTGTTACGGGTTGATGACTAAAGTTCCGTAGTGTGCCCATACGTCTGTCACACCGATGTATGTTTTTAAACGTAATAAGTAGATATTCCAGAATTTTGTACTATAGGTAACCACTTTAACAACAAGTGAAAATAAAATAAAAATAAAAAATCTTACGACTTTTATCACCGAGGGGGTAGGCAGAGGTATTTAATTTCTGGAAATACCCACTTTTCATGGGTATATTCGACCCCTAAACGTGATAGGTGGTGAGCCCATCGGCGGACCGGGTCTGTTACACACATGCCTCAGAATTAGTTCTGTGACGTGCAACAAGTAATACAAGAAAAATGTTTTATAACACATTTGCTCGTAAAAGGTCTCTTATTTCACCAATTTCAATATCGTATTGTATCTCATTCATTACGCACAAGTGCGGTAATGTAATGTAAAACGCACGGTTTATCAAGATGCTCCGTCTAAAAACGAACAGTACCTACTTTTTTAAATCTTAGCAAAGAGTTTTTATGTCAGAAAAGTGGTCAACATTTTAAGAATAAAATTATCTTTGGGAGGTAAAATATAATAAATAAACATTTACAATTTAAAACATTTATCTGTATGTAACAAAGACACAAAAGTATTAATTTACTTTATTAGTAACTGGCTGTTTTTTGTGCCTTTGCCTAAAAAAAATGCTGTTGTGCGCGCATCGCTAATTTTTATTCGTTTATGAAAGTCCGAGTTTTATTTTATTTCCTCGCAAATATGTTATGAAACGTCGTATGACATACGTGCGTAATTGATAATTACAGCCTCTGCTTTCTTGTAGCCCTCGCCTACGGCTCGTGCTAGCAATATCAACTCGGCTGTAATTTTCAACTTACTGCACTTATATCATAATGTACTATTATAACACATTTGCTCGTAAAAGGTGTTTTATTTCACCAATTTAAATATCGTATTGTATCTCATTACGCCCAAGTGCGGTAAGTGTTAAGTAAAACGCACGGCTTATCAAGATGCTCCGTCTTAAAACGAACGGTACTTTTTAAAATCTCAGCAAAGAGTTTTTATGTCAAAAAAGTTGTCAACATTTTATGATTTAAATTAACTTTGGGAGATAAAAATATTAAAGAAATATTTATGTACATAATTATTTAATTTAATTAATTTTGACAGTTAATTACATCCAATTAATCTGTAACAAAAACACAAAAATATTAATTTACTTTATTAGTAATACTGGCTGTTTTTTGTGCTTTTGCCTAAAAAAAAATGATGATGCGCGCGGCGCGCATTTTCTTAACGCTGTATTGTTTTTATTCGTTTACCATAGTCGGAGTTTTATTTTATTTCCTCGCAAATGTGTTATAAAACGTCGTATGACATACGTGCGCTTTGATAATTACAGCCTGTGCTTACTTGTAGCCCTCGCCTACGGCTCGGGCTAGCAATATCGCCTCGGCTGTAATTTTCAACCTACCGCACTTATATCATAATGTACTATAACTTCTCCATCTTCATCATCTCCCTTCTCTCTCTTCTTCCGTTTCCGTTCTAGTCTAGCCACATGGGTTGATATATATGTTATGCTATAGTCTATAATTATGCCATATTTTTGTTGGACACAATTCACACCGACACGAAGCCCACAGATATGTTCTTGCACAAAAATGATGGCCTCAAACGGGAATCGAACTCACGAACTCCGGCTCAGAAGGAGCTGAGCCAACAATATTTTTGTGTCATGTCGTGTTTATTGTAACTAGATAAGTACTATGTATTTCCATGCAACTATTTAGGGTAGAGCCCTGATGTTGGAGAAAGCTTTGTAAAATACAAAGTTACAAAGTGACACAAAGAAATGAGTGAGGTATGGTTAAGGGGCCGATGCGGGCTTTTACTCAACGTTTACAATGTAATGAAATTAAACATAGTTAAGTTTAGCGTGGCAATTTCCTCACTTAGCCACCAAGTTGGGCCACTACGTGTCTTTTGCTACCTACTTCAGCCGACCTAGGCACTCAGAATGCCAACGACTTCGAATATTCAAAGATTAACTTAGGTAGTACGCCTTCTGGAATGTCAGTTTTCATAGAAAAACCGGCTAAGTGCGAGTCAGAATCGAGCACGAAGGGTTCCGTATCATTACCTATATGTAAAAACAGCAACAAAATCACGTCTGTTGTATGGGAACCCCCTTAACAATTTATTTTATTCTGTTTTTTAGTTTATAGCGGTAACGTTATCACGGTTCATGAGATACAGCCTGGTGACAGACGGACAGACAGACGGACGGACAGCGGAGTCTTAGGAATAGGGTCTCGTTTTACCCTTTACCCGTTTTATCGTTACAGAACCCTAAAATGAGTGACATCACCCTTTAAAATATTAGTTTCAGGGACTATACTTTTCTTCTCTAATTTACTACCTTACTGACTTAATGAAAAAATATACTTCCTCAATACAATACAATACTAAGGACAGGTAAAATAATTAAAAGAACAAAAGACAAACGACAAGTTAATCGAACATTCACATACCTACGTCTACGCATTGGCAAAGGAAAGAGAGTGTTCAGCCAAACTATAACACTGGTTTTTCTGCGCCATTCAGCGCGCTTTCTTGCTGTTTATCTATTTCATAACTGATAGATAGGTGATTTTATTTATTTATCTTTTCGCACCAATCTTCAAGCTAAAATTCTGATGGAAATACGAAGTGTTAATTAATAGCACTGTTTTGTATGCACACCCAACACAGCTATTAGCACTCATTTATAGCGGTTGCGGTACTTCCATGGCGGAAGGGTGATCAGCCGACAGATCGACGAACCGGTAATGTATGCTAATCTTGAACCAAGGCTTTTTTGATTTATAAATATTTTAGAGATTAAGAAATGTTGACAAAAATAGGCTAATAATCGTATCCCCGTTTTTAATATAAAATTGTATGTTTCTTTGATTGTTATTATAAATTTAATTTCAATTTAGTGCATTTTAATTTGATTTGATTTTATCCAAATTTGATTTTGATTTCCCTATTTTTGACAAGATTTTATTTCTGTTATATTTGTACCTACTACATTTTAATTTATGGGTCATTACCTGAAATAAATGGTTATTATGAGAAAAGGTTACCCCTACCAAGTCTTTTCAACCCCCCTACAAAAAAACAGGTGTTATGAGTTTGACGTGTGTTTGTGTGTACCTGTATGTCTTCTGTTCGCTCGTAGCTCGCAAACGGCTGAATCGATTCTGATTTAGTTTCATAAGTTTGAAAGGTGACTTTAACGAGAGTGTTCTAAGCTATGGTTAACATCTGATCAGCCGTTTGTGTTTATATGTATTTTCTGTGTCAGGGGTTTTTAAATTTTTAAGTTTAATTCAAACTACAATCTTTCCGCTGAACTTATAGGTAAGTTGTGCGTCAGACTATGTAAATGTTGTCGTGAGTCAGACACGTGAGTGGCATTGCCAGTAATAATGCCCAGACGCATCTTGCGTTTCTTATACTGCAAAACAAATGACATCAATAAAAAAGGAATCGTTAATAATAATAGTTAACAGTGAGACACAATTCACATTATCATAAAGTAGGAAAAGGCTGTAGCAAACAGCTGATAAACTACCCATTTAAATACATACACCCAAACATAAAAGTAAACAACCATTAACACAATCGTTGTCCTAGGGAATCGAACTGGCGACCTCTTGCTCTGGAGATAGGGTCTCGCGACTCCGTCCTCGTAAAATTTAAGGTGTAGCGTCCTTTTGGTGAGTATTTTAGAAATAACATCTAGAACCCTAAAGATTAAAAAACATAACCCTCCTTCTGGCGCAGTCGGGTAAAAACCGACTTCAGCTTATATGGTCCTGTCATGGATGCCATTGTCAGAACTGGAACAAATGGGACCACATGGGAAGCACCAGCTTTCAAATAAAAATAGAATCATCAAAAACGGTTCACCCACTCGAAAGTTCTGAGGTAACAAACATAAAAAAACATACATTCGAATATAACCTCCTACTTTTTTGAAATCCGTTCAAAAGTGGCCTACGATCTTTTCTCAGAGTGTAAACTATCGTCCTAATAAATTGTAGCATGATTGTTCCACCGGTTTAGTTTCGAAAACAAACTTATACTAATATTAGTTAGATAAGATAGGATAATATATTTATTACTAGCAGCGCCCCGCGGTTTCACCCGCTTAGTTCCCGTTCCCGTGGGAATACGGGGATAAAATATAGCCTATGTGTTATTCTGATGTATAAGCTACATAACTGTAAAGTTTCATCAAAATCCGTTCAGTAGTTTTTGCGTGAAAGAGGAACAAACATCCATCCAGACATCCAGACATCCATACATCCAGACATCCATCCATACAAACTTTCGCATTTATAATATTGTAGGATTACCTAATAGTCTGATTAGAAGTTATTATGATGTGAATACACATAAAAAAACTTACTACTTCTTAACCTCTCAGACCATGAATCACAGACACAATAGATTTTTAATTGTGTCTAGGTTTCAATTGGAACCGGCGGTTCTTAACTGATTAAAGCTATAGAATGTCATGGGGTATAGGTTTATTTATGTTACTTATACCAGTTATACCCTCCAAATGCGAGTAGCCTCATTATGTGCGTCTGCGCACCGCCCCCTGCCAAATATAGCGTGTCACCGACCCTTGTCAAATGTCAGTTCAACGAGCTGGTCTCTGTCACTACCCACTTGGTGGAGTATAGTGAGATCGACTTTATGAATATTGTTTGCATAATACCTACCTACTTATTTGCAATTTGAAGAAAGGCCGGCTTTTATCGATGAGGTCTGGGTTTGAGGTTGCTAATTAGTTTTAGACTTCACTTTATCACGATTCGATAATACTCAAAAAAACTAAGTACCTACGTGCTAATAGCTTAACAGTTTATGATATGATTTAAAACAAAAATCATCATATAAACATACCTACCAAGTGCATGAATGCGTGGGCACTGAAAAGATTTAAAACATGACCTCCCTTTTGATACAGTTGGGTAAAAATGTGACCTATGACAGTCTACAAATTAATCTAACACCTCACCCTCAAATACCAATATGAAACGAAATATCCTCAGACACTATACATTACATACATACACACGAAAAACATTACCCTCTTTCTTGTGCAGTCGGATAAAAATATCTTCAACGAAACTCCAGAGAAATGTGTAACAACTAGTCCAGGGCGGAGGTTGAACCCATGATGTCTGGCTTAGAAGCAGGGATATTATGATCTTTACAAATTTAAATACGGAAATAAAATTTCTTCATAATATTGGTAGGTAATGGACTCGATTCTGCAAACCACCTAAAATTCCTAATTTTAAGTTAGCCTATCCTTCGTTATAGAATACGGAAGAAAAAGGACAGAAACAAACCATAGATTAAAGAGTAATGTCAAACATGGAAAAACCGACTAATTTGATGTCTTATCTGTCACTTTTATCCAGGACCTCCTAACATCGTTGCTAAAATAGCTAAAAACGTGTATTTGAATGCGTCCATAAGGTTCAATTTTGTTATTTTGACATTTGTGACGTTGTAAATAAATATGGCGCTTATTTCTGTCCCTTTCCTTTCCAAAGCGGTGGAAAAGAATAGAGCTAACTTAAAATTAGGAATTTTAGGTGGTTTGCAGAATCGAGTCCATTAACTTGTATTGGTATATTGACCTCTAAAATGCAAGTCACCTTTATTAGCATTCAACCGGCTTACATAACACCATGTTTACTTAGTAATAATTACATAACCATTCAACCTCAAAATACAAGTAATTAGATTAATTCTTATTGAAATAATTATACATTACTATGAAACTTATATTTCTACAACATTATTCATCAAATCAAATAACATTTTAAAGGAAAAGGACAGTTTTCTCTGCTTCCCTTTTGTATCTTCTTCTTCGTCCTTCTTTCGACACTACTCCATCCTCCGCACTAGTAGATGCCCTGTATTCCTTCTTTCGACCTAGCGTTTTTCGTCCTCCGCACTATTAGATGACCTTTGTTTCATATTTCAAACCAGATGATTTCAAATTTCAAAAGTACCTATTTGAAATTTGAAATCATTCAAGTTCTGTTTGTAGTTCTATAAAAATATAACCCAGCCATGTCACTCATAGATAGCAATTGCTCGGTACATACGAGGTGTGGGAACTAAATAATTACATTGCTATAGTATATTTCCTGCACAGAACTGGTTTCCATTGTCTTGCGAATTATAAGCCATATGTATAGGTATACCTAGTTAGTTAATTAATTGCTCTCGCTATGCACCTGTTGTAGGTAGGTACGTCTGTGGTAAAATCTATAAAAGTACTATTTAATATATTACACACACTTTCTCCCCGACAGAGTTGGCATAGCAATGCATTGAAGGACCAAATTTTTGGCAGTATAATTTGTACCCTTGAGTCGATGAGCCCATCGCCGGACTCAGAATACCTATGCATAATTCTGCGGCCTTTGGGATTCCTTTTCCTCATGACATTTTCCTTCAGAAATAAGTTCGAATTAATGTAGGTAAGTTTTAGGAAAGTTATTGTTATATGCCCGGAATGTATATGGGTTTTTTTATATAATTATGTTTGTTTCTTTTGCCTAATATAAGTAACTAGCGGGTGTCGCTGCATACCCGCTAGTTACATAAATTAGGCAAAATTTAAAAATTCTAAAAATAACTCTTATTGTCATCATTTGACTTTTGTCCATAATTTCATGTTTCTAGGCCCAGCTGTTTCAACTTTGAGATGATCGATCGGTCAGTCAGTCAGACACTGTCTTATATAGTAAAAAAAGTACATAAGACTTTTGAAGTAACTATCTCTGGCACCCATCTGTGTACATACACCTACTTTTGTCTGGCGCGCAAACCGCAAATAACTTGTTATAACCTTGTTTTATTCACAACCTAAGCTATCAATGAATCCAACGAAAGTGAATGTGTGAACGGTAAACCACTATAATACCCGGTCTTGAATAGACAGTCAAGATTTTGTTGTTTTATGAACTAAAACTAACATTTTCCGAATGTATTAATTAATATCTAGATTTTTAGATTTTTTTCTCATATATTATGTAGAGTACTAGCAGTCCTGCGCGGTTTCACCCGCGTAGTTCCCGTTTTCGTAGGAATACGGAGATAAAATATAGCCTACGTTACTCAGTAATATTGTAGCTTTCCATTGGTGAAATAATTTTTAAAATCAGATAAAATATAGCCTATATTACTCAAGGATAGTAGCATTCTAATGATGAAGGAATTTTTGATATCGGACCGATTTAAACAACACTTTAACCATTGAAGTGCTACACTATGAGTAACGTCTCCGTATTCCCACGGGAACGGTAACTACGCGGAACAGCTGGAATATAATATAACTAATGTAAGCTCGCTCTAGTAAGAGCCAACGTTTGACATAACATTATTACCACTATGTACTGAGCGGTTACATAGTGAAATGATTTTTACAACCGTTTCGCGTTCAGTGGGGCACGAATCAGTTTTATGTGGCAATTTCATGTGAAACGTTTTATCTTACCGTAAGACACACTCGATTGCGATAATTAAAATCATAGATTTTTTACAATATTTAGGGAAAGTTTATATCCAGAATATTAAGCTTTCCATTGGGGAAAGGATTTTTAAAAGAGGTTCTGTAGTTTCCGAGTCTAGTCATTACAAACAAACATTTCTTCTTTGAAATATATATGTAGATTGAAACAGGTATAATCTCGGTTCTTACTGGTAATTTACACTGCGCTTTTTTTATTGTGGGCTTACTCTTGACCACAGACTATCCAGAAGGCAAAGACGGGGCCAGCAGAGCCGAAAAAACACCGTACCTCTGCCATGCGCTTTTTTAGTTTATTGTGAGCTTACTCTTGACCTGAGACTAGCCCGAAGGCAAAGACGAAAGCACAAAAGTCAATGAAACATGAAAAGTCGGCATATCGGTAAAAAATGTATGAATTTACAAAAAAGTCGGCAAAAAGGGCAGTACCCGATAGGACCAGATTGTCCAGAAGATGCCTGTTCACACTGACGGGTTATTTGAACTCAGAAATACAGACGCCGGCAGGTAGTTCCATAAAATAAACATAAAACTCTTGGACTAAGAATAATATGTTTAAAGTAAAATAAAAAAAGTTCCTTAAAAAAGATCCAGCAGGAAAAATGCAACTCAAACCTCGGACCATTATAAAATAACATCTCCATTAAAAAGCTTTACACTGGTTAATTTTGCCGTGTTCTTGACCGGTCGAACGTTGTCACCGACCCGCCATTCCGAAAACTAATATGAGTCACATTAGTTACCAAAACTCTTATCAGCGGCCATCTTGTCAGCGGGAAGAGGGTTATGTTCATTGATGTCGTTTGTAGCGGCGACATCAAACAGACTCTATACAGTGTTAAGGAAACGCTTCCGAAAACAAAGACAGGTTATGCTGGTTATTCTTGATACAATAATTATAATAATCTCAGGCAGAGGTATTAAATTTCAAGATATACCCACTTTTCACGAGATATAATTCCATAAAATAAAAAAAAATAAACATTTTTTTTTTAAGTTTTTAAGTAATCTTTGACAATGAAACGATAATTAAACTTTTCTCAATTAAAATTCAAATGAAAAGGATTATAATAACATTGTGTTACACAAATATCAGTTATTTAGTCCCAAACTTGGAAAAAACTTTCCATTACATCCTGTATATTATAGAACCATTTTGACACATCATGTTTGACTTACCTTGATGGGCCTATTAGCTCAGATGGTAGTCAGTTACGTGATTCAATGGTAGTGACCTTACGTCACGTGAATAGCGGGTCCGAATCCCGCCCCAAGGCGAACATGATCATACTTCGGTGTTAGTAGGTACGTTTTGTACCCATAGCATAGATTAGGTACTAAATACTAAATAATAACTATGATAGTATTGGAATAGGAAAGTATTAAATAATATTTGTGTGCATGAAGTTTTATATTGCATGTTCGAATTAATTAATAGCGCACCCTCTCTAACTTAGCGGTGCCCCTACGGGGTGTCATGTGTCTTGATCAACTTTACAATAAGACCTTATGTAATACCATACCATATGACAAGCTATGAAATAAATGAAATAAATAACTAGGTATGTGTGAATTATTTTCCTCAATTTTTTTATTTTTATTTATCGTGGGACGTTTTAAAATGTTTGTTTAGGTTTTACCCAAGAATTATAACCTGTAAAATCGGTTAAAAGAATAGCATTTTCGTGTTCACTGACACTGATATCGCCGTGAATATTTCACGCAACATTTGATAGCTTCCTCGTGCCGTAAAAAGCCGCCTTGGGTCGGAGGTCGCTGTCTTCTGCCGACTCATTTCATTACCGAGAAACGACAATAATTCATGTTTTCTTTTAAAAATGTCACTTGGCACTTCCCTACTCATTTTTCACATTTGGCGGGTTCGATTCCCGGTTGAGGCACGCGCTTTTAAAAAATCTGTGAATGCAGTTCTACTTATTATCTACAGTACATAATCTATATAAATAAAAATGAATTGATGTTCGTTAGTCTGATTAAAACTCCAGAACGGCTGGACAGATTTTGATGAAACTTTTTGTGTGGGTTAGAGTGGGTCCAGGGATGGTTTATACGGTGGCAGAACGACGTCTGCCCGGGCCACTAGTAATATATAAAATTATAAACTGACTGATTGGTCATATATCAACGCACAGCCTAAACCGCTGGGTCTAGCGACTTTGCACAGAGATAGCTTATACAGTGCAGGCATCCACTAAGAAAGGATTTTGCAAAATTAAACCCCTAAGGGGGTAAAATAAACGTGCGCGAGCGAAGCCGCGGGTACTAATAATAATATAATATAATATAAGCTAGCTAAAAATAAAATGGTGTCTTCTTTCAGTGAAATATCCTTCTTCAATATGTAATGTACTTTCCCTCCGTGTGGAATGGGCGCGGGACGTCCTTGATCCGAGTATTAGGGTTTACACAGGTCTATAAGCAAGATGTTTAGGCTACAGGCTGCGCCCGCGCCGCCTGGCTGACACATTTAGGGGTCCCAAAATATACAGGTAAATAATAGGTACCTATTTCCAAAAATGGAATACCCTTGCCATGCCAACCATTGCCAGGGCTAAACGCTGTTTACCTGCTATGCGGGGAAGCACCTATAAGCACCGCAAGTTCTATCAGTATTCTGTCTAACGACTGTCTAAACCATAACTACTACGACATGATATTAAAAAGATCTGCCCTCTAGTTTCCTGCTGGTTCTTCTCGGGATACTGCATTTGGAACCAGCAACTCGGCGGAGAATAGTAGAGATGGAAGCTCTTAATGGATCAGTTTAGAGTGCCTTGTCATTAGACTATTGACATTTTGTACCTACAGTTTTTTTATTTTTTTATTATGACACAGCTTTGACGAATCCACTATGGAAATACCAATTCATAAATTGGAGCTATTAATCATTAAACATGAATCTAAGGAGGAAACAAAGACACTTCCTTTGTTTATTGTTCAAGAGAAAGAGCTTGCATTCGAAGGTTGCCAGCTCATGCGACACAAAGAAAGCCGCGAAACGACTCATCACTCATTAGCATGTTGCATTAATCAGAAATGCATAATTATTGTGTTCACAGACGACAAAATTGAACAACCAAGTGTTCTCGTAGCGTTTGTGTCTGCGAATTTGAATGACGTAGAGTGCCACCGCCCACCTTCGAACCCAATTTTTAAACGACTTCAAAAAGAAGGAGGTTATCAATTCGACTGTTTTTTTTTTATGTTTGTTACCTCAGAACTTTCGTTTAAGTTGGTTTTTTACTCTTTAGAGTTCTATGTTATCTCGATCCGAAATATAATATAATAATATAATCTCACGCCTTTCATCCCCGAGGGTGTAGGCAGAGGTATTCCATTACTGGATAAACCCACATTTCACGAGACACATTGGACCCCTAAACGTGATAGGTGGTGAGCCCATCGCCGGACCGGGTCTATTTACACATGTCTCAGAGTTAATTCTGAGACCTGCGGGTTTCCTCACGATGTTTTCCTTCACCGTCGAGCTAGTGATAAATATGTACGTAAGTTTTTGAAAAACTCATTGGTACATGCCAGGATTCGAACTCGATCCGAACGGAATACAGAATACTAAATGGAGAAGATGATTTGCGACGTCTCTATACTTTTTACATCTTTTAAAATATGGTTTTTGTGCCTCCATTAAAACCATAATTATTATACATTTCGAACAAAAATCCTGATTCATGATTTTGGTTTGGATGGCTTGGCTAGGCCCGTCCTATAATATTACCAAAATTAAATGTAGGAAACCTCCTCCTTAAGATGCCGAGGCAGCTCTTGTGGGTATAGAAGGATGATGTAATTTTTGTTCCACTAATAGTAATAGAATTACGGCTAGTTCGAACCGTTATCTATTGGATCGGACGCAGTGCTAAAGCACTTTTAATCTTTAACAATCATCCGATGCACTACGAGTACATGGCGTACACTTTTCCGACTATAAGTACACTATAGGTACAGTACACAGTAAGATATGGGGGACCCGCAACCTTATGCGTTTTGTGTTCGGGGGCCGTGAAATTAGTTGCTTTCATTTTCATTCAGAATAAGGTAGACCGATTTGGGCAGCGGATAATGATGTCACTTACTAAGACAATAACAACGAAGTTGTCATTTTGTTAATGGTTAAAAAACTCTTTGTTGTTCAATAAGTAAGTACCGCTTTCTTTATATCAGAATAGAGGTTGACTGTATATGCTTGCATAATACATATGTGGGTATTTACACTAATATTATAAAGAAGGAAGATTAGATTTTTTGTTTGTTTGTATACCCTACTCCCACCTCAAAAGCTGGCAACGCAGTTGTGACTCTTGAGTTGCAGGTGTCCATAGGCGACAGTAGTCACTTACCATCAGGTGACCCGTCTGCTCGTTTGCCCCCTTTTTTCCTTATAAAAAAAATCTAAATGTTCCGAAACTACCGAACCAATTTTAAAAATTCTTTCACTAATGAAAAGCTTACTTTTCTAGGAGTAACATAGGCTATGATTTTCTCAAGGGAACGGGACTTACGCGGGTGAAATCATGGGGCACAGCTAGTTAAAAATATTTGTTAAAAACCGATGTTCATTTATACCTAGTCAAAGAGGATTGTAGGTAACAATTACATTCATATTCGCAGATCCGCCACTAACTTTAGCTACGAGTACTTATACCTTGACCTTACTTGGTTACGGACGAAGGATCTACGAACAAAAGCTTACCATTAAAAGATAATAAAAGTGAGACGAAAATAAACGATTTTATGCGTCCACGCATAATTACAATAGTTACACACGCCTGCCTTAGATCCGTCTCCGCTTCAAACTGTAAACATGATCTCACATTAATTAGTATGATAAAAAAAGAAGAAGGCTTATTGATAACATCCTCCTCTTTTGAAGTCGGTTAAAAACAACCCTTTGTCCATTGGGATGACGAACTCCCATACCAACTTTCATTGTCTATTTAACCCCGTTAGATCAATTTTCAAAATTTTACGCGACATTGTATGCTTGGCCTACCCCCTCGGGGATAAAAGGCGTTTTATTTAATTTTATTATATTCTTCGTATGCTTGTAACTCAGATTTTTAGCTTGTGTGTTGTCTGTCAGTCAGACAGTGGTTAATTATGGAAATTAGGGGTTAATAGTGATTTGTTGTTTAGTGTATAATTTTTTTTTTTTTATGTCAAACTAGCTGTTACCGCGGCTTCGCTCGCGGACGTTTATATCCCCCCCTTAGGGGTTGAATTTGCAAAATCCTTTCTTAGTGGATGCCTAAACTGTATAAGCTATCTATGTGCAAAATTTCAAGTCTCTAGACCCAGCGGTTTAGGCTGTGCGTTGTTATATCTCCAAATTCTCCAATCAGTCAGTTTATCATTTTATTTATAAATATATATGTGCATCGCCACTACATATAGGTATCTATCTACTTCGACCGATCCATCCAACTTTGAAATCGATGAACTGGCCCCCTAGCCAAGTGGCATTGTACAATCTAATCGAATGTTCTTTTAGATTGACGAGTATGGGATTGACATTAAGCACTAACTTTTACCAGCGAGCGCTAACGCTAATGTAAATCCCATACATGTCAATCCATAAGATCATTCGATTAGATTGTGCAATGCCACTTGGCTAGGGGGGCTGATCGTGATTCTACTGTATTCTTATCTTGGATGATAAGTGCGGGAATTGCCCCGATGAAGTAAACTATCCTTATTTTAGTTCCGGTCTCTGTGGCCATTTTTATATCGATACTTCATTAAGACGACATTACACCATAAGTGCTCATCGAAAGAAAGCGCAAACAGCAATTAACAGTGAAAGTGCTACCCTATAAGGGGGCGATTACACTTACAACTGCCCGGTCGTAATGAGAGCGCGCACCGTGACCTGTGCAGTGTGCCTATGTCATAAGCGCAAGCGATTTTCAATTTTTTTATTGATATAGGTAGGTACATAATTATACAATATTTTAACAAATTTAAATTAAAATTTGACGGGCCTGTTGGCTCAGTTGGTAGTGACCCTGCCTTCTGAGCCAGAGGTCGCGGGTTCGAAACCCACTCGAGGCCAACATTTGTGTGCATGAACATGTCTGTTGGCTTCGTGTCTGATCGTTTAATACTTATTTAAGTATGTTTATCAGTTGTTTAGTACCCATATTACAGGACCCGCCTAGTTTGGGACTAAATAACCGTGTGTGAATTATGTCCCACAATTTATTATTATTATTATTATAAATAGACAAATCTTACTTAGTTGCGGAAGTGTGGAGAAAGATAGGCCACCTACGGTATTCAGCATTATTAGTTAAAGGCTAAAAATACTCTGGGAGGCAACTCTCGTAATCGACGTACTGTCGGATTACAAAACACCTCGAATTCCAACTTATCTTGAGCAAAAATCACTGGTGGCCACTTTATTTATGCTCAAGATAAGAGAGCAGTGATAGCCAGGACGGTTAAAGAGCCGGTCGAAAATCAGTGAGGCTCGGGTTCGAATCCTGGCGTGTACCAATGAGTTTTTCAAAAACTTACGTACATATTTATCACTAGCTCGACGGTGAAGGAAAACATCGTGAGGAAACCCGCAGGTCTCAGAATTAATTCTGAGACATGTGTAAATTAGACCCGGTCCGGCGATGGGCTCACCACCTATCACGTTAAGGGGTCCAATGTATCTCGTGAAATGTGGGTATATCCAGTAATGGAATACCTCTGCCTACCCCCTCGGGGATGAAAGGCGTGAGATTTTTTTTTTTTAAGATAAGTTCGACAAGTTATGGCCGATGACTTGGACCACAGTTGAGCAATGGAAAGCCGCGGATTGCGACGGACGTGAGTCGCGTAAATTATATGCATTGACCAGCGCTCGCCGTGGCAATGAACCTGAGCGCACGTGCGTGCGGTACCGTTTGTCACACCGCGCGGGCTAGTGGGCTTGGAGCTTTAATTTCGCAGTGTAGGACGATTTTTATATGGTTTATACTTATTTATCTGTTAAGAACTTGGATTATATTCTGTAATGAATGGTGATATTATGTATGTACCTACTTACTTTATAAATACCTTCTTATAAATTAGCACCCATTATCAAACAAAGTTGCTTTCTCTGTCCCGATATCCCTATGTCCCTAGGATTTTGATGCGTTTTTTTTTAATAGATAGAGTGATTCAAGAGGAAGGTTTTAGTACTAGCATTGCACCCGTGCGAAGCCGGGGCGGGTTGCTAGTAACATATAATTCGGACTCACTAGCTGTTCACAAGCCTTCGGTGGTTTGTACAGCTTAGCTTATAATTTATAAAACTCTGTGTTAGTGTTTAGATATTTCAATAAAAAAAGAAGGTTAGAGTTAGAACTTTGGCTTGTGGCGTCCCCTAGGAAGTAAGTTTTTCTGTGATGAATAATATCCTTCTTCGATATGTAAAATATCGTCCTACAGTGGTCCTACCATAATATCTGTCCACCGGTATAGCAGAAAAGGTAGAGTTGCCCTCCGCCCGGATTACAATGTTATTCGCCTTGGCCCTATGCCCTAGTATACTTATTTAAATCTCTTTGTGAGTACTTAATAGAAAGTGTCATGGAATGATACCAGTTGTGTGACATGACAGACACACTGCCCGTGTTGTCACGGTATGCAAATTGTCACATTGTGGGACGCCCGCGGAAACTGGGCTGTGTCATCGAATACAATGTGCGGGAGAGCCGTTACGCGATTGTTTCGGAAACCAGATAGTAGACAAATATGTGGGTCGAAAAACAAACATCGTTTGTTTCGATAACTTACATATTACCTATCGTTTGTTTTGACAACAAACATATCGTTTGTTTCGACAGTTTACATTGAATTGCAATTGTATTAAGCCTACCTTTTATATAACACTAGCGACCCGCCCCGGCTTCGCACGGGTGCAATGCTGAATTTTCTTTGCTATAAACCATCCCTGGACCCACTCGAACCCACACAAAAAGTTTCATTAAAATCGGTCCGGCCGTTCTCGAGTTAAATCGTCAGGAAGGAAAACCCGACTTATTTTTATATAGTAGATTTGATATTTACTGTAATGTAATAAATAGTCTGTAAGTTTTCCAAAGATAAATAAAATTAAATAAATAAAGTAAATTCAACTACCAGTGGCCATTTGGGTGATGCACTTGACATAACTATTTCGTTCTCTTAGGTAGGAAGTCTAAACTTATTAAGTAGCGGTTCTGCGCGGTTTCAGCTGCGTAGTTCCCGTTTCCATGGAAATACGGGGATAAAATATAGCCTATGCTACTCAAGGATATTGTAGCTTTCGATTGGTGTAAGAATTTTTACAACCGGTGAAGTTTTTAGAACCGGTGAGGTTTTATTTATTTACTAGCTGATGCCCGCGACTTCGTCCGCGTAGAATTTGTTATTCCTTTGCGTTTCTCAAAAAAAAATTTCAAGAAGGATAATTCACACTATCTGTCTATCAACACTAATAATAAAAAGAGGAAAGATTTGTAGTTTTGTACCTATGTTTATAACGAATAAACTTAGACATTACTGGACCGATTTCAAAAACTCTTTCACTATTAGAATGCTACATTATTCCTGAGTAATAGATACATTTCGTCATAGATATAGCCTATGCTATGAAGAAAAAGAATTAGGGATCCTTACTAAAACTTGACTGTATATGCCAGGGTTGGAACCCGAGCCTCACGAATGAGAGGCGGGCTCTTCAGCCAGTGGGCTATCATTGCTATTTATTTATATTTTTGTTATTCAAAACACCCTATATACAACGCGTCCTATAATAAGCGCAATTCCTCATACATCCCGATTAGTATATAATAATATAAAAATATGCTAATGCATTCAGACTTTAGTTTTGTCTAACAAAATTTCTTAAATAAAGAGCGATAACATAGAAAATAAACTTTTAGATTTTTCATACTGTGATGACCCTAATGATTTGTACAAGTCAGTATTAACACTAGCTAAGAACGAATGTAATAATGTTTTTAAAACAAAAAGTGTAAAAATCAATAACAATCTAATGTTCAGTGATTGGGCGACGGTGGGAATTCATAAAAGCAGACAAAGATTATATGAACTATACGAGGAAAGGACGTATAACACTAGTGATACCTTTTGCAATTATGTTCGTCAATATTCAAAAGTCTTTAAACGTATTTGTACCGCGGCTAAAGCTAACCATGTAAGTAATAAAATCAAAAATAGCACAGACATTGTAAAAACTACATGGAAAATTATAAATAGCGAGACTGGAAAATTTAAATCTCAACATTTTGACTTTCAGTTGAAAGTTAACAATAGAATTTTAAGAAATGACAAAGATATATCTGAAGTGTTTGTAAATTTTTTCTCTGATATTCCAGTCTCGACGACCAAGTCACTAAACTCGTCACCCGCACTCGCTGAATCGCTACTACAAGAACATACCGCTGCATGTAATACACGCAATTTCGTATTCGATCATGTAAATCCTTGGGACATCCTAAAAGCATTCAAATCAATACAAATGAAAAATACTGCCGATCTCGACGGCTTATCTGTAAAAATCATATCATCCATAATAGACTTAATTGCCTCACCTCTAGCTTGTTTATTTAATAAATGCGTTGATGATGGCGTGTTTCCTGATCTGATGAAACATAGTAAAATTATTCCATTATTCAGAGCCGGTAGTAGATTAGACCCTTCTAACTTCAGACCAATATCAATTCTACCGACTCTTAGTAAAATTTTTGAGAAAATTATTCTATATCAGTTGAGTGCACATTTTTCTATCAACAGTATAATGTCTGTAAAGCAATTTGGATTTACTAGGGGTCGCTCGACAACCGATGCCGGTGTTGAGCTAGTAAATCATGTTTTTGATGCCTGGGAGGAGTCGCAGGATGCTGTTGGGGTTTTCTGTGATTTATCTAAGGCATTCGATTGTGTCCATCATGAAATTCTCATCAGAAAACTACGTCATTACGGAGTACAAGGCCGCGCTCTTGATTTAATAAAGTCCTACTTGAGAAGCCGGATACAATGTGTTGATGTAAACGGTTCAAGATCGTCTGGATCGGCGGTTTGTATTGGTGTACCGCAGGGCTCCATTTTAGGCCCCTTTCTATTTCTGGTCTATATAAATGACCTACCCAACCGAGTGCAACATGATATTGTACTGTTCGCAGATGATACATCTCTACTTTTTAAAATTAAACGACCTATTAAGTCTTATGACGAAGTGAACAGTGCAATTAATGATGTTGTCAGTTGGTTTAACGTTAATAATTTACTTCTCAATGAGAAAAAAACTAAATGTGTACATTTTTCTTTATCAAATGTTAAACGAACTTTAAACTCAGTTACAGTTAAAAACGAAAAATTAGAATGTGTAAACACTACAGTATTTCTAGGAATAACTCTAGACTCTAAGTTACAGTGGGGACCGCACATTGATACGTTGGCGAAAAGGCTCAGTTCTGCTGCATATGCCGTAAAAAAAATACGTAATATGTCAAGCGTAGAAACAGCTAGACTTGTCTATTTCAGCTACTTCCACAGCTTGATGTCATATGGCATTCTACTGTGGAGGAATGCTGCTGATGTCCAGAGAATATTTATTTTGCAGAAACGAGCCATTCGTGCAATTTATAAAATTGGGTCCAGGATGTCTCTAAAGGAAAAATTCAAGGAAATTAATATACTGACACTGGCGTCACAGTATATTTACGAAAACGTATTGTATGTTAAAAAGAATATATCACTTTATAAAAAAAATAGTGACAGACATTGTATAAACACTAGAAATAAGAATGAACTGGCTGCTTGTGTTAGTCGATTATCTAAAGTTACCAAATCCTTTAAGGGTCAATGTATACGTTTTTACAATAAGATTCCCATTGAATTACAAAATTTGCCTCTTGACAAATTTAAAATAATAGTTAAGCAAAAATTACATAAAAAAGGCTACTATAAAATTACAGACTACTTAGTAGACCAACATGCATGGGATTAACCGACTCGACGCTATGTAAGGCTATTAATTATAATTATTATTGTAAACGATATTTATTAGTAAGACATGAGATTAAAAAGAGCTGCCCTTGAGTTTCTTGCTGGCTCTTCTCGGGGTACTGCATTCGGAACCAGCAACTCGTCGGTGGAGATGGGCTGCTGTTTGCATTTAGCCAATCTTCATGGACGAGTTTAGAGTGCCTTGTTACTATAAAATATTGACGTTTCTAAGTGTATATCTTATACCAATAGAAAATAAACGATTTTTGAATTTTGAATTTGAATTTTGATAACATTACGGTTTCCACAGGTAGCCCTAACTAAATTCAGTTCTATGCTAATTTGTAATAATAATAATAATAATAATCATTTATTTGCTAGCATTTTGGGTACATTGGGTCTTAAAATTAAATTTGTTCTACCAAAATCTGCCTTAGCTGGCGTGCAAAATTATTAATAAAACTAAGTACATGTCAGTGATATTCAATCTATAAATTAGTCATTAACAGTCATCATGCATATTTTATTTGTTTTTCTAAAAAAATGTACACATACTAAAAGTAGCTGAAATCAATTATGTAGTCGATACTGATTACGTATTGTATAACCTAGGACACTCTGGTTTATGATTTTTAAATTAGTTCTTGATACTATAGCGACAGTACATAGGACGCGCCAATAGAAGGCCGAGTTACATAGAACGCGCCAATAGACGGCCGAGTTCTAAACCGCGCTATCGGAGTTTTCTAATGAGTTTGTATAAATACAAATGTCCAACATCAACCGTTGGACCGTGGTCCCCAGGCACGATCACCTCGCCTGGCGGAAGATCCGCTCCTCCATACTGGTGACCCTCGACACCTGGACATCAGCGCAACCTTCTGGAACACCTGGACTTCAGAATCATCATCGCATCGCCATCACACATCACTCCCACAACAACCTTCACTCAAGGTCAGCAGCAGCAGTCGCACAGCAAGCCAGACTCCGCCCAATCAGGTCCATACGCAGCCGACGCACCGTGCTACCTGGTCCTGCAGGCTCATCACTCACAGCGACAGCACTCGGCCCACGCACAGTTCACCGCAGCCCACGTCCGGATCTACAGCGGCTGGTCACCCTCGCCGGCGTGGCGGTCTCTGCACACTGAACTACGGGCACTTCAACAGTCGCAGCAACCCGCTCAGTCTCGACTCACCGCAGACTTGGAGCAGCACTGGCACTTGCAAGCTATCTACGAAACAACGACGCAGCACAAAAAATCGAATCGACCTCCGGTCTTGGAGGGGGAGTGATATAGCGACACTACATAGGACGCGCCAATAGAAGGCCGAGTTATATAGAACGCGCCAATAGATGGCCGAGTTCTAAACCGCGCTATCGGAGTTTTCTAATGAGTTTGTATAAATACAAATGTCCAACATCAACCGTTGGACCGCGGTCCCCAGGCACGATCACCTCGCCTGGCGGAAGATCTTCCCTTTTCATGATGGAGGAGCATTCCAACTCCGCTCCTCCATAATACCAAAGGCTATGCATTCTCATAATTACAAACAAATTTCTTCAAGGAACCCATAGTGAATTCTCAAAAAAAGAAGTGGACTTTGTATGGAGACTTATGAAGAATATTTGTGAGAAGTTTCAAGTTGATAGTAGAAAAAAAACACACTTTTTCATACCAACTTCAACCCCTACTTTTACTCCTTTAGGGAATAGTTTTCCAAATGGGAATCCAAAAACACGTGTCTCATCATTTATTTCTTAAAGTATTTGTGCCAACGTGTCTCATCATTTATTTCTAAAAGTATTTGTGCCATAAAAAACAACACGTCTCCATACAAACTCCCACGCCCTGTTTCACCCCCTCAGGGGGGGTTTTCAGAAAATCCAGAAATACGTTTCTTGTTATTTGTTTTGAGGAGTATTTTTACAAAGTTTCGAATTGATACACCCAAAAAATGAAGGTTTTCCATATAAACTTCAACCCCTACTTTCACCCCGTTAGGGGACGATTTTCGGAAAATTCAAAAACACGTAGGTATCTTCTCATTTATTTCTAAAAGTATTTGTGCCAAGTTTTAAGTTGATACACGTCAAAAACAACACATCCCCATACAAAATCCCACCCCCTGTTTCACCCCCTTAGGGGGTGTTTTTTAGAAAACCTATAAATACGTGTCTTGTGGTTTGTTTTGAGGAGTATTTCTAGAAAGATTCAAATTAATACACCCAAAAATGAAGGTTTTCCATACATTCCAAACTCAACCCCTACTTTCACCCCGTTAGGGGACGATTTTCGGAAAAAAAACACGTATCTACTCCTTTATTTCTTAAAGTATTTGTGCCAAGTTTCAAGTTGATACACGTCAAAAACAACACATCTCCATACAAAATCCCACCTCCTGTTTCGCCCTCTTAGGGGGTGTTTTTTAGAAAACCCAGAAATACGTGTCTTGTGGTTTGTTTTGAGGAGTATTTCTAGAAAGATTCGAATTGATACACCCAAAAATGAAGGTTTTCCATACATTCCAAACTCAACCCCTACTTTCACCCCGTTAGGGGACGATTTTCGGAAAAAAAACACGTATCTACTCCTTTATTTCTTAAAGTATTTGTGCCAAGTTTCAAGTTGATACACGTCAAAAACAACACATCTCCATACAAAATCCCACCTCCTGTTTCGCCCTCTTAGGGGGTGTTTTTTAGAAAACCCAGAAATACGTGTCTTGTGGTTTGTTTTGAGGAGTATTTCTAAGAAGATTCGAATTGATACACCCAAAAATGAAGGTTTTCCATACATTCCAAACTCAACCCCTACTTTCACCCCGTTAGGGGACGATTTTCGGAAAAAAAACACGTATCTACTCCTTTATTTCTTAAAGTATTTGTGCCAAGTTTCAAGTTGATACACGTCAAAAACAACACATCTCCATACAAAATCCCACCTCCTGTTTCGCCCTCTTGGGGGGTGTTTTTTAGAAAACCCAGAAATACGTGTCTTGTGGTTTGTTTTGAGGAGTATTTCTAGAAAGATTCGAATTGACACACCCAAAAATGAAGGTTTTCCATACATTACAAACTCAACCCTACTTTCACCCCGTTAGGGGACGATTTTCGGAAAATCCAAAAACACGTATCTACTCATTTATTTCTTAAAGTATTTGTGCTAAGTTTCAAGTTGATACACGTCAAAAACAACACATCTCCATACAAAATCTCACGCCCTGTTTCGCCCCCTTAGGGGGTGTTTTTTACAAAACCCAGAAATACGTGTCTTGTGGTTGTTTTGAGGAGTATTTTTAGAAAGATTCGAATTGATACACCCAAAAATGAAGGTTTTCCATACATTCCAAACTCAACCCCTACTTTCACCCCGTTAGGGGACGATTTGCGGAAAATCCAAAAACACGTATCTACTCATTTATTTCTAAAAGTATTTGTGCCAAGTTTCAAGTTGATCGACGTTAAAAACAACACGTCTCCATACAAACTCCGTCCCCCTCTTTCACCCCCTTAAGGGAAGTTTTATGAAAAATTAAGAAATACGTTTCTTGTCGTTTGTTTTATAGAGTATTTTTACCAAGTTTCGAATTGATACACCCAAAAATGAAGGTTTTTCATACAAACGTTCAACCCCTTAAGGGTTGAATTTCGAAAAATCCTTTCTTAGTGCTAGTCTACGTCTTCAAAATAATATATGTCAAAAAAATCAGCTTTCTAGATGTAAGGGCTTAGGCTGGGCGTTGATGAGTCAGTCAGTCAGGACTTCTCTCTTTATATATATAGATTTATTTTTAGGAAGACTTACATCACTAATTACATTTATAAATATAAGGATACTGTAAATAACAATATTGCTGATGAAAAGTCTCCAGATATAACATTTTTGAGTTTATTCGTTACAAACATAAAAAATACAAATCATTCCTCTTTATAATATTAGTGTATAAGTGTATGTTGATGTCGATGACACTCCGGAAATGAAGACGAATATACAAACTCCTTGCACTTAAAAATGCGTGAAACCGTTAAGGATTCGTTCACGAAATAAAAAAAACACTCCTTCTGGACATTGGAAAACAACCTGAGTAAAAATACTGAGGTAGGTACAAATAAGGCATACTATTCTTTACTAAATATGGTCAAAAGCTCGTAAAGCTACCATTTAGCCTGACGCATCCTTTGTAACGTTTCCTGCATAATGATTTCACAAGGAAATACCTCCATCAATCAAGCAGTCATGTCCACACTTTTCTAACCTTTACATCAAACTGTCACAGCGATGTACCATTTTTACTATAGGTACTACTACATATGAGTAGTACAGAATGTGAGCTGAATTTATTAGTTTAAATGTGATGGCAATGGCCTCTGAAGGAAAAAACAACCCTTATAGGATCACTTCTTTGTCCGTCTCTCTGTCTGTAAAACCTTTTTACTCGGAAACATGTAGTTATAAGTTGAGGTTAATATTAAACACTTAAATCTAATGGTCTCTTGAATTTAAGCTGAAAAGATTTAAAAACGCGGCCTTCTTATAGTGCAATGTGGTAGAACATTTAACTTTTCGTATGACTACTGACACTTGTGGTCTAGCCACAAAAAACAATTAAGATACACTATTTCGCTGTCAAACTCAAACTCCAAATTATTTTATTTCAGTAGGTATAAAAAATACACTTTGAAATGTCAATATAAACAAGGCACACTAAACTCGTCCATGAGGATTGGCTAAATGTAAACAGCAGCGCATCTCCACCGACGAGTTGCTGGTTCCAAATGCAGTACCCCGAGAAGAGCCAGCAAGAAACTCAAGGGCAGCTCTTTTTATGTCATTTGTCATTGTCATTTACAGAGCAAAGGGGAATAATGAAAACCAGCTCTACTAAGAAAAGTAAAGACTGGGTAGGATTTGCTGATTATTCCTCTCTTGCGAAGGTGCAAAATTTAACCTACTCTACTGAGCTAAGTATTATGGCTAGGTAAGCCATAATATGGTTATATCAAGAAATATTTGTTAATTTTTGTGCCTTTTTTGGCAACAAATTGCTTTCTTTCATACAGATACACACACACACTCTTTCTGTTGCAGTACAATAAAACTTTGTTGAAATTGTAGTTATAATTTACAGACCATATGATATGAGGACAAAGCGATAGTCATCTGTTTTAGTCAGTGCATCAGATTGTATGTTTTGGAACCTTGCGCCATTCGCTCGGCTGTGGTTTGAGTAGATTTATGATTACGATTTACTGTGAAGCGATGATACTATGTCGGGTTTTTAGAAATCACACAATTTTGCAATACCTATGACAACCATCTGTAACAATGACCTCACATTGATATAAGGTACTTACCAGACTTTACTAGAACTAAAACCATTTAAAAAAATCTACATCACAACATAGTATATAACAAAGTCGCTTTCTCTGTCCCTATATCCCTATGTCCCTATGTATGCTTAAATCTTTAAAACTACGCAACGGATTTTGATGAGGTTTTTTTAAGCTATTGCATAGCTTCTATCGAGGGCCTTGAGCGCGGGGACCGAATCCAGAAATTTCGTAACGAAAAAAACCTCACGCTCCCCACTCCAACGGGCACGGAGGTGTGGCTTGAAGGCCGTGCACTGTCTAACGTCGTTTGTTTTCGGCAGTCTTGTTGATACAAAATGCTATGCAATAGCTTTACCGCGGCAGTCCCCGAGTGCCACACGTCTTTTTTTAATAGATTGAGTGATTCAAGAGGTAGGTATAGTGATAGTATTAGCGTGGTATTAGCATTGCACCCGTGCAAAGCCGGAGCAGGTCGCTAGTTAATATTATATAGAGGAAAAATTTGCATGTTTGTAATGATTTTTAAAAAATATTTCACCGTTAGAATGCAACAGCTAGTTAGGTATTATTATTTTTGTATATCTTTTTGTATTGTTTTTGGTGTAGTTAGAGTTTATAATGTATTGTGTTGTATATATTATCTGGCCTTAATTACCGGTTGCAGCTGAAAATTGGTTCTCACTATATTTTGTTTTTTTTTTTCCGAAGAAAACTTTATTTCTTTCTCAATTCAGTTGTAACGTAGCAGTGATGGCGTAACACTAAATTGGCAATAAAATAAACCTTCCTATGTCATTATGATTCAATAGGGAAGCGGTTCCGCAGAGACAATAGTTAGGTTCAGTTCCGCGCCTGCGTCTTGCGGAAGTGTCGATCTACATACATTTTCTACAAGTACTTAATAAGAAATGAATGTCATTCTTTAACGTTTCAAATATTGCACAATAACGGAAATCAAGGTAAGTATATTTAAATAATATTATACAAAAGGAATGAGCGAAAATCATAGTGAGGAATCCTACAGGCTCCAGAATTGGTTTTGGGGCATGGCATATATAACAGGGCTCCAGTCCTGCAATGAGTTCATTATCACATTTCTAGGGGTCAATGTGATAAGTACATTATGTTGATTTAAAAAAAAACAATTTTGAAAAAGAAATTGACGGTGAACCGCAGGTCCCAGAATTAATTCTGAGACATGTGTAACAGACCCGGTCCGGCGGTGGGCTCACCACTTATCACGTTTTATTTTAAACAATTTATATACCTAGGTACTACCTAGTACAATTTCTTAATAAAGTTTATAATCTGACTTAATCCGAGTGTAATCTTCTCTTTATTTGAGAGGTTCTGAAAGTTTAAAAGTTTTCTACAACAATGTGAATAACACCACATAGCGTGGCTTATCTTTGAAATGGCGGCTTCAGATGAAAGTCATTCCTGAGTGTGTTTAGAGAAAAGTACCTACAACGTTTCTATGAAGTAAACTTTCAAAAATATTTGTATAGTTCAAGTTTCCAACCGGTTTTAAGTTTTCCGGAAAGCAAAATCGGAAAGTTCCCGAATGCATATTTGTTGGTCGTTCCGCATTGTTTTTAGGGTTCGGTAGTAAAGAAGGAACCCTTATACTGTTGCCATGCCATGCCGACTGTCTGCGGCTTAGCTCGAGTCTAAGTATTGGAAAGAAAGCTGTAATTTAGCAAGAGTATATATATATATATATATATATATATATAATATATATATATATATATATAAATATATATATAAATATAATCTCACGCCTTTTATCCCCGAGGGGGTAGGCAGAGGTATTCCATTACTGGATATACCCACATTTCACGAGATACATTGGACCCCTAAACGTGGTGAGCCCATCGTCGGACCGGGTCTGTTTACACATGTCTCAGAATTAATTCTGAGACCTGCGGGTTTCCTCACGATGTTTTCCTTCACCGTCGAGCTAGTGATAAATATGTACGTAAGTTTTTGAAAAACTCATTGGTACATGCCAGGATTCGAACCCGAGCCTCACTGATTTTCGGCCGGCTCTTTAACCGTCCGGGCTATCACTGCTCTTGCTCTTTAGCAAGAGTATGGGTAGCTATTGATGACGCCTGAAAGTAGTACCTAAAATAAAATATAAAAAAATGTAGAGCGCTTATACACAGTGCGGAAGATTTTTTCCTCGTCTATCCCAGGGTATGGGGAGGAGTTGTTGGATAGGTCTTTCAAAATGAGTGAGTATTCGAAACACACTTGTCGATTCAGGGACCCGTTTAGAGTAACTGCCATCATCTTAATATTATAGTTGTTTTTGGATATACCTATGTAAAAACTATAGCACGGCCCACTGTTTTACCCGCATATTTCCCGTTCTCTTGGGAATGCGGGGATAAAATATAGCCTATGTGTTATTCTGATGTATAAAAAATATAACTGAGGTTTCATCAAAATCCGTTCAGTAGTTTTTGGAAAGAGGAACAAACATCCATACATCTATACATACAAATTATCTAGCTACTATCACAGCTAATTCAGCTGTACCAGATAAGGCTTCATATAGTTAAGTCCGCATAGTTGAGACGGACAACTACACTACGGAACCCTACAGTGCGTGTAGCCCTGTTTACTTAAAGATTTTGTGTTTGAATTAAATTAACATTGCATTTTGTTGCCCGAAAAGATAACACGCAAACAGGTTTAATTTGAACAAGCAGGTTTTATGATGTGACACTTTTAACCCTGCTGAAGATACGATCAACATGATGCTCTTTATGATAAATTGCATTTATGTCCTTCAATGCACCTAACACATACAAACTGAAGCAAAACCATAAAGCTGGCAACTGGTATAAATAGGTAGTACACACTGTGTCTGCCTAACATACTATCATATGTACAGTCAAGAGCACGTGGAACTTGACACATTGGACTTTGTAGCGTTCTTATTACAATCGCCTTAGAGGTTAGACTCGGACTAAAAGTGGAAAGCTTCATGTGCTCTTGACTATACATGTTTGTTATCAGTTCCAGGATGTTGTCCAGGATGGTGATAGAAAAGTTAAAAAGTACCTAAATATTCGTACACATAGTACATACTACATACTACGAGTCATTTTCCCTCGCCGGGGTAAAGAGTGACAAACGAAGTAGAGCCATTTATATTGATTAAACTATAAGATCAAATAACAAATTCTGCGATCTACAAAAATCTATAATTATAAATTAATCAGTTGATTAATGGTCTATTATTATGACACACACAATTGTGTGGAGCAGAATTCATATACGATTATTTAATCCGACGGTTAAAGAGCCGGCCGAAAATCAGTGAGGCTCGGGTTCGAATCCTGGCATGTACCAATGAGTTTTTCAAAAACTTACGTACATATTTATCACTAGCTCGAGGGTGAAGGAAAACATCGTGAGGAAACCCGCAGGTCTCAGAATTAATTCTGATACATGTGTAAATAGACCCGGTCCGGCGATGGGCTCACCACCTATCGTTTAGGGGTCCAATGTATCTCGTGAAATGTGGGTATATCCAGTAATGGAATACCTCTGCCTACCCCCTCGGGGATGAAAGGCGTGAGATTATATTATTATTATTTTTTATTATTTAATCCGAAACTAGTAGAGCCTTTGTGCTATGGGTACTAAACAACTGAAAAAATTAGTAAACAACTGAAAAAATTAGTTAAATAAGTACATATTATTATGAACTGAAAATCATCACACAAATATTAGCTGTCGAACCCGCGACCTCCGACTCTGAAGGCAAGATACTAGAAACCTATCTATAAAATTAAAGCAACAGCCGACATGATTGTTTCATGTATAAACTCCTCAGTGATAAAGAGTGCAAAAAGAATAGGAAGCTTTCAGAACTGTATAACAATTAGATGCGTGGTTCCGGTACAGTTACTATTTCGCGATCATGTGACGTTGGTTACCGATGCGTTAATTGATATTTTTACAGTGTATGTAGGGGCGTGTCTGTTGGATAAGTTCTGCCAATGTTTCCAGTTATCTAATAGCCACGCCTTCCTTCGTGACGCATTAAACAGGAACGAACGCGTGGATCTTTTTAGAACGCCGCCGTCTTCACGCAACTAATAAAGATCAACGCACACAGAGGCAGCAGCAAAGAGAGAGAGAGAAAGGGGAGGGAAAAACGGCCTCGATGATCAGGGACGGGATTTTTTTGTTATATTCGCGCTAGTATGGAACATGTCACCTATCAAAATCAGAACCAGAGTAGTTTATAACATACTAGCGACCCGCCCCGGCTTCGCACGGGTGCAATGCTAACACTAAAACCTTCCTCTTGAATCACTCTATCTATTAAAAAAAAACGCTTCAAAATCCGTTGCGTAGTTTTAAAGATTTAAGCATACAAAGGGACATAGGGATATAGGGACAGAGAAAGCGACTTTGTTTTATACTATTTAGTGATTACGCAAATAAAGCGGAGCAGAAGCTGCGGGCATTTAGTTCTAAAGATAGCCTGTCACTCAGTTTATAAAAACAAATCTATTGACACCTTATTCATCAGAATCGGTTGAGCAAGGCGCTTCTGTGGAGCATTCGTACCCACATTCAAACACACTTAGATAAATAGCCTGCTAAAAACGTTTCCTTTCTTTTGGTTTTGCCGTAAACGGGTAAATAAACTACAAGGACAATTAAAATGAACTGTCTTCATTTGTTTCAGAGAGCGCACAGTGCGATGCTCTTCGGTGCTGATCGGTGCACTTGGCGTGTCCCTGGTGGCGTTGGCAGTATATACTGCGGTGCTGGTGCTTACCGAGTACCGTAGCCCACGGCCCTGCGTCAGCGAAGAGTGCGTCGGGACAGGTCAGTAAACTCCACAATACGTTAATGTGTGTTCAGTGCGGCGTCGTCGCACTGAGCGTGTTGTGCACTGTGCAGTGCAGAATGTTCACTGCATGATATTGGCATTGTGAGTGTTGAACACTGCAATGCGGTATGTTCAGTGAGCGGTCAACGCTCTGAGATTGTTGTGTACTTTGCAGTACGATGTGTTCAGGAGTGGTCACCGCATGAGCTTACTGAGCAATGTGAAGTGCGGTGTGTTCAGCGCTAACCACTCATTGGGAGCACTAGGCGTTATGGCACTATCAATGATTTGTGTTTTATGTTTAGTGCGTGGTTAGCCTACCGTTCAACTTCAATTAAATTGCTTAAAGTTTAGACCATTTTATATTTTAAAAAATCATCACTACATAGTATAAAACAAAGTCGCTATCACTGTCCTTATATCCCTATGTATGTCCTTATGTCCCTTTGTATGCTTAAATCTTTAAAACTACGCAACGGATTTTGATGCGGTTTTTTTTTAATAGATAGAGTGATTCAAGAGGAAGGTTTTAGTATAAGCATTGTACCCGTGCGAAGCCGGGGCGGGTCGCTAGTCGATTTATAAAAATAAACCTATAACTTCAATTACACCTTCTCTTGAGCTTTGCATTCCACCTTCAATGCCAGATACAAAAATGTCTCGTTTCGTGTCGACTCACAGTTTATAGGATCTTCTAAAGTGCAATTTGTTTCGTGAGAATTCTTTTGCCATTGTTTACTTCGTGCCGTGATAATGTCATCTATAAATTGGCGTTACCATCTGTAACGATGTGGTTTTCAAGATACCTACTCAAAGTGTTTGAAATTGCATCTAAATTCCATAGTGCACGCAAGATTCAATTTAGAAGGAGTACCTACCTACACGCTATCCTAAACATCACAGTTGCAATTTCAATAATAATGATGACTAGTACGTATTACAATTAAAATTATAATAATAACTAGTTAAAATCGGAAGATCGAGAAAATAGGGGCTCGACAGAGGTATTCTATTCCTGGAAATATGAACATATTTTGAAAGAAAGAATGAAAGAAGAAGAAATTCAAAATTCAACACATCGCCGGAGCGGGGTGCTACTACACATAATATCTCAAAAGCAGTTTTGGGACCTGCGGGTTTCCTCACCATATTTTTTCTGTTACCTACGTACTCCTGTTCTTTGTCATTGGTATGAGAAGAAGTAGTACCAGTATACCTTAGACCGAATTCGTCCAATATGGAGTAAATATGATCGCAAGTGTAACATCATCAACATCACATTACGCAATTTCACTCTATGGCACCTTTCTTTCACCTTTGAGTAAGTATTACTCTTTGCTGGAAGAATCCGGTCTAGGCGCCCAATTACGCTGGTCGGTGTAAATCAAAGTGCATAAAACCCATTTAGAAACTTGAAATACAAATGTCCTACGCTTACACTCGAGTCTATTGTCTCATAGGAGCGCACTCCGTCCGAGCGAGCGCGTATCTTGTGTACCTATTTGTTGTTTAAGTACGTAAATTCTTCGGCGTAGAAGCACTGTTGCAGACAATGTAAAATCAATGTATGGAGAATAAAAATAAATATAATCTCACGCCTTTTATCCCCGAAGGGGTAGACAGAGGTATTCCATTACTGGATATACCCACATTTCACGAGATATATTGGACCCTTAAACGTGATAGGTGGTGAGCCCATCGCCGGACCGGGTCTTTTTACACATGTCTCAGAATTAATTCTGAGACCTGCGGGTTTCCTTACGATATTTTCCTTCACCGTCGAGCTAGTGGTAAATATGTACGTAAGTTTTGAAAAACTCATTGGTACATGCCAGGATTCGAACCCGAGCCTCACTGATTTTCGAATCACAACATCATTAATTCCAGTGTAGATACATAAAAACGTGGTGCACAACAAACAACACTTTAAATGCGTTAAATAGCTCAATTTTCTGTTTCCTATAAGTAATTAATCAGCATTAACATAACATAATCTAGATAATAACATTAAATCGTAGACATCGCGATGGCACGCCGAAGACGCCTGCCGTTGTAAGGGTGTAGTTACACTGACGCGATCGACATCGGTTAGACCGATCGGTATTGTTCTTTTATTCAGCTAAGGCTGTATTCGTCATACTTGAAGGCATAACTTATGAAAATTAGGCTTACTTTATCTCCGTCACTAAGGACAGTACATAGAGACGGGATAAGAAACTCTTCGCGATTCGGGACTGTTCGAGTTCGTTTGCAACCTGCCCCTTAAAATGCCTTTCCCGCTTCTATGTGCGTTGTCTTTTATCCTTACTCGACCCTATCTAATAAACCTTGAACAAAATGTAGCCTTAGCTAATCTGCGCCCTAAACAGGTGGCAAACAAGACTTTTCTATACAATTTAAAAAATATATGAGGTGCAATACTAACTATTTAAAACGCAGTGTCAGTGCCAGTCTTTAGAAGACCATTAGTGATCACACTAATGGTCTTCTAACGACCGATTATAAATACCATATAACATTTTATTGTTTTCTGTCAATTCCATACATTATAATTCCATTCAGTATACAGGCACTTCAATATCTCTGAACGTATCAACCGATACCACTGATCGACGTCGGTCGTGCACGTGTAATAATACCCCAACGGAATTATATAAATGATGCTCCACGGCATTTCCATAACACGTGTTCTAACCAATACGCAATACAAGCAATATAGTCCACATGGAACTAAACCATTTCTTTAATGCGTAGATAGGTTAATTAAAATATGTAACGCGCAGGTATACTTGCGTCATCCAAGTATAGGTATGTATAGCGCAAAGATCTTTGGCATCATGTAAGCTTTAGGAATCTTGCCGGGAGATGTGCATAATGTTCTTTTTATTGACTATACAATTGGAATTTCTGAATGGCCAACACGATTTTCAAACTTCAGATTAATTTTTAACTAAGTACAGTAATAGTTCATTAAGAAAGCTAGAAAGCGGTCCGGCGATGTGCTCACCACCTATCACGTTTAGGGGTCCAATATATCTCGTGAAATGTGGGTATATCCAGTAATGGAATACCTCTGCCTACCCCGTCGGGGATAAGAGGCGTGAGATTATTTATTTTTATTTTTAAACCTAGAAAAATCAATAATTTGCAAAGCTCTTCGTACAGGTATTAATTATTAACATTTGTCAAGGAATGTGAAAATTGTGAAATGAATCTAGCTCAAACTATTGCGTTTGGTCTGAAGAAGCAGAAGCACTGGTGATTTAAACACCAAAGAACTCGACTGCGTGAACATATTTAAAAACATTATCCTCCGTCTGGGGCAGTAGCGTAAAAAGTGGTCCCATTGCTATTTTGACAGTTTGCTATTATGTTCTATACCACATAAACAAATTATACCCACCTATTAGTTTTTTATTTGTTTTTATTAGAGCATAATAACAAAACGCACGTGTCATATAATTTACTTAGGTAATGCGCATTGCACTGAGACGCAAATTAATGATGCAATTGTAACAGTTTCTCGCGAAATGGCGTAGTATTATGCCACGTGGCATATCAAGTAGAAAACCTAATGGGGTCACTTATATTTTATATCCATTAATTATATATTAATCCCTACTCTAAAGCTCTCATGCACTATTATTGTCCTTCTGAACATGCAGGCCGGATTTATAGGCAGGAAAATATCTTGAATCTTGAGTAAGGATTTAGGTTTCTTGTTATGCCGGCAAAGCTACTGATGTTATAAATAGAAAGGAAGTTTGGTCCGTTTGTTACCTTTCGCATCTAAAACGGTGATACTCATGATTCATGATTTACGTTTGATCTTAGAACGCGGGTGAATTGGTACTTCATCATCATCATCATCAACCCGTAACGGCCCACTGCTGAGCTAAGGGTCTTTCCTCACACATGAGGAAGTGTGGGCTATAATCTCCCACGCGAGCCCACCGCGGATTGGGAGATGGTGTTAAGCCATGTCAGATACCCTTGGGTGGCTTGAAAAATTCTGACTGTTAAGTGGCCACTAGCTTGACACCATTCATTTATTTATTTATTTATTAGGCATGCTTACAGCAAAACATAACATGACATTTTAAACTTAAGGTCGACTAAAACTATTACATATATGCTCGCCAATTAGTAGCATGCACAACATTTGCGTAAAATTATAAGACAACTTAATAATAAAAAAGAAAATTGGGTAGTTGACAGCATCGAAATTAAATTGCGAGTAGTCATACATTAAAAAGATTATCCCAAAAAACCTCAAAATATGTATTTCGATTTTCAATTTACAATTATAGCAAATTTAAAAATAATAAAACAATCAAAAAAAGTGCTGCAATTGAGTACTACAAACTATGACGTCACGGTTTGCTATTTCAGTACATTTTCCATAGTAGAATTTCGTTTTGACAGATCGTAAAAAGTGACTGATTTGACTAGGTAGGACACAACCCTATTATAAGAAACTATAAAATACTTATCAATTGGTACCACCATCTTCCAATTGGTACCTGCTATATAGGTACATAAAACACGGGTTGAATAGCAGCATTATAAGGGTTTCGTTTTATTACCTTTGGCACGAGACTCTGCAGTCGTAGGTACAACCTAAATAAGTTTTATTAAGGGTTATCGAGTTTGACGCCGAGTCGTACCAGACAATCATAAAACAAAAATAAATGCTGATCTGTATTCTGCGCCATTTTTTGATCTCAATTTAAATTGCAACGGTCAAATTGATCGTTAAATGGCAACCAAATGCAATTTGACACTGTCCGATATACAAAGATTGTCTTATATATTACTAGCGACCCGCCCCGGCTTCGCACGGGTGCAATACTAACACTAAAACTTTCCTCTTGAATCACTCAATCTATTAAAAAAAACCGCAACAAAATCCGTTGCGTAGTTTTAAGATTTAAGCATACAAAGGGACATAGGGATATAGGGACAGAGAAAGCGACTTTGTTTTATACTATGTAGTGATAGTGATGATAGTGAAGTCTGCTGAATAGAAAAAATCTCTTAGAGATGTGCCCTACTTTCATAAAGCTCATGTGCCTACTTAAACCCAACAATCATTGATGGCTTAACAAAGGATACGATCCACAATTCTACACGTATTTTTTACATATCAATTATTTTTGTCCATCTGTTCCCACAGCCTCTCGCATCATCCAATCCCTGAACAAAGATGTGGACCCTTGCGTGGACTTCTACGAGTTTGCTTGTGGAGGCTGGATCAAGAACAACCCCGTCCCTGAGTGGTCCACCTCCTGGGACCAGCTGGCCCGCATCCGGGAAAGACTGGTCTCCGACCTGAAAGAGCTCCTGGAGGCTCCGGACGAGACAGATATGCCTTCTAGCGTGAAGAAGGCCAAGTCGCTGTACAAGACTTGTGTTAACACTGGTTAGTTGCTTTTGTTGATTATTTGCACCAGCTATACATTCAGTATCCGTTATTATTATTATTTTATTATGTATCAATTTTTTACTGCTTTTCGCAAATGTGTTGAAAAACGTTGTATGACACACTTGCGGAAATTGGTATTTACCTACAAACTCGTAACTATGGTAAGCCCTCGACTTAACTCGACTCGACTAAACTTACTTCACTAACATGGTAACTTAGCCCCTAATAATATCACAGAGCAGAAACAAACTCAAACTGCCTCTTTGCAGAAAAACTAGAAGAGAAAGGCATTGAGCCCATCGAGAAGCTGCTGCAGTCGTTAGGGCTGCCCCCGCGGCCTCCTACCGAGAAATCTGTCAACTTCACGTGGGAGGCCGTGGCGGGCCTGGGCCGACGGCGGCTCGGCCTCAACGTTCTCATCAGCGTGCAGGTCGCCGAGGATGTCAGGAACACCAGCAGGAACCGTGTCGTGGTGAGGAAAACTTCATCATCATCATCATCAACCCGTAACAGCCCATTGCTGAGCTAAGGGTCATCACACATGAGGAAGTACCTATGGGTCATTGGTTTTTGGCGGGAATCCGAAGACGTCGTGCTTTTTGGATGAAAATATTTATTTCAGTATAGATATTCAGTCATTCCCGGGACAGGAAGTTCTAAAAGTTACTTTCCATATTTAATCTTTGAGGGGTTGCAGCATATAAAATAGGAATGGCTCAAAACGCACGCTCTCGCAAAACAGACCCACGCTTGGTAATTAAATACTATATTTGTTCCACTACCTAAGTTAAATACGAGTTAGCTATTTATTGTGGTTATTAATTGTAGAACTGGAAATCCCATCTGTCCCGATAAGTGGACAGGGTATAAATAGCCACCAAATGAAATCGTAATTATTTAACAAACAAAAAATTGCAAATTGAATTAGCTCTGCGAACAAAAGTACCTAAGCAAAAAACTTAATTAATACATCCGCAAGCGAACGATGCGACGACGTTATCTCTACAATAAATCCCTCTTCAACTGTAGATAACGATCGAATTTAGGTAAACGAAATAAATCTCGAAATTGGTAAGGTCAACGCTTCAATGGACTGATCGAATAAAGAATCAACCAAGATAGGTTTACCACAAGTAGGTAAGCGGTATGACTCAGGAAACAAATCTTGCATGAGATAAAATCGGAGTGATTTTGTCTACTGATAAATACGTTTGAACAAAAAGCTTCTCTTTGGAAAACTTTCGAAACTTTCACCCCTATTAGGTATCTATGGTCCTTAGGCGATGAGTTGTCAAAAATCATTTCTTATTACCCACATTACGTTCTAGAAGAATGCCGTCTTAATACGGTGCGTTGTTTGTCTGTTGCCGTAAGATAGCTGGGGTCCCACGGTCCGCTATTCTACGGATCAGCCACACTCAGCCGACGAGCACGAACGGCGACGCACCGCAGGCAGGGCCGGTCCAACGGTGCGTGTCGGTGTGTGTAGATGTTTTTATGTTGTCATAATGCAAAGAGAAAGAGAGAAAGAGAGAAGAGCGCACCTTTGAAGTTACCGACTCACGATGGATACGGCGCACCGCCACAGACGTGTCCGTGCTACCACGGACGAGGCCGGTCCCACGGTGCGTCGTGCGAGCTGGTCTGCGTGCATCCGCGATTTTACGGACCGTGGGACCCCAGCTGAAGTAGGAATTCCTAAGATCATCATCATCACAGATCTAGAAAATTTTCACGACTATCATCATTATACATACTTAGTATGTTTTTGGGAGTTTATGGTTTGGCTACTCAACATCTAAATCAAAATTTTATTTTGTTATTTTCTCTAGGTAGGTACCTACACCATTTTTTTCCTTATCGACATTGATATGATAGTGTTCAACAGCAATGTGAAAATTTTACAAAATAACATAGAACTAAACTACTTGAACATAAAAACCGACTTCAACTTAAATGGCTTTCTCATGGATGCCATTGTGTGAACTGGACCAAATTGAATTGGAACCACACGGCGAAGCACCAGCTTTCAAATAAAAAGAATCATCAAAATCGGCCCACTCGAAAGTTCTGAGGTAACAAACAGAAAAAAACAAACATTCAAATTTAGAACCTCCTCCTTTTTCTAAAGTCTATTACCACAGACCACAGTGCAGATCACGTGAGACGTCGCGCTCCAGAACCCGCCAGAATCCTTACCATTGTTTGTTTCAGATCGAGCAGGTGTCCCCTGGGTTCAGCGAGCGCTACCTGCTGCAGCCACAGCAGTTCGCGCATGAGCTGGGGCAGTACCAGCAGTACATCCGCGCCATGATCGCCCTCGCCGACCCCGAGGGGGACGCGGAACGCTTCGCCGCTGACATCATCGACTTCAGCAAGAGCCTCGCTAAGGTAAGTTTCTGGAAGCAACATGGGTTACGAAATCGCGGGGAACTATACTTAAATGCTACAAACTTTAAATTTGGGAGGTAGATTCTTCATAGGGAATTGTACCTATCCGCTGATAATAAATTGTGTGACGGCTTCCTTATTCTAATAAATCAACGGGAAAATGCGGTCCGTCTGCCAACTAAGCCTATTTCGCAGAATCAAACCACGACACCATTCTTGTATCCTTGATAGCCCGTGAGCCTTGACATGCTTAATTGAATATAACAACACACAACAACAACCTTCGAACATAAAAAAGCAAAAAGTGAGGGTCCGGCAGCTAATTTTGTGATGTTCTCATGTATTGTGAAAACTCGGTTAAATTACTTGCATATCGCGAATTACAGTTTCGTCAAGACAATCTGAAGACTTTACATTCTTCTTTACTGGTTTGGAACTTTGGAATATGTTACTGTATTGTTAGCTAAGGGGGCTCGTCAATTCCAGATCATGACTCCGGTGGAGGTCCGCCGCAGTGGTACGCACCTGTTCCATGAAGTCAGCGTGTCGCAGCTGGTGCAGGGCTCTGGTGGTGGACCAGCGCAATGGAAAGAGGTATTCGTCTAAACTGTACATAGATAAGCATATCTCAAAGTCCTTAGACCTTTGAGCTGCCCTTGAGTTTCTTGCTGGTTCTTCTCGGGGGACTACATTTGGAACTAGCAACTCGTCGGTGGAGATGGGCTGCTGTTTAGATTTAACCAATCTTCATGGACAAGTTCAAAGTGCTTTATTATTAGACTATTAACTTTTCTAAGTGTAATTATCAATTACCTAAACGGAAAAAAAAACATTTTTATTTTCTTAGTAGATGGGCGTCTTCGTCCTGAAGCCACTTTCAATTCCATGAAAGTAAAGGTTTGCTGAAAGTGCGCCTGCCACTCATGTACCTACCAATGAGTTTTTTAAAACTTACAACGTAAAATTTTACTCAAGTTCGACGGTAAAGAAAATCATCGGTAGCAATACCCCAAGCCCCAGAAGTGGTTGTAAGAGCGAATGTGACAGCTTCCCGATAGTCTCCCCGTCTGTCACGTTTATGGGTGTGAAAAGTGGATACAAGAATGCAATACCTCTACCAATCCCTCACAGATGAATGCTTAGTAGCCTGTTTAATACTGTGTTTTCGTATGTTCAAATATAGAGTCAAACTCAGTCATTTACCAAATCACCTATGGCAAATCTATCGAGAACTTTGGTTATCTCTTTCTAAAAGCCATTAGAACAAACGCTATCTCTCTTCAGCACGACTGGGACCTGTATCTGAAGAAGGTGTTCTCCAACACGAGCGTGTCTTTGCATCCCCACCTGGACCGAGTCATCGTGATGGATCTGCCTTATCTCCAGAAGCTGTCCGTCCTCCTGTCCGACACGAAACCTGTAATTATCGGTGAGTAACCTGACATCATAATACCAGTTGCCAGATTAGCCACGTAGCGAGTAGCAAATGCTACTAGCCATAAGCAATCAGGAAACAAAAATAACATAAAACTCTAAAGAGTACAAACCGACTACAACTTACATGGTTTTCTCATAAATAACAAATTTAAAAAAAGAATTATTAAAATGGGTACACCCAGTTCAAAGAAATTTAAATATAATAGGGGCATAGACGGGACAAAGCGAGGAAAATTTGAAGTCAAAAGTTATTCCAAGTGGAATAAGTCTAGTACAATTTCGACCGAATGACAGCTCGCGTTCATACTAACTGACATGACAAGGACATGACGCTTAGGCTTCAAAGTTGTGTATGAAAATATTCCCAATGCCCCCTCTACGCCCTATTATATTTAAATCTCTTTGACCCAGTTCGAAGGTAAGTTAAGTCGGTTGATAACAGTCGTTTTATTTGCGTCAAATTTTTTGACGCTCTCAGATAATATATAAACCACGTTTTACCCGTGGTCCCGGTGAGTTGACCCATTACCGGGTCCACGGGAAAGTGTCTTAGATAGGGCCGTAAATTTTTCTAAAAATGATGTTCTATTTCTATCCTAAATTTTAAGGACATTAAGCGCCTAGCTTATACAGGCATTGACTAATACAAGAACTGTTTAAATTCCATCTCTCGAACATGCCTTATCAACGTAGGTATAGATACCTTAATAGAGACTTAAATATATTCTTACAAATAAACAAACCTTTGTTAACACGTTCGGCGAGTAGGATGATGGATGACTGATGACTTGCGTGTTATATAATTTCTTATTAATAACATATTATAAGAACGATGTCAATGTCAGTTATGGTTGCGAATACAAAAGATTTATTTTATATCTGTAAAGTTGATCTAGGTCTAGGAGTTTTTTTGCTCCATTGTAGCAGAGACCAGTAGGTACGATTTTTCGCATTTGCCGTGCAATTTGTAGAATTAACTGTCAAATAGCTGTTATTTTTCTGCTGAGCTATTATTTTGTCACAGTATAATAAATAGTAGCTAGGTACTAGATTTTGTCAAAACAACATACCTACCGTTCAAATGAGCTGTGCTACCGGTTTAAAAACCAAATAACACATTAAAAATAGTATGATCACACATATATTTAAATGCGTTAGCAAGTTTGTATGTTAGTTACTTACACTGCAAAGGCTGAAAAGACTTGAATGGTGGAGAGATAGTCTATAACGTTGACTAATAAATACCTCGAGTCGGTTCAATGAAGAATGCGGAGAAACTCACAAGCCAAACTTATAGTCCGTTACCTACCTACTTACTAATCCTACTAATATACATCGATGATATTTTTAGTGCAATAGAATAAATATAAATAAATAATCTCACGCCTTTTTTATCCCCGAGGGGGTAGGCAGAGGTATTCCATTACTGGATATACTTACCCACATTTCACGAGATATATTGGACCCCTCAACGTGATAGGTGGTGAGCCCATCGCCGGACCGGGTCTATTTACACATGTCTCAGAATTAATTCTGAATATTATAATATCTTAATGCAATAGCACTAAACGAATATGTTGAAGTCGTTTTTTTACGCATTAGTTCTTTGTTATTTACTATCTTTAATCCTGGAATGCAGAAAGTAGTCGGCTTAGCGTAGTAGGTATTATAAATACGAAATTATGGTGTATATTTTCACTGCTGTATATAACTGAACCAATTCTGATGGCAGCTGCTTAGTAAGAAAAAGTATAGGCTACTTTTTATTTAGGACTAAATTCCTAAATAACAAGGAAGTGTAACGACATCTAGCGGTAGTACATGGAACTGATATCGAAGTTATTTAATGAGTTTGTTTATATAACTGTCCAACATCAACCGTTGGACCTTGTCCAGTCACGATCACCTCGCCTGGCGGAAGATCTTCCTTTTGCACGATGGAGCATTCCACCTCCGCATCTACATAGAAGTTTTCAGTCATCCCTCATCATCGGGCGGACAGGCCTGTTGGCTCAGTTGGTACTGACCCTGCCTTCTGAGTCGGAGGTCGCTGGTTCGATCCCGCTCGGGGCCACAATTTGTGTGCATGAACGCTGTTGGCTTTGTACCTATCTGGTTGTTTCATCATCATCATCATCAACCCAGCCGTAGCAGTAACAGCCCACCGCTGAGCTAAGGGTCTTTCCTCACACATGAGGAAGTATGGGCCATAATCACCTACACGCGAGCCCACCGCGGATCGGGTTGTTTAATATTTATTTAAGTATGTTTATCAGTTGTTTAGTACCCATAGTTACAGACCGTGCCTAGTTTGGGACTAAGCATTGTGTGTGTTGTCACCCACAATTTATTTATCTATCTATAATCTGCTTTTTAACCGACTTCAAAAAGGAGGAGGTTATCAATTCGTCTGTATTTTTTTTAATTTTTTTTTTATGTTTGTTACCTCAGAACTTTCGACTGGGTGAACCGATTTGGATGATTCTTTTTTTATTTGAAAGCTGGTGCTTCCAGATTAGTCCCATTTTAATTTCGTCCAGTTCCGACAACGGCATCCATGAGAAAACCATATAAGAGAAGATTAAAGTCGGTTTTTTTTACTCTTTATTTTATTTCCAGAACGGTTCCTCTGGTGGAGCGTATTCTCGACGGTGGCCCCTATGACCCTCAGCTCGTTCAGGAGCCTCGGCTTCGAGTTCTCCAAGGCGGTGTTCGGGCTGCAGCAGCGGACCCCCCGCTGGAAGAGCTGCACCGCCAACGTCAACGCCAACTTCGGCGTCGCATTGAGCTACTTGTACGTTAGGAGGTATTTTGACCAGAACTCTAGGGAGAAGGTGAGTCGCTTTCAAGTCTGTTACCTTGACTAATGCAAAGATTAATACAAATAGGCAGGGTTATGAATTTTGTCGTTAACTAGCGACCCGCCCCAGCTTCGCACGGGTGCAATGCTGATACTAAAACCTTCCTCTTGAATCACTTTAAGTATAACATTTTTAGTGACGACTTTGGCGGTATGAGACGGATGCGCAGGCGGAGCCTATATTCAGAGCAGTCAAGTTAAAACGGCCGTACTGTAAATATGTTTTAAAAGCCTTGATTCGACCACACCTCATGTATGAGGCAGATTCTCTTCCAATAGAGCTATAACCGAATTAACTATAAAAACTGTATATTAATTTCTAAGTCTTAGCGAGAGTATCAAGCTATCATTGGTGAAATAGCCGTAGGTTCTACCAGAAATAGAACCTTCATGGCATAATTGAGTTTGAAAAAGAGCTGCCTTGAGTTTCTTGCTGGTTCTTCTCGGGGTACTGCATTTTGGAACCAGCAACTCGTCGGTGTAGATGGCCTGCTGTTTACATTTAGCCAATATTCATGGACGAGTTTAGAGATTGTTATTAGACTATTGATGTTTCTAAGTGTACCTTTACTACAGTAGTACCTACAGAAAATAAATTATTTTTGACTTTTGATAACGATACCAAAACCCCACAGGCTATAGAGATGGTTGAGGACGTCCGGGAGGCGTTCGCAGCAACAGTCCACCAGCTGGAATGGATGGATACCAGCACCCGTCTCAAGACCCTGGACAAGCTGAAAGCCATCAGGAACTTCGTGGGATTCCCCGCGTGGCTACTCACCCACGAGCAGTTGGACAAGCATTACAAGCATGTTAGTGAACACTTACTATATTGCAAAAAATATTGAACTATTTCAAAGGGATGTTCCAGATTCCAGATTTTAAATTTGTAGGAGTAGGTATATTACACACCTCGGGAAGTAAAATAAGAAATCTCTCAGATCACATGTAATTGTCGACCGAGGCTTTCTTAATTACTTGCCGAGGTGTGTATAGTTTTTTCTTTTCGACGGAAGCGGAAAGCGGCAACTTCGTTTAGCGCAGCGGGCCGAAAGTTGTCGCTTTTCACCCGGAGAAATGAAAAGATAATTGAATATACCTATGATAAAGTAGTACTTTTTGAAAAAGTGAAAGTAAGTGAGGTACCGACAGTAACCTAGTACTGGTAATATCACACGGTTGGTGTCACTACCTGGGCCATAGCTCTTTTACCATACTAATTTGGTCATGACAATTAATTATCCTAAAGTAGCTTGGATCTGACTGACAAAAACTAACCTCGGACAAGGCAATCGGACAATTTACAAAATTTTACAAATATTGTCCACAGGCTGAAGTAGTAGAAGGTGATCTATTCGAAACCTACTTGAAGCTAACTTGGGCGGCCGTCAAGAAATCCTTCGAGTCTTTGAGAGAGAAACCAGATAGAAACAGGTAAGAATATCTACTGAAAACTAACTAAAATGAAAGAGTCGGCTATACTGATGATGGAAATCCTAATTGACCATTTTTGTTTCAGATGGGTAGCAACTGCGACTACTGTAAACGCATTCTATTCAGCAACACTCAATTCAGTCAGTGAGTACATAAATAAAAAATACTAGACAGATATGGGACCACCCAATATCAGTTCATTCAAAGAATGTAATCTGGGAACGGAAGACTAAATTACATGGGAAATGGGCAAGAAAATGATCATCCGTTTTAATTCTCTACTACTTCACTACATAGTATAAAACAAAGTCACTTTCTCTGTCCCTATATCCCTTTGTATGCTTAAATCTTTGAAACTACGCAACGGATTTTGATGCGGTTTTTTTTAATAGATAGAGTGATTCAAGAGGAAGGTTTTAGTTTTATCATTGCACCCGTGCGAAGCCGGGGCGGGTCGCTAGTATTATTATAAATGGGAAAGTAAGTCTGTGTGTTTGCTTGTAACCTTTTCACGATACACACTATCTTAAAGAAACTCGGCAGAATGTCTTGCATTGAGGAAGAAATAAGGCTAGTTTCATCCAAAAACGCCGAAACCTGGCATTGTGATTTCGCAATACCCTACGAAAAGGAAGAGACCTATTCACAGTAGGTAGATGATGCTATATTATACCTACCTACCTACTTACTTCTGATCATGTGGTTTGCTAGCATGAAGTCTCTTTGATTGTCTTAGAAGCGAGGATTGGTCATGTTACGAAACCCGGATCAATATGGACAAGTTTCTTTGTGAATTGTGACCTCTTGTAGCTTAAACAGTAGATTCTTCCTGATTTCAGACACAATCTGATATTCTTTTTAACCGACTTCAAAAAGGAGGAGGTTATCAATTCGTCTGTATTTTTTTAAATTTTTTATGTTTGTTACCTCAGAACTTTCACCTGGGTGAACCGATTTGGATGATTCCTTTTTTATTTGAAAGCAGGTACTTCCAGATTGGTCCCATTTTAATTTCGTCCAGTTCTTACAACGGTATCCATGAGAAAACCATATAAGTTGTAGATTGAAGTCGGTTTTTTTACTCTTTAGAGTGGTTATTAAATTACATAATGACCTACTTGCTTATGAAAGTATTCTTTCATTTTCAGCTTTCCCTGCTGGTATTTTGCAGCCACCTTTTTACGGAAACGGAATTGAGTAAGTATTTTGGAACACTGTATTCTTTGTTGTTAGACATTCTGGAGCAAAACTAAAGTTTGTTTTTGATTTCAGAGCCATAAACTACGGATCTATTGGTGCCATAATGGGTCACGAAGTCACACACGGATTTGATGATCAGGGTAAGAATTCACCATCGTTTTACCGAAAATTATGTGTATACTTATGTTAAGCTATGTCAGATACCCTTGGGTGCCTTCAAAATTATGACAGTCAAGTAGTTGGCCACTAACTTAGGGTAGTAAAAATAAATACATCATCGTGACACCCCACAGCTGAACTAAGGGTTCTTACACATTCGGAAGTATGAATATATCCAGAAATGGAATACCTCTGCCTACCCCCTCAGGAAGAAAAGGCGTGAGATTAGTATTTTTATTTTAAACTTTATTTTCTGAGAAAGAATAAATTTATTTACATGAAAAGTGATAGACGGTATTCACTTACCATCAGGTGACCCGCCAGCTCGTTTAAATATTTAATTACACACTCATATTTTAAATATTAAATTAATCGTATCCTGGACTGAATTTTTTCAGCCAACCCACTCGCGATATCTTTTTTAACATATTAAATTTGATATAAAATAATTAATTATATTGGGATCCTCTACTATAAGGCATGTGTACATTTTTTAGGAAGTTAAATAAATATATATCCTACCAGGTCGGCGGTACGACGAGGAGGGCAACCTGAAGCAGTGGTGGTCGGCCGCCACTCTCGAGCACTACCACGGGAAAGTGCAGTGCATCATCGACCAGTACAGCAAGTACCACATGCCGCAGCTGCCAAACTACACGGTGAGGCGATAACAAACATCCACACATTATGTTATACCATAGAGTGGAGAAAGTTATACCTTAGTATAAACCTTTTTTGCACTATGTAGAAGTGATAGATGTCGCTACAAATTAAGATTTTTAGCGATATCAATAGCGATATAGTAGATCTATAGCTTCAATATAGAACTAACTAAAGAGTCATAGAGGGCAAGCCAAGTTCTAAGCCGCGCTACCGATGTTTTCACACTAGTTTGTACAAATGTTTATGTACAACTGTCTAACATCAGCAATGGGACCGCGGTCCCCAGGCACGATCACCACGCCTAAAGGAAGATCTTCCCTTTTCACGATGGAGGAACATTCCATTTCTTTGCTCCTCCATAGATAAAATTTTATTAGTTGATCGGGGGTCTGTTGTGATTGTAACTCGACAACTTAGGGAGCAACAATATCTAAAAACTTGTAATTATTGTGTATATTAGTCTTAAATTATATTCCAAAAAGGAATATAGGTAAGTATAATGATTAGGTACGACTTGAAATATGGAGTAGTTTTAAATGATGCTTGCACAATTTTATTTCAAGTACTTACCTATAATACAATTTAAAAAAATGTGCATGTGCTATTGGGAGGCCTTGGGCTACTTAGCAATTGTTATTGGTGTAAAGAAACCTACCTACCTAGTCCGTAAAATACTTACAACAGCAGAGGGGGGCATTGGGAATATTTTCATACAAAACTTTGAAGCATGTTTGAAGCTCAACCGTCATTTCAGTTAGTATGAACGCGAGCTGTCATTCGGTCGAAATTGTACTAGACTTATTCCACTTGGAATAACTTTTAACTTCAAATTTTCCTCGCTTTGTCCCCTCTATGCCTTATTATATTTTAATCTCTTTGATCATCAGTGGACTCAATTCTACCAGCACGTCGCTTAAAATGCCTAAAGCTAAATTTCTTAAATTTGAAATTAAATTTAGTGAGTCTTAAAAACAACTCTATTCCAGGAACATCAAACTTAGTCAGTTTAGAAGGTATTTTAGCATGAACTAAATTGTTTAAATTGAATTGATCTTGTGTTGCAACATAAAAAATATATAATTGAAGGAATAAACGATATTAATAAAAACGTTAAAAATAATTAAATTTACAACTTGTTTGAAATAATTGTTTTTCATTTGTTAATTTTATAACAAATTCGTACATTTTAAAGCGTAATTTTATATAAAAAAAAATCGGTTGTCTGTAAAGTCTGTTTACTGATGATAGTTGAACGTGACAACGTCATAAGAAAATACTGATGGAATGGATTGTGCCTCTTTGTCGCTCGTTGCGCGCTCTCGCTTGCACGGGAACGACGCATCGAAGAATTAATTTGAAGAAAAAACTGTGTTTGGAGAGTTTTGCGGTTTTTTATTTTTAAACAAAACTACAGATTCATAAAAATGTGTTTATTAAAACATAACTGCATAATTTACTCCAAAGCTCTGAACCTACCCCTCAGACATTTGCAATATGATGCTCCATTAAATATAGGACACCCTAAACATTTTTCTAAATTATCTTTCGGACCTATGCAATGGATCCGATGCGTTTCCTAGTCTTCTAAGATATATTTTTTCGGTCTCACCATGTTCTCTGGAAAGAAAGTTGAAACATAACCTAAGAGCCATCAAGGAGCCATCTTGGATGAATATATTTAGAATTGTAATACACAAACAAAAAAATATATCTTTTGACTGCACACTATACGGCGGCACCCACAACAAAATGTTCGTCCTGGCTCATTCTTTCTTCTAATCTTCCTTTGGATTTTGGATAATTAGTTTTTTCCACCTCAACTTGCACATAAAATCACTGTAATGGCCGATTTTAGAAGTAACTTAATTTTAGGAGGGACCTTTTTACTCGCCGCTAAATTTACGCAATTTAGGCGTTTGACAAGTCTAAATTCTTTTTTTTCTGGTTAAAATGACACACAAGGAATAGCGTTTAAGCCGCTAAAGCTAAGTTGAGTTGACCGGCTAAATTTAGGATTTTTAGAAACGTCAAATTCAAATTTAATCATGTCATTTGAATTTGACAGATAGCGTAGAATAGCAAAATCGCTTTTAAGAGGTTTAGCAATATTAGGAGCTTTAGGTGGTCAGCCAGAATCGAGTCCAGTGAGTTAATGAGTGTTTCGCGGGCCAGGTGCACGGGTTCAACACGCAGGGCGAGAACATAGCAGACAATGGCGGCTTGCGAGCTGCACTGCGCGCTTACTCGTTGCACGCGGGGCGAAGAGCGAACGCCAACCGAGCCATGTTGCCCGCGCTGCCTTATTCCCACACGCAGCTGTTCTTCCTCGGCTTCGCGCAGGTATGAGCGAGATAGTAGAAATGTGTACCATAATCTGGTATTTTGATGGTGACCTTTGAGTATTAAACCAACAGGAGACGTCACGCGCACTAGTGCAAAAAAAGTCTGCCAATTTCTGCGCGAGGGACGACGAATACAAATAATGTTAAAACAAACGCATTTTTTGACAAAAAAAATAAAACACTAGCTTGAACTAGATGCACACAAATACATTCACCAATCCAAGCACTCCGTGAACTCAAAAAAACTAGTTGTACTTATATAACGTATGCGTGTTGACCGACACTTTTTTTTGGCAGAGGGGAAAGCCTGTCAGTGGCGTCTCCGGTTGGTTTAATACTCAAAGATGGTGACACGGATGATTTGTTAGATTAAAGAAACGGTTTTTTCGAAATTTCAATAATTTATAATAACGATAAACTCACGCCTTTTATCTCCGAGGGGGTAGGAGGTATTTCTGGATATAAGTACCCACTTTTCACGAGATACTTTGAACTAAACGTAAACGGATCGGGTCTGTTACACATTCTTCAGAATTAATTCTGGGTCTCACGATGTTTTCCTTCAACGTCGAGCTAGTGATGAATATGTACCTACGTAAGTTTTGAAAAAGTCATTGGTACACGCCAGGTACATTTTCTAAACTACGATTACCTATTCTGAATTTGCCGTATACTACGTAGTGTATTGCACACAAGCCGTTCATTGACTTTGTATTTTGCGAGTATACGCTAAAGCCTAAAACTGAAGAATGTTTTTTTACCAGTCACAATGTACAGATTGATAAATCGCTAAGAAACTGACGTATTATCATATTTTATCAGGGATTCAAAAGAGGAAAGATTTGTATTTTTGTATGTTTGTGACTTTGTAACGAATAAACTCAAAAACCACTGGACTGATTTTAAAAATTCTTTCACCTATTGAAAGCTAGAATGTACCTGAGTATTTTATTCCCTATATATAGCTATATTTTATTCCCGTATTCTCACAGTGCAAAGCCGCTATATTATGATAGACACATTTAATATGTAGTTAAATAAGTATCTATCCGTCTATCCGACTACCATTATTTAATTTTCCTAGATATGGTGCGGCAACTCAACAGTCGGCGCTCTCAAGTCCAAAATGGTGGAGGGAGTCCACAGCCCCAACAAAATCCGAGTTATAGGAACCCTGAGTAACTCCAAGGAGTTTGCAGAAGCCTGGAAATGCCCCAGTGGATCGCCAATGAACCCTGAACACAAGTGCGTGTTATGGTGACCGTGCCATTGTGATCGTAGCTATAAGTGAACCAAAGACGTTATTGTAGGTTACCACAAGTTACCGATTAGATTAAGGTACTATTGACAAGTTTCGACTGATGAAGAATTCTCGATTTAAAAAGGTTTTGCTACCCCTTAGCGTTAAGCAATCAAAAGAAATTTCTGTCGCGATAACGTCTTATAAATCGATGAACGACGGCTGCACGCACGAAAAAGTGTCAACTGCAAGCGAGAGCGCGGAACAAGCGATAGAGAGGCACGATCGGCCTAAGCTCGGCTTGTGATGCATCTATATCTCTTCTACTCCAGTATGCAATCTTTTATCAGTGTTTCCTTAAGACGACATTATCACGTAAAATTATCTTTACAGACAACAATTTTATTTTTCATTCCGTAGTGATGACATGAAAGAAACACTTTTTTTGTAATAGTCATTGTCACTATGAGTGAGGACTTCATCGGCTTGGGTTGCCTCAACACAATTGGTGGGTATAGAAAAGATAGATACTCGCAAAAGTTAGAACTTTGGTTGATAGTACAATGTAGTTTTATACTAGTGACGTAGCCATAGTGAGTGAATTCACAAAAGAAGAAAAACAGCGATCAAATTTTTTTTTCTACATGTTGATTGGAGATTTTATATTTTTGTATCGGCAATATATTTTTTATTTTAGGTTAAGATTAAGACTTCAACTAGTCTTCTGATGATGTTACTGTATTTACAGTTTGTGTTATTGACGATGAACAAAAATGTGGTATTATGCTTAAAATATACGTACAAATTAAATGAGATATTTCAAAATTGAATGGATCTTGGGCTGTGCATTCGTAATTTAAAATAACGAATATTTTTATTTACCAACAGTCTTTTAAAAATTTTTTTACAAAGAAAAATAACATGGATTTACCATATTTACAGATAAAAAGTGTCCTCCAAAGAGGAACCATGTGGCACAGTGCCCAGAAGACTGACCACATAAATATTTTGAAACATACTATCCCATTTTGAAATATCTCCTTTGTACTCTGTTTGTGATAAGTTTCAAACATTAAAAATGTTAAATAAAATCATTTCAGCATAAGTTTAGTGCTTTGATTTGAGGAGAAAAATGACAAACTATTTATTACAAAATAAAAATATACAATTGACCAACCAAGTTTTATTTCTTTCGTATATACTGGAACTTGTACACGGGCGCTGAGACCGTGGTGCCCCGTTGTACGCGTTTGGGTTTCATAATTTTGGCCGCCTTGTCCTGAAGATGCCTCTTCAGCTCCATTTTCTGCTGGACCACAGTCAGCTGTTTCTCTCTCTCTATTCTTGTTGCTATTTCTTTGTATGTCTTATCTTTTTTCTTCTTCATCGATACTGCTGTCTGTCAAAGTCATTATCAATTGTTAACTATGTTTTAAAATCATCATACTTTTAACTTACTGAAACTAAAATTATTTACAAAGAAAAAATGACTTTTTTATTATATTGTTGTAGATAAAGTAATGATGAACGCCAAATTTGATAAATAGTATCTTATGGCATATTTATCAAACAATATTTAATATAACTATTTATTGTAATTATACATTGATTATTAGGATCTATATAACTAAGCTTATGCTTAAGAGTTTTATCCGGCGACCTGTATCTCTTTCCCTTATGGTTATGTTCTAAAAGTAATTACTATAGAATAGTAGTCATTTCATTCCTACACTACACATAATACAAATATAATTTTCGCAACACCCAACTAAGAATACAATAAGTATAATACTATATAATGGTTTTAACTTATAAACAAATTGACTGTTTCTATTCATTTTTAGAGTATAAAATGAATTTTGTTTTTGGCTAATTGTAAAATGAGTTACGAACCTCTTCATCAATATCAGGCAATGTGATCTTGTTCAGAGCCGACAGTCTTGGTCTGTTGGATTTCCTGCCAAGCAACAATGGGTGAGTGTCCAGTCTCTTGGCTAGATCAAAGTTCTTCTCTTCGCCTTCATCAACAAAGAACACATGGTTGTTAGGTGTTGAGTCCGCTACATCTGTCATGTGCAGCTGAGACTGAAAACAGGTGATGATTTCAGATAATCTGTATCTTTGTCTATATTTATTTAAGTTAGGTTAAAAAAATTATTTGTTGATTTCACAAATTAGAAAAACAGTTTTTTGAGTCTGGGGCATTGTACACAGCACTACTGCATTGAACCAGCAACAAGTTTAGAGTGCCTTGTTATTTAGTGACCTAAGTGTACTTTTTGAACCTATACTACAGAAAATAAGATTTTTAGACTTTGACTTATGCAAATAATTATTAATGTCAAGTGTTTCTAGCCCACTTACATCCGAAGACTAAAAAGATGAGAAGTCACAGATCTCAGTAAATAAAAATGCTACATATAATGAAGAGAGGTTTCCAGTGGGGAGCTGCATCTGAACGTCACCAAACAATACAACACATTCGCTTATAGTTGAAGAACTGATTGCAGATATAAAATTATAAAAAAAAAAAAAAAGTGTTTTAATTATGCATCTTCCTTTTGTTATTGTACATATTGATCTTTCAAATTTTTAGAATTTGTTTAAATTTTTGGTATTAGTTCTATTGGTAGATGATTTATTACAGAAGGAATCTGAATTTTTGCATAAAATCTCGTAATCAAAATACCTGTAATCTATTAATGCGTCTCGTCTCAATAGTCCGTTTCATGTTGATGTACTTGATGTCTTGTGTCTGCATCAGCTTGATCTGTTCCGGGGTATGATCATCTTCTTTCTCTAATTCATGGTGCACCTAAAAAGTAAAAATATATGCATTGTAAGAATTTTATTAAATTTTAAGGTTATGTTGGTTACGAAGTGCATCCTTGATGGAATTGTATTATGTTATAATTCGATATAATTGCGTATTCAAACGTTAACAGCATAAGGGCTGATTTTAATAAACATTTCTCTTTATAATGGGATTAGAAAGCGTAAACTTCATGATTATAACCAGCAAAGTAAAGTTTTTTTACCCCTCCTTTCACTCTAGAATTGACCATATGGAAGTAGAACTCATCAGGGTTTTTGTCCAGCGTCCTTTTACGCAGCAGCTTCAAAGTCTGGCCTTTTTCATGGTAGTCGTCTGCTCGTTTCTTGTAGTCTTTCTTCTTCTCGAGAAGACCCAAGTGTTTCCTCGATTCCGGCTGGTGTCTCTCCTTGTGGGTCTTTTGGTTGGCCTTAGCGGCCTTTTTCCATGAAGACATTTTATTATTCAAAACTTCTAACGGGCGGTTTGGAGAAAATTCACGAGAAATAAAAAGTTATCAATTGATTTAAGTAACTGGCCAGAATTGAGGTTAACAAGTTTTGATTTTGACATTGACAACTGTCAATGTCATATTTTTTTTTAATGGGCATAGGCCACATTATCATCAGTCAAACTTGATGAAATTAAAATTCGTTTCATCTAAAACTTGACTGGGTTTCAGTGATTTACAAGGTCCATAACATAATGCTATCTATCTTAAAATCTAGATAACAAAGAAAATAACGGTAGGTATGGATATAAGAGAAGTAACTGGTAACAAACACGCATATATGAACGGTATTTTTTTTTTCTATAATAATTTATTATATTTAATTTACACTACATAATTATATATAATCTTAATAAATACAGCAGTACAAATAAAATATCCATGTGGGTATATCCAGTAATGGAATACCTCTGCCTACCCCCTCGGGGATGAAAGGCGTGAGATTATTTATTTATTTTATTTTTATTACAAACAAAATATGTATAATTGTATATTTTAATAGTTCATATTTCTAGGAGAAACCACAATAGTATTATTATCCATTTCTGGCGACTTCCGTATAGCAATAGGCAGTCGTACTAGTAAGAAAAATAAGATTTCTAAGGCGCTGAACAGTCCGACTCCTAAGAACATGTTGAAAACACCACCCAGGGAAGCTGAAACAAAATTTCTTCTCTTTATCTTAATTTCTTTGAAATAAGATTTATAGTGTAGTAAGAATACTTTTTTAATGTCTAAGAAGTGAGAGACTTTTTTTATTATACAAAATGATTTCCTAATTATTTTTTTGCCAATGATACGGTTTTGTGGCTACCGATTCACCACTTGAATATTTTCCTAAGCGACATTTGCAGGATGTCCCATATTGTTTATATACAAATAAAATAGGTACTTAATCGTGAGGAAACCTGCAGGTCCCAGAATTAATTCTGGGGGCATGTGTAACAAACCTGGTCCAGCGATGGGCTCACTACCTTTCACGTTAAGGGGTCCAAAGAATATAATCGCGAAACATGGGTTCTTCCAGAACTTGAATAAGTCTGCCTACCCCTTCGGGGATAAAAGACGAGATATTATTTATTTATAATATTACTTACAAAGTAAAGTAAGCAAGGTTTCCGTAGAAATACGCTCGTACTGTTTGGATCTAGTTATTTTGATGTGAATGTGCAGCACCATCGAGGTTGTACTATTTAGCCGGGCGCTGGAAATTACAGTTAATTCTTTATTGTACACCAAGAATAAATATTATGTGACGATATTTATTGTATGATGTGTTAAGACACATGAAAAGACAATCCAAATAAATTTTCATTTAGTTTTATTTTCATTTAAGTACTATACAATTTAGTTAGGGGGATGAATTTATTCAAGTAATTTCAGTAAAAGAAATGCTCACGCCTGTATCGGCAAATGTTCTTTCCTAGATATATCGACTTTTCACTAGTATATTTTTTGGAGGAATTCTGGCTTCTTGCTCGCTTACGCTCAGCTCAGGTATATAGATACGAGTATATTTTAAAAAGAACCCATATGTAAAAGAGTAAGCTGTAAGTTGACTGTGAAAGTTTTATTATATAATTATTATTCATGGTGTACTTCAATTACTAAAAAGATAAGTAGATGGGTTTTGTAATTATGAATTTAAAAATATTTTTACTCTAAAAATTGCGTTTTTAGAGGATATACAACTATGCATACAAACTTAAAATGTAAGACTTTATCTGTATAAAAAAAATCATCGAAGTCACTGTAGCCATTTCCGAGATACCTGATCTGTACTCTGTGCTGATATATAAATACATACATACAAGAATTACTCGTTTAAAGTATCTAATACTTACTAAAACGGATCCACACTATCACTGACAGCGTCTAGGGAACTTGATTCTATAGCTAAATCGCTATTAAATTTCTTGCAAGCCGGTAAACATTCGCATGCGTCCTCTACTGCAAACAATAACGTTATTTACATTATTTAAAATCAAATACAAAACGTAAGAATCATACTAACATTACAAACGCGAAAGTTAAGATGGATTTACCTTTTACCCAAAAACTACTGAACGGCTTTTGGTGCATTTGCTATGGCTTTCAATAAGTGAACTTATAATAATAATAATAATGTTTTTTATTTCAGGCATAAAGCACCCAAAGTACAATAGTACAGTTGTACAAAAAAATACAAAATTAGAAAATAATAATAAATCAAAATTACATAAATTAAATAACAGACTTTACTTTCTTACAACTTATTTTCTATTTGGACCCAAGTGTAAGATAAACATACATGCTAGAACTTCTCAATAAATAAATAATAAGCCAACAGTTAAATATACTTACTGTCTTTCCATTTCATAAGGCAAGAAATGCGTGAAACGGAACACGGCGGCGGCACGTTAATTTCATTGGCATGAACTATTCGAAGCGGATCGGAGCACCCGCAGGAGCGCTCTCCGCAATTTATCTATAAGAAAAAACCAACCAAATTAATTATAAAAAGACGGATTCGCAAATAAAGGTTTCTGTAACAACCTACCAACCTCCAACAAAAACACGTTACTTGTAAGGGGGCATTTCAATTGTCTACCTATTCCTGTTCATGAGATATAGCGTCATGGCCCAGGAATTTGAAGGAAAAGCGTCCTGATAGACAGACGGAGGGACAGCGGAGGCTTAGTGATTGGGTACTATTGGCACTCCTTGGGTACGTAGGTACTATCCGTTAAAGTTCTGCCTGATACACCTAAGTGTCATTTTTACGAGCAGCTATCTTTTCCCACCCTGTAGCTACAATGTGTCATTGTTACTATAAGAGAGGGTCTTGTAGTAACAATGATGTAGGGACACAGTCATGCAAAGTCAGCGCGTATGCGACGCCGCTGAGTTGGCAGTACATGTAGAGACGCGCCAGTTGTTCCCTATACCGCGCTCTCTCCACTCGTCTATACCGTGAACCTATTAAAGGACATAGTTTAACCATAAACCTGCGTATTAATTCATAACCAGTCACCCAGCTCTTATACGGGACCAAGTAACCCGTAAACTGGTGACCCCAAGTGCATTTTTGAACTCTTTTTTATTCCGGGAACAACTCGCCCGCGGAATCCCGCGCGTGTTCCGCGTGGCTAGACCAAGGGAGAGAACGCCACGCGACTTTTAAGTGGCCGTTAACGTTTTAGTTTTAGTACCACTGTACACTTAGTTATCTGTGAATATGGCTCAACCACCACCACAAACGATGTTGGCAGCTATATCGATTGGGAGTCGCATAGCTGAGTTTTGGACGGATCAGCCAAGGGCTTGGTTTGTGCACGCCGAAGCTACTCTATTACCGCAAAAAGCTAGCGATGATGTTAATTACAATATTATATTGTCCAAGATGGGAAAAGAAACCATTATGCAAATAACAGACCTTGTTACCGAGCCACCAGAGACTGGGAAATATACAGCGCTGAAAACCAGACTGCTACAGCTGTACGAGGAGTCGGAGAACAGCCAGATCCAGAAATTGATAGGAGAGATGGAGCTGGGTGAGCAGAAGCCTAGTCAACTGTTAAGGCGTATGCAGGAATTGGCAAGAGGGAAGGTGCCAGATGTCACATTAAATATTTTGTGGCAAAATTTATTGCCAACCTGGGTCTGAGGCGTGTTGACGGTGGTCGACCAAAAGGATTTAAGTACTTTAGCACAAGTGGCCGACAATATCTTAGAGAACAGTCGGAGCGCGCAGGTTGACGTAGTGAAGGCGTCCACCTCTGCCGCAGCCGGGGGGACGTCAACGACACCCGCTATCTCCACAGACGCTGCGATGATAGTGGCAGAAATCGCGAAGCTGAACGTCAGGATGATGGAGCTGGAGAGGTCCCGCCCGCGGCACAGGAGCGTTGGAAACAGGAAACGGTCATCGTCCAGGGGAAGGAGTAGCTCACGTAGGGCAAACAGTTCTCGCAGGACGAGGGACAGTCCAGATTGGCTCTGTCATTTCCATTACCGCTTCGGGGAACGCGCCACCAAGTGTGAAGAGCCGTGTGCCTGGAAGAAGCAAAAAAACTAGACGGAGTGCAGACAGAGGCGGATGTCTGTACCATTCAGCCTTCTCCCCGCCTTTGTGTGATAGACCGGCGAGGAAAGATACGTTTTTTGGTAGACACAGGAGCTAACATATCGGTGCTTCCTAAAACTTTCAAGTGCGATACTAGTGTGTCAAACTATAAGTTGTACGCAGCTAATGGTTCAGAAATAAAAACTTTTGGTGTTAAGACATTGGAAATGGACTTAGGATTACGTAGAAGATTTAAGTGGACATTTGTAGTAGCGTCAGTGAACCAGCCAATCCTAGGTGCAGACTTTTTAATTAATTTTGGGCTGCTAGTGGACATGCGTGCAAAAAAGTAGTAGATAGAGTGACCAACTTAGACATTGTGGCATCTATAGCGCAGAGTAGCGAAGTGACTATAAAGACAGTTGATGATAATCATCCTTTTAGTGAACTTTTATCACAGTACCCAGAAATTACTAAGCCGATATCATTTCGGGAAAGTGCTCGTCACACAGTTTTTCACCATATAGAAACGCAAGGGCCTCCAGTGTATGCCCGTGCACGACCACTGCCGCCTGACCGTTACAAAAAAGTGAAGGCGGAGTTCGTGACCATGCAGGAGATGGGGATATGCAGACCGTCCAAGAGCGCCTGGGCTAGTCCGCTCCACGTAGTACCAAAGAAGAATGGTGATATTAGACCTTGTGGTGACTACAGGCGGCTGAATGCAATCACCAAGCCAGACAGGTATCCCATACCACGCCTGCATGACTTCACCTACCTCCTGTCCGGTAAGACAGTTTTTTCTCGACTAGATGTTAATAGGGCTTACCACTACATCCCCGTGGCTCCGGAGGACGTGGAAAAAACCGCTATTATAACACCCTTCGGGCTATTTGAATTTCCCCGTATGTGTTTTGGCCTAAGAAATGCTGCACAAACATTTCAGAGATTTATGAATCACACTGTTTTTACAGGCCTAGATTTCTTATTTTCGTATATAGATGACGTAATAATAGCGAGTACGAATATGGAACAACATAAAGATCATCTACGTCAGGTTTTTGAAAGATTCTCTGAGTACGGGATAACGGTCAACATAGCAAAATGTGCATTTGGCCAAGAGAAAGTAGAATTTTTGGGACATGAGGTTTCTACAGCTGGTATACGACCTTTAGATGAGAAAATTAGCGCTATTCAGAATTTTCCGAAGCCGGAAACGGTTGAAGAGTTAAGGAGATTTTTAGGAATGGTTAACTTTTACCGGTCACACATTCCAGAAGCGATAAGAAGTCAGGCAGTCCTAAACACTTACCTACACGGAGCTAAGAAAAAAGATAAGACGCCCGTGCAGTGGACACCGGATGCTGAGCAAGCATTCGCGGATTGCAAAACAAGTTTAGGTCGCGCCGTCACGTTAGCTTACCCATGCCTAGAAGCTACGTTAGCACTTATGACCGACGCGTCAAATACCAGCGTAGGGGCAGTATTACAACAGCGGAATAAGGGGAATTGGCAACCGTTAGGTTATTTTTCGAAAAAGTTAACAGATGCTCAAAGGAAGTACTCTACTTATGACAGAGAGCTACTAGCTATCTACATGGCGATCCAACATTTTCGGAATATGATAGAAGGTCGCCCGATAACTGTGTATAGCGATCACAAGCCTTTAATGTATGCATTTACGAAGGTAAATCCTGAGAAAGAATCTCCGAGACGCACTAGGTACCTAACTGTCATCAGTGAGTACACGACCGATATTCGTCATATTAAAGGTTGCGACAACACTGTAGCTGACGCGTTATCGCGCGTAGAAACAATATACTGTCCCACGGCTATAGATTATGCGAAGTTAGCAGAAGCTCAAGCGAAAGATGAGTACTTGAACGGAAAGAATTATGGTAGTCACGTGATTCTGAGAAAGATAGATGTACCATTATGTGGGAAAACTATTATTTGTGATATGGCAACTAAAACAGCTCGACCATATTTACCGAAAGAATTTCGCAAACTCGCTTTTGAATCCGTACATAATCTCAGTCATCCCGGAATTAGAGCAACGAAACGGTTGATGACGGACAAGTTTTTTTGGCCTGGCATGAAAAAAGAGATTGGTATGTGGGCTAAGGCTTGTGTTCATTGTCAGAGGTCTAAGGTGAATAGGCATACCACGTCGGAACTAGGGTCGTTCCCAGAATGTAAGAGATTTGAGCATTTGCATATAGATATTGTAGGCCCATTGCCTACCACGTCAGAAGGATACAGATACCTACTAACCATGATCGATAGAGTCACTCGTTGGCCGGAGGCGTTCCCGACAAAGGACATCACGGCAGAGACCATAGCTAGGTTAGTGTACGAAGGATGGATAGTAAGATTCGGGTGTCCGGTCCGACTAACTTCGGACCTGGGACGCCAGTTTGAAAGCCAGCTTTTTGGAGAGCTGACGAAGTTGTTGGGGATCTACAAGCTACGTACGACACCTTATCATCCGCAGGCAAACGGTGCTATAGAACGATGGCATCGGTCGTTGAAAGTTGCATTAACCGCGAGACTGAACGCTAGTGCGAGTTCGTGGGTTACCGAGTTACCGACGGTGTTATTAGGCCTGCGGGCCGCAGTGCGAAGTGATAACAGTGTCAGTGCCGCAGAAATGACTTACGGTTCCGTTTTACGATTGCCAGCAGACTTTTATGATATGAACAGTGCGAGAAGTGACGCGTGTTTAGATATAGAGAAAATAAGGGAAACAATTAATAGTTATAAGCCAGTAGTTAAGTCGCATCATAACAAACGGACTCTTTTTGTTCATCCCGATCTTTGTAAATCCGAGTTCGTTTTTCTCAGAAACGACGCCGTACGTAAGCCCTTACAGCCTACGTACGACGGGCCTTATCGCGTGTTACATAGAGGCCCCAAAGTTTATTTGTTGCAACTGCCGAGTCGGCAGGTACGCGTGTCAGTAGACCGGTTGAAACCAGCGTATTATGTATCGTTGGAGGAACATACGACTAATTTCGAGAATAGAATAGAATAGAATAATTTTTATTTCGAACCATGGGATGTTCATATAAATGGTTAGTAATACACAAAGGAAATAAATAGGTTAGTACTTACACATAATTACAATTTAATGATACTTATTTACGATTTGGGGCAAGATGGACAGTCACCCAGTGCTTAACTATGGGACTATCCATCCTGTCCCTTATAACACATAAGAGGCTATTGGCGCTGCCACGAGTACCGTGCATCAGGGAGGCAGTGATAGCCCGGACGGTTAAAGAGCCGGCCGAAAATCAGTGAGGCTCGGGTTCGAATCCTGGCATGTACCAATGAGTTTTTCAAAAACTTACGTACATATTTATCACTAGCTCGACGGTGAAGGAAAACATCGTGAGGAAACCCGCAGGTCTCAGAATTAATTCTGAGACATGTGTAAACAGACCCGGTCCGGCGATGGGCTCACCACCTATCACGTTTAGGGGTCCAATATATCTCGTGAAATGTGGGTATATCCAGTAATGGAATACCTCTGCCTACCCCCTCGGGGATAAAAAAGGCGTGAGATTATATAATAATTTTTATTTCGAACCATGGGATGTTCATATAAATGGTTAGTAATACACAAAGGAAATAAATAGGTTAGTACTTACACATAATTACAATTTAATGATACTTATTTACGATTTGGGGCAAGATGGACAGTCACCCAGTGCTTAACTATGGGACTATCCATCCTGTCCCTTATAACACATAAGAGGCTATTGGCGCTGCCACGAGTACCGTGCATCAGGGAGGCAACTTTTTTCCTGATCAACGCATAGAAGTCGTCAACGTGCACCTCAGCAAACATCGTTGATGCACTGCAGTATCGCGGCAGCCCCAACAGCATCCTAAATCCATTATTATATTGGACTCGCAAGGCGCTGACAGCTTTCTGTGTATAGTTGACCCACAGGTTACAGGTATAAAATGATTGGCAAAAGGCCTTAAACAAGGTAATTTTGACTGCACTGGAACAGCGTGTAAACCTGCGGGCAAGCATATTGCACCTTACTGCCAACGCCCTGCGTTCCCTTTCCACGTCCATGCTATCACACAGATCCTCAGTAATATAATGGCCCAAGTATTTGAAATGGGTGACACTGCTTAATACAAGTCCATTTAGTGTCACCGGCGGTACACAAGAAAGGCTCCTATGTCCCGCCCGAAATACCAACAGCTCGCTTTTTCTCACATTATATTTGAGGCCGTGCGACAGCGCATAACTTTCACAAACTTTCAGAAGCTTTCTGAGTGCACTGACCGATGGACTCAGCAGGACCATGTCATCCGCATAACTTATATTATTGAGCATGGTTCCATCAATAGAGCATCCAACCATGGTGCTGCTGAGCCCAGCGATCAGCTGGTTGACATAAATATTAAAAAGCGCGGGCGAGGTAAGTCCCCCCTGCCTCACACCGCATTCCAGTCTATATGCTTCCGAGAGTTGGTCAATCCATTTGACAGCATTGGTTTGGTTGGAATACCAATATCTAAAGATATTAATAAGCTCTCTTGGCAAGTCCAGCGCACTCAGTTTCGACCATAAGATTTTATAATCCACTAGGTCAAATGCCCTGGACAGGTCGAGAAAAACAGCATATACAGGTGTTTTCCTATCAACATAGTACCTAACGGTCTGCTTAAGCGTCAAAATTGCGCTTTCTGTTGAAAGTCCTGTTCTAAAACCGAACTGCGCATCATGCAGGTTGAGTTTGCTTCGAATTTGACGCTCCAGCAGACCGTCTAGCACCTTCGCTACAATTGTCGCGAGGGATATGGGCCTATAGTTGCACTTGTCACTCGCATCTCCCGTTTTATTTTTAATTATGGGAACAACAATGGTTTTCATTAATTTATCTGGGCGATACGAATGACGAATACAAAATGTGTAGAGCATAGCGAGCACTCTGGGCAGGTGTGCGCCGGCGTATAGCAGGTGTTCGATGCTGAGCCCATCGTGGCCCGGAGACTTGCCCCGCGTCATATTCCTTATGACTGTAGCCACATCCTTGGCGGTGACGAGTAAGGGCGACTCCACAACGCATTTCTCAGCATCGACCACCTGCTCACTTCTGTCTTTCAGCGGTGATAACACCTGAAACTGCTGCTTAAACAGGTTCGCTATTCCTATAGGGTCACTTACACCCTCCACACTCACGGGGACACTCGACCGAGGATTCAGTTTGTTAGTCTTTTTCCAGAAGTGTTTAAACTTCTTTTCTTTATGTAATGTCGCTATAATGTCCATACGAATTTTATCTTCATTTTTCTGACAATATTTCAGTTTGTTTTTGAAAATCTTTTTAGTTTCATACATATCCCTATATATTTGCCCACTAGACGGCCTTCCACAGGTATCCCAAATCTGAAACCTAAGCCGAGCCTCCCCGTGAGCCTCCCTAACGTACTTATTCCAACCTGTAACATAGTGTTTATTTTTACGAGCTTTATAATTGTAACTGTCATTAGATGCTTCGGTTAAACAGGAAATAATTCCGTCATACAGATTATCTATAACATATTTATGCTCCGGAATATTACACATCTTGTCACAGCAGTGTCTAAATTCAGCCGGAAAATTTATTTCCCGAAGCTTTTCCGTACATAGTTCATAGTATTTATCAATTTGTGTTTCATCCCTATCCCCCCAAATAATTTTATTACACAAGTTATTGCATACAAACATCTTTGGCTTAATGACATTGAGATTACATTTTATTACAAGAGGGAAATGATCGGACCAGTAGACATCATATAAGACTGCCACACTCACCACAGCAGGCCGCGCGGCCTCAGTCACCACACAGTGGTCTAGCCAGCTCTTGGTACCGTGAGCCTCACTGATGTACGTGTAGGGTTCAGGATTACTGTTTCTTAATTGGATGTAATCAACACAACACCATGTATGTTCGTGACAAAAATCAAGCAATTCCTTACCGAATGGCCTGCTGGGATGTGCGTTGAAGTCACCCAAAACATACACCGACTCCACATCGTAAGTTTCAACAGTTGCTGCAATTGCACTTAAGCAATGTGTAAATTCCACTATATTTTTGGTTTCATCGACTGGCATATACACACAAAATATTAAAATTTGCCGATTCAGGACATTCAGTTTAATAGCACAAATTCGGTCGCACTTACACTCGATTACCGAAACTGATTGATAAACACTATGCCTCCACAGAATTGCTACTCCTCCAAAAGGTCTTCCGCTCAACAACCCGGCAGACGTGTCCACTGCCGATTTTCCAGTGTAACTGAAGTCCTTGCTCACATCCCCGAGAGTAGGTATTTCGTTAGGCAGCAGCCAGGTTTCTTGAAGCGCTATTATATCCGCTTGTTTGCAGAGCGACCTGACACATTCTAGAGACCGTTTTATATTTTTACAATTAAACGTTATGAAATTACTATTTATGTTAACACTTGGATCCATATTATGTTAATTTTAATTTTGTAGGTGTCTTTTATCACGGAAGCATTTCTAGGCAGCTGAAAAATTTACAAATTGTCGAAAGGCAACACCTTCTGGCCACAGGTTTTCGTCCATGAATGTGGCTAGTTTGTGTCTTGGAATCAAAAATTTATAGCCAGCGTAGCCTTTTTGCTTTTTCATATTTATTTTCTCGGGAGAAACAGCAATACTTGTTTTCTGTAAAATATACTCGGCTATATCACCAGCGGATGTATTTATATTCACATTGTAAATATAGAACGGGACTCTTACATCTGCGGCTTTAAATTTACAGGCGGAGTCAGATTTCGCCTTTCCCTTGCTCCCAGTAAAACGGTTTTTTAGTCTTTTTCTCTGTACTGTAATCCATTGCTCATCCTTTATCAAACTCTTATCATTCCATTCTCCTTTTTCTGACACTATCTCCGCAAAAGACTTGCTGTTCGCAGTATGAAAACCATCACCGATTACTTCCGCATTCTTATTAGACTCCGTTATTGTGCACTTGTCAATCGTTTCCTGCACGTGTAAGCGGGCCTCATTACCACGGCTCCCAGTCTGTTTAGTCGGCGGCATGCAGTTTGCTGACGGAACCTCGGTATGGGCCTCCACGCGCTCTGCTGTTACTGTGCAACCTGTTTCACCACTCGCACCGGTATGTCGCAGGACGGACATATGATTGGGAATAGCAAGCCGGCAACGCCGTTATCGAAATTAGACCAATGTACTTCTCAGAAAAATGGTATGACCAAAATAAGTTCCAAAAAAGTAGACCAGCCTGTGCGGACGTCTAGAAGTGGCAGGGTAATTAAACCATCAGTACGTTTTGCTGATACATGCGAAGTTATATGTTTTTAGAAGATTAAGTATTTTAGGTAAAACACAGCTGTGTTAGATTTAAGGTAGCTTGAACTATGTAAGAATAGTATTATATCATAACATTCATAGTAGAACTAAGTATAAAGACCCTTGTATAATAGGCATTTTAAGTAGATTGGATTGTAAGCCGAAGTATGAGTAATTAGTTGTGTACGGTCCTTTATAATATTTGTTGGTCTATGTAGTTGAACATACAGTAGGTCACACGAGTTAAGCGTAAGCAAAGTGAATAGGTAACAGCGACATTGGGCAATATTTTTTTTTTTGCTTTTTGCAATTATTTTTATTAGTAGGTAAATCGGACAGCCGAGTTTTTGTAATGCTGACTGTTAAGTTAAGTTCTTTATATAGTGGGTTCGTGTCACGATTAGGTAAAATATAGTTTGGAAGTCCGTGCAGTAGTTGTATTTGTCGATTTCAAGTTAATTTTTTTGTTAAAATGGGTAATAACCAGAGTCGCGGAGATATCATCCTGGCGCAATCGGCTCATAAACAAGAAGCCGTGGAGGAGAAGATCAAGAACCTAGGGTTCCTGATGGTAGGCATTGCTGTCCTGTGTACAGTGCTGGTGTTATGTGCCGTATGGTATCGGTGCAAGACTTCCTTGCGGAGCTGGTTACGCTCGCAAGTGAATAAGGCCTCCTCTCTGATGATAGGTGGAGACACTCCGCTGCCTGCTACAGTGCCGCAAAACACACACGCTTACGCCTGAAAAAGGGTGCGTGTGCGAAGGCAGTGACGTGAGTTAGTGTTTTAGTTAATGAAGAATGTAATGCCAGTGTATTCCCATGTTTTACAAAGTTCTCACTCTGTTACCTACTCACTTCCTATAGAATTAAGTTCAAAAAGGTACACCATCTATGATATAAGTCTGTTAAGAAAGTTTTGGTTTGTGTAAAAAATTACATACTTATGTGTTAAAATTGTAAATGTGAAGTCCTCTTTAAATCGTGGACTCGTATACGTACGATGGGTGGACGCGCTTATCGTAGGTGTCGAGTTTCAGTTACCAAGTAGTCGCGCTGGGGCGCTGCGTCGCCGCGCGCGTCAGCAAATTCTTATGTAGTAGGGTTGTGACTTAAGTGTTTTGTAATTTGGTATTGTAAAAGTTTTGAAAATTTTTGTAATTTTTGGAGATTGAGGGGGAGTGATGTAGGGACACAGTCATGCAAAGTCAGCGCGTATGCGACGCCGCTGAGTTGGCAGTACATGTAGAGACGCGCCAGTTGTTCCCTATACCGCGCTCTCTCCACTCGTCTATACCGTGAACCTATTAAAGGACATAGTTTAACCATAAACCTGCGTATTAATTCATAACCAGTCACCCAGCTCTTATACGGGACCAAGTAACCCGTAAAATGACAATTACAAAAAAGGGTCTCTTTCATGTTTATGACCATCTCGGGTCGATAAAAATTAGAATAGAAAAAAAAAACGGTTTCACTGGCTTCTGGTTGTTTAACTCTAAAGCGCGCTTAACATTCTCACGAGATTCTTGCGAGAACGCGAGAAAGCCGCGAGAAGTAAGAGTGTTCAGCCGATTTTCGAGTGCAGAGCGCGCTTTATAAGGGGCCGGGTAATATAAAAACTTCAGCTTTCAAGCGACAATTCTTCCAAACATATCAGGCTTAGGGTTTGTCGATAGTGTTTACGGCACTAATAAAACTCACCAAGCACATCTTCCTGCTGTAGGCCACGTCGGACACGCAGGTCCCACCGACGATGTTTTCGGTATTCCGATCGCGCACGGCCGTGAACATGATATGAGCGTAGAACTGGTTGCCAGGCGCCAGCGCAGTCGGCAACGCCTCGACTTCGCCGCGGTACCGCGTGAAGAACTCGATGCATGTCTTACAATAGGTATAATAAAAAAGGTCTATTATTTTTAGATTCTCAGTTTTTTTTTGGTGGTTTAATTTTTTGTAAAAAATGGGTTGTCCGTAAAGTCGGTTTACGGATGATAATTTTACGTGATAACGTCAAAAGAAAACATTTATGAAGATCGTGCATCTCTTTCACTGGTTTCACTCTCTCGCTGCTCGGCTCAGGCGGAACGTGACAATGAGTCATGCTTTTTCGTGGGTGCAGCCGGCGTTCATTGATTTATAAGACGTTATCACGTCAATAATAATCAGACCGCGATAGCAGTATCCATCTCACAATTATAGTAAGTACCTATTAAGTATGATATGACACACAAGGCTCTGTGCTGTTGGCGTAGTTCAGCCCGAAGCATGCCTTTCAAGTCCATAAACCAATGTCCCAGAGCTACGAAAATGTACCTCAGCTCCTGGTGGGTAGTAGGTACCTACTATTCTTTATTCTGTGCCTCTAGTTGCCTGTGTTAATATTATTGAAACTGCTGATAGATATTTACCTCGCATGCTTTCACATCGGAGCAGTGGTCGTCACACCGTAGTGCCATCGCCAGCTGTTTGTTCAATCCTTCATAGTTGAATTTTTTTTCTAACCTGAAATTGCAAATCAAACCTTAGATCGACTTCTTCCAGCAGACGTATTCACAGAGACTCGATACCGTTTCCGTTCGATTCGAGTCGAATACTATCGTAAACTAATGTCATATGTGACACCAACTGTCATATCGACGGTCATAAACTCAATTGGCGTAAGGGACAAAGTATAGGTTCTCAGGAGAAGCAAAAAACAAACAAAAAAATCTTTATACCGCTATAACTTTTTAAATTTAATAGTTGAGTGGTGGGCATCTAAGACTTAAATGCTCAAAATTAAGTCTACTTTTATGTTATAATGCTCAAAACTTGCTGAATTTAATAATTACAGAGATAGTGTCCTTTACTCTTGCCTAAATTTGAAAAAATGTCCCTTACCACCATAGCTTATAACTTCTTATAAGTATCAGTTTGGTTGTAAAGGCGGTCATTATCTTTTTATTTTAGAAATAAATGGCTTAAGAAGTACTGTGCTACAAAAAAAATATGTGGATTTACCAAAACAGAGTACTTTTTAATTTGTTTTGTTTTGTTTTTTGTTTGTTTTGAACATCAGAAATAGACTTTCAAATAAAAAAAATACAAAAATTTTTTTTAATGAATACTTACCTATTCTTCAAGTCGAGTTGGATGGATTTATTTAGAACCTAAATAGACAGCTATGTACTCATGAACAAGCATTGACGACAAACTCCAAAGAAGGCATCTCGAAGTCTGTCAGCAAAGCTCTCGTGATTTAAACCAACTAGAAAGGACCCTAAAAGAAGAATAACGCTTTAAAATGTGATTTTGCAAAGAAGTTGGACACTACAAGAAGGACTGTCCTAAGAAGAAACGTGATGAGATACCTTGGGCTAGTACTAACATCACGCTAGTGTTAGTAAATGCGACAGATTGCAGTCTCGATCGAGATGAGTGGTATGTGGACAACTGGGCTGCACACCATGTCACAATGAGAAGCGACCTCTATCAGGATTTTCAACGTTACGACTGCACCGCATACAGTTACGACTGCAGATGGAAAGACGATTGAAACATTAGGAAAAGATGCTATCATGATGAAGACGAAGAAGAGAACTTTCTTGTTGACAAGGCACGTTCCGAAGGCAACGAAAAATATCTTTTTGGTATTGGCAGCAAAAGATGCAAATTTGAACAGTCTGCTTGAGTCACGGAGTACCACGTGTTCTTTTAGGATCGAAGGGAAACTATGCGTGACCGGAAATAGACAGAAGCACGGTGACTTGTATAAGCTGAATTGTAAACCGATTCAACCTACAGAAAGGTGGTTAATGCGGTCGATATTGCAGTCGCGGTTGATACTTTACAGCTTTACCACGAACGTATAGGTCATTAAGACGTCAAGCGCCATGTAAAACAGGTGATCGAGCAGGAACTTGGTCTCAAAACCAAGGACAACGGGAATTTATGCGAAGGATGTGTTTTGGAAACGCACTAGGCTGAGCTTTGGTGTTTGAAAAAAAGCGTCTAGTCCTGGAGAACGCATACATTCAGATGTGTGTGGTAATATTCCTCCAAGTTGCTTGAAGGCACGGAATTTTGTACTTTTCAAGTATGAATTCATACGATACCGCTATGTCTACTTTATGAAAAATAATTCAGAGATACCTGGAATTTTGATTCTGATGTTACGGAATTAAGTGATAACGGTGGCAAATTCGATAATGTGAATGTTCGCAAGGAACTAACAAAGTACGGGGTACAACAACGGCTGATTATGCCGTATACTCCAGATTCGACACAAATACCAGAAGTGACTGAAATGGAAATACCATTGAGAGTCAGAAGCGAATGCGAGACTCCTACATTCGGTGACAATAGAAGCGAGCGAGGATTTACCAGTTGTTAGCGACAACGAAGTTAGGCTGCCTAGAAATGAAGAAATTCACGAGGCTCTTGCTCCTGTTAGCAGTGACGAAGATGAGTTAGAAAGACGCGCACTCTGAGAAGCGTTGTGATGAATCGATTGATTTAGGGGTTGGAGAATGAGGAAGGTGAGATCATAGATCACTTGGCTATACAGGCATGGTATGCTGCTTAGAAATAGATCTCTGCTCAGACTTCCAGTAAAGTTCAACGATTATGTGTCCCAAGTTAGTGGCAACGACTCTTATTTAGAACCTGGAACTTAAAGGGAGGCAATAGCCTGCCCAGATAGTAAATTGTGGACGAAGCTATGCAACGAGAAATAGATTCTCTGAATGAGAATAACACACGGGTTTTGGAAAATCTATCCAAGAATCGGAAAGCGATTACGTGTAAATGTGTTTATAAGGTTAAATTAAACCAAGATATTTAAATAATATATTAATTCAAATCTGTTTCTTGTAGTGTGGGTTGTAGCAGCAGATTTTGGCGACACAATAACTCTTATTGAGTCGCCAAAATCTGCTGACATGGCTAATGCAACGACTACTTTCATAGAAAATAAATCACCAGAATCGTCGGCTTTACGTGATTTCTTTCCGAAGCACTCGTTTGTCAATTTCGTCCGTTTACTTGGTCAAAATGACATCAGTACGTGTAAAGAGAAAGTTTTAAATTAATCATTGTTAGAGTAAATATCAATGTATTGTACAGTTTATGATTTATGTGTATGGTGACAGTGATATTGAAAGAAGGGTGAATGCAGGGAACATGATTAACGGAGCTTTGCACTCCTTTATGAAGAGCCAGAATGTGACAAATAAAGCACGTCTGGCTGTTCATGATGGTGTGTTAGTACCTACGTTGATGTATGGCAGTGAGTGTTGGGTATGGCAGAAGAAGCATGAAAGTAGAATAAATGCAGTCGAAATGCGTTCATTAAGAAGCATTAGTGGAGTAAGATTGATAGATAGAGTGAAAAATAGTGTGATCCGAGAGCGTTGCGGCTTGAAAGATGATATAGTAACTAGGATTGAAAGAGGAATGCTCAGGTGGTTTGGTCACATTGAGCGGATGAATGAAAGTCGTCTAACGAGACAAATATACAAGGGTGTTGTGAATGGGCGAGTCGGTAGAGGACGACCTAGGCGTACCTACATCGACCAGATCGGCGATGTGTTGAAGAAAAGCCAGATAAAGAGTACCCGAAACCGACGAGCATGCATGAGTCGTTTGATGGATGTGGAGGAAGCGCGTGAGATCTGCCAGGTTCGTAGCAAGTGGCGGTCTGTTGTCTCTGCCTACCCCAATGGGAAATAGGCGTGAGATTATGTATGTATGTATGTATGTATGTAAAGGACAATAAAATCAGTCTAATATGACGTAACGTACAAACAGTAATGTAGATGTGGCGTAAGAAGGGCGTAAGGTACTTTTTTATTTATATCAAATGGTGTAAGGGACAGACTGACAACTTTAAGGAACTTATTCCAAAGTTCTTTTCTTTTTTTGGCATATACGATAAAATTTTAAAATTATTTTGAATCAAGTGTCCTTTAAATCAAAACATAACGGTTTATCTTTCGAATATTCAGGGGCGTAAGGGAATTATTAAAAGAGATATCGGAATTTCAAATATACAGAAAAATAGAGTAAAAAAAATGATGTAAGATGGTAAAATAAAAAAAAAATGGTCACTTGTCCCTTACGCCAATTGAGTTTATGACCGTCGATATGTGACATTAGTTTTCAACACCAACATCAGCCCATCTCGATAGATTCGTTTCCGATGTCGATAGATTCGACTCGAATCGAACGGAAACGGTATCGAGTCTCTGTGAATACGTCTGCTGGGTGTGTCAATTACCGAGGCGATGTGTCTCCTGCGAAAGCTAGAAGATCCCTGAGTAACATAGGCTATATTTTATTCCCATATTCCCACGGGAACGGGAACTAGGCAGGTGAAACCGCGCAGAACCGCTTAGTAAAGTAATTCTTGCTCTAAATGTTACGCCCTTCCTTTGATGATTAATTATCTACAAAATTCTATCACTAGCTTGACGCTGGAGGGAAACATCGTCAGGTTTTCCCATATTCCCACGGGAACGGGAACTAGGCGGGTGTAACCGCGCAGAACCGCTAGTAAAGTAATTCTTGCTCTAAATGTTACGTACTACCGCCCTTTGATTATTAATTCTCTACAAATTCTATCACCAGCTTGACGGTAAAGGAAAACATTGCCAGGTTCCAGAATTAGTTCTGAGGCATGTCAAAGGTACTGGTGGAAAGTGAGTGATTCCATAAATGGAATAGGTAGGTAAGTACAGTCAAGAGCACGAGGAGCTTGACACATTGGACTTTGTAACGTTCTTATTACAATCGCTTTAGAGGTCAGACTCGCACTACAAGTGTAAAGCTTCATGTGCTTCTTGACTGTACCTAACATCTCAGGGTTATCATAACCGCAAAAAATTTGGAATGTGGTAGGTACATAATTCCAGAAGTCAGACTACATTATATTACATTTAGAATAGTTTACTTCAAGCAAATAAGTATGCTTGAAAACGTACGATCATTATTATTGGTTAGGTACTAGCTGTTGCCCGCGACTACGTTTGCATGGAGTTTTTTGCTACCTATACAGTGTTTATTATTATGTTATGTGTTAGTAGCTTTAAGTTTTGAGACAATAAATTATTATTATTATTATTATTTTATTTTTAACACGTATAGAATTTATTTTCATAGAAGATTTGTTAGCCACTAAAACTAAGTAGGTAACGTAACGACGTACGTAGGAATTAATCCTGTAACGAGGTACTCGTTCTCGGAACTCCCACACAACGTCGTTTATAATAAGCAACTTAGCTCACTTGTATCGTAATATACTTACTATTATAAGTAATACATTTGCTCGTAAAAGGTCTCTTATTTTACCAATTTCAATATCGTATTGTATCTCATTACGCACAAGTGCGGTAATGTAATGTAAAACGCACGGTTTATCAAGATGCTCGGTCTAAAAACGAACGGTACTTTTTAAAATCTTAGCAAAGACTTTTATGTCAGAAAAATGGTTAACATTTTATGAATAACATTAATTTTGGGATATAAAATATAATAATTAAACTTTTATTTCTTTAAAGCAACTAATTTTGACAATAAATTACAACCATTTATCTGTAACAAAAACACAAAAATATACATTTTCTTTATTAGTAATGCTGGCTGTTTTTGTGCCTTTGCCTAAAAAAAAATGCGCATCGCTAATTTGTGTTAAATTGTTCCACGCGCTTTTTATTTTCGCTGTATTGTTTTTATTCGTTTAAAAAAGTCCGAGTTTTATTTATTTCCTCACAAACATGTTATAAAACGTCGTATGACGCCTATAAGCCTGATTTCTTGTAGCCCTCGCCTCGGCTGTAATTGTCAACCTACCGCACTTATATCTTAATGTACTATTTTAGTGCTATTCGTTGAAGTCGGTTTGTATTTTTTATTCAAATTTTGATTATTATTCAAATAATATTCCATATAGTTAGGTAGGCACTTACAAACACGGCCTCGGTACAGTTTCGCTAAAATTAGGTAGGTACCTATCTACCTACTTAAAGATTCTGCGTAAATAGGTTTCTAAGAATTATTATTTGAACAACTGATAAATATACTCATGAAAGACATATAAAAACGCTCTACTTCGTGCCTTAGTGCTATTCGTAGAAAAACGCAAAATGCTGAAGCTTCTTGTTGCCTTCGTCGCTATCAATGTGGTATTGATTTCATTGGGAGATAATTCAGGTACCTAATTGATCCTTTTTATTTTTTCTAGTTTTTTCTTGAAAGGATTCGTCCAACGTAAAGAGGCTTTACTGGGAGATTACATTGCCCATGGGATTATATTGGCTATGGGCTCACCACCTATCACGTTTAGGGGTCGAATATTCTCGTGAAAAGTGGGTACCTATGTCCAAAAATGGAATACCTCTGCCTACCCCGTCTGGGATAAAAGGCGTGAGGACAGACCGCGTGAGTTATATATTTTTACATTTAATAATAAATATCTATCATATTAAAATCTTACCTAAATATTTTATTAATTTATTATACACTAAGTACCTACTACACGAATTTTGACGAAATTTGGTTTTTTGATTTTGATGAAAACATCTGCTAGTCAAATGTAAAAAGACAATGATATGATAATACTTAATTATCAAAATGTTGTAGTCGTTTACTTTGTAGATTTTTTTATAAATAAGTAGGACCTCTGTGTTCCGAAGGGAAGATAGTAATAAGTATAATAAACCCATAATTACTATGAATTATACTTTAAAAAAAATTATCTTTTTATTTTAGAACAGCACAAAGACGATTCAGCTGAAACTCGACGAGAATACTCGTTGAGATGCGCACGCATTTGCAGCGACCAGTTGGACTGCATTTCTGAATGCGCTCATGGAACTAGGAAAGACTGCAAAAATGCGAAGGAGACTTCGACAAAGAGGACAGTGAGATGAGTGGGAAGTGTCTTCCTGACATGTGTTTCACATATTCTTAAACAGATAAATAGTCAAGATGCTAGCTGGAGAGACCATAACATTCTATCTCTTAAAAAAGGCACTTCGTTTCCGACCAACTTCTCAAATCTTTCGTTTCCTAACCTTATTCAGACTATGAAAACATTTTTAATAAAATTTAATCGGTTCAGCCGTTTGCAAATGACGCGCTTACCAATTAATAAACACCGTGGTACTTTTTACAAAACTACTTTTCTAAACCCTCACCATTTTAAAATTAAATAATATACGAAGTGCAGCAAGCAACTCTTTTATTTATTACGTACTAGCAGCGCCCAGCGGTTTCACTCGCGTAGTTCCCGTTCTTGTGGGAATACGGGGATAAAATATAGCCTATGTGTTATTCTGATGTATTATAAGCTATAAAACTGTAAAGTTTTATTAAAATCCGTTCAGTAGTTTTTGCATGAAAGAGGAACAAACATCCATACTTCATATAGGTCAATTTAATAATTTAATTATCTTACACGCCATGGTTCAATATGCAGCAAGCGCCCCAGTGAGTGGTGTGCATTTTGAAGAGTTCTCGGCAAGGAACCATCCTGTTTTGAAAGCGGCATCTGCTCATCATCCTTCTACAGGAGGGGCCTGAATCCAAAAGTGCTTTCCCCAGCGTCAGGTTTCTTTCAGTGAGGAGATTCTCCAGGAGTTGCAGGTGCCCCGCTTCGGGGTTGAGATCGCGGAGTATGCGCTTGAATACGAGCGGCAGCCATTTTGTGTCTGATGTGTTTAGCGATCTAAAGAAGTGATGGGATAGAAGTGAATTAGAATTTTCATTCTGATGATTATTGATTTTTATTCTGACGATTTTTGTAATTGGTTTTGATAGGTATCTACCTACAGTCAAGAGCACGCAGAGCTTGACACATTGGACTATGTAACGTTCTTATTACAATCGTCATAAAGGTCAGACTACAAGTGTAAGACTTCATGTGAGTAGGTACTTAGATTGAATTTGCGCGTCATTTGACTTATCTAAAGTTATGTTTGCTCCCAAACTATAACTTACTTATAACTCTTATAAGAACTAAAAAAAAACGCAACTTTTATCCGCGGCGCGACGGAGCAGGCAGAGGTGTTCCATTTCTGGAAACACCCCCATTATACCAGTAAATTCTTTTAACCCCTATAAAAGTGTTGTAAGCCCGTCGCCGGATAAAGGCGTTGTTAGTTCTCGGACCTGCAGGTTTCCTGGCGATGTTTTCCGTCACCGTCGAGCTACTGACAATATTATGAGAAAAATAAAAAGACAATGAGAAAAAAACTAAATGTGTACATTTTTCTTTATCAAATGTTAAACGAACTTTAAACTCAGTTACAGTTAAAAACGAAAAATTAGAATGTGTAAACACTACAGTATTTCTAGGAATAACTCTAGACTCTAAGTTACAGTGGGGACCGCACATTGATACGTTGGCGAAAAGGCTCAGTTCTGCTGCATATGCCGTAAAAAAAAATACGTAATATGTCAAGCGTAGAAACAGCTAGACTTGTCTATTTCAGCTACTTCAACAGCTTGATGTCATATGGCATTCTACTGTGGGGGAATGCTGCTGATGTCCAGAGAATATTTATTTTGCAGAAACGAGCCATTCGTGCAATTTATAAAATGGGGTCTAGGATGTCTCTAAAGGAAAAATTCAAGGAAATTAATATACTGACACTAGCGTCACAGTATATTTACGAAAACGTATTGTATGTTAAAAAGAATATATCACTTTACAAAAAAAATAGTGACAGACATTGTATAAACACTAGAAATAAGAATGAACTGGCTGCTTGTGTTAGTCGATTATCTAAAGTTACCAAATCCTTTAAGGGTCAATGTATACGTTTTTACAATAAGATTCCCATTGAATTACAAAATTTGCCTCTTGACAAATTTAAAATAATAGTTAAGCAAAAATTACATAAAAAAGGCTACTATAAAATTACAGACTACTTAGTAGACCAACATGCATGGGATTAACCGACTCGACGCTATGTAAGGCTATTAATTATAATTATTATTGTAAACGACATTTATTAGTAAGACATGAGATTAAAAAGAGCTGCCCTTGAGTTTCTTGCTGGCTCTTCTCGGGGTACTGCATTCGGAACCAGCAGCTCGTCGGTGGAGATGGGCTGCTGTTTGCATTTAGCCAATCTTCATGGACGAGTTTAGAGTGCCTTGTTATTATAAAATATTGACGTTTCTAAGTGTATATTTTAATACCAATAGAAAATAAACGATTTTGAATTTTGAATTAAGTATGCAAGTAGGTAGGTAACGAAAGTTTTAGAAAAACTCATCTGTACATACCCTCGCCAGGATTCGAACCCCAGTGTATACTGGTGAAATGGGTAGGTATTTCCAGAAATTCAATATCTCAGCCTCGGGTATAAAAAGCGAGAGCATTATTTAAGTATTCTTATTTTCGAGCGTGTATGCGTGTGCACTCAAGGACCCACAGGTGGGTCTCCTAATACTTGATGTGTCTCCAAAGACCTACAACTGGCTACAACCCATCTATACTTCTATATCTATACTAATACTTATAAAGAGGAAAGATTTGTATTTTTGTATGTTAATTACGATAAACTCAAAAACTATTGGACCGATTTTAAAAATTATTTCACCAACGGAAAGCTAGAAGATCCATGACTAACATAGGCTAGGTATATTTTTTATTTCCGTATGCCTACGAGAACGGGAACTACGCGGGTGAACCGCTAGAAAAAAAAATCTTACAAGTGGTTGGCCAAGAGCCGCGCGGCGGTCTCCGGCGTGGGGCACACGCCGACGAGAGGCATTCCCTCGTTGAGGTGTTCTAGACGCACGTCGCGCAGAGTCAGCAGAGCTGGCACTTCGGAGAAGCGAGCCCACAGCACGGCGCAAAGGCCAGCGGCACAGGACGCGCTCACAACCGCGCAAACCGCCCATGACACGCTAACGGACCAACAAGCATGACCAAAGCATATTTAGTTAGACTATCGATCCGTTCCGTTTGCCGGCAGTTTGATGACTTATTAAAAAAGTACTTGGTGCAAGAAATCTGCTGATAGAGCTATGGGTGTTTCTTTCGAACAGTCAAGAGCAAGTCAAGCTTTACACTACCAGTTTAAGCTGAGCTCTGATTTATACTGCGCTCCATAGAATACAGGGCCGGTTCAAAGTCCAATGTGTCAAGCTCTACGTGCTCTTGACTGTACAAGAGAAAGGCCATATAATGAAAAAAAGGAAAAGAAAATAAATAAAAAAGTTTTGGAGAATCTTCATTCCGGTTTTCAATTTTAATGCAACAACTCTCAAGTATTAACATTATTAAAAAAATTACGGGAGCAATAAAACAAGCACTTCAATTAGATATAGGTAGATAAGTAAGTACCTACTTAGTTAATGACTCTGGAAAATGATTACTATAACGATTCGCTTACACACGAGATGAGATGAGACTGGAAACAACAGAACTAAGACTGAAACTGAAGATGAGCAGTGCATAACGTCGTCATCAAAACATCATCAAATCACCTGAACAAGATAACTCTAACTAAACTATTGAAAAGACTTAGGTACCTACCTACTACGTGTAAGTAGGTACCTTATTTACAACACCTTTTCACCACAACTAATTTTTAATATTATATTAAACACAAATTAAGTATCTAACTACTTATTACAAAATATATACATACATACTTAGATGATTTAATTCAATAAATGAAACACAAATTACAACTTACCGGTCGAAATAATATGGCGAATTAAAATACTTGAAACCGTGTAAAGTTGTGGTCTTCAGGAATTGTTTCAGCGCAGCAGTTATAGCTGTTCTCATAGTTTTAATTTAGAGGTCACTCTACTACAAAACCACACAGTATGTTCACATGAATCCAAGTAAAGTTTTGGTGTTTAGAATCCATTAGATTTATCATTTAAGCGGATTTAAATTGTAATGTTGAAGTGGAGGCGTGGTGCCGCCCACTCGACTAATGCCCACTATCGGGTGATACCATCGAACTACATTCATGAATGCCACTGACATTGAGGTGGTAATTTGAGATAGCCATCTATGTTTAACGAGCCACTACAATGTGGCAGCGGCCTTGGCGTCGATCATGAAAGAATCGGTTCATTCATACTGTCATGTCAGGTTACTTAGATTAGGTGGTTGCTCGAGAAATCTTAGTATGCCAAAAATAGGTTTCAAAAATAGCTAAAACAATGGCCAAATAAGTTCAGCTTCTCAAGTGATGCGCTTACCAAAAACAGAATGTTTATTTTCAACCGATATTAAATTAAAACTGGCTAAGACTCTCATAATACCATTATTCATTTCGAATGACCATTTAGTACTTATAGTTGTTTAAAGTTGGTTACTAACTAAAAAGAAAAACATAACCCTACTTCTGGCGGCAGTCGGGTAAAAAAGTTTCTCCCTAAAGATTTTTTTTAAAACCTCTGGAAAAACTATAGTATTTTTTTCCATTCAATCTACCTATTCTTCATTTGTAAATTTTCTGGTTCAACATTCAGTCTGCTGGATTATTTTCTCAAACGAGTAGGAATATGAATGAAAATGAGCAATTCATTTCTTTTATAACAACATCGACCACTTTATTCACTAACGTTATAACCTAATATACACTGGCATTTTTAAGTTAATGAGTAGTAGGTATAATGTAACCCCAAAATGGTCACTGTACAAATGCACTTATAATATGACACAGATTAACTATACTATGTATACTCCGTTTATAGCAAATTAAAAAAACACTGGAAGATTCATAATATAAGGTAACAAATCAAATCTAAATATATTATGTAAGTACCTACCCTTGATACCATTTTTTCAAGAAGGTACAAAAAAGGGACAAAGGTAGGTATCTACATAAACTAATATTACAAAAAGGTACATCTATGTGTTTCTGCGGTTTCGTTAGCGCCACCTAGCGATGGAATATTCTTGAGACTATACTAACAACAATATAATAGGACTTAAAAATAAATTTTATATAAAAGTTAGTAATTTGTATATGAAAGGTGTGGAGGTAGTAATATACCAATATACTCTGATATAGACATCAGTTTACAGACTTTGTTTCAGTAAATTTTGGTCATCAATGACGTCATTTCACGATGTATTATCATTTGTTGCAGTCTGTAGGCGTTCCCAGGTAGCATGAAACCGGGTTACACAATATGCACACACCTACAAAAATATTACGTGTTTACAACACCGTCAATTAATTTTGATTAATATTAATATAATTTCACGAGATATTTTGGAACCCTAAACGTGATATGTGGTGAGCCCATCGCCGGACCGGGTCTGTTTGCACATGTCTCAGAATTAATTCTGAGACCTGCGGGTTTCCTCACGATGTTTTCCTTCACCGTCGAGCTAGTGATAAATATGTACGTAAGTTTTTGAAAAACTCATTGGTACATGCCAGGATTCGAACCCGAGCCTCACTGATTTTCGGCCGGCTCTTTAACCGTCCGGGCTATCACTGCTCTGCTCTGTGGGTATTTTCAGTAATGGAATACCTCTGCCTACCCCCTCGGGGATAAAAAAAAGGCGTGAGATTATATTATTATATTATTAATATAGTTACTTATTTATAAATTCATAATTCGTGACTAAAAAGTCAGTCAGCGCTTTTTTTTCTTTACCTTTGGCGTGAGTAAGGGTGCGTCCAAACCAAATGTTGGTATGTGGTTGGTATAGTCAATATCGAAATGAAGGTAATTTCATTTTCAATACATTTCGAACTAGGTAACTGCTTATTATAGTTTTTATACAATATATAATAAATAATATACAATAAATTGTGGGACACAATTCACACAAGGTTATTTAGTCCCAAACTAGGCAGGGCCTGTACTATGGGTACTAAACATCTTTATGCACACAAATGTTGGCCACGAGCGGGGATCGAACCTGCGACCTCCGACTCAGAAGGCAGGGTCACTAGTCACTACCAACTGAGCCAACAGGCCCGTCAATATGGCTACAGTATAAATAAAGTATGTACAAAAAAAGAATGACTTTAAACTACATAGTATAAACATGCATATTAAATATGTTCATAATTATGCTTAAATTCAAACTAAATAACAATTTCAAGAAAAAAAATATTATAAACGATTAGAATAATATAAATGGTAAGAGTATGACTTAATGAAGTAAGTATTTATTACGAAACATCTTTTTTTAAATGGACTTGAGCTTATTAGGCTTTTACACACCAATGTTACAATTTTCAGTTTGTATAACATATTAAATATTATACAAACTAATAAATTATATACTGACTAGTCTACACTGTCGATGATTTTCCCTATTGATGATAGAAGTCTCTTTCGACGACTCTGAAAATTATATATCGTCGTTTTTTAGAACAATTGCGCACTGTGGTAGGAATCTGTGCAACAGACGGACAATAGAGTTTTAGTAGTCCCCTTGGCACCCTTTGGTTTCGAAACCCTAATGAAGGTAACCTTAAAATAATTTTACAAGTAGCAAAAAAAGTGTCCATTTATAACCCACCAAAAAAGGCGGAGTTTCTCAATTTTTTTTTAAATGTTTGTTACCACAGAACTCCGTAATTTATTAATCGATTTCGAAAATTGTTTTTCATTTGAAAGGATATACTTTCGGATTGGTCTCGCTTTTCCAGTTCCATGTGGAATTCAGAGAATGCCTCAAATTTTATAGGATTAGTTATTTTGATATTTTTGGCAACATTTTAAGCACCTCTATCATTTGGTGGAGTGGAACCTTTGAGTATTAAACCAACCGAAGACGCCACTGACAGGCGTTCCCCTCTGCCAAAAAAAGTGTCGGTCAACGCGCATACCTGTTATATACAACCAGTTTTTTTGAGTTCACGGAGTGCTCGGATTGGTGAATGTATTTGTGTGCATCTAGTTAAAGCTAGTGTTTAATTGGGTAGTTGACAGCTTCGAAATTAAATTGCGAGTAGTCATTCATTAAAATTATTCAAGAATCATAAAGATTATCCCAAAACACCTCAAAATATGTATTTCGATTTTCAATTTACAATTATAGCAAATTTAAAAATAATAAAACAATCAAAAATAGTGCTGCAATTGAGTACTAGAAACTATGACGTCACGGTTGGCTATTTCAGTACATTTTCCATAGTAAAATTTCGTTTTGACAGATCGTAAAAAGTAACTGATTTGAGTAGGTAGGACACAACCCTATTGTTTCGTCAAAAAATGCTTTTGTTTAAACATTATTTGTGTGCGTTTCCTCGTCCCCCGCGCAGAAATTGGCAGACTTTTTTGCAAAGAAACTAGTGCGCGTGACGTCTCCTTTTGGTTTGATACTCAAAGAGTGGAACTGATGAATTACACTTTTATATTATTTTCACAATTATAAAAAAAAACATCCGGTATAATCAGAAAACCTCAAAATTATCACTAGATACGGAAGGACGCACCCGTGTTTAGTCGGCTTAGTGGTGCACTCGGATGAGCAGTCAGGAGGGCTGGGCCCTGGCCAGGCTGACGTCCAGCAGACAGAAGACGGCTCGGCAGACGGGGCACGTGGCCCGGCCAGCCAGCCACTCGGCCGGCGAACGGCCAGCACGCACGGCCCACCATCGGGCCATGCATGCGCAGCACCACAACACCCTATAGGGGGGGGGAGGTATTTTGTTATACCTCATTTTGAAACGTCATCCAGAAAAGCTTTGTGATAAGACTGCCTTCGCAAAGTTTATTGCTGTCAGTGGACTCGATTCTGGCTGACCAGCTAAAATTCCTATCCTTCTCCATAGAATACGGAGGAAAAAGGACAGAAACAAACCATAGATTGAAGAGTTAATGTCAAACATGTAAAAACCAACTAATTTGAACGTTATGAACGCGCTTATCTGTCACTTTTATCCATGACCTAAATCTAGCTGGTCAGCCAGAATCGAGTTCACTCTTTTATTTACTTTTCTAATTCCTACGTCATGATTTTTTTTCACTGCCAATGTTTTAACTACCTTTTCATCTGTATCTATAAAAAAAAGTAGATCGCCGCTAAAGAAAGTGCTTTGAGTATTCTCAGAGGTAGGCACTGTGGCAGTGGTGAAAAATTGTGACATGTTTTCTTCATCTACCTGACGGAAACAGTATTGAACTACCTAATGAGTTTCAACAGGCGTTACTACTGACCTGCAGTTGCACTGCACGCAGTGCTGCGGTCCGCCCTGGAAGCCCGGCGGCGGCTCCATGCAGCGCCGGGTCAGCTTCACATCCGCAGTGTTCTGCATGCATCCGATGCACAGCTCTGGCTCCTGGGAATCCCAGCCGATTCAATTATGTAGAGCAGGACCGTTTAACTTGGCAGCTCTGACGTTTCGCAATAACTTTTTTAGCGACCATTTGTGTGAGACGGTTTGCGCAGACGGAGCCTATTGTCAGAGCAGCCATGATAAAACAGCCGTACTGTACTTTAGCTCTTGGTCAACACTAGTTTCTTTCCATTAATCAACCAACAACTTGTCTAACAGATTTGGTTGATTAATGAATGAATGTATCAACAATGTGATTAATGAATGAATGTATCAACAATGAATGTTCTATCAACAATGAATGTTGTATCAACAAACATTATTATAGTTGTATAGATATATTACTAACATCACTACATTTCAACATTCTTAGTAACATAGTCCTTAACTAGAGTAAGACCGTTTAAGTGAGGCTACGCCCGCAGGGTACAGGGACGCGAGGGGAGACGAAAAAGGGGACTGAGGGAGGTGCGGGCGTGTATCACACTAACCGGGGGTGACGAAAAAGAGAACCTCCCTTGGTTCCCTTTTTCGTCACCCCCCGCGTCCCCCTACCCCGCGGGCGTAGCCTCACATAAACGGTCTTACTATAGTTGAGAATACTACTTAGTAAGTAGAAAACATTGAGAAGTAATTAAATGGGCAGCAATTAAAAAATTTGGTTAGCCACAATAAAACAGCATTTAAATCATTTGGTCGGCATACAAAGATTTTGTTCGCAAATAAAAAAATCAGGCAGCAATCCTTGTTCGGCAAATAATTTTGATAATGGTCAAAAATTAAATCAGAAATAGGCAGCTTACAATAACATGGGTTTGCATAATAAACATTCAGTCCGCAAAATAGTTACTTGGTCCGCAAAATAACTACTTGGTCAGCAAGACTTCATGATTGAACAGCAGAGAAAACATGTCGTAAAAATTATACCACTCCCACTCCCACTCCCACTCCCGCTCCCGCTCCCAAGCTCCCACACGCTTCCACACGCTCCCACACGCTCACACACGCTCCCACACGCTCCCACACGCTCCCACACGCTCTCACACGCTCTAGCACGCTCCCACACGCCCCAGCACGCTCCCACACGCTCCCACACACCCCAGCACGCTCCCACACGCCCCTACACGCTCCCACACGCTCCCATAAGCTCCCACACGCTCCCACAGGCTCCCACACGCTCCCACATGCTCACACACGCTCCCACACGCTCCCAAACGCTCCCACACACCCCAGCACGCTCCCACACGCCCCTACACGCTCCCATAAGCTCCCATACGCTCCCACAGGCTCCCACACGCTCCCACATGCTCACACGCTCCCACACGCTTCCACACGCTCACACACGCCCCAGCACGCTCCCACACGCCCCAGCACGCTCCCACACGTTCCCAAACGCTCCCACACACCCCAGCACGCTCCCACACGCCCCAACACGCTCCCAAGTGCTCCCAAACGCTCCCATAAGCTCCCACACGCCCCAGCACGCTCCCACACGCCCCCACACGCTCCCAAGCGCTCCCACACGCTTTCACACGCCCCAGCACGCTCCCACACGCTCCCAAACGCGGTATGAGGGTGTGGGAGGGTGTGGGAGTGTGTGGGAGGATGTGGCAGTATGTGGGAGGATTTGGGGGGTTTGGGAGGGTGTGGGAGGTTTTGGGAAGATTTGGGGGGGTTTGGGAGGGTGTGGGAGGTTGTGGGAGCGTGTGGGCGCGCTTGGGAGCGTGTGGGAGCGTGCTGGGGCGCGTGGGAGCGTGTGTGGGCGTGTGGGAGCGCTTGGGAGCGTGTGGGGGCGTGTGGGAGCGTGCTGGGGCGTGTGGAAGCACTTGGGAGCGTGTCGGGGCGTGTGGGAGCGTGCTGGGGCGTGTGGAAGCACTTGGGAGCGTGTGGGGGCGTGTGGGAGCGTGCTGGGGTGTGTGGGAGCGTTTGGGAGCGTGTGGGAGCGTGCTGGGGCGAGTGGGAGCGTGCTGGGGCGTGTGAGAGCGTGTGTGAGCGTGTGGGAGCCTGTGGGAGCTTATGGGAGCGTGTGGGAGCGCTTGGGAGCGTGTGGCGCGACCCTCCCACACCCTCATACCCCCCACTCCTACCCCCCACTCCTACCCCCCACCCCTACACCCCACCCCTACAACCCCACCACTACCACCCACCCCTACCCCCCACCCCTACCCCCACTATTACACCCCTCCTACCCCCCACTCCTACCCCCCACTCCTTACTCCCACTCCTACCCCCACTGCTATCCCTATTCCTACCCCTACTCCTATCCCCAGTCCTACCCCTACTCCTACCCCCACTCCTACCCACCACTCCTACCCCCACTCCTACCCCCACTCCTACCCCCACTCCTACCCCCCACTCCTACCCCCACTCTACCACGCTCACACCACTACCACCAACACCACCCAAGCACCACCACTACTTGTAAACGTAATAATATCATAATCATTAATCATAAATGTTGCATAATCCAAAGTCCTTCCTAATCTATGTAAGAAATGCGCCCATTTTGCGCATGACAAGTTTGCTGAGATTATTTTTGCTACTTTTATATGAAGCTCAAAAAAATTTTTTTGGCTTCCCCTCTGAGTGCTTACCAAAATTTTATTAAACAGTAGCAGCTCATTGCAGCTCAAAAATAATTACAGCCATCCAGAATGACATAAATTGCTGATAGGTTTTGTAATGTTTGCTGGCCATGAGTTGCTGACCAATTAGCTATTTCTGCTTACAGATTATATTTTTCTGCTTACAAAAATACGAATACTCTGCTAACCATTTAAATAACACCCGAAAACATTAAAGGAATACATGAAAACAAAAAGAATGACCATGTCTAACATTGCTTAACCTAAACTAGGAAAGACTAGTAGATGTATACGAATCTATTTGTACCCTTTGAGTATTAAACCAACAAGAGACGCACTAGTTTCTGTACAAAAGTACACGAGGTACAAAAGGTGCACGAGGAAACATACACAAATAATGTTAAAACAAACACATTTTTTGACAAAACAATTAAACACTAGCTTGAACTAGATGCACACAAATACATTCACCAATCTAAGCACTCCGTAAACTCAAAAAAACTAGTTGTATATAACAGGTATGCATGTTGACCGACACTTTTTTTGGCAGAGGGGAACGCCTGTCAGTGGCGTCTCCGGTTGGTTTAATACTCAGAGTTTGTACCATAGCTTTGTATGGTACAAATAGATTGGTATACATCTACTAGCCTTTCCTAGACCTTTTTTTTACATATTGATAAAATAATGTTACCATACCTGGTCTATATAATAAACAGGATTCTGCTCGACATGCTGCTTGAACACATGCACGAATCGCTCAATGAGAGTGGGCATCAGTGATATATGATCAGGCACTCGGACGGGCTGAGCCAAGCGCGGCTGGAGGTCTCTGAGAGCAGTGGTCGAGATACGGAACGAGAACTGCTTGATGTCATCACGGGATGGGATCACTTCTATGTTTATGTATTGGATTTCATCTTCTCCCGATGGCGACAAGTTGTGGCTGTCAGTCTGTTCAACAAACAAACTTTGTTAATAGTAAGCGGTACCACACCTGGACCGGCGTCTCTCTCGCACCCTGATAAACCTAAGCCGGAAACAGCTACGTACGGTAACTGGGGCCATAACAGGCCACGGTCCTTTTAACAAACATCTGTTTACTCTAGGTGTCACAGACAGCCCCCTGTGCAGAGCGTGCATGGAGGCAGAAGAAACGGCTGCGCACGTGCTGCTGGAGTGCGAAGGCGTGGCTCAATACCGGGCGAAGCACCTTGGATCCCCGAGGTCGCTCCCCGAAGCCCTCAAGGACCTCAAGTCGCTGCTGGGCTTCCTGGAGGAGCTGGGATGGCAAGAGTAGAGCCATTCCCACCATCACGCAAAATAGGCGCAAAAGTGACGTCGAGTTGCGGAAACAAGCCCGCATTACCATACCATAATAGTAACAAATTCGAATTTATTATAGTGATAAGCGGTTCTGCGCGGTTTCACCCGCTTAGTTCCGGTTCCCGTGGGAATACATTAATAAAGTATAGCCTATGTTACTCAGGGATATTCTAGCTTTCCATTGGTGAAAGAATTTTTTATTTCAGTCCAGTAGTTTTTGAGTTTATTTGTAACAAACATACAAATCTTTCCTCTTTATAATATTAGTATAGAAGTATAGATTTCACTTGCATCAATATTAAATGCTTAGTATATAGCACTTGAGATTAGTGCAACTTTGTTTTAGTAAAATAATTATTTGAATAATTTCAGTAGCTCCAGAGGCCTTTGCAAACATACTTACAAACAACTCTTTATATTTGTATATTGTATAGATAACACAGTGATGCGGATCTACAGAGGCAGGCAGGCCACTTTCCTGCAGCAATCTTCATTGCTGTCTACACTCAGCAAGCTATGCAGAAAGACAAAATTTTTTTTTTCAAATGGATTCTTTGACAGTACTACTTACAGCAGTAGCCACCAAAGCGCAGTCGCTCTGCTTAACCAGATTCAGGCCATACTGTGTCACTTTGATGAGCCAAGTTTCAGTCGCCACAAATTTACTGGTGGCAGTCAGAGGCACCGCAACTTTGTCCACACTGAAACAAAATATTAGTACTTACACATTGGGTGTACCGGTGGGCTGTTATAGGACAAGGAAAAAACAAACAAAATATTCTATAAGAATATTGGATAATTAGTATTTCTTAGCTCAGATCAACCAATGTCTGCAGAGGAATTTAAGTTAAAACATAATATATTTTAGTACCTATAATATTACCACTTTCCCTTTAACATAATGTATGTATGGTGAAACTGTACATGTTGGCAATCTAAAAAAGATATAATATCCCTGTTATATCTTTTTGGGGTTGTCAACAAAAGACTTATTCTAGTATTTTAAGTGTAAGATAATATAATAGAATATATAAGAGGAGAAAGAATAATAACTAAACTAGCAAAAACAACAAAAGTATATACGGTGAAACTGTACAATATAGATGGGTAATATTAAAGGTATGTAATATATTCCACATATATTGTGTACGAAGAATATATATCAGTAAAAAAGTAGATATAATGGAAAATAAAACTGTAATTTTTTTCAACTTACCTCCTAAATTCCTGATTCAAATTGGCCGCCATGATCCTCCAATCGCTCCCTTGCTGCACATATGGGAGCAAAACCTTCACAGCCGGGTGCTTGCTCCTGTCTGGCTCCCACCAGCACAGAATTTGGTACAACACTAGCAATGGAAGTATGGCCGTGCCCGCGGCCGACGCGAGCATCCAAGGACTCTGTTCGCCCGCGCACCACAGGGTGAACACGTAACCGAGAGGCAAAGACGCGTGGATCAGAACCGTAATCGTGATTCTCTTCATGTGGTACCCTATGAAGTTTACATTTTCAGAGCCAAGGTAGTTGTCAAACAGCTGGGCGATCGTGAAACCGGCAGACACGAACTCCGTGGGCGGATAAATAACGCATATCGAGAACAGGATGTAGAACAGTGTTACTAACACGTCCATTGTGATTTTTTCGTGTTCATCAGAACAAAGACAGACTTTCTAGGGGATAAGAAATACGAAATAGTAAACTCCGAAAATCTACGAAATTATCGATTTCGAGAGAACTGTCAATGTCAGAATTGACAGACATCAAAGTTTTTTTAACTAATTCTTGATCATGGATACTCCATATATACCTGACATTGACCGAAAAGGATACGGAACCAATACGATCGTCGTCGTCGTCGTCAGACACATTGGGAAAGAAAAACGTTCTTACCCCTTTGGTGAGTTCGTTAAAGGTTCGTTGGAATGAGTGTAGTAAAGTAGTAGAAATTAAAAATAGAAAGTTACATGCAATGGTAACAATAACATTATTATTAGAATTTATAAAAAATACTCTATACTTATATACTTTATGCAAGGATTTTAATTGACAGGGTTGTAAGCGAAACAGATGAGAAAATATGGGACGTTCAGGCAGGTTTTCGAAAGGGGATGGGATGTATGGATCAAGTCTTTTCCTTACGGTGGTGCGTTACCGAGAAGTTTTTGGCTAAGGGCCAAAAAATCTATTGCGCCTTTATAGACCTGGAAAAGGCTTACGATAGAGTGAGGAGGAACGAATTGTGGTCAACACTGGCCATGCATGGGTTGGACCCTATTCTGGTGCGGGCTCTGAAATCCTTATATAAGGATTCCAGAGCCTGTGTTAGAATAAATGGAGCCTACACAGACTGGTTTAACATCTGCAAGGGTGTTAGACAGGGATGTGTAGCATCACCATGGCTGTTCAACCTTTTCATGGATAGTTGTCTGACAGATTTAAAAGAGCGTGATTGTGGTTTACGAATGGGAGAGGTACCGGTCAAATGCCTACTGTACGCTGATGATCAAGTTATAATTGAACCATCGGCGCATGAGTTGCAGGACACGGTAACTATCGTGAATGAGGCATTCAAGAGGAAAGGTATGAAAGTAAATGTAAGCAAGACGAAGGTTATGGTTGTGGAGAAGAATATGGACATTTCTGCGTGCGATATTATGATTGAAGGTGAGAAAGTAGAACAAGTGTCAGAATTTGTGTATTTAGGAAGTAAGTTTAGTAGAGACGGTAAGTGTGATAGTGATATTGAAAGGAGGGTGAATGCAGGTAATATGGTAAACGGTGCATTGCACGCCTTCATGAGGAGCCAGAAAGTGACTAAAAAAGCACGCCTGGCTGTTCATGATGGGGTGTTGGTTCCTACCTTAATGTATAGTAGCGAGAGTTGGGTATGGCAGAAGAAGCACGAGAGTCGAATAAATGCAGTAGAAATGCGCTCGCTAAGAAGCATGAGTGGAGTACGATTGATTGATAGAATGAGGAATAGTGTAATCCGAGAGCGTTGTGGCTTGAATGAGGATGTAGTGACTAAGATTGAGAAAGGAATGCTCAGGTGGTTTGGACATGTCGAGCGGATGGATGAAAGGCGTCTAACGAGACATATATCTACGGGGATTGTGAGTGGCCGAGTTGGCAGAGGGCGACCTAGGCGTACTTACATCGATCAGATCGGCGATGTATTGAAAATAAGCCAGATAAAGAGTACCCGAAACCAACGAGCTTGTATGAACCGATTGATGGATGTGGATGAGGCACGTGAGGTATGCCAGGATCGTAGCAGGTGGCGGGATGTTGTCTCTGCCTACCCCTTCGGGAAAAAGGCGTGAGCATATGTATGTATGTATGTATAAAAAATACTCAACTACAACTCTGTTTGCCTTTTGTTTCTGCAATTTGATTATGATGGGTTAACCACATAAGAGATGGCTGTATCTGATCTGATTCATCTGCCTTGAATTAGGATAAGGATAGGGAAAAAAACCGAGTTGAGTGACATTCGGTGACATTGACGTTTAACTGTGGAATGTGGATGTGGACACGTATGATCGCTACGGGTATTTGTTAAATTTACTGAAAATTGCCCAGTTTTTGTATAAAATTCGCCGTTGGCCATCAGGTAGCAGTGGACTTTCAGATACATGCGATCACTTTTTGTAAACAGATAACATAATCTCGAAATAAATCAGGTAAGAAGTACCGCTTATGTTTTGAGCCGAACATGGCAACTTGTGTAGTGAATTACAATGTTTTTCGCATTTAAGCACGGTTACTTACGCAGTAGTTAGGTGTAATATCCTTGAAATTTGACATATATCAAAGGAAACTTATAATCACCCTTTGGGTTTATAATACCAACCCTTTTACATAGATCCTTTTAATTTCTTCTTCTACCTCTGAACAGCGGAAATATGTCAGAAGAATAGTTACTACTAATTAGTTTGCCTCTATTCTGCACTGTATAATATGTGTAGTAGTCTTTTACGTTACTATAATAGCCTTTATAGATGTAAGTGATACTGATTGTATGTTGAAATTTTATAGTTTATTTTGCCAGCATGGGGGGAGTGGAGCAGCCATGTTACACTCTGATCAACTTCCCGACAGACGCGGAGCCGCATAATGAGATGCAATTGAAGCTAGACCTTGGTAAGTTTGATATAGGTACTCGTAAGAACAGAACTCAAGCAGCAATACCAGCAAATACATGTAGAAACATCCAAAGAATCTCTAAAAGCCTAATAACCAGTAAAATATTTATGAAATGGTCTTAATTGCAGAATTCTATATCATGAGTAATGAGCTGCTGTATAACTATTTCCTTGAGTAGCTAGTGTTTCTGTTCCTATTACTAATAATGTTTACAAATTTTATAAATCATATGTTAGAGACTCCTTCTGCAAATAAAAACAGAACATAAAACCCTAATTATGTGGCTTATTGTGTTTACACATACTGCCAAGTTATAGAAGAAAAAAAGTTATAAATCAAAACAATTAAAAACTATTTACACTAACAGAGAAAGGTGACATAAAAAAGAAGATTGAAGCTCTGAAAAAGGTCATTGGCATCATATTGGCTGGAGAGAAGATCCCTGGTCTGTTGATGATCATAATTCGCTTCGTGCTGCCTCTACAAGACCACACCATCAAGAAGCTGCTGCTCATCTTCTGGGAGATTGTGCCGAAGACCACGCCAGATGGCAAGCTCATGCAGGAGATGATACTCGTCTGTGATGCGTACAGGAAGGTGTGTATTGGTTTTGATATATTTTGTTCATTTATTGCATCATTATGATTTTAACCGCGTAAGCCCTATTCCCGTGGGAAAATTATAGCCCATGTTACTCCCAGAAAAGTAAACTTCCAACAGTAGTTTTGGAGCCTATTCAACACAAACAAACAAAAAAACCGGCCAAGTGCGAGTCGGACTCGCGCACCGAGGGTTCCGTACAACCTTGCAAATTTATGGTTTTCGTAATTTTTCCTTTATCTATGCTATAAGACGTTGCTTCGTATCAAATTTCAAGATTCTGAGTTCACGGGAAGCACCCTGTAGGTTTTGATTCCCTTGCAAGTCTCGAAAATTTGCGGCATAAACGGCTGTATCTTTTGATTGCGTTGGCTTAGAAGTTTGATTTTTTCACAGCTTCAAGGGACAGTAGACCTGAGTAATTGATATAAATTTCAGCTTCATACCTCCACGCGTTCCTGAGAAAAAGGGTCTTGACAGACGGACGGACGGACGGACAACAAAGTGATCCTATAAGGGTTCCGTTTTTTCCTTTTGAGGTACGGAACCCTAAAAACATCAAATCTTTCTTCTGTATAATATTAGTGTAGACAGCAAATTTGTTGACTAAGCAATACTAAGCATGCTAAAGATTGACGTTTAAAAATACTAACTTCATCTTACACCTCTTAGGGACTGAATGTTTAAAAATAATTTCTAAGTGCTATGTTATATAAGAAAAGTGCAAAATTTCACATTTCTAGATCTGATAGCTTAGGCTGTGTATTGTATTTCCGTGTTAGAGTTTTAGTTCAAATACACCCAATAAACTGACAGTTAGCTTCTGAGTAGATGTCCTCATTGGAACACACACTCGACCTGACTACATTCACATCTCCCAACAACCTTGCTTAAAGTAGATTACTGATTGCAGATACAACTAGAAAAAAGAGTTTCATCTAGAGGCACTCATATCAATCATCCCTCATATTTAGAGGATTGGGAGTTTTAGAGGATTTAGAGGACTGTGAGTAGTGAAATCCTCTAAATATGAGGGATGACATTTATATTTATATTTTATACTAGCAGCGCCCCGCGATTTCACCCGCGTAGATCCCGTTCCCGTGTTAATACGGTGCTAAAATATAGCCTATGTGTTATTCTGATGTATAAGCTATATTACTGTAAAGTTTCATCAAAATCCGTTCGATAGTTTTTGCGTGAAAGAGGAACAAACATCCATCCAGACATCCATACATCCAGACATCCATCCAAACAAACTTTCGCGTTTATAATATTAGTAGGATTTATATTTATTCGTGAACAATTTTTACATTGTATTCGAATTTTACATTACAAAAAATAATACATAATAAAAAATTAAAAACAAAATCATAATAATAAAAAATAAATTTAAAAATAATGTCAAATAGTTTACTGAATGAGACCATCTGATTTTTGCTGAAAAAGCTGAAAATATTAGTAATGAAGTTTCGTCATCCAACAGGACCTCCAACACCCCAACGAGTTCATCCGGGGCTCCACTCTGCGCTTCCTGTGCAAGCTGAAGGAGCCCGAGCTGCTGGAGCCTCTGATGCCGGCCATCCGCGCCTGCCTCGACCACAGACACTCCTACGTTAGGAGGAACGCCGTGCTCGCCATATTCACCATCTACCGGTATGTGTACTGTTCCTAATTTACACGTTATTATCATCATCAGCCTGTAGTAGTCCACTGCTGGACATGAGCCTCCTCTAATGAGCAAAAATTTAGCATCTGCCTGCAGCCTTTCGCAGATCGTCATCCTACACTTCGTTTGCCGAGTCGCGGTATCCACTCCAGAACACGTTTACCAAAGCCTTTGTCGGTCCTTCGTTCTAATTTCGTACGCTTTTCTACCCCATATTGTATTGGCGTGTATCGAACGGCTCTATGTATGAATCGGGATTCTTAAATCTGAAAGTATTATATGTACTAGATTTCAGAATTTAAATAAAAAATGTTTCCTAAGTTCTTCCCCAAGATCTAGCATCATTTTCCTGCCGTATTTCATCAGGATTGGTGCAACCGGGAAAAAGTAACAGACTGAGGGTCTCTACATAACATACATACATATGCTCACGCCTTTTTCCCGAAGGGGTAGGCCCACAGCCCGCCACCTGCTACGATCCTGGCATACCTATACCTGGCATACATCCATCAATCGGTCATTAATAAGGGTCTCTTTTGCATTTAAAATATTACTACTGAACTCCTGCGACTTCTTTCGATAGCCTGAATGTGATTTTGATGTATAAGCTATATTCCCTAAAAAATCATCAAAACCACCAATAGGTATATAAAAACCTTGCTCTTTAATCTATTAAAAAAACCGTATCAAAATCCGTTGGGTAGCTTTAAAGATCTAAGCATACATATACACATAGAGACAGATAGACGGGAAGCGACTTTGTTTTATATTATGTAGTGATAGTGAAGTAGCAGAGTAAGATTCGAAATTGTTTCACAGTCTCACTATGAAATCCCACTTTGAAATATGCCAATAAACTAATGTCCACGTTCCCAGCAACTTCGAGTTCCTGATCCCGGACGCGCCCGAGCTGGTGGCCAACTTCCTGGAGGGCGAGCAGGACATGTCCTGCAAGAGAAACGCGTTCCTGATGCTGCTCCATGCTGACCAGGAACGGGCGTTGTCCTACCTGGCCGCCAGGCTGGACCACGTGCACGGCTTTGGGGACATACTACAGCTGGTCATCGTTGAGCTCATCTACAAGGTCAGGCGGGGTTTGTTTAGTACTAGCGGTTCTGGGCGGTTTCACCTGCATAGTTCCCGTTCCCATTGGAATACAAGGATAAAGTATAGCCTATGTTACTAAGGGATATTCTAGCTTTCCATTGGTGCAAGAATTTTTGAAATCGGTTCAGTAGTTTTTGAGTTTACTCGTTTTGAGTTTATTAGTGTAGTTGTAGATGATTAAAAATCTGAAACGCTATTAGGGTAAAACACCCAATTATTAACACCCCACCAATTAATTGACACCCCAACAGCTTTATTCAAAATTAACGAAATTACGATTCACAATTATATTTAGAATAATTAAATAAACACGGTGGTTTTATCTAATTATTCTAAATATAATTCTGTATTGCGATTTCGACAATTTTGAAAAAAATCTGCAGGGTGTCAATTAATTGGTAGTGTTGGCGGCTGACCGACATGCAACCTTTTTATATTGTATATTGTTTTTTTATACTTTATATGCTTTTTGGTTTTTGGCTGTCTTCGATTCTAATTTGCCTTGTTATATTATTATTTTAAATGTTCCTATAATTTAATAGCAAACAATACAGTCCAGTCCATATCACTCCAGATCGCTATCAGGGGCTTTATTGTCTATTTATAATTGTAATCGTCTTTATTTGACATTTGTTACGAGATCAGTGCTTGCTCTTTCACTGGCTCTATTGACACATGTACGGAAGAAGCAACGTATGTCAAAATGAAGACGATTGCGATTAGTAGACTATAAGGCCCCAGGTAGGGTGGACTAGGGTGTCAATAATTGGGTGCCACCCTATTCTCTTTGCGTCGGTGTTGTTTTCTTATGAAGGGTGTGTGCATAGGTGTGCCACGCGCAGCCGGGCGAGCGGTCGCGGTTCATCCGCACGGTGTACGGGCTGCTGAACGCGGCCTCCCCCGCCGTGCGCTACGAGGCCGCCGGGACCATCGTCACGCTCTCCAGCGCTCCCGCAGCCATCAAGGTCGGTCAGGATTCTACAACCCGTGACAGGAAAACCGCAATCCCTCATACACCCCAATTAGTATATTCATATAAAAAATATCATCATCAACCCGTCACAACCCACTGCTGAGCTAAGGGTCTTTCCTCACACATGTGGAAGTATGGGATTTAATCTCCCACGCGAGCCCACCGCGGATTGGAAGATGGTGTTAAGCTAGTGGCCACTTAACAGCCAGAATTTTTCAAGCCAACGAAGGGTATCTGACTGGCTTAACGACTTCCATTGTGCGTAAACACAACGAAAACCGGGACCAACAATTTAACGTGCCTTCCGAAACACGGAAGCGCTCGTAATATAAATGCCACTAGGCGGTCACCCATCCACTGACTGACCGCCCAACTTTGCTTAACCAGTATGATCGTTACAAACACACTGGCACCGCAGGGCTACGAGCTCTTCATATAACAAAATATGATGCAATCGAACTTTAGTTGTGTCTAACCAATGTTCTTAAATATCGATTAATAATAGCACGATTTCCATAGAAAGCACTTAATTCAGCTACGATAATTCATATTTGGGAAAAATGGAACACATATGAAAAATAGCTGAAATCGAATAAGTAGTCGATACTGAACAAACTAATTTCAGGAGTTGCGCTTATTCTGTTACATGTTGTATGTGGGGGGGAGCACATAAAGGAAATCCTAGACTATATTGTATTTATATAACAGACATAGATTTATTACTTGACGAGTAGTACGGGATTCTTCACAAAATTTATTTAAAATTGCTCTTATAATTTCATCTTTTTTTTTCTTGGACAATTTTCAGGTGTACACTTAACATACTAGCCCGTATAGAACAGTTAATTTTTTTTTAATTTAACACACGCGGGCAGAGGGCCAAAAGTTACCACCAAATATTGAACTCTATGTTTTTGAAATAAGATTCAAAACCAATGAAAAATTTAAACTGCCTGCGAATTTAAACTGAGTGCGAAGAATAAAAGAGCGTGCATGAAAAGGCTTATGGATGTGAAGGAAGTGAGGGAAGTGGCGATCCATCGTCTCTGCCTGTGGGAAGAAGGCAAGATCCGTATGTATGTTTGTTAAAGGGTTAATAAATAATATATAATATAATCGAGGAGGCAGAGGTATTCCATTACTGGATATACCCACATTTCACGAGATACATTGGACCCCTAAACGTGATAGGTGGTGAGCCCATCGCCGGACCGGGTCTGTTTACACATGTCTCAGAATTAATTCTGAGACCTGCGGGTTTCCTCACGATGTATTCCTTCACCGTCGAGGTAGTGATAATAATGTACGTAAGTTTTTGAAAAACTCATTGGTACATGCCAGGATTCGAACCCGAGCCTCACTGATTTTCGGCCGGCTCTTTAACCGTTCGGGCTATCACTGCTCTTAAAAAAAGGTTTAACCTATAATAATAGTATTACGTCTTTCGGGTAGGCGGCAGCGGCGTGCTACATCGACCTGATAGTGAAGGAGAGCGACAACAACGTGAAGCTGATCGTGGTGGGCCGCTTGGCCGCGCTGCGCGAGGAGGGCGGCGAGGCGGCCACTCGCGCCTTGCCCGACCTGGCCATGGACGTGCTGAGGGTGCTGGCCTCCTCCGACCTGGACGTGCGCAGGCGCACGCTGCAGCTGGGTGCGTTACTTGACCAGCTCTCAAGTTGTTATGTATTTTGGTTGAGCCTACATTCAGACAGGACTCAGGGTACTATCGAGGGGCGTGCTATAGAACTTTAGTTGTAACAACAGCTCCTAAAATCAAATTATAATTAATTCTTATTCACTAGTAGTCCCATTGAGAAATGATCTCATTAGTAAGTGGTCCCATTCGCAAATTGTCCCATCAGCATGTGGTCCCACTAACATGTGGACAGATTAGGAGTTCGATTCGTAAATGGTCCCATGCGCAAGTGGTTCCATTCACAAGTAGTCCCATTCGTAAATCGCCCTATTGCCAATTGGTACCATTGACAAATGATTGGTAAGTAGTACCATTGGCGAGTAGTCCCATTCAGAAATGGTCCCATTGGCAAGTGATCTCATTAGCAAGTGGTCCCATTTGTAAATGGTCCCATGCGCAAGTGGTTCTATTCGTAAATAGTCCCATTGGCAAATCGCCCCATTGGCAAGTGGTACTATTCACAAGTAGTCCCATTAGCAAGTCGTCCCATTCCCAAATGGTCCCATATGTAAGTGGTCCCATTCCCAAATGGTCCCATTCCGAAATGGTCCCATCGCCAAGTAGTCCCATTCCCAAGTGGTCCCATTCCCAAATGGTCCCATATGCAAGTGGTCCCATTCCCAAATGGTCCCATATGCAAGTGGTCCCAATGCATCTACCCCCAGCCCTGGAGCTGGTGAGCTCGTCGCACGCCGATCAGCTGGTGGGCGTGCTTCGCAAGGAGGCTGCCAAGGCCACCAGCGCCGACCACGATGACGCCGCCAAGTACCGCCAGCTGCTCGTCAGGGCACTGCACAGGGCCGCGCTCAAGGTCAGAATTTAAAAAAAAAAACACGGGTTGCACTCCGGGAGTGCCGGCAGAAGTGAAAACTTGACTATCGATTTCGGTGTTACAACACTACTTCCAACCGTCTTACTGTTTTTCGATCAGCACACGTGACCCGTGACCTGACGCGAGTTTCACAGTTTTTACCCATCCCACAAAAGTGCTCAACGCCGCTAAAGAAGTTTTCACTTCAAAAAACTTTTATTTGTGTGGGCAAAAAAAAATACACTTCTTCTAACTAAAATGGCGGACTTTTTGGCGGGAATCTGAAAAGGGACGTCATGTTTTTTGATCAATTTTCTTTTTGCTGTATATTTTACGTTTTGACTCATATTAGTGATAGTAGGCAAGTGTCCGTGAAAGTGTGCAGTGAATGGGAAATTCGATTAAATGCGAGGGATGGACATTTTTGTATTGCCTCGAGAAGTCACAACGAAGTCTTCAGTAAAAGTGCAAAAAAAATTTGGACGACGGCTAAAACTACCACACGACGTCTCTCCACGTGTCCCTTTGATTTTGAACGTACAGTCAAAGTCAAAATGTTTTATTCAAAATAGGAACTTACAATTCCACTTATTGAACGTCATTTCAACTCCACCGCTTCAGTGGAGACACACTTACTTGACCTGCTCATTTTTACCGGACATTTTCTCCCTTACAATCCATTATGAGTCAAAACCCGAAATATACAGCAAAAGGAAAATTATACAAAAAACATGACGTTCCTGTTCGAATTCCCGACAAAAAGTCTATTATGCTGCAGTGTTGCCAGCCAGGACTTGTCCTTGTCCTAATTGGCAACTATCGTACGAGCAAACGATGCGTTTATCGTCGTGCGATGATAATGATCGTGCGATCAGGTGCGAACAGGTGTCCTAATAGCTCCCGCGATGCGCCTTCACGACGCGACGCTATTTTAGCAATTAATGTTTACAGAGATACACAGTTTTTGGTCTCAAAAATAACACTGTAATTATCGTATGAATTATCGAAAGAACGTTAACAGCACTACCTCAATTCAGAGTTGATAAATGTGTTATTGTAACCTTATAGAGCTCTTTTAAGCCGGGTTTTATATTACAAGTGTACTCCTTTGAATGAGCTCGTAAAAGTTGTGATTGGATGCCCGTCGTCGAGTTGTCATCCAAGCAAAATCGGTACGACGAGTCTCTCCTTGCACGTATCTCATCTACATCTACACTAATATTTATTATAAAGAGGAAAGATTTGTATTTTTGTACCTATATTCATAACGAATAAACTCAAAAACTGCTGGACCGATTTAAAAAAAATATTTCACCAATGGAAAGCAACAATATTCCTAAGTAATAGGCTATATTCTATTCCCTGTATTCTTACGGGAACGGAAACTACGCGGGTGAAACCGCGCAGAACTTAGACTCCAGCGCTATACTGACTCGTACGAGATCACTCGTACCGGGAACCCCCGTCTTAAGTCCGTATGTCCTCGCCTAGTTCCCCGAGGTGGGCAGCGTGGCCCCCGCTCTGCTGGAACTACTGAACACCCGCTTGTATCATATTAACCCGTGATCAGAGTGTACTTGGATTCAAGTGTATTATGAACTAATTATGAATAAATAAAAATAATAATAAAATAAGACGTTTATTCATCCACACAATGCTATAACTAGACTTTATTAAAAACTTAGTTACTAGAGTAAGAACACAATATGAACCCCATCTTTAGTCCGTATGTCCTCGCTCAGTTCCCCGAGGTGGCGGGCAGTGTGGCCCCCGCTCTGCTGGAGCTGCTGGGCGACGGCAGCGAGCCAGCAGCTCACGACGTGATGCTCTTCCTCAGGGCCGCTCTTCACGCCTTCCCTGACCTGAGGGACCACATCTACCAGGTCAGTTGGACATGCCCGAATTATGACGAAGGTGGCCGATGTGCCTAACTTATACAAAGATGATTTATTATTCAAGGGAACCTTAGGGCCATTAGAGATTATCCATAAATTCCAATTATATATGTATATGATAAAGCTGTAACGAAAAAAAAAATTCTTCCGTCAATGTAAAGTTAAATTATTAGGGAATAACATACGCTATATTTTGTTCCCGTATTCTCACGGGAACGAGAACTACGCGGGTGAAACCGCGCGGAACAGCATATAAAAATGAAATTAACTTCGTATCGTTCTAGTAAATTGAGGTGCGTCATCCATTCCTGAATTTTGATTAAACAAGAGAACCTTCCAGAAACTTTGTAGAGTATCGGCGTGTTCCGTGCTGGTCCCATTTAAGGTTCCGAAGAATCCACTTGGGTGTTTCCATGAATGGAGTGCATCAGTCGATCTTCCTGGATATGGATACTCTGCAGACTCTCTTTTGATTAAGATTAAAAAAAAGATCCCCCCTGTAACTCCTGGAGAGCATCGGCGTGCTCCGCGCCGGCCCCATTTAAGGTTCCGAAAAATCCACTTATAAAGGGTGGGTGTTTCCAGGAATGGAGTGCGTCAATCTTCTATTCCTGGATTGTGTTACTCACCTATCTTTTTTTCTGTATTTTTCAATTGTGATTTAAAAAAAGCCCCCCCTCCTATGTAGAAACTTCTGGAAAGCATCGGCGTGCTTCGTGCCGGCCCCATAGCCCGCGCCGCGCTGTGGCTGGTGGCCGAGTTCGCGGATACGCCTCTGAGGGCCGCCGCTGCCCTTGACGCGCTCGCAGAGGTCATCCCCGTGCCCAGCCAACCCGACTCACAGGTCAGTAGGGGTCAATGCCCTGAAGACTGCTTTCGAACGCGAGATGTAGATGTATAAGTAATAAATAAGTAGTGTCCGACCGAAACTGGTTTTCCTGCCGAAACCGACACCGAATATTCGGTCGTGACTCAGTTTAAGCCGAAACCAAGACCGAAACTCACGTGATCAAGTATAAATGTCCTTAAAATACTAAAATTTGTTGCATTTTACCCATTATTCTGCGTTAATTAGGATATGAAATGGAAACACAGTATATTAATTTTGTTGTAATCATTTATTTAATATAATATAAAAAAAAATTACGCACGACAATTCCCGAACAAGGCCGCGAACGCCCGCCAAAGCGTCGCTGCGAGAAACGAAGTTAAGCGACCGTGCACGACAACTTCCGAAATAAGTTTCGGTTTCGGCAAAAGTTTCGGCCAATTTTGAAACCGAAACTTCCGCCGAAACTTGATTTTTGCGAAACCGAAAACGAACTTTCGGTCGGACACTATAAATAAGTAATAAGCAATGTAATGTTTCAGAGGTGTAACTTCTAGTTATAAAGAAATTGTGTTTATGGAAGAGCGGAGCCTTCTAGCACAAAATAATTTCTTAAAAGGAGGCTCTCAAACGTTTACTGCAAAAAATGGAATCTCAAGTAGCAGATATAAATATTTTTTAATGTAGGTACAGTACGGCTGTTTTAACTTGACTTCTCTGAACACAGGCTCCGCCTGCGCAAACCGCCTTATACCGCCAAATGGTCGCTAAAAATATTATTGCGCAACTTCAGAGCTGCCAAGTTAAAACGGTCACAGTATGTCTCGTTCAGGAGCAGTTTACTAGATTGTCAATTCACCTAAAGTAAAATGACAAACCAAAGTACATCAAAAACTGTATTTCCACGCAGCAAGTTGTACTGTATTGTGCTGTACCAGAACTCCAGAGTGTGTGTGTGTACTTTTAAACTACAATATCCACTCAAATAGTTTAAAAAGCCTGCATTATATCACGATCGCCTCTTTTTTTCGGATTTGGTCCCTGTTTTCGTTGCGCTTACACAGTGGAAGTCGTTGAGCCACGTCATATGGAATGGTTTTAAAAGTTGTGATAGTTGCCACTAACCTAGCACCCAACTGTAGTGGGCTCGCGTGTAAGATTGTGTGAGATAAATACCTTTAGCAGTAGTGGGCTGTATAAGCTGTGTAGGCTGTGTTGATGATGAAGATGATGTATATGTCAGGAGGAAGAGGCGCCTGCAGCCAAGCCTGAGCAGTCGGCGCCAAGACAGCTGATCACCAGTGACGGCACTTACGCCTCGCAGTCTGCCTTCAACCTGCCGCCGTGAGTCCACATCTTAAACTTCTGTAGTCCACTACTGGACAACAATATTATTTTAATTTTATTTATTTAGAAACAAACAGTCACATGTTGTTATGTATTGTAAATAAATTACAAGATCTAGACTTAAGGAAAAATTCAAGGAAATTAATATACTGACACTGGCGTCACAGTATATTTACGAAAACGTATTGTATGTTAAAAAGAATATATCACTTTACAAAAAAAATTGTGACAGACATTGTATAAACACTAGAAATAAGAATGAACTGGCTGCTTGTGTTAGTCGATTATCTAAAGTTACCAAATCATATAAGGGTCAATGTATACGCTTTTACAATAAGATTCCCATTGAATTACAAAATTTGCCTCTTGACAAATTTAAAATAATAGTTAAGCAAAAATTACGTAAAAAAGGCTACTATAAAATTACAGACTACTTAGTAGACCAACATGCATGGGATTAACCGACTCGACGCTATGTAGGGCTATTAATTATAATTATTATTGTAAACGATATTTATTAGTAAGACATGAGATTAAAAAGAGCTGCCCTTGAGTTTCTTGCTGGCTCTTCTCGGGGTACTGCATTCGGAACCAGCAGCTCGTCGGTGGAGATGGGCTGCTGTTTGCATTTAGCCAATCTTCATGGACGAGTTTAGAGTGCCTTGTTATTATAAAATATTGACGTTTCTAAGTGTATATTTTAATACCAATAGAAAATAAACGATTTTTGAATTGAATTAAAATTTGAATTACTTACAGTTTCCTCACTATGCATAAAAACTCCAAAGTTAAAACTGTAATAAAGTACAGATGACAATGATATAAGAAATCAAAAAGATATCTTAGTTAGTTACTGTGATACACTGCAGGGATAAATTTTTAAAACTATTTAAGGTCTCGCTAAAAATATTGACATCAATATTATAATATAATTTCACGGCTTTTCAGTTCCTTATCTAACGTAGGTGGGCCTGTTAGCTCAGTTGATAGCTACTCTTTACTGAGTCTTTAGTGAGAGCTCGCGGGTTTGATTCATGCTCGTGGCCAACATTTATGTGCATACATATCTGTTGGCTTCGTTATGTACTATTTGCTACATATTTGTTTAAGTATGTTTGTCAGTTTTATAGTACCCACAGGACAGGATCTTCCTAGTAAAAATGTCACATATCTACTCGGAAATGTATCGTCATCGCCTATCTTTTGAGCGTGAGTGATTAGTGCGCGTTGTATTTCGGAATTTCATACAAAATGACTGCAGATTCGTTTCCGAAGTGATGTATGCGAACCGTTAGTGTGAATTGTATATGAATTAATCCTGGTCACGGCACCAACTGTAAACTACCCCGTTCTCCAATTTACGATATTTCGGCAGTCACCTTTCTCAAATCGGTGCCAGAAAGTGATGATGTCAAGCAAGTGTCGTTAGTAACTTAAATCGTAAAGCTGCAGTTCCTATAGTGTTGTATATTGCATGGCTTAAGGCTGATTTATGTTACAACGGGACGGGCCCCGTCCGGGCCCGGGCGACCCCCATCCGGGGCGAACCATCCTACAATACGCCTCGACATTTGGCCCGGACGGGGCACGTCCAGGCCAGCGCTTCATACTAAAAGTATTTGACCGGGCCCTGTCCCCGTTGTAACATGAATCAGCCTTTACTGGGTAAAATGTCAGGAGTAATTTTGTTTCGAACACCAATGTGACCACATTTTGTACAAATAAATTATAACGAGCCAATGTGCCCAGGCCGGGCTCAACGGGCGGGTCCAGCTCGGGCCCCAACGCGGGCCTATGGGCGGCTCTGAGCGCGGGAGACAGCTTCACGGCCGCCTGCGCTTGTTCGGCGCTGGCCAAGCTGGCCCTCAAGCTGGACATCCCAAAGGACAGCACGAGGGCCATGCACCTCGCCGCCGCACTGCTGGCTCACCACAAGCAAAACGCTGGTCAGTACTAGCCTCCAGCTCTATATCTCAGTCGACGACTATATTATAGGGTAATCCGATTCTTGACACCCCACCAATTCATTGACAGCTTTTTTCAAAACTAGCAGCGCTTCGAGGTTTCACCCGCGTAAGTCCCGTTCCCGTGGGAAAGTTATAGCTCATGCTACTACTAGAAAAGTAAGCTTCTCATTGTTAAAAGAATTTTTAAGACCCCCATATAGTGTGATGATGTTTATAAAAAAAAAGTCGGAAATTCCCATGAGAACGGGAATACACTGGATCTAGCGGGCAACGCCACATGTCACCCGCTACTAATAAATATAAAGTGATAAAGCCTACTTTCGACTTTCATTGGGAAATATCCCTTGACAAAATTTTATTTCAATTTACTGCATTTGAAGTTGTTTTTGTTTATAACTGCAGCGTCGAATGGGCAGCCGGGCTTGACGGCGGACGACGTGGAACACGCGGCGACGTGTCTGCAGTTCGCGTGCATGCGTCCTCAAGTGGTGCAGAATGCACTTCTGCAGGGCTCCAGGGAGGCGCTCAAGGCGCTGCTTTTGCTACCAGACAGGCAGCTGCTGCATCCCGACGATAAGGTACTCGGAAACCGGCCAAGAGTACGGTGGAGTCAGATATTATGTTAGCTTCCGTACCACCGTACACGTTTTTTGTGTAGGGACCCCTTTACATATTTATTTTTTTATCCTATCATTCTTTTTTAAATTCAGAAAAAATATTACCTCCAAAACACCTCTGAAAATGTATTTTTATATTGCAATTATTTACTAATATTGTAAAGACGAAAAATTTGTATGTTTGTAACGAATCAACTCAAAAACTACTTGACAGATTTTAAAAATCCTTTCGCCAATGGACTGCTACATTATCAGGGAGTAACATAGGCTATATTTTATCCCCATATTATCCCTCATAGGAACGGGAACAACGCGGATGTAACCGCTTGAAACATCTAGTTATATTATAAAATGACTTGACCATGACCATGGATACTAGCCATTCGGTCCTCTTCGTTTTCGAATGAAGGACTTGTATCCATGGTCACGGTACAGATTTATTTATTTATTTATTGGAGCTCAACAGCAACATAAAACCTTTAACTCACAAATTTAAACAAGAAATACAGCCATTTAGAGAGCTTCACTCATTATACAAAACTAGTGATAGGTACAGGGGATGCTCTAACTAAAAACCAAAAATAATACAGTAAAAAGCCTTACAAAATAAAAACTATTTTTGTTTTAGTTTTGTTTTTTGATTACCCCATTGCGTGTTGTCAGTTTGGCGAGCCGAAGCGCGCCCCCCGGGCCGTGGAGGTGGAGGCGGGCATCTCGTTCTCGGCCTTGGCCGGCGCAGGCGCAGCCTCGCAGCACCACGACATCTTCGAGCTGTCCCTCTCCAAGGCGCTGCAGGGTAATACAACACGCCCCACTGCCTATCCTAGCCCCATCTATAGTCACTACATAGTATAAAACGAAGTCGCTTTCTCTGTCCCTATATCCCTATGTCCTTTTGTATGCTTAAATCTTTAAAACTACGCAACGGATTTTGATGCGGTTTTTTTAATAGATAGAGTGATTCAAGAGGAAGGTTTTAATTTTAGCATGGCACCCGTGCGAAGCCGGGGCGGGTCGCTAGTTTATTATATTACACACATAGGGAAGGAAAATAAGAAATGTCTCAGATCACATGTAATGTGTTTGTAATCTACAAACATGTGATAAAAGGCTTTTTTATTTACTTCCTTAGGTGTGTATACTTATTTTCTTATCGATGGAGGCGGAAACTTCGTTTAGCGCAGCAGGCCGAAATTTTCCGCTTTCCGCCCGGAGATATGAAAATCATCTACCTATACGAAGTCCGTGCAGTGACAGCCTTACGGCTAAAGAGCCCGCTTCATCAGTGAGGCTCGGGTTCAAATCCCGGCATGTACCAATGAGTTTTTCAAAAACTTCACAAGTTCGACGGTGAAGAAAAACATCGTGAGGAAACTCTCAGCTCTCAGAATTAATTCTGAGGCATGTGTAAGAAACCCGGTCCGGTCGGTCCTTAAAAAGGCCTTGTAGATGCGATGAGACAGACAAAAATTCCAAAATTAGTGTTTTAATATCAAAATCGATAACTCTCAAATTAACACAGACCCATCATACCTCCTTGTGTAAACTTGAACGTCGTCCGTCCCTCTCCTGCAGGGCGCAGCACTGGCGCGTCAGAGGAGCGCGGCAAGCTGTCGAAGGTGACGCAGCTGACCGGGTTCTCGGACCCTGTCTACGCGGAGGCCATCGTCGCCGTCAACCAGTACGACATCGTGCTCGACGTGCTCGTCGTCAACCAGACCGGTCAGTAAGAACGAATGAGTGAACGAACGAATGAATGAAAGGAATGGATGATATAATATGTTTTTCACACTGTTATAGTGTAACAAAAAATAAGACTTCGAAATATTCGAAATCGAATTTGAGGTCGTTGTCTTTTTTCTTCGTTTCACTTCGCAAAAAATACCACCGAATTGAAAACACCCTCCTGTTTTTCTGCATACTACCCTTGTTTATCAACAGCAAAATGATAGCACTTCTACTGAAGACTTCATTGTGACTTGTTAAGGCAATCCAAAAATGTCCATCCCTCGCATTTTATCGAATTTCAAAATCGCTGCGCACCTTCACGGACACTTGCCACATAATATACTATCACTAATATGAGTCAAACGCCGAAAAATACAGCAAAAAGAAAATTATACAAAAAACATGTCGCCCCTTTTCGGATTAATATCGGGATCGACCCCCGACATCCGACTCAGAAGGCAGGGTCACTACCATCTGAGCCAACAGGCCCGTCAAAAAGCCTTTTGCAATGTTTGCTGGTGTTTCAGACGACACGCTGCAGAACTGCACGGTGGAGCTGGCCACGTTGGGCGACCTTCGGCTGGTGGAACGTCCAGCCGCTGTGGTACTGGCTCCTCGGGATTACGCTACCATCAAGGCCCACGTCAAGGTCGCCTCCACAGAGAACGGGATCATCTTCGGGAACATCGGTGAGCTATATCACTTTGCACTCCGTCAGGTGCATACAAAGAGATTTAAATATAATAGGGCATAGAGGGGACAAAGCGAGGAAAATTTGAAGTCAAAAGTTATTCCAACTGGAATAAGTCTAGTACAATTTCTACCGAATGACAGCTCGCGTTCATACTAACTGACATGATAAGGACATGACGCTTAGGCTTTAAAGTTTTGTATGAAAATATTCCCAATGCCCCCTCTATGCCCTATTATATTTAAATCTCTCTGGGTGCATAGGTTTCGACGTGACAACGTCTTATAATTCGATGGAGCCGGCTGCACGTACGAAAAAATATGACGTATGCGGCGTTACCTCGCTTTGAGGGGTTCCATTTAAGGCTTGAAGTGCAAGCGAGAGCGCGCAACGAGCGACAAAGAGGCACAATCCTTTCCATCAGTATTTTCTTATGACGTTGTCACAACTATCGTCAGTAAACCGACTTTACAGACAACCGATTTTATATAAAAACTTTGGACGTGATAAAGAGGGCGATTCTGCTCTTCTATCTTCTATCCCTTAAATTTTTTTGGGGTAAGATAAAGACAGGACTAACTAAAATAAGTTTAGTCACTGTAAATCGAACCCAACGTCTTATAAATCGATTAACACTGGCTGCATGCACGAAACAGTATCACGTTCCGCCTGAGCTGAGTGTGCAAGCGAGAGCGCGGAACAAGCGATAAAGGCACTATCGGCCGAAGCGTTCGGCTTGTGACACATCTATCTCTTCCACTCCAGTGTGCAATTTTTCATCAATGTTTTCTTATGATGTTATCACGTAAAATTATCGGCCGTAAACCGACTTTAAAGAAAAGTAAAAGTCTTAATTTTACACTTTAATCTTAGTTAAATGGCTCTGCTTCAGAGACCATGCACAAAAATTCTGTGTCTTCAACAATTTCTACACCCCTCTCCCTGGTTATCAACAGTAAAATGATAGCACTTTTACTGAAGACTTCATTGTGACTTCTTGAGGCAATCCAAAAATATCTATCTATCGCATTTTATCCAATTTCCTATTCACTGCATATTTTCACAGACACCACATAATATACTATCACTATTATTAGTCAAAACCCAAAATATACAGCAAAAAAAAACATGACGTCTGTCACTGGATTCTCGCTATAAAGTCAATGTATCACATGGGTGTTTTGTGAAGAGTGATGGGTGTTGGGGATTCCCTCTATAAAGCCACTAGGTAGGTACATCACATGGGTGAAGAGTATAGAATGTTGGGTGACGAGTGTAGGGTGTTGGGTGAAGTGTGTAGGGTTTTGGGTGATGAGTGATGGGTGTTGCAGTGTACGAGGTGACCGGCGCGTCGATGGACCGCGGCGTGGTGGTGTTGAACGACATCCACATCGACATCGTGGACTACATCCAGCCCGCCGCCTGCAGCGACGCGGACTTCCGCCGGATGTGGGCAGAGTTCGAGTGGGAGAACAAGGTCACTTGTGTTTATTATATTTAGTTGTTCCGCACCATTGCACCCGCTAAAGTCACGTTCCCTTGGGAAAATTATAGCCCGTGTAAAAAAGTGAGCTTTTCATTAGTGAAGGAATTTTTTAATCGGTCCAATAGTTACGGAGCCTACAAACTCAATACTAATTTATAATATTAGTGTAAACCAATAAATAATCTCACTCCTTTTGTCCCCGAGGGGGTATTCAGAGGTATTCCATTTCCAGAAATACCCACTTTTTACGAGTATATTAGGCTCATCGCCGGACCGGGTCTGTTACACATTCCTCAGAATTAGTTCTGGGACCTGCGGGTTTCCTCACGATGTGGGCTAAATACACACACCGGCACAATTAGCGGAACAGAAAAAAAAGGGAGTATTTACGCATTTTTGCGTGTTACTGGCCGGCTAAACAAGCTTTTTTTAAATTTGGGTTTTAATTTAAAAATGGAATACTAAGCGACTGCCCTTTTTTTCATTCTTTTGTTTTAATTTTCATTGATTCATTTTTTCCACCGCTTGTCCGTTTTTAGAAGGTTCGTGAATTCCATTTGAAAAGCTTTGAATTGCAGTTTTTGAGGCTTTTGAGTTTTTTCGCATATTGATAATTTACGAGCATCTAATTATGCCTGATTTAACGCCATCAGAAATCATTAGGGCAGATCAAATGAGGAGAAATGGTCAAACCTACAGATCGATTGCCAGAAGCCTTCGTCGATCGTTATCAACGATTTATCGTAGCATCCAACGATACATATTGACGAATGCTCTAGTGAGAAGGAGAGGACAAGGCCGGAAAAGGTGTACTTCAAGGAGGGATGACCGTTTTCTCCAACTTCAAGTCCGACGGAACACGAGACTAACGGCGGTGCAGGCTCGAAATTTACTGGAAGAGGTACGAGCAGTAAGGATGAGTGAGCGGACAGTTCGTAGAAGATTCGAAGAAGTGGGTATAGGCTCGTATGTGCCCGCCAAAGCCCCAAAACTTGAGAGACATCATCGCACAAACCGTCTACACTTTGGTCGTGAACATCGTGATTGGGACTTCGACGACTGGGGACAGGTTCTTTTTACTGATGAATGCAGAGTTATGTTAAATCAAATTGATGGAAGGCAGCGAGTATGGAGACGCAAAGGAGAACGGTATATCCAGTCTAATTTTGAAAATACAGTTGCATATGGCGGCGGTTCAATTATGGTCTGGGGAGGAATATGTTTAGGAGCTCGTACGGAGTTAGTAGTGGTCGATGGCGGGAATCTGAATGCTGATCGGTATATCAGGGAGATTTTAGAAGAACATGTTGTGCCATTTGCCCCCTTTATTGGTAACAACTTCATTCTAATGCAGGATAATGCTCGGGCTCACAGTGCTCGCACAGTACAGACATACCTAAACCATGTTGGTATAACGGTGATGGAGTGGCCAGCACGGTCCCCCGATATGAACCCTATAGAACACGTCTGGGACTTGCTAAAGAGGAGTGTAAAGTCAAGAATGCCCCCTCCCAATAATCTCAACGAGTTGCGAAACGCATTACTTGAAGAATGGCAGAGGTTGCCCCAAGAAACCATTGATAACATCATCCGCAGCATTCCCAGACGGATGGAAACCCTCATCAGAGCACGAGGAGGAAACACTCGATATTGAACAGTCATTGAAATTGTTGTTAAACTTTGGAAAATCTTGAATTTTCTGCTGTTTCTCTATAATTAAAAATCGAAGAAAAATGCATTTTGTTTAATTTAATTTTTATTTTTATAAAATTTTAAGTATGGTGTTACAAATGAATGTCAAAACATGTTAATTTAATTGTTGTTTCATTTTAAATAATATATTGTTTAAAAATTACATTCATTGTTCTAAATTCCCTCTTTTTTCTCCTTTTTTTTTCTGTTCCGCTAATTGTGCCGGTGTGTGTAGTTCATAATATTCAAATTGTTAAAATTAATGAACTGACTTTGGCCGTATTAAATCCCGTTGAAGCCATGTGTTGCTTATGTCACCAATATTTTTCTGTATTTAATATTTCTATAATTTTTTGTAGGTGTCTGTGAACACCAACATCACGGACCTTCGCGAATACTTGGAGCACTTACTGGCTTCCACCAACATGAAGTGCCTCACGCCTGACAAGGTAAGACCTGAACATAGCGCGATTGAAGCCGCATTGCCGTTAAATATGAACCAATAGAAGCGTGGCTAGCGAGCGGCGGGGATATAGCTGAGACGGTGGCGAGCATGTATAGTTGTCTCTGTTACTCACGTGGCTTTTGATAGCTGTAGTGTTTTGCTCTCTTTCTGTTTTGTACGCTCTGGGTGAAATCAAAGATATGATGGCTAACGTTACTGAAGAGCCCCGTTATACTATTGAAATCTCGGCGAGAAATAGAATCATTCGTTACTACTAAGTCATTGTAGACATAAGACCTGTGCTTAAAGTAAAAAACTGCATTAAACATACTTTAACTTTTTTGGCAATAATGTTATTTTATTACACTATTGTACGTAATCGTATACTTATATGTTTACGCTGGCGAGATAGAGTGAATGACATACAGCCTGGTGACAGACGGACAGATGGACAGCGGAGTCATAGTAATAGGGTTCCGTTTTACCCTTTGGGTACGGAACCCTAAAACCATACAGTCTAATTGAGAACCTCCTTTTTTTTTTGAAATCCGTTAAAAAAGATTGATACAGCTACCGTTGAGTAATTATAAATATACAGTTTGAATTCTTCAAGTGGGCGTGGTAGGCTAAATCAGAAAATATGAGGAATAGCGAAAAGTACTCAAAGGAGTCTCGGTCTCGATTTTGATGAAAACTAAAAATGAGTCTTTGGATTTTTGAAAAATCAATACTCCTAGACAGGAATCGAACACGTTTATTTTGAAAAAAAAAAAAACACATTCTGTATTCTTACACCATTCGATAGTGTCGCTAATAAGGATCTTATTCTATAAAGTAACGACATACGGCAAACTTAAGGAAAATGTTGGATTTTAAAAAACTGATTCATATTTTAAAGTAGTGCTTTAATTCATACCTGCATTAACTACCTGTAGCTTGCCCAAAATAGTACTATTCGCTATTCCTCATAGTTTCTGATTTAGCCTACCACGTCCACTTGTAAAATTCACCTGTATAATACGATTCTGCAGGCATTGTCCGGGCAGTGCGGGTTCATGGCGGCCAACCTGTACGCGCGGTCCATCTTCGGCGAGGACGCGTTGGCCAACCTCAGCATCGAGCTGCCTCTGCACAAGCCGGGGGCGCCCGTCGTCGGGCACGTGCGGATCAGGGCCAAGAGCCAGGTACTGCCTTTCTTATGTCACACCAGGTGATGAAATGTAGACCATGTTCATCCCAGAGAAGTAAGCTTTCCATTGGTGAAAGAATTTTCGAAATCGGTCCAGTAGTTTTCGAGTTGATTCGAAACAAACATACAAAAATCTCTATAATATTAGTACAGAAAACTCTTTATAATATTAGTACAGATATATGTATATTCATAAAACAATGTAGTCACGTTTCAATCTTTAAATACCTAGAAACCTTATATGTGTGTGAGTTAACGTAAGGCCTAGTACTTTTCCCAAATAAATTAACAAATTTCCAAAATTAATAACGAACAACGAACATCAATATGTTTCCCGCATTAAAGTATTTTTTTTGTATACCATTTGGGAAAGGCAAAGGGGTCTTGGCCCATACAGCCTCGTCTGTTTTAAATTTCCTCTGATCCAAATCTTTTATTTTTCCATTTATAAACGAGTTTGCAAGCCAGTTCGAAATTTAAATAAAACCTTTGATAAGTTACCTCCTTTAATGCCATGTTTCGGAGTAAAATATCATTCCATTTTTAAATTATACTACAGATATAAGTTTACTATGTAATTTATTTAGCCGCTAAAACACGACTGATATGGATTTTCGTAAAACTTTTGCCGGCCGCTGCTGGCATGTATGTGGCCAATACAGCAATTTTGATTTATCTCGAAGAAGGTTGTCAAAATAATGCTCAAATTATCAAACATGTCTGAGAAAAGGAGACCTTTCATTTTGGGCCTGCACATTGTACACCAGCGTGAAATAAAGAGAAAAATCTAGTGATTATCAGAAAAATATTTAAAAAAATCATTTCCATCTATTTAACTTGCACAAAAGTAATTAAACTTCTATGGATCCGCATTAAATCATATTGAAATAATACTATTTCTAACTTTTTTAGCCCAATTTCCATGTTTTTGTGAATTAGTAAGACAAACATCAAAATAATGTCAATTGTCATTTACCGGTCAGGTCGTAATTTTTTTTTTGGTCGCCGCCATGCTAGTTCAATGAAAATTAAAGTTTATTGTACAACTAAACTAGACGAATATGAGCAAAATCTTGAGTAAAACTATAGTTATTATATTTATCTAAAAAACTGGTGTACATGGTGCAGGCCCAGTCTCCGTACAATCATGAAACGTCTCCTTTATTTAAATTTATTGTTCCGTCTCCAGGGCATGGCCCTCAGCCTCGGCGACAAGATCAACCTGATGCACAAAGCGCCGCAGCTGAAGCCGCAATCGAACCCGATCCCAGCGGCGTGATAGGTATTGAAAGCGCACCGATTAACAACCACACAGAAGCGACACTCCTTTTAATACCACAGACTATCGTAGAAACAGAACAGAGGACCTAGTGGCTTAGTAGAACATCAAGACAGTCGAATAAAATGATAAATTCATGGGATTGACATACTCCTTCGACTTGTTATAGCTCTATAATTAATACTATCGGTTCTGCGCGGTTTAAACAGCGTAGTTCCCGTTCCCGTGGGAAAACGAGAATAAAATATAGTGTTGGTTACTCAGGGAAATTCTAGCTTTCCATTGGTGAAAGATTTTTTTAAATCGGTTCAGTAGTTTTTCCTCTACAAAGATACAAACATACAAATCTTTCCTCTTTATAATATTACTATAGAATTAGATAGATTGACACAACACTAAAGAAGTCACGAACATCGAATAAAATTCTCGTTTGCCACTTCGCTAAGGGATGTAGAGTAATAGTACATTATGATATGTGCGGTAGGTTGAAAATTACAGCCAAGGCGATATTGCTAGCCCAAGCCGTAGGCGAGGGCTACAAGTAAGCAGAGGCTGTAATTATCAAAGCGCACGTATGTCATACGACGTTTTATAACACATTTTCGAGGAAATAAAATAAAACTTCGACTATGGTAAACGAATAAAAGCAATACAGCGCTATGAAAAAGCGCTCGGCGCGCATCAGCATTTTTTTTTAAGCCAAAAGCACAATAAACAGCCAGTATTATTAATAAAGTAAATTAATATTTTTGTGTTTTTGTTACAGATTAATTGGTTACAATTTACTGTTAAAATTAATTAAGTAAATAAAATAATTATGTACATAAATATTTCTTTATTATATTTTATCTCCCAAAGTTAATTTTAACCATAAAATGTTGACAACTTTTTTGACATAAAAACTCTTTGCTGAGATTTTAAAAAGTACCGTTCGTTTTTAGACGGAGCATCTTGATAAACCGTGCGTTTTACTTTACACTTACCGCACTTGGGCGTAATGAGATAGAATACGATATTGAAATTGGTGAAATAAGATACCTTTTACGAGCAAATGTGTTATAAAAAGTATTTACATTTCATTTCATTTATTCAAGTACTTTACAGTCCTTGGAATCAACGAAGGAGATCAAACTTTCATTGTGGTAAACATGTATCGTACTTATTTATACAAGTATATGGGACTGGGTCGTGTGGTTATTACTCGGTGCTTATTATTACTGAATTACTATTATTATTACTATAGTTGTAATTAGATATATCGATTGCGCATTATTGAATGATTGGATAATATATGAATATTATTTACTTGTATTTAAAATGTATTTTATTTTAATCCATCAAGAATTGTATGAACTTACAATTCTAAAAAAAAATACATATCTACTAATTAAATAGACATTATAGTACTCGTATTAGAAGTTTGTGCATTAAAACCTACCGACGATATTAATATTATTTAAAATCTCCGTGTATCTCACGAAAATCCGATACACTGTATCTTCTAGTGCACTGTTATTGATCTTCCAAATAAAATAATATAGCAAACAGAATTTTCCTAAGGGAATGAGTTTTTTTCACGGGATTAAAAACAGCCTATGTCGCTTTCTGAGTCTCCCAAGTGTCTCAGGGAAAAATACGTAAAGAACTTATAAACAAAATACACTTTTGCACTTATGTGGCCCTTGACCTATTTTTCTGTGTATGTGTGTTAAATTGGATCAATGTTGTCGTTCCATTGCATTGAAGTGTTCATTATATTTTTAAACTAGCGACCCGCCCCGGCTTCGCACGGGTGCAATGCTGATACTGAAACCTTCCTCTTGAATCACTCTATCTATTAAAAAAATCCGCAAAATCATAGCATAGGGATATAGGGACAGAGAAAGCGACTTTGTTTTATTCTATGTAGTGATATAAAGGGTGATAATGAAAAACGCCAAGCCTTATGAAATAAATTAGTTTATTGTGTCGTCATAGCTGTTCACGACGAACGTCCGAGTGCGAATGTGGTCCTTGTAACGAATGATGCAACAGTATAAATAATAAAAATAATTTATAATAGTAATAAGTTAATGGATTGGTTACAAAACAGTACAGTCCGGCGCGGCGGCGAGTGTTCCGAATGCGCACAGTCTGCAACAAAACAAAAGGCGTGAATAACATTTCTCTAACTTGTGACAATACTACTTTGATATTATATTAAAGCTATCAAGCCATTGGCCCCGGTTTTCAACCATCTTCAAAAAAGGAAGAGGTTTTCAATTCGACACATATGTTTTTTTTATGTTTGTTACCTCAGAACTTTCGGCTGGGTAAACCGATTTGGATGATCCTTTTTTATTTGAAAGCGGGCGCTTCCGATGTGGTCCTATTTCCAGTTCAATTTGGTTTTCGATTATTTATTTATTTTATTAGTTTTTGGGGAGCTCACAGCTATATTTACAAGTTAATAATCCTTGTGGACAAGTATGTGCTAATTACAACAGTTTTAACCGAGTTCATAAAAGAAGAGATTCTCAATTAGACTGTATTTTTTTAGTATAATTCGTTGAAGTCGGTTTTTACTCTTTAGAGTTTTATGTTATCGTTGTTTGAACAATGGAAGTTGTTAAACCATGTCGAGAAAAATTGGAATTATTTTTTGCATTTTTGTTCCTAAAAGTGTTGCACGGAAATCGATACAAATTACTACAGACTCCAACGAGGTTTATCATCATCAGCAATCCAACAGCCCACTGCTGAGCTAATGGTTTTTACTCAAATATGTTAGTGGCCACCCGTCAGAATTTTTCAAGAATAAAAACACTTCGCTTAACGACTTCCATTGTGCGTAAACACAAATGTTCTTAGGATTAGTAGAAGTAATCACCGTGTACTACTGATGTAGACAATGGAAAACTAACTTATTCCTCTTCCTCCTCTTCTTCCTCTTCCTCCTCTTCTTCCTCTTCCTCCTCTTCTTCCTCTTCTACAACTTCCTCCTCCTCCTCTGGCTCGGGCTCGTAGAGGGGTTCTTCGTCCTCGGGCTCCGCCTTCAGCTCCTCCTCGCCTTCGGGGGACTCGGGCTCTTCCTTCTTCTTGCCCGGCCGCTCGCCGAACCACTTGGGCAGTTTCGCTGTTGCCGAGGTCAAACGTTAGAGGGTTTCCGATAGGCTAATCAAACTGAAATTAGCTGACATACTGTTACATCTCATGTTTATTGTTCTGTTTGGCTTTTGAGAAGCGATAAATTTTTTTCAACCAATCAGAACAGGGAACATCAGATTTAACTGTCTGTTTCGTTTGATTGTTATCAAAATTTGAAATACCCATCCCTTTCGTATAGAATTGTAGGAAAAGAAAACAAGGAAATAAAAAAATTCTTATCATAAAACCAGTTAGCTAATGAGAAGGTTTCGCAGCTTCATAAGTACCTACGTGAAGTTGGAATTTGTCTTGTGACAGTTCAAGTTGATTTTCTATTGCATTATAAGTCCGTGGAGCCCAGTGCAAGAAAACCTGGTTGTTCTATCGCAGTGATATAGTTCGCTCAACAATTTCTTTAACTTTATACTCTCTTCCTTATGTTATTAATTAGTTTTGAACGGTGAATTTGACTAACGCTGATGAAGTCTTATCCTGATGTTACATCGTTAGAACTGTGTATTGTTATAAGAAAGAATAAATATGTGTTTAAATTACTTACATACTTATTTAACAAGGACGTAATTAAAATAGTCCAAGATCCGAATATAAGACGACCTTCACCGAGCTGTTTATTGGATGAAAAGTATTTTATATCAAATTTAGTATGTTAAAAAAGATATCGCGAGTGGGTTGCCTGAAAAAAATCAGTCCAGGATATGATTAATTTAATATTTAAAATATTTAGTGTATCGCTATCCTTTTCTATTTCACGGCAAATAGCATGCGCACTCTCTTTCATTCAATGATGGTTCGCTGAGACTATTCAGTCGTCCGTTTTAATTACTCGCAGCAATATTTTGATTTTTAACAACCGGAATTCATTAATTTCAAGACTGTTTTCTTATTCTATAGACTTCATACTTTCGATTGGTATGTAATTTGTCTATTGAACAAACCAGTGCTGTTGAAAAAAATTTTATTTTATCCTGGACTAAACTTTTTCAGCCAACCCACTCGCGCTATCTTTTTTAACATACTAAATTCGATATAAAATACTTTTCATTGAATAAACAGCTCAGCGAAGGTCGTCTTATATTGGGATCCTCTACTAAAAGGATCATTTAGTTTTTATCTGAATTTGTTTGTAGATTTTTCTATGTGTATGATATTCACAAGGTAAATTCATTCATTCGGATATACACAATATTAGCACAAAGATTCGTGTTCAATTCAAGTGTAGGGATAAACATTGAAAAATTCACGAATACAACACAATCATCGACATAAACACGAAAAATGCAATCAATGATCTGTCTCAATATTCATCGACACAAAAGAACCATAGGTAGGACATGTGAAACTAAAATTTCAGTATAATCCACTTACAAGTTCCAAGACAAGCTTAGTGAAGATGAGGAATAAGCTTACCCATTTAATTAAATTTGATTATTGGTTTTAAATGGTACTGCGAGAGTTCAGGAGCTGAATTTTTGAGTCGTAACTATGACGTTGTGTTATCATTTTTTGAGTCGTAACTATGACGTTGTGTTATCATATCTGAGCTAAGTTACATTCAACTTCCAAGTCGCATGGTGTTCATTTTTGATATTTTTAAATAGTCACCGGTGTTGTAAACCAAATTCGAAATTTAAAAAAAAATATTGTGATAACGTCATAAGAAAACATTGATGAAAAATTGCATACTGGAGTGGAGGAGAGATAGATGCGTCACAAGCCGAACGCTTAGGCCTCTATCGCTTGTTCCGCGCTCTCGCTTGCAACGCTCGGCTCAGGCGGAACGTGACACATTTTCGTGCGTGCAGGCGGCGTTCATAGATTTATAAGACGTTATCACGTCAAAAACAACTGATAATTACCCTGTCACGCAGCGGGTTACCGCGGGCTCAAGATAACAATACATATTAAGATATTATTATCTCACATAAATATTATGCTAGCTCAATGAAGAGTGTAAAAATAAATGTGGTTGTTTAAAAATATTTACGCCTTTAAAAAAGGGTAAAACTCTCAATGTTAATCAAAAAAATATCGAATTTCCTGTCATAATCACGATTAAAAAAAAGAGCTCCATTTTGCCACAGCAGATTCGACTGTATTTTAGCCGGCTACTTACCCTTTTGCCTGACTCCGAACTGTTCGGTCCTCTCAGCCCACACCTTCTCGAGGAAGTCCTTGTTCAGTTTCTCTAGGTCCTAGGGATTGTGAATCGAGGGTAAATACACGGTGAAGGTACATTCGGATGTTCCACATGAAAGGGCGAGGGGATGTGCGTGGCCCTTGAGGCTGCCAAATTAATGCTTTCGGATCCTATCTTTTACGAGTAAGTTACATCGGACATTCTAGAATCCATAGAAGGTTCTAGAATGTGGACTATTCTTGAAAGACCCATACCATGTTTTCGGAATTATTTATATTTTTAAAGGATAGCTTTGATTTGAGCAGCATCAACTGAGTGATTACTGATTTGTCATGTCATGCACTAATTGAGATTTTAATAATATTTCCTTATAATTCAAAGTATAATTTGGCAGCCGTTACAAATAAGGGTCTAAAACATGACATGCCGTGTAGACATGCGTCGAGGGAACGAGTAGGCACAAATATCGTGCTTCACACAACATGGTGTTTGGGTACGCCTCTTACTTCTCGTGCGGTTCATGAATTCCTCCATTCTGTCATTCCATATCTTATCCATGAATTCGGCCGTTTGCGTGTCTAAGCCCTGTATTCATAAAGTCATTATTTTCAGCATTCTAGTTTGCATTTACTACCTATTGCTAGACGAGTCGTTCAAAGTAATAACTTTGTTAAAAATTTCCTGTTTGATTTTTAAAAGATTCTTCGCTAAATACTTACACCTTCGAACAACTTCTTTTTGTCGTCGTAAGACCGTGTGTCGACACGCCTCTCGTACTTGGACGCTACTTGGATTTTGGGCTGCAAATTGAAAAACATGTTCATATATACCCGTGTGTATAGCTTCAAAGTTGTCATCATTAACGGTCATAGACTTACCGGGTGCTTGCCTGTTAGGGCTTCGGGGTCGAGACCCTTTTTGAGAGCCTTGTGCCTCAACTGTTGCTTTTGTCTTTCTTTGAGCTCTTTTAACTGTAACAATTTGATGATTGGTTAGTCCTTTTTACTCTTCCTATCTTTCATTATTAGTTCCAGCGGTGATCTCAAGATAGGTAAATTTGAAGCTGTGTCAAAATGTTGTCTACTGTTTTGTGCGAATACGACCTAATACACTAGATAAAATTTTCGACAAAATTTTGTCATGGCGTTCATGTTAGATAGGCTGATGACTGATGATCATTGTCCTAAAAGTCTGGTAGCTGCAATGATTTATTATTAATTGGACGTTATAAAAATTATCAGCAACATCAATAAATTACCTAATGCTCAAGTCCCCTGAATAAAACTTTTTGATTTTGACTATTTAATCGTATATTAGTCAACAAATCCCAACTTACGTCGTAGTCCTGTCGCTTTTGCCTCTCCTCAAGATCGTATTTCTCGGTCTCGAGTTTGACGATGCATTCCCAGAGCTCCTGCGCCTTGAGTCGCAGTTTCTCGACGCCCAGGTTCTCGATGTTGAGGGGTTTGATGCGGATGGACAGGGAGATTTTCTTCTCCTCCTCCAGCTGTTCCTTCGTCTTGTTGCGTTCCAGTTGAGCATTGGTAAGGCCGAACTGTAGCAGGAATATGTAGATAATTTGTTTTGTTAATTTTATAGTTTATTACAGAATCATCCTCAAATATTAAAATCTGCTTGAGCGTTAATTAGAAGATGACAGCTTTATGCGACTCATATACTCCATCTCTTTCTGACATCTTCAAGCGGAGTTTCGTTGCTTGAAGATTTTTCTGTAATACTGTTTCTTAATATTTACTTGAGCACTTTAGAACTAGGCGATTAAGGCATCTTTTCAAGTACATACGGATATGATTGATATTTTTTTTTGTCTTTGCCATATGTATAATCCAAGGTCCTTACTCTTGAGATTGGCTAACTTTATACAATACAGTGACTCTTTATTGTACACCAAAAACAATGTATTAAAGTACAATAAAATCGTATCATAATCATACTTACGTTGTCGCTCTTCTTCTGAATGGTAAAGTTGGGGCCGGTCTTGCTGGACTCCTTCATCGCCTGGAGCATAGCCTGGCGTTTCTTCTCAGCCTCCTCGAGCCGCTGCCTCTTCTCCTCGATGTCGCGCTGTTTCTTCTCCTCGAGCTCACGGACTCTTCTTTCCTCATCCTCCTTCTTCTTCTGGGCGAGGCGCTTCTCTTCTTCAGCGCGAGATACCTGTTTAATAAAATTGCACGGGCTGATTAATTTTATGTTTAAGTGTGATTGACTGAATCTGCTAAGTTGAATTAATTTGTTACAATTGAATTGCATTCGTTAAAGGTGTATGAACGATGTTTTCTACATAGCTTACCTTGCGCTTAGCCTGCTTCTCCTTGAGGCGTTTGAGATCCTCCTCCTCCTTGGCCCTCTGTTTGCGCCATTCGTTGATGTATTCCTTGAGCTGCTCGTCCAAGTCCGACCGCTTCTGGTCTTGACGCTACAACAAAAAGTACTTTGCTGAATATTGGGTACGTTATTACATCGCATTTTGACTGTGGGTTATAATGACTTAGTTTTTTTAGTTGGTATTTCTCACTAATTATTAAAATAGATAACTTAAACCGAACTGCTGTTCAATATGAGAGTGGCTGTTCCTAATTCTGCTAAATAACTTGTTTAGGCGTTCAGAACCAACTTGTCTATGTCAAAGGGCCTGATAGCCGTGGGCAATGACATAATTTAATACGGCTACATCGAACTCTACTGTAATACAAAAGTGCACTTATATCTTCTACTTAGTGCAGTTTTATTTTACTACTTTGGGTGTCGTGATATTATTTTATAAAAGTGATCAAAGGCGGAACTTAATGTCTTAAAATCATTGGTTATTTTTAAATTGAATTTAGGTACCAAAAATGATTCTTTAAATTGTTGACTTGCTTTTATGAATAAGATACTTGACATTAGTCACGCTAATTCTACCAGGAAAACTATTCCTTTTTGTTATTTAAAAGCTGCAATCTGACCTAATTTAAATTTTGAGAACACATAAGACATGATATTAAAAACATCTGCCAGTATCTTGCTTGTTTTCGGGGTACTGCATTTGGAACCGGCGACTCGTCGATAGAGATGGGCTGCTGTTTACCTTTAGCCAATCCCCATGGACGAGTTTAGTGTGCATTGTTATGAGACTGTTTGTACTTTTTGAAAATAATATTTACCTTAATGAATTCTGGATCTCCTTCACCCCTGAAAAATGCAACGGAACAATTAGCGGTCGCGTCTCATCTAACGTGTTTGGTTAATGTTAGATAACCGTCGTAATGATGGCTTGATTACACATTCTTAAGTTTCTGTTACAGTGATCGACTGGCGTCACGTTTGATTGAAATTCGTTAGAATTGTGTTGCGTTCTTTATTAGCATTCAAGTAGGGACGGACACAACATGTGTGCTGTACAAATTGTTAAAACTAGCTTTTTCAAATATGGAGTACATAAATAAGTATGAGTTATGTTAAAACGTTAAATAAGTTTCTTTTCTGTTATGTGTTTTACTTCAACTGCTGTTTCAATATGAACTGAATATTTATTGTTCTGTTGAGCTTGAGTAGCTGTGTGTCTATTTTGTGTTTTCGTTATATTATGCAACAGGTATTTCGGGCAACTTGTCAGATGTATGTTTTACACAAATTACTATGGGGGCGGAATACGTACGGACATTACAACATTACTTATACAAGATAAACATGCTTTGATCATGCTTCCTCTCATGCAAAACCGAGAAACAGGTACGTCGGAACGGCTTTAGGAGTCGCCCGGTGACCGACATCTTGATTCTTTGCGGAGAGGCGCGGGCGCACCCGAAACAATTTCGAAAATAGAACGCGTAACAACCATTATAAATAGCACTCTGTGACGGCGCGCGGTTCTTGGTTACTGGACGGTCATCTGGTGCGATAAATTAGGAATTTGAGGAATGAACGCGAAAACCTGCGCCCGCGCCTTTCAGAGTTAATGAGAGGCAAGTTAGTGACACCACGGATAGCGGTGCGACTTACGCGATCGACGGTCTACTCCTAGAAACAGAAAACAACAATCAGCCTCTACTTTGCCTCATGATATACTTCAAACTCGTAACTACTTATCACAGCGCCATTGATATAACGCGAAGCGGTGAAATTATTTCGCACATACACGACACAAACACTGCGTTACAAGCTATTGTCAATTTTGAATTTTGATGATTTCCAAAAGCAACAATTCCCCAAGTTGCAGTAGGCGGAGCCGGTGTGATGTTGATGTTAATAGAAATGCCAATCGCAGCTTGCGTATCAATCGTGTCACCGCAAAACCAAATCTTACGAAGCGAAGCGGTCTGTCAATTCAAATTAGTATTTACTTACTCAGGTTTAGGAGCGGGTCTTCATTTGGCAACGACGAAGGCAGCGATGGAAAAAAACATGTTCACGATTAATAATTGCACAGTTTTATATTCATAAACAATGTACATTTAGACAAAGCTCACCATGTTAATGCAACGGTACAAGAAAAACTCAATCAGTCACGTCACGACACGAAATTTAGTCCAATCCATTTGTTACATGAGACCAGTTTTACTTACGCTCCGTGACATGTACTGGTTTGGGTCGGATGGTTCGACCACACTTTGTTACGTGAAAGGTTCCGGTGTTAGAAAGCGCGTTTGCAGCAAAGCGGCATATCAGTGAGACTGTAAGCAAGAGAAGCGACGAAGTAAGCACTAGAAGCATTAGGACTGCGCTACACTTAGCCTAATGAGCGAAGTGAGTGTGAGTGCCGCATCTAGCACGCCACTTACTTCCTGCAACAAAAGAGATAATAGGAGTCGGTGAGGACGTGCAACAAGCCCAAGAGTCGGGAGCTCCAAGAGACCAGGGTCAAACATCGCCGCAATATCTCAAGACTTCACACCTCGTCAAAAATGGCACTCAGATGAACTATCGCATGTACATTTTATTCTAATAAGAGAATTTCAAAATGATAGACTGGCCAAGGCAAGTATCCAAAACACGGCCGAAAGCTGAAGTTTTCAAAACCAAACCAGTTTCTAAGTAGAGATCTATTTGGAAGTTGGGAGGTCGTCCGGTAGTGTACTTACGTCTCCGGGACTTCTTCTACTTCCTCCTCCTCGGAGCCACTGCAAGAGACACGTGGTTTAACATAACAAGTCAATGGACACGACACGGTAGAAGACCGTGTAGCGAAGGAGGGTTGGAATAAACACAATGTTTTGCTGTGTTAGCACATATTGGTACACAATGTAACTCATATGGAAAGGGGCACAAAGGACATTTCTTAATTACACAGATACTGTTTGATGTAACGTAGTGTAGTGTCGATGATTAATTGTGTTCTAGACCTCATTACCTTCAAGAACTTTATCACTGCTAAAATATCTGATATCCTGACTGGTAGTAAAGAAATCAACTTACGAGTATTCTTCTTCGTCAGACATGGTGTTGATTTATTGAGTCTGAAAAAATATAATTTCAATTAGTGCTGTTGTGTTTGTTGCTATTCTACCTACACCTGCCGCGTCCTTATCTTATTGATTGTTTGTCGCGTTTAGTTCGTTATTTATACTTTGGCTCAAGTCTTAATGATGCTCGGTATGTTTACAATAGAGTCAATCGGTGATTGAGGTGATCGCTGGCATTCGTTCAAATTTGTCTATTGGTTTTCTTGTATGGTGTTACACGTACGTGAATCAGATTTGTTCCTGTCTCAATATCATCATTCCAATATTTATTTTGTCCCTGCTAACCTAATATTCCTGGTCACACCTACTGAATCTATTATATATTGTGTTTTTCGAAAGCATAATATTAAACTTACATATTCTAAAATTTCTAGATAGGCAGTAGCCCTGAGTCTGTACGAGTTCTTTTTGCTCAATATTACTTGTAGGTACTCTACTGAAACAGTTCGTTACATCAGAAGATGAAATCACTCTCTTTCACTTTGCAGTTTCGGTCATATCAGAAAATCATTGTTCTGTACCTACAATGTCGCGCGTGTTTAAGTAAAATGTAGTCAATAGCTCAGTTTACATAGCCAAATACGAATGCCAGCTGCGAAAAAATTCGCGTGGGTGCACCGAACGTGACGCGACGCGTGCTTATTGTTTACGAGGTGGTATTTTTAGCGGGTTATCTACCGCGAGCGCACCTACTGCCGCCGCTGGCACCGATTCAACGAAAGTGTAAAATTGGATGCCGCATCCGACTTGCGTTTGCCCAGGATTCGGATTTCGTTGAGCCTTGAATTTTTTTAGACTTAGATCGCGAATGTAGCTATTAAACGATTAATTTTTTTTAGGTTTTTCATCTTTAACTTTTTTTCTTCGTCGTATTATGATTATTAAAATTGTAGATGAGATAAAATCTCTCGATGCAGTAATCTTGTCATCGTCTCTTTCAATTTATTTTTTTTAGTTAGTTGGACCTAATGATTTTTGTGAATGCGTGAATCGATAACTGTTTCCTGTATTACATTTTGGAATCTTTTGTAAAATTAACTATTTTATTTTCTACAGTGCAATATCGTTAATTGTTATATTGTCTTTCGTTAATTTTGAAATCGTAGTATTAAGAAACAACGGTCAGCTGGCTCTTTATAGATTTTAAATATTTATGATCCAAAACAAGTTTTTGTTAATTTTATCTTCTTCCTTTTCGATATCTTTATACACGTCTCAGTTGTCTATTACAATTGCTTCATACACATAATCAATCCGTAACAGCCCAGTGCCACAGTAGGTATAATAAATAGTACTAGCGTACCAGTGCTGAAACGAGGGTATTTGCTTAATCCTTTGCTTCTTCTCCCCAATTTACTTTTCATTTGATTTCATAGATGTTATCCCACTACTATTGATTACCGTTATCTATTTCGATAGAAATAAATTATCATCAATTTTTATCTTCCTTTCTTTTGAAGTCTTATTTATTGAAACGTTAAACTTTGTCATGGACTTTGTAAATGTCAATGTAGTTTCTAGATGCTTCCTATTTCTCTATGATACTTTGTAACAACTCTTCTATTAAAATAAATCGATTTATCTAAATTATCTCAGAGTGAGGTCATCTTTGCAAGCCATTACATCTCAGTAACTGGATGCATTGACGTCACAGTTTCAGTGTTTGGTAAGATGCATCCGTCTTGTGTTATTATAAATTTATTTTCGGAATCGATTGTTTGGATAACAGTCCGTAAAACGGCGGGAGTGACGTAACTGTTGGGAAATAAGGAAAATTTGTGAAACGCTTCTGTTGAATTTGTTCTTGTCTGGTGTTGGGAGAGTGATCGTGAATTGAGTTTTTTAAGGAATCCCAGTCAGTAGGTCGCTGAAAGAATTTGATATTGATAACTTTGAACATTTCGTACATCTTTTTATTTATTTACGACTCTATGTAGGTTTACTATTTATACAGATTTCGTTTCGGCCTATTTAAATGATAGAGTTACATTATTTTCTACCCTGTAAATCAACATTATGATTAGGTATATAAGTGCCACGTATTACTCAAAAAATAGGGAAGTACGTACTTACAAAAAAAAATTAACATTACTTTTTTCTTTTTCACTTACAGTTTTTGAAACTGGTATAAAAAACATTTCAGTTTCAAAAATTCTAACGTGTTTTTTTTTACATAAGTATAAGTTTCCCTGTGTTAAGTGTAAGGAGTACCTATTTATACAATAGTTAACGAGTGTGAGTGTGGTCAAAAAATGTTTCGTATGTGTATTTTGGATTGCGCCTAGCTCCACTGGCAACGGCGCGTTACGGCTGTAACGGACGTAACGTAATCCCGGCTATACAAGGCGCTGCTATTTCCGCGCCCGCGCACGCCCGATTCGGCACGCCGCGCTCGGTATTTTTAGACCGTCCCACAGGACTTCCGAACTTTAACCACTGCAGGTCCCGAGTCCTGTTTCCACGCACTAGCACTCACTGCACTTACGTCGCACGGGTAGAAGACGGTCACTCAGTCACTGGTTCCTCGACAGCACAGCGACGTTGGAATGTGGAGTCCGCGGCGACCAGGGCGGCTCTGGCGGCGGCAACTGCGGCCGCAGAGCCCGCCCCCTGCCCGCTCGCCCCGCGCCCCCCTCGCTATTTCGGGCGCCGGTCATTTTTGAGACGATCGCGAGCCAGCTCCGGTTTCTAGGGACCTACTGTCTGAGCCTGCAGCCTGCACTATGCTGCGGGGCGTGGCGAGGCGACCGCTGTAGGAAAAATTCCACTTTCCACAACTTATTTGTAGGTAGGTTACACCGCTCTTCACGGCCCGCCGGCGGTCTTATCAACTGCGGAAATGATTTAGCAGTGGAACATCATCAACCCGTAACTGAGCTAAGGGTATTTAAGGAGCAGTGATAGCCGTTATGGAAGAGCTTGCCTCTCATGGTTCGATTATTATTATTATTATTAGTTTTTAAATGAGTTAGTGCATCTTTACCACTAGCCCAACGGTGAACAAAACGATAGGAAACCTGTAGAGTCCAGAGTTGGTTCTGAGGCTTAAGTAACAGCATGCCTACCAAAATGGCGATGGGCTCACCATACCTGTCCCGTTTAGGAGTCCGTAAAAATACCAACACTGATGGAAAATGGGTATTTCCAAGAATGGAAATATCTTTGCTGTCCCCTCGATAAGGCATGCGTATTTATTTATTTTAAATTCTATATCTGCAACTAACGAAGATTGGCTAAACGTAAACAGCAGCCTATCTCCACCGACGAGGTGCTGTTTTCAAATGCAGTACCTAGGTACCCCGAGAAGAACTAGCAAGAAACTCAAGGGCAGCTAATAGATATAGGTACTTAACCGATATTTTATTACAATGTTTGTTTGTCTGGTTTGGTCATTTAGAACGAATGGATGAAAGAAGAGTAACGAAAGAGATTTATGGTGCAAATGTTGAAGGATACAAGGCATAAGAGGACGCCCCAGAAGGACGTTCACGGATCAAATTAGTGACATCCTTCAAAAAGCTGGAGTCAAGAGTGCAAAGAATAAAAGAGCGTGCATGAAAAGGCTTATGAATGTGAAGGAAGCGAGGGAAGTGTGCAAAGATCGGGCAAAGTGGCGATACATCGTCTCTGCCTACCCCTGTGGGAAGAAGGCGTGAGCTGTATGTATGTATGTATGTATGTATTTGTTTGTAGCAGCAGAGACCAGTTTAAATGGTAGCAGCAAAAGAAACTTGGAACAAATACCAATGGAATACCTGTTTTAAAGCAATTTCTTACGGCTGAATTTACGAAAGTTTAAAATGATTTTAGAGATCCTTAGCCAAAGGGTGGCAACAACGGTAGGTACCCTATTACTAAGCTTGCGCTGCTGTCCATCTATCTGTCTGTCTGTCAGTGGACGTGGATTCATCTAATAAACCGTAATAGGTTCCTCACGATGTTTTCCTTCACCGTCGAGCTAGTGATAAATATGTACGTAAGTTTTTTTGAAAAACTCATTGGTACATGCCAGGATTCGAACCCGAGCCTCACTGATTTTCGGCCGGCTCTTTAACCGTCCGGGCTATCACTGCCTCGAAAACTAATGGTCCTACATAAGCTCGCTGCTCGACAGACTTTTATCAATAGCTCGACAGACAGACTCGACAGCCTAGTGAAGGAAAACATCGTGAGGAAATCCGCTGTCCAATTAATTATGCGACATGTGTGTGGCAATGGGCTCACCACCACCGACTTATCAAGCTTAGGAATCCAAAGAAAATATATACCTACTGGTGAAACTTGAGTGTTTCCAGAAAATTACCTCAGCCTACCCTCTCAGGGATAAAAGGCGTGAGATTATTTATTTTTAAAAGTGATCAACCGGAATTATTTTTGTGCTAGTCCGACTCACACTTGACCGGTTATTAATTAATTAAAGTTAAGCTATGCACAACTACGCGTGAAGTGATTTCTATGAATATACCTACGATGTAAGTTGTAGTTAACTAATCGAACCTAAAATAGGTACAATATTTTAGCGAGTGCACACTAACGCTAATTAAGTATCTATAGCGCTTCCGTGTTTCGAAAGACACGTTAAATAGTTTTTTGTCGTGTTCACTGACAATGGAAGTCGGGAATGATAACCGTCATCATCATCATCAACCCGTAACAGCCCACTGCTGAGCTAAGGGTCTTTCGTCAGTCGTCACACATGAGGAAGTATGGGCTTTAATCTCCCACGCGAGCCCACCGCGGATTGGATTTTTTTTGACTTCCCGTTGTCCCCATCATGGGGATACGGCCAATGGGGACAACGGGAATACACCAATTGGGAGATGGTGATAAGCTAGTGGCCACTTAACAGTCAGAATTTTTCAAGCCACCCAAGGTATCTGACATGGCTTTACGACTTCCGTTGTGCGTAAACACAACGAAAACCGGGACCAACAATGCGTACCTTCCGAAACACGGAAGCGCTCGTGATAGAAATGCCACTAGGCGGTCACCCCTTCACTGACTGACCGCACCCAACTTTGCTTAACCAGTGTGATCGTTACAAACACACTGGCACCGCAGGGCTACAAGCGCTACCTGATAACCTTGGCTGGCTTGGAAACTGGGGCTAACACCCCTTCATGGTAGAGAGTTTGTCAAAGATAGTGTTGTTTGCTGATGATAGTACATCACTGATTTTCAAAGTAGATAGACAAGCTCAGAAGCTCGACGAGGTAAATGACACTCTTCAACAAATTCTCACATGGTTCACTGCAAACAATCTAGTGCTCAACGCTAAGAAGACCAAATGTATAAAGTTTGTACTCCCTAATGTTAGACGAGTAGAGAATGAGATAATTTTAAACAATGACAAATTAGATTTCGCTGATAATACAGTTTTTTTGGGGATAACGATAGACTCCAAACTTCAATGGAATTCTCATATTTCTGCATTATCTAACAGACTGAGCTCAGCTGCTTATGCCGTCAGAAAAATCAGATGGCTTACTGATGTAGACACAGCAAGACTCGTTTATTTTAGCTACTTTCACAGTATAATGTCCTATGGCATCTTGCTGTGGGGCAGAGCTGCTGATGCAGAATCTATTTTTATTTTACAAAAAAGGGCTATACGCGCTATTTACAAGTTAAGATGTCGTGATTCCCTAAGAGAACTGTTCAAAGAAATTAATATTTTAACAATGCCTTGTCAGTACATTTATGAAAACATTATGTATGTACGGAAAAACATATTACTGTATACTAAAAACTGTGACAGGCATAATTGTAATCTAAGGAATAAAAATAAACTAGAGCAACCTCAGTCACGATTAAGTAAAATTAATAATTCCTTTGTGGGGCTTTGCATACGCTTTTATAATAAAATACCAGAAGATATTTTGAAATTGCCTGAAACTGTGTTCAAAACTCATGTTAAACATGTACTTTGTAAAATGGCATATTACAAACTAGACGACTATATAAATGACAATGATGCTTGGAACAGATTTCCTCCAGTCCAGCGCAATACGATAGCGAAAAACAAACGAAATTATGTAACCCAATTTAGTAATATGTAACAATTGATTGAAAGAATATTGTGTTGAGGAGTTTCTTGCCCCGCTTCTTCTCCTCAACCATACATGCTGAAGCGGTGGAGTTGAAATGACGTTCAATAAGTGGACTTGTAAGTTCCTATTTTGAATAAAACATTTTGACTTTGACACCCCTTCCGATCCGCGGTAGGCTCGTGTGTGATAGGTACCTACTTAATTGTTAATGTGTGAAGAAGAGGAGGAGACTAAAGAAAAGATGTATGGATATGTTTCATTTTGCTAAATATTTTTCTGTTCACGAGCGCGTTGGAGGATATGTTTAAGACTCTGGACTTGAAAGATAAGGGCATCAACATAAACGGCAATTACATCTCACACCTGCCGCACCTGCGATTCGCTGATGACATAGTCTTGATGGCGGAGTCGCTAGAGGAGCTAAACCGGATGCTGGATGACCTAGCCTCAGCCTCGCGATGCATCGGTCTTGGCATGAATTTGGATTAAACCATAGTCATGATCAATGGCCACATTGATCCAGGAGCGGACGTCGTACATGGCCACCGTCTTGAAATTGTTTTGCCTTTACCTACTTACCTCGGGCAGATTCTGCAATTAGGTAAAAACAATTTCGAGAAGGATGATCCAGCTGGGTTGCGCAGCATTTGGAAAACTGCGTCAAGTCTTCTCGTCATACCATACCGCAATGTTTGAAAACCAAATTTTCTAGCTAAGGGTTGATACCTAGTGAAATATAAAAAAAACATTGAAGAATACCTATATTTTTATACATAGACGTTGTAGCAAGGCCTACATATACGGAAGTTCCTGAAACTATTTATACATATTCTACGACTATGCATGTTTCCGACAGAAGGGCTTGCATCTATGGTCATGCATGACTTAGCATAAAAAATTAAGTGATGATTTTGATATTTCGTATTTAATAAGTACTACCTAATGTTTGGACTTGATAAAAATAAAACTTATGAGAAGGTTATTTGCATTTATTTATTAAAAACCAGTAGCAAATTATGATAATAAAATTTTATGGCTGTTAGAATTTTGGTAAGAATCTTGTTAGATAGAAAGGTACCTACATGAAAATAGAGATAAGATATGTCACATTCAATTGACGTTTGAATTGTCAGACAGAACCAGTCAGAACGTTTTCGACAACCATCCCATCCATCTCCCGAGATAGTTGTTCGGAGGTGGTTCGGAGCATGTTCGGAGCTGTAAAAGTGTTCTGTGGTTCGGAGTGAACACTCGCAACTTTTGAACGCGTCACTTGTAAAAACTGGTACGACGAACACTCGAAGAGTGCACCCGGACGCAGGTCTCGAACGCACCCCAGCACGAACCACACGGACGGGCGTCTCCTTCTGGTTATTGGTCTGTGGGCGTATCTCTCAAAGGCTGCGGTCCGTTTTGTGCAAATAGTAAATACGTTCGTAAGCACGCACACGACTGTTCAAAATGATTACGATTGTTAGCATGCAAACAATTTGAACAGGTTTTCGTTTGTCAAAAATGACAGTTCTTTTAATATTTAGGTTGATACTGTTCTGAAGTTAAATTCAGTTGTATTTGAGTCGTATAGTGTCCCCCGAAGCTTCACAATGTAATGCTTCTGTTAATATTAATGACGACATACCTAATTTTAATTAATCGATTACATAACGAATATGAAAAAAGTTCGCGGGAAAAAAAACACCACGCACATTGAAGTTTGACAACTGTTTGACAGATCCGGAGACATTGCACTACCTCCTCGTTGTTAGCACTGTTTGCACCAATCGATGACGTCATCGATGAAGTCACAATGCTCATGTCAGCGTACCACAGCGCAATTTGAACAGTTGTTTGCATGAATATAGCGCACACGAGCGCAGAAAGCGCAATTTGGACCGTACCACAAGTGTGGTGACAGACAGCTGTTAAAAAATGTTTGTTTACTATCCGTTAAGATAAAAAAATGCCGTAAATTTATTGATAATGTACCTACCTCAAATAGCTGTACATATATTCTGTTAAAATATATTTAGTAAAATGTTCTCAAGAATTAAAAACTCCCAAGACAGCATAACGCCAAAGCGTCGACGGCTTGGAACCGGTAGGATTTTGCGACGACTCCGTATTTCTGACGAAGATATCACCAATTTCGAGAGTCCTGATATGCGACCTTCATCTCCTATGGAGAGGAATGACGACTTGCCTCTTCCTTGCAATCAAATTGAGTATCTTCACGACTCTGGTAACACGAGTTCAACATCAAGTGATATACCATGCTCTCCCTGCGTTTTGGATGATTCCATAATGAAGAATGTTGAAAAATGGGAGTCCTTAGTAGTAAGTAGAGAGAATAATGTAACAAATACGACTGTGGATGTTTGTAAGGAACTGGATGAAATCGAAAACATTAATGATGATATGTTTCAATCGAAACTAGAACAAGAATCGAGTCAATTTAATCATGTTGAAGAATTATTGACCTCGAGGTGTGTAAAACACTTTAGAGACCATATTGAAGAGAGTTTTGACTCCATAAATAAATCTATTAATGAAGTTTGTAATGAATCAATTAAGAATAATGATATAAGTTTGTTATTTGAGACAAAAGATTCATTTCTTCTGGATATCAAAGAGAGTGGAATAGTTTTAGAACAGGATAAAAATGTGTTCGCTAAGCAAAATACCAAAGATAATGAAATAATGCATAATAAAGATAGTTTTTATGGTCTTCCAATGATAACAAAGAGTTTATTTGAGACATACAGAAATATACAAAAGTTTTATGGTAAGTTTTACATTTCTATTTTATTTACTTTCATTTTCTAACACATAGAAATGGACTCTATGATATTGGACACTGAAAATGAAGACTATGCTGGAAAATGGATTTAAATTCTATTTTCTGTTTAGTCATTTTAGGCCATTGGATACAGGCTGTTTTCAGGGGGTGGCTTTAGAATACTTCTGATGATATAAATTTTCTTATACCAAACTATGTTTTTACAAATGTTACGGCATTGAATACAATAACTGGGTCTTTACCTATGAAATTGTTGTTAATATAAAGTTTAATCAGAAAATTTGTTAGTAATAGTAATAAAAGTGGAGATCCATTATCTCTGCCTACCCCTGTGGGCAAGGGTGTGATGTATGTATGTATGTAGTAATAAATGTTATCTGAGCATCAAATCGGGCATCACATGGCACAAACTAATTTCTAGCTTTTTTATTAAGCATTGACATCAAATAAAAATCAATTTGCACATGTATAATGCAACATCTGATTATGACTCAGTTGATGGCAGATTATAGAAAATAAAAAACATGTATAATGTAAAATAAAATAAAAATCTCACGCCTTTTATCCCCGAGGAGGTAGGAAGAGGTATTCCATTACTGGATATACCCACATTTCACGAGATACATTGGACCCCTAAACATGATAGGTGGTGAGCCCATCGCCGGACCTGGTCTATTGACACATGTCTCAGAATTACTTCTGAGACCTGCGGGTTTCATCACGATGTTTTCCCTTACCGTCGAGCTAGTGATAAATATGTACGTAAGTGCAAGTTGAGGTGCTGAAACTTACAACTCTGAAGGACCGCAGAGAGCGTGGAGACCTGATCGAAACATTTAAGATCTTGACAGGGCACTATGATTTGCAGGATTTTCATAAATTATTTGAACGTGACTGCAATGCCCGTCTAAGAGGACATAGTCTCAAACTGCGTACCATCGTATCACACAACAATCCTTACAGACACTTTTTGAGCAACAGAGTGGTCAGATCATGGAATAAGCTACCAGAAGAAGTAGTCTCAGCACCCAATGTCAATCAATTTAAAAATAAACTTGACAAATTCCTGTCCTGTAATGAGAAAGCTTGAGTGGAGAACACCTGGATACAGGCTTTATCAGTTGTAAACTGCTTGCCCGATTAATAATAATAATAAGTTTTTGAAAAACTCATAGGTACATGCCAGGATACGAACCCGAGCCTCACTGATTTTCGCCCGGCTCTTTTAACCGTAAGGACTATCACTGCTCACATGTATAATGTGACCTAGAATAAAATAGTAATCCTCAAGTAAATCACAAACTTACTAATGACTTATTATTTCAAACATTCTAATTCCAGACTGGCAAGAGGAATGCCTTAATTTGGACGCAATAAAACAGAGACGCAATCTGATCTACGCTCTGCCCACTAGTGGTGGCAAAACACTTGTGGCTGAAGTTTTGATGCTGCGAGAAGTGCTCAACAGAAGGAAAAATGCTCTCTTCATATTGCCTTTTGTGGCTATTGTGCAGGAGAAGGTAATATTAATATTGACAGCCTTGACTGAATGTAAAGCTTGTTTCACACTATGCCAGTACTTTATTTGAATATTTTTTTACAGTACCTACACAAACATCATTTGTTAGGAAAAATTAGGTTTCTTTAGATAGGTAAGTAGTGTGGATTAAAAGTGGAATTTTGGAACCTTATCTGGAGGAAAAGTGCTCTAATTACTAAAAATATAAAATTTTGCCTTGATGAAACATTCCTTTATTTTGATAAAGAAACAAAACTGCATTCAATGACTTAAAAAAATAAGCTTGCCACATTCAGGAATCGAACAGATACTAATGCAAAAAATTACAACCTTTATTTTTATTCATAGATTCGAATCTCTAATTTCTACAGATCTGGTCACTCTCCCCATTCGCTTTGAAGCTAGACTTCTTAGTTGAGGAGTATGCGGCTGGGAAAGGGCACATTCCTCCAAAGAAGCGGCGCAACAAGAACAGCATTTATATCGCCACCTTCGAGAAAGCTCTGGCCTTGGTCAGGAGTCTGATAGAGTTGGACCGGCTCGACGAACTGGGACTTATTGTGGTGAGATGTTAATGTATTGAAAAACCGGCCAAGTGCGAGTCGGACAGAGTGCGTTATCTATAAAAACGGCAAAAAAACCTCATGTTCGTTGTATGGGAGCCTCCTTAAATATTTATTTTATTCTGTTTTTAGTATTAGTTGTTATAGCGGCAACAGAAATACATCATCTGTGAACATTTCAATTGTCTTACTATCACGGTTCATGAGATACCTGGTGACAGACGAATAGACGGAGTAATAGGATCCTGTTTTACCCTTTGGGTACGGAACTCTAAAAATGAGGAGGTTCTTAATTCAACTATGTTTTTTTATGTATTTACTCAATTTAACCGATTTCGATGATTCTTTTTGTGTTTGGTAGATCATACTTCAGAGGGGTCAATAGAGCAGTTTTTAAAAAATCTAGAAAAGTAAAAAAATCTTATACATCGATGATAATGTTGGGACTAGGTATTTGTTGAAGTCGGTTTTTTACTCTTTAGAGTTGTTTTTTCCAATGATATAGTAGTCAGTCTATTATGTTTCGTTGGTCTCTTCTCTATTCTAAAGAAGGAGCATTAGTAGTGCAATATTGCGTGAGTATTAGTGACTACTATCTACTAATTATACCTTTTTTAGTACAAGCTTAAATGCCCGCAAATTCTTCTGATGACGAATTGCTGGAGATTAGAGAAGATAAATGGGTAGTTTCTTAAAGTAAAATTTTCCGATTTTAATACAAAGGTTAATTATAGAGTGCCTTGTTATTATAAAATATTGATGTTTCTAAGTGTATATTTAATACCTATAGAAAATAAACGATTTTTGATTTTGATTTATTGAAAATTTTGCCACTTTATAATTCTATTCTTTGTGACAAGGTCTTTAAGGACTTACAAAATTTATGACGTTTCTAATGTAGTGAAAAAGACCAGTCTTGTAAAAATATTCAAAAAAATATGTTGAATAGTTGCAAATGCAAATAGCTATTGCAAATGGACTGTTTTAATGTTTATTTCGGTTACTCTATGGATAGATTTCGAATCACTTTATTTTTCTTAGGACATTATGTTTGAGTTTATTGACTATTACATTTTCAGGTGGACGAACTGCACTTAATAGGGGAGCCAGGGCGAGGTGGTACCCTGGAAACCTTGTTGACTACTGTTTTATTTGCAAACAGTAAGTTGTATTAAATAATTAGGGGCAAAACACCCAATTGTTGACACCCCCCAATTAATTGACACCCCGACAGTTTTATTCAAAATTTACGTAATTACTATACACAATTATATTTAACCACCATGTTTATTTCTTCTTTCCCTTTTCTGAATAAAACTGTTGGGTGTCAATTAATTGGTCGGGTGTCAACAATGGGGTGTTTTACCCCACTTAGCAACTGTATCGAAATGTGCCAACACCATTGATTGCTATTGCCCAGGAGGCATCCAAGTAGTAGGCATGAGCGCGACGATCGGCAACCTGCCGGATGTGGCGCGGTTCCTGCGCGCGGATGTGTTCGAGCGGGAGTTCCGCCCCGTGGAGCTGGTCGAGTTCGTCAAGCTGGGGGACATGTTGCACAGGATACACTGGGGACGGGACGGCGTCGAGGTGCTGCCCCACAGGCAGCTGGCCTTTGATGTGAGTGTACTATCTACCAGTGATGTATAAGATACCCTATACAAAATATCTGAAATACAAGATGCAAGATACTTTGAAAAAAAGCATTTCAGATACCAGATACAAATAATTTTCTAAAAAGGTATCTGAAATACTAGATACAAAATACCTATCTTTCGAATACTTTTTGAAGATAAAATACTTTTAAGAAAACAACTTAAGTTTATTTGTTCGAGAAAACAATTTTCGAATAGATCGCGTTAATAACAAGGATCAGGCAAATGTGACAAGACAAATTATGTATTAAAATTGAGACTTAATATTTATGTTTTAGTTGAGATTTGAGTAAAAGTAATTAATCAAACATACTGTCGCTCATCTTCCTTCGATGAGGCCTCATGATCATGCCCCCAAAGAAGAATGCGCTGCGTTCGGTAGCGTTCGGAAAGAAAAACTGCGATGTTTATTTTAGTAAAAGTATCTTGGGGAACAAAGTATCTTCAAAATACTAAAATACCAGGAAAACGTATCTAAATATAAGATACAAAATAAAACAAATAAAAAGTGTTTCAAATACAAGATGTAAATACGTATTTTGTATCTTGTATTTCAGATACTTTTATCTAAGATACGTCACATCTCTGCTATCTACTAATGCTAAGCCTGATACATTTGGAAGAATTGAAGCTTAAAAGCTCAAGTTTTTATTGCCCCGCCCCTAATTAGAGTTAAACAATCAGGGGCCTGACTGTCTATTTATAATTGCAATAATCTTTATTTGACATTTGTTACGCGATCAGTGCTAGCTCTTCTTTCACTGTATTGCGGCTGTATTGACAGAAGTACGGAAGAAGCAACGTATGTCAAAATGAAGACGATCGAGATTCCAATTATAAATAAACAATAAGGCCCCAGAAGTCATAAACACCGTCTTTTTTCCATTCCGATGCATTATTCGACTCTAAATAATCATGAACATGAAATAAACATCAATATCACTTGCAGTGATAGCCCGGACGGTTAAAGAGCCGGCCGAAAATCAGTGAGGCTCGGGTTCAAATCCTGGCATGTATCAATGAGTTTTTCAAAAACTTACGTACATATTTATCACTAGCTCGACGGTGAAGGAAAACATCGTGAGGAAACCCGCAGGTCTCAGAATTAATTCTGAGACATGTGTAAACAGACCCGGTCCGGCGATGGGCTCACCACCTATCACGTTTAGGGGTCCAATATATCTCGTGAAATTGTGGGTATATCCAGTAATAGAATACTTCTGCCTACCCCCTCGGGGATAAGAAAGGCGTGAGATTATAGATTATATATTGTAATTGTCATTGTTACTATCAGTACTCTGCGGCGGGTCTGGCGCTGGACCCGGACCTGCTGGGCGGTCTGGTCTCGGAGGTGGTCCCTTCGGGAGCGGTGCTGGTCTTCTGCCCCACCAAGAGGAACGCGGAGAACGTCGCCGCGCTGCTCGCCCGGTTGCAGAGGAAGTATGCCTACACTATTACTAGCTGTTGCTGTTTTAGTTGGGAATAAAAGTTTAATAATATTTTATCCCCAAAATATAGCCCATGTTAATCCCTGATAATGTAGCTTTTCATTGATGAAAGAATTTTTCAAATCGATCCAGCAGTTTTTGAGTTTATTATATATTTTCGAAAAAACGTTGCAAAATTATTAACACAGCCATCCAAGGGGCTAGTCTGAAAACCAGCGCTGAGTATCCAGTATGCCCAGCACAGCTGAGACTAGTACCCATTGCCAAAATTAAAATTAGTAACGAACTGTTTGTGTTATTCTTTTTATACGCAGCTAATAGTTCAATTCTTTATCTGTATTTTTTGTCAATAAAGATTTTTATTATTATCTATATAAATAAAAATGAATTGATGTTCGTTAGTCTGATTAAAACTCCAGAACGGCTGGACAGATTTTGATGAAACTTTTTGTGTGGGTTAGAGTGGGTCCAGGGATGGTTTATACGGTGGCAGAACGACGTCTGCCCGGGCCACTAGTTATTATTAAAAAACGATTATTACTAACAATCGATTATACGAAAAAAAAATACCAATTATTATGTTTTTTTTTTATTTTCTCATATTCTTTATCCTTTTAACATAAACTTTATGTTAGTGAACTTACTTTAAATGTCTTTCTTCATCGCACAGATGGTGCCGTTTACAAAACTCGATTAAAATGTGTAATTTTGGCAGCAGACATACATACATAATGCTCACGATATTGTCCCACAGGGGTAGGCAGCATTGTCTTTTAAATTTTTATTTAAGAATATGTGTGAGAATATAATCTATTAATCTAAAAACCAATATTTTTTTACAACCCGACGGTCAACTATCCCACTGTAAATAAAAAATTAAAATGTATTTATTTCTGTAGTTACAGAAAGTACACTTAAAAGGTTGTAGCGACACTACATGGAACGCGCCAATAGAAGGCCGAGTTACATAGAACGCGCCAATAGACGGCCGAGTTCTAAACCGCGCTATCAGAGTTTTCTAATGAGTTTGTATAAATACAACTGTCCAGCATCAACCGTTGGACCGCGGTCCCCAGGCACGATCACCTCGCCTGGCGGAAGATCTTCCCTTTTCACAATGGAGGAGCATTCCACCTCCGCTCCTCCATAAGGTCAATATTTAGTTTTGTAGGTAATTGCAAAATACACTGTGAAAAGTCATAGTCATCATTATTATTATAGTCTCATCTCAACAAGGCACTCTAAACTCGTCCATGAAGTTTGGCTGAATGTAAACAAGAGTTGCATTTGCAGGGAGATGTTGTCCCACCGCGCGTCTGAGCGCGAGGCATTGGCGGAGGCGCTTCGTTTAGAGGGCGCTGGGATGGCGCTGCAGAGGGCGGTGAGGGCTGGAGTGGCACACCACCACGCCGGCCTCGGGGGCGACGAGAGGGCGCTGCTAGAGCACGCCTACCGGTATGTTGCCCACACTCACATGTAGACACATCGTATTCGTCAATCATTTTGTATTGACAAATTGCGGTCCAATCCTTTCGGAGTTTTTTTTTGGAAAAGTTAAAAATAGTTTCTTTTGCAATACTACACTACAATGTTACTCTGTTGTGTAGTAAGTTAAAAAAAAGAGCACACAGCGCAACTCGAAATAGGTTTCCCAATTTTTTTGAATATTCCAAATCCATCACAACACTTGGGATCAATTTTCAAACGCGCGCAGTATCGATATATCTCATCCTTTAATATCTTTGGCCGAGACCCTTAATCAGTTAAGAACCGCCGGTTCCAATTGGAAAAGAGACACAATTAAAAATCTATTATGTCTGTGATTCATGGTCTGAGAGGTTAAAGTAACGTGGTTCTGGCGGTAGCGCTGGCGTGATCTCAGTGATCTGCTGCACGTCGACGCTGGCGGCGGGCGTGAACCTGCCCGCGTCGAGGGTAGTTCTGCGCGCCCCCCGCGTGGCTGGGCGCGCGATGATGCTCGCCGAGTACCGACAGATGGCGGGACGGGCGGGGAGGGCGGGCGTCTGCGACACGGGTGAGTTGAGACACCGAACACGACTTTAAATTACGAAACTAGTGGCATGAACACAGTGTATTCACGAAAACATATTTTACGTTAATAACTTTTTACTTGTGGAGACTTAATTAATTTTATAGCTATTGATATTTTTTATTGTATTTATATTATATTAATGTTAAGTGCTATAAGTCTTTCTAAAAGTATATAAATAAATAATACATAGAACTCTAAAGAGTAAAAAAACGATTTTATATAGTTTTCTCATTAATGCCATTGTCAGAACTGGGACCAAATTTAAATGGAACCACACCAGAACCTGCTTTCAAATAAAAAATAATCATTAAATTCGGTCACCCAGTCGAAAGTTCTGAGGAAACCAACATAAAAAAAAACATACAGTCGAATTGATAATCTCCTCCTTTTTTGAAGTCGGTTGAAAAGAATATATCAAATAAAAATAGTGACAGGTATACGTTAACGTAACGTGTATTCATAGTCAAATCTTCGGTATTTATACAGAAAAAATATACTTTTTCAATTGACCCTATCTGTTCTAAGTAGTGTCGCTACACCCATTTTGACGCATCATCATGACCATAATTGTTCACAACCAATTCTCCCCTTTCCTCCCTCAACCTCCCCAGGCGACAGCATAATAATATGCGACGACCGCGACTGGCCTCAGCTGCTGGGCATGCTGCGGGGGGGCGTGGGGGGGGCTCGCAGCGCGCTAAGGGAGCACGTGGGCGGGCTGCTGCTCAGCGGAGTGGCGCTCGGCCTGGCCGACACTCGCCCGAGACTCGCCGCGATGATCGACTGCTCGCTGCTGGCCGCCATCCCGGACGACGACGGGTAATGTATAGGCAGGCGATTTTAAAAACTTTAACACCAATGGAAAACTGGAATATTCCTGAGTTACATAGGCTATAATTTGATGCCGTATTTCCACGGGAACTAGAACTACGCGGATGAACCGCACAGATATCTTTAACTAGTCGGAGACAGATAGGACACTCTTCCGTTTAAGCAATAGTTCCTAAAAGTTCACCGAGCGCTAGTGTCGCATAGTGTTGTGACAGTACCCCTTTCAATTGTAATGGATATCGACATGGCTAGTGATGTGCTTTAAAAAAAGATCGATATAGGGCCACTGTTAAGTTTTATTTTTCAAAAAGCAATAAAAAACAATTCGAAGTTATTTCTTTTTATTTATTTATTATACAGAATATATAATAGTACTAACGTATAGAAGGCCGACTTAAGTGCTTTCCTTTTAATATTAGTAAGACAAACACGAATAAAACAGCAAAATACTCGTGCATTCACGGTCAACGCTTGGCAGTCTGTCGCCGACGAACGTCCCTTGCGACTCGCCTGTCGAGTAGGCTAATATTTATACCTAAACTGCGGAGTCGGACAATACTACGATCAATAGTAATTATTACGTTCTTTGTGGTTTAAATTTCTACGATATAGTACGAGACGTGAATCATCATCATCAACCCGTAACGGCCCACTGCTGAGCTAAGGGTATTTTCCTCACACATGAGGAAGTATGGCCTATAATCTCCCACGCGAGCCCACCGCGGATTGGGAGATGGTGTTAAGCTAGTGGCCACTTAACAGTCAGAATTTTTTCAAGCCACCCAAGGGTATCTCTGACATGGCTTAACGACTTCCATTGTGCGTAAACACAACGAAAACCGGGACCAACAATTTAACGTGCCTCCCGAAACACGGAAGCGCTCGTAATATAGTTTGAGTTACAAACTGGCACTGAAGGGCTACGAGCGCTTTAAGAGACGTGAATGCGACCTGTGTATTTCAAAGGAGTCAAGTGGACACGAAGCAGGTGTGCGACGAGGCCCTCCGCGGGTTGATCCAGAGCGGGGCCCTAAGAGTGGCCGCAAGAGACCCCCGTGACGTCACAGACCCCGGCAAGTGCTGCGCAGACAGCCGGCTCGAAGTCAGCACGCTCGGGAAGGCCGCCATCAAAGGTTGGCAACAACTAACAATCATTTATTGGTTATGGGGGAAAACACCCAACTATTGACACCCTAGTTCACCCTACCAATTAACTGACACCTCTACAGATGTTATCTAAATTACGATACACTATTATATTTAGAATAATCACATAAAAGCACCGTGTTTATTTGATTATTCTAAATATAGTTTGTGTATCGTAATTTCGTTAATTAAATACATACATACATAATCTCACGCCTATTTCCCATTGGGGTAGGCAGAGACAACATTTCGTTAATTAATTTTGAATAAAGTTATTGGGGTGTCAACAATTAGGTATTTGACTGTATCGAAATTAAATTGTGAGTAATCATTAATTAAAACGATTATCCGAAAACATCTCTAAAATTTATTTCGATTTTAATTTTACAATTGACAACATTTCAAATTTATAAAGTATGTTAAAAACAAAACCATTTGGGGCTTTCGTCATCCTGAAAGCTATATATTTTTTTCAGAATTTATTGTTCGCTAAATTATGAGATATTTCAAAATGAAAAAAAATGTTCAGAAAACGGGCACCGCAGGATTCCTAGCTGAGTTATGTCTTTGCCGTCCTTTTTTTTTTTCATACAATATGACAGATTTGAAAAGACGCGGATAAGGATGTAAGAGTAAAGAAAAATAATCGATTAAATAAAATTTTAAATGATCGTGCCTGGCAACGGTCCAACGGTTGATGTTGGACAGTTGTATTTACACAAAATCATTAGAAAACTTCGATATCGCTGTCTAGAACTCAGCCGTCTATTGGCGCGTTCTTTGTAGTGTCGCTACAGTATGATTGGTGGGCTGCTATCTTGACGCCTCACTGAACGACCTGAATTTCTCCGAAACTATGATAGCACTATTTATATGCTTCGAGCACTACTGGGCCCTATTCAGGAAGAGTTGTTTGGCATTATCAGAACAGCTGAATTCCATGGTGATCTCGGGCAGGTGGTCTGTCTCTGCCGGTGGCCCAGCAGCTGGTGAGGGACTTGGCCGCGGCTGCGCGTGCGCTGGTGCTGCTAGGGGGGCTGCATCTGCTCTACCTGGTCACTCCTCACGATGCAGCAAACATCAGGCCGCAGTACGCGCACTACTACTCCCTGGTGAGCTCACATTACTGTACACGTGCTGACGAGGGTCATGACCCCCATGTATTCAGGGACGTAGACTCTGGGGTGTCATAACACCCATGCATGACACCCATAGATACAGGGGACCTAAACCCAGGGGTGTCATGACCGCTATGAATCAAGGAGATATTGACCCAGGGGGTCATGAGCCCCATGTATAATTATTTTAAGTGGAACCAGGGTTCATTACCCCCATGTATCTAGGGGAAATAGACCCTAGGGGTCATCTCCCCCAGACTCATACCCTCGTGGGCGGGGTCTAGATCGACCACTGAGTAATAAAAAAGACTTCATATGCATACATTCGTAAACGACACGCATAATACAACTATGTGTCAATCAGTAGATCGGACGGTGTTCTATTGACTGCCGGCCTTTATGTTGGTTTTCAACCGACTTCAAAAAGGAGGAGGTTCGATTTCTTTCGAATTCGACCGTGTGTATTTTTTTGTTACCTCAGAATTTTCGATGGGGGGAACCGATTTGGATTATTCTTTTTTTATTTGAAAGCTGCTTTGAGTATTAAACCAACAGGAGACGTCACGCGCACTAGTTTCTTTGCAAAAAAATCTGCCAATCTGCGCGGGGGACGAGGAAACAAACACAAATAATGTTAAAACAAACGAATTTTTTGACAAAACAATTAAACACTAGCTTGAACTAGATGCACACAAATACATTCACCAATCCATGCACTTCGTGAACTCAAAAAAACTAGTTGTATATAAATATGATCGTTGACCGACACTTTTTTTTTGGCAGAGGGGAACACCTGTCAGTGGCGTCTCCGGTTGGTTTAATACTCAAAGGGGTGAACCGATTTGGATGAATATGTTATTATTTGAAAGCTGGTGCTTCATGTGTGGTCCAATTTAGTCCAGTTCTGACAATAGCATCCCTGAGAAAACCATATAAGTTGAAGTCGTTTTTTTACTCTTCAGAGTTGTATGTTATTTTGTAGGTATGTTATTTTATTATTATTAAAGACAGTATTGTTGCAGTATTGCGAGCTGGACGTGGAGGGCGTGCAGACGGCGAAAATACTCGGTATCACCGAGATGAACGCCGTGCGGATGATGACAGGAAAACCCATCACTGTAAGTCTTCATCAACTCAACAGCCACTGCTGAGCTATGACCATTTCTGGAGCTATGTCATTTCGCGAGCCCATAAAGGGTTTGGAGATGGTGTTAGGCTACTGGGCCGTAAGAGCGTTAACCTTTGTTTTATTTTTTCGACAAAAGTAAATGACAGGGGCTTGCCTACACTAGAAAAAATAAACGTGTGGCACTCGGGGACTGCCGCGGTAAAGCTATTGCATAGCATTTTGTATCAACAAGACTGCCGAAAAGAAACGACGTTAGACAATGCACGGCCTTCAAGCCACACCTCCGTGCCCGTCGGAGTGGAGAGCGTGAGGTTTTTTTCGTTACGGAATTTCTGGATTCGGTCCCCGCGCTCAAGGCCCTCGATAGAAGCTATGCAATAGCTTAAAAATCTTCAGAGGTATTATCCAGGAAGAAAATAGCGAATATTTGTATGGAAAAAATGCAGCTAGGATACCTACCTCTTAAGTCGCCCGAAGATATTTGACGTGGCTTAACGACTTTCATATTTAGTCTTGGATGTCTGTAATTGTTGAAGTATTTACTAATGTATTTATTTGAAAACTGACGGCCTAGCCAAGAGGCTTTAATTTGTAAAACGTCGGTCGAATAGAATGACAATATAATCTCACGCCTTGCATCTCCAAGGGGGTAGGCACAGGTATTCCATTACTGGATATACCCACATTTCACGAGATACATTGGACCCCTAAACGTGATAGGTGGTGAGCCCATCGCGGGACCGGGTCTATTTACCTACACATGTCTCAGAATTAATTCTGAGACCTGCGGGTTTCCTCACGACGTTTTCCTTCACCGTCGAGCTAGTGATAAATATGTACGTAAGTTTTTGAAAAACTCATTGGTACATGCCAGGATTCGAACCCGAGCCTTACTGATTTTCGCCCTGCTTCTTTAACCGTACCTGTTCCATAGAATGACAATTGTATTGTAATTAAGAAAGTTGCGCAGAACATTAGAAAATTCAACGACCATATTAACTTTTCTAATGGCGTTTGACATAACTGACAGTTGTACAGGACAACGTAGGACACGTCGTCTGGCTGAAAGTCAGGCAAAATCACTGGTCAAACTAGTGAATACAAAAGCCGATGTTTTGTTAACAGAACGTGTCGGAACAAGTCCTGTGCCGGTTCTACCTGGCGATGATGCTGCACGAGCTGTGGAAGGAGGCGCCTCTGCCCAACGTCGCCGAAAAGTGGGTTCGCAAGTTAACACGGAATGTGACATGTAGCGGGTTCCTTCTATGGTAAAGGAAAACAACGTGAAGAAAATGTGTATAAAAATTGGAATTTAAGCTACCTACTTACAATTAAAAAAAAATCTTACCTTTTATCTCTGATGGGGTAGGCAGAGGTATTCCATTTCTAGAAATACCGACTGCACGAGTATATTCGACCCCTAAACGTGATAGGGGGTGAGCCCATCGCGGGACAGGGTCTGTTACACATGCCTCAGAATTATTTCTGGGACCTGCGGGTTTCCTCGATGGTTTCCTTCACCATCGAGCTAGTCATATATGTACGTAAGCTTTATAAAAAACTCATTGGTACATTCCGGGATTAGACCCCGAGCCTAACGAATTAAAAGCGGGCTCTTTAACTGCTGGGCTATCATTGCTTTTTATCATAATTATTAAATCTATTCCGGGTTCTTCTGGTTCCCTCACGATGTTTTCTTTCACCGTAGAGTTGGTTTCACTAACTGTCAATATGTTTAGGGGTTCAAAATTTTACAGCTTTAAGGGGGGGGAAGGATTTTTCAGAGGGGGCCATGACCCCAGATGGTATTATTATTAGGTATAATTTTATTTATTTGTTACAAATCAAAACAACAGAGCTGCTCTGATTTGAGGTAGGTAATGTATAATTGAGGATGAAGTTATTTTATGTATGAGGAAGGGTATTTTTCTAGCCCCCCCCCTCCTAGCTAAGCCTATAGGGGGGAGGATTCCAGGAATTGAATATCTCTCGCCTGATCTAGTTTTTTTTTATGTAACGTTCGTTGCAGGTACAACGTGCCCCGTGGCACACTACAGGGGGCTCTTTCATCAGCCAGCTCTCTATGTTGTGCCGCTGTCCGCGTCTGCGAAGAGCTGGGCCTGTGGGCCTTTCGCTCCCTGCTGGCCGAACTGGCTCCCAGGCTGCAGCACTGCGCAGATCCCAACCTGGCCCAGCTCATGGAACTGCCCGCTGTCAGGAAGGTTTGCACATTTTTAGGGTTCCATACAACTCGCAGTTAGCCTTTTTATTGACGCATTGGTAATTTAGCCGTCAGCCTAAGGACGACACGAAGTTAATTTTTTTTAACTCTGCTCCAGAGTCTATGCACTAAAATGCTAAGTTTCTTCAAAACATATCGTGAGGAAACCCGCAGGTCCCAGAATTGATTCTGAGGCATGTGTAACAGACCCGGTCCGGCGATGGGCTCACCACGTATCACGTTTAGTGGTCCAAAGAATATCTCGTGAAAAGTGGGTATGTACAGAAATGGAATGCCTCTGCCTACCCCCTCGGGGATATAAGGCGTGAGATTATTATTATATTATTATTTCAACAATAGTTATGGAAATGACATTTGGTAATCCACAGTAAAAAGATAGACAGAAGAGGCTTCTAAAGGCAATACGAAAACGTTCATCCCACGTCACTCCACATACGAGTAATATACCATCACTATTGTGACCCAAAATATACAACAACATGAATATTTTACAAAAAACATGACGTCTTTTCGGAGTCCCGCCAAAACGCTATCGTTTCTCATCATTGGGGCATGATTGCCAGCCTACCATAAAATTTATAATGCCATTCGCCTCGGTGTATGTAACTAAAGAAATGAAATAAGATTTATACGGTACATTTAGACTGAATACTACTATTTAGTCATTTATCATCATTACCTACTACTAGATGGTCAAATATGTTTAGTCATTTCTGACATACAAATAAGTGTTTAAGTAAAGATTTCTTTATGTTTGTGTTTGTAATGAATTGTCCCCGAAACGACTGGACCAAAAAAAAATCACCAAAGGAAAGCTTGCTTACTTTTCTGGGAGTAACAAAGGTTACAATTTTCCCTAACGAATAAGATAGTATATGCCCTTCCAGTAACACCCCTTACTGTCAGACATAGGCGGGTGAAATCGGAAAAATTAGTTTACATTTACATTCTAGTCTCAACCTGGGGGTCTAAAAAGGCCGTTTCGGGTGAATCCTAATAGGATCCTATTTGGATTCATATTCGAAATTTTCACCAAATACGAATCTGCTAATGAATTGAATTGTCAGTGAATTACTAAAATAAGGGACCATTTTACGAAATTTAGAGGAATTGCTTAGGATTTGCTGGGAATTCAGAAAAGGAGAATTGCTCAAAGTGGCCATTTTAGACCCACAGAGGTACTCTGGTTTCTACGGCCTTGCTAACTGAAGTGTATGGACTTAGGCCCGAGCCATGCAGCTGGTTCGAGCCGGGTACAAGCGCGTCGAAGACCTGGCCAAGGCCTCCGCAGACGAGCTGGTCTCCGCCATCGACCACCTGTCCAGGTCCACGGCCACCCACCTCGTCAGCGCAGCGAGGGTATGAAGCTGAAACCTTTATGCCCTATTATATTTTATAATAATCTTTTGATGTCAAGTGATTTAGTTTTCAAGTCTTTATTTTACACTCTAATCCCAGTCAAATATGCACAATAATTCAGTGTCTTCAACACTTTCTATATCCCTCACTTGCTTTATCAACACTAAAATGATAACTTTTACTAATGCCTTCGTTGTGACTTCTTGAGGCAATCCAAAAATGTCCATCCCTCGCATTCACACCTTCACGGCTTTGAGTATCAAACCAACAGGAGACTTTACGCGCACTAGTTTCTTTGTAAAAAAGTCTGCCAATTTCTGCGGGGGGGGACGAGGAAACAAACACAAATTATGTTAAAACTAACGCATTTTTTGACAAAACAATTAAACACTAGCTTGAACTATATGGACACAAATACATTTACTAATACGAGCACTCCGTGAACTCAAAAAAACTAGTTGTATATAACAGGTATGATCGTTGACCGACACTTTTTTTTTGGCTGAGGGGAACGCCTGTCAGTGGCGTCTCCGGTTGGTTTAATACTCAAAGCTTCACGGACACTTGCCACATAATATACTATCACTAATATGAGTCAAAACCCTAAATATACAGCAAAATAAAAAAAACGGATTCCTGCCAAAAAGCCCAGAAGCACATTAAAATTGCTAATATTTGTTCTAGATGATGCTGATAGAAAAAGTAGAGAATCTCCGAGCTGAGGCCGAAGACGTGATGGAGGAGCTGAAAACCAAAGGATAATCTGATTTTAACTTTATTACATGAAATTGTGAAAACAAGACTAGACCAATGAATTTATATTGAGTAATTCTTATAAAAGATATATTTTTTAACACACTGCTGTGTGGTCAAGCTGTGAATATTTTTTTGTAATTCAAAAAAGTTGATATTGTAGTTATAAGTGTTAACAAAATGGTTACCATTAAATCTTGTTATTAAAATAAAGTCGATTTCTTTTTTATAGCCTGCGCAGACGACGGACTTTGTCCCCGAAAGACCCCGAATCGTAAAAAAAAATGCCGGTCTCTTTTTGTCCTGTACCGCCCTTCGGTGTCCGCGATTATTCGGGGGACTTTTTGTACGCCATACTTTTAATCCCTCGTGTGCGTTACTCGATACAGTTGTAGCGTTCTATTTTAGCGGACAACCTAAACTTTTTGGTGTATTTAAATCACCTGGGTGAATAAGCATAGGTGATTTAGGTGGAATAAACCTACGGGGACAAAAGTGTGTCGTCTGCGCAGGCTATCAGCCCACAGTTTAACCGGTGAGCAAAAGTTAATCCTACCAGTCTTTTTGATGCAGATTTTTGGTCAAACTATCCTCTGTGTGACCTGCCTATTCGAGGACGTAGCCAACTTAATATCAGTAAAAAAAACAGAGTAACAATAGTTCCAGATATTACGTTCCTACAAACATAATAGTATATTTTATATCGAGGGACTAAACGAAGCCATTATATACCAGAGGTGGTTTGAAATGCATGAAACCGAGGGTATATTAAGTTGGCGTTTAGTCTCGAGGTGGAAACTGTACTTTTCACTTTGAGTGCGAGAAAAATTGTCAATTTAGTACAAATTTATTTAAAACCCAACAAATTTACACTCGACAAAAATTCAGAAATTTTCGCGGTCAGTTTTTTCTTCTAAACCTGTCAGGCTGTCACAGATTAACAAAGAGATTTAAATCTCTTTGCAGGTAAACAATTTTATAACACATTTGCTCGTAATAGGTGTCTTATTTCACCAATTTCAATATCGTTACCTATCTTATTACGCCCAAGTGCGGTAAGTGTAAAGTAAAACGCACGGTTTGTCAAGATGCTCCGTCTTAAAACGAACGGTACTTTTTAAAATCTCAGCAAAGAGTTTTTAGGTCAAAAAAGTTGTCTATATTTTATGAATAAAATTAACTTTGGGAGATAAAATATAATAAAGAAATTTTTATGTACATAATTATTTAATTTAATTAATTTTGACAGTAAATTACAACCAATTATTCTGTAACAAAAACACAAAAATATTAATTTACTTTATTATATAGTAATACTGGCTGTTTTTTGTGCCTTTGTCTAAAAAAAAAATGATGATGCGCGCCGCGCGCTTTTTCTTAACGCTGTATTGTTTTTATTCGTTTACCATAGTCGGAGTTTTATTTTATTTCCTCGCAAATCTATACATATAATAAAACTCTAACGGGGCCGTGTCTGTACATTAAATATTTTTTGAAAATTTTAACGGTAGTGTATATAGTTATCGATATAGATACCGAAACACCAATTTTTGGAATTTTTGTCTGTCTGTCTGTCTGTCTGGTTGTGCACGCATCACTCAAAAACTACTGGACGGATTTTGATGAAATTTGGTATGGAGATAACTGAGTACCCGGGTCAACATCTAGGGTACTTTTTATTTCAGGAAAATATCTCATTCCAGCGGGAAAATAAAAAAAACTGGTTAAAAAGAGAACGTACTACTCCGAAACGATAACACCTAAAAACTTGAAAAATGGTATGAAGGTGTCTGATATGTCATAGGAAATTGGTATGAAGAGATTTTTGTAAATTCCCACGGGAACGGGAATAAACTAAATTCAAGCGGGAAAACGCCGCTGGGCACCCGCTATTTGAAATATGGTATGTAGGTGTCTTAAGTATGTCGTAGGCAACCACTATGAAGGGATTTTCGGAATTTCCTACGGGAACGGGAATAAACTAAATCCAAGCGAAAAAACGCCGCTGGGCACCCGCTATTTGAAATATGGTATGTAGGTGTCTTAAATATGTCGTAGGCAACCACTATCAAGGGTTATTCGGAAATTCCCACGGGAACGGGAATAAACGGAATCCGCGCGGGCAACGCCGCTGGGCACCCGCTAGTAATTTATAGATGGCTTTTTATTGCTAAGTAAAGTACTTGTTAATATATGTATCTATTACTAGTGGCCCGGGCAGACGTCGTTCTGCCACCGTATAAACCATCCCTGGACCCACTCTAACCCACACAAAAAGTTTCATCAAAATCTGTTCAGCCGTTCTGGAGTTTTAATCAGACTAACGAACATCAATTCATTTTTATTTATATAGATTATACAACGTGTCACAGAATAAGCGCAATTCCTCATACATCCCAATTAGTATAATAATTTTAAAAAATGTGATGCATTCATACTTTAGTTTTATCTAACCAAATTTTTTAAATAAAGAGCAATAATAGTACGGTTCCCATATGTCGCCCTGAATATCTATACATATAATAAAACTAATGGGGTCGTGTCTGTACATGAAAGATTTTTTGAAAATTTTAACGGTAGTGTATATGGTTATCGATATAGATACCGAAACACCAATTTTTGGAATTTTTGTCTGTCTGTCTGGTTGTGCACGCATCACTCAAAAACTACTAGACGGATTTTGATGAAATTTGGTATGGAGATAGCTGAGTACCCGGGTCAACATCTAGGGTACTTTTTATTCCAGGAAAATATCTCATTCCCACGGGAAAATATAAAAACTGGTTAAAAAGATAAATACGTACTACTCCGAAACGATAACACCTAGAAACTTGAAATATGGTATGTAGGTGTCTTATATGTCGTAGAAAACAGGTATGAATGGATTTTTGGAAATTCCCACGGGAACGGGAATAAACGGAATCCGCGCGGGCAACGCCGCTGGGCACCCGCTAGTGTGTTATAAAACGTCGTATGACATACGTGCGCTTTGATAATTACAGCCTCTGCTTACTTGTAGCCCTCGCCTACGGCTCGGGCTAGCAATATCGCCTCGGCTGTAATTTTCAACCTACCGCACTTATATCATAATGTACTATTACTTCATTAGGAATACTGGCTGTTTTTTGTGCCTTTCCCTAAAAAAAAAATGATGATGCGCGCCGCGCGCTTTTTCTTAACGCTGTATTGTTTTTATTCGTTTATCATAGTCGGAGTTTTATTTTATTTCCTCGCAAATGTGTTATAAAACGTCGTATGACATACGTGCGCTTTGATAATTACAGCCTCTGCTTACTTGTAGCCCTCGCCTACGGCTCGGGCTAGCAATATCGCCTCGGCTGTAATTTTCAACCTACCGCACTTATATCATAATGTACTATAAAACACATGGCGCCACCTTCTTCGCGGAAAAACCATGGAACTAAAACTCTTCACATTTTCGCAATGAAGATGGTCCACACTCTGCAGATATTTACTGGCTGTTTGAGGTTGTCTTTTTCTAATTAAGGAAATTAAAAAAAAATACTTTATACTCCCTAGGGACTAAAGTGGTCACTTTAGTCCCGCTTCGTAGGGCTATATTGGCGTACTTTTAGAGCATGAGAAGTGAAAAAAGTATCTCTTACGACTTCGGCAAAGCCAATAGAAAAGGTTTATATTTTTTGCAGGCTATGAATGTACGAGGGGTGGCTGATAAGTAATCTACCTAAATACGAAAGAAAAGACATAGATGGGTGATTTATTTTTTATTTTTCTATGTAGTCCTCTGCAACTGAAATACATTTGTGACAATTGCCAATTAGTGACATCATACTATTAAAAAAATTTTTTTTTGTAATGGTCGTCAAAATGGTCGTTTACAGCATCCTTCATCTCTTCATCCGTTGAAAATCTGCGACCTCTCAAATTTTTCGAATAGGTAATAGTCACAGGGGACTAAATGTGGACTATAGGGTGGGTGGTTGATCTCTGCAAACCCGTATTTCTGTAGAGAAGACCGTGACGTAAAGGCCGTGTATACAGGCGCATTGTCTTGCAATATTAAAACTCCTTTACGGATTTTGCCTCTTGTTTTTTCTTTTATTTCTTTACGAAGCTGGTAAATTAATCTTGCCTAGTATTAATTATTCATTGTAGTATTTATGGGTAGGTGATCTATCATTAAAACTCCTACAACATCCCAAAATATGGTTGTCATTAGTTTGCCTGCTGACGGCCGGACTTTGAATTTTCTTGGTGGCTTTTCCCCTTTGAATTTTCATTGCATTGACTCCTGCTTACTTTCGGGATCCCACTGGCAAATCCAAGTTTCACCACAGATCACTATTTGCCATAGCATTACTTCTTCCTTGTCCTTCACTAAGTCTGAAAATGCTTTACAACATTGCTAACGCCTTTGCTTATTAAACGGGATCAACATTCTAGGCACCCAACGCGCGCTCACCTTGGACATCCCCAAGTGTTCATGTATTATTTTGAACTCGTTCTTTACTGATGCCCAACATCTCGAGCTATCTCCCACTGGTTGATTCGCCGATCAGCCATGATCAGTTCCTTCACATTTCCGACGTTATCTGCAGTAACTGCAAAAATCGGCCGCCCGCTATGGGGATCGTCTTCTAAGCTCTCACGGCTATGATTACACTACTTCGACCAAAACTTTATCACGAATTCTGAAGGACTTGAATCTCCGAACACCTTTAACATGCGCTCACGAACCGGAGTAGGTGTATTTCCTTCCCAACTGAGGAACTTAATCACCGCGCGATGTTCAATTTTGATCATTTTTTAATTTTCTTCCGACTTAATGAACACAAAGACGCGCCAAAAAAAAATTTAAGCATTAAAAAAAAATGTTACGATTTAAAAAAAAAAGGAATGAACAAGGAATGTGGAAATATTGAGGACAGTTCTATTTTAGAATTTTTCTCTAACAAAGTAGATAACTTATCAGCCACCCCTCGTATGTTCCTACTATTACATTTTTTCGTAGTCTGGTTTCAGTTTTACATAAGTTGATGCTATTTAGTGTACAGTACATTTTACCTTGGCTGTTCTGAACATAGGCTCCGCCCGCGAAAACTGCCTCATGCCGACAAATGGTCGCTAAAAAATGTTACTGCGCAACTTTAGAGCTGCCAAGTTAAACCGGCCGAACTGTGGGTATGTAGATGACATTAAGGTTCAATTTTAAATGTCAATTTTAGAAAGAGAAGGTTAAATAAATGAAAAAAGAAACCAAATATTTATGCATTCTTTAATTTATCGCTTCTTATACAAGCAAGGCTTAAGAGTCAACACTGGCAGCTTCCCCTTCTTGGCGGGTAAGTCCCTGGTCTTCGTGAACTGGAGGAAGAAAAACACCTGATGGCTCTTGTCCAAACTCTTCAGTTTGAAGCCGAGCTTTTCCACGTTGCGCGCAAAAGCATCGGCATCGTCGAATCTACTTTCCACCTCTGCTATGAGCAGGTGACCGCTGGAAGATGTAAAGTGGACATTTAGGAAGAATATTTAAGTACATTAATTAAAAAAGAAAAGAAAAAGATCTAACCTCAAACTTTGTTACACAGGTGTTAATAATAAAAACCGGCCAAGTCCGAGTCGGTCTTGCACTGTATATATATAGACAACTGACAGACATGCGAACGGACGGACAAAGGAGGATTTGGATGCTTCCATTTTCACCTTTTTTGAACAGAACCCTAAAAAATTATGTATAAAAACTTTTTCTCATTAAAGCAGTTACATAATGTGGGTTTTACTTAACCTACTTTGATCATGATTACAATCGTTGTGCATTAAGTGCATGAACATGTCTGTTGACATCATGTCTGGGTGTTTTTAATATTTAAGTACCTACTTATGTCTATCAGTTCTTTTGTACCCATAGTACAGGCTCTGCCTAGTTTGGACTTAACCGTGTGTGGTTGTGTCTCGCAATTTATCTATATCTATACAAATGTTATAAAGAGGAAAGATTTGTATGTTTATATCTTTGTTACGAATAAACTCAAAAACTATTGGACCGATTTAAAAAATCATAGGTTATACTTTATTCCCCTATTCCCACGGATACGTCAACTACGCGGGTGAAACCGCGCAGAACTGCTAGTAATTTTGTTTTCTTTTAGTTACTAACTCCGCTAGAATTGTCACGGGGAACGAGCGAGACAACCCCAACACAAGTACTTTATTACTTACTGGGAATGTCTCATTTTTGTCAGTATTTTATTAAGGAGTAATAAACTTTATTTTATTTTAATTAATATATCAAGTCCTCACCCCATCTTGAGTATCCTGTTGGCCTCTGCCAGGTACTGGGCGAGCTCCGTCCCCATGAGCGCGAGGCAGTATACGGCCGCGTGCACGGAGCTGCTCAGCAGCGGAGTGTGGGCCATGTCGCAGGCCCTCACTCCTGGCGAGCTGGCCACCAGGTCGAACGAGTGCACTTCGTGGGGCACCCGCCGGGACAGGGCCGCTTGCCCGCACCCCATGTCTGCCACCACGTGGGTCTTGGGCCTGGGAGACCATATTTGAGTAGGAAAAAGCATTTGGGGTCGTACTATGCTACAGCACAAAATAAAACATAAAAAAGAGCAAATGTTTCACCGGTATATTCTTTGGATCTAAAGGTGAGCCCATCGCCGGACCGGGTCTGTTACAATTGCCTCAGAATTAATTCTGGGACAGCGTCCTGGCTACTGTTGCGGAGAAAATGGATTCTCCTATACCTGGGTTGGGGCCTCCGGTTACCTTACTCACTCAAATTGTAAATGTAAACATTGCTTTACGCTGGTTTTCTGTGAAGCCGTGGTATCACTCTGGTCGAGCCGGCCCAAGTGTGCCGAAGCATGGCTCGCCCACATATTATTATAATTTCCAGGAATGGAAGTATACAAGTATGTACATGTATTTAACCACTTACATTTTCAATATCCTCTTGACAATAACATCGAGAGGGTTGACTGGCCACTTCTTCAGCTGCTGCTGGTAACCCTGGTGGTATGTGTGGAATGCTGAGGGGTCCGTCTTGAACAACTCTTGGGCTTCCTTTCCTGAGGATGTGTAGAGCTTTTCGTTTAGATACCGGAACTGAGCCGCTGTAAAAAAAAATTGGTTGTTGTCTGTGAAGTCTGCTTATGGACGATAATTTTACGTGAAAACTTCATAAGAAAACATTGATGAAAAATTGCATACTGGAGTGGAAGAGAGAGATGCTTCACAAGCCGAACGCTTAGGACGATTGTGCATCTCTATCGCTTCTTCTGCACTCAAGTGGCACGAGACAATATTTCGTGCGTGCAGCCGGCGTTCATCGATTTTTAAGATGTTATCACATTAAAAATATGAATAATTTTTGTGTCTTTTATTTTCTAGTTAGGCAGACATTTTTTAAAGAAAGTAATAATTTTTGAAACCTTTGCAACCTCAAGTAGAATGATGTTTCAATTAATTTTATAGGAGAGATTTGGGTTGGAATTCTGGTGGGCAGCAATGAGTTTTTGAACGGTGACTCGTCAAACTGTTGGTCCCGGTTTTGGTTGTGTTCATTCACAACACAAGCAGTTAAGCCATGAGCCAGATACCCTGGGGTGGCTAGACAAATTTTGGAAGATGGCCCCTAGCCTAATACCATCTGCCAATCTGCGATGGGCTTGAGTAGGAGATTGTGGCCCATACTTAAATTTACTCACATAGAACTAACCTAAACTTTGTTTACCTTTGAGCCTCTGTAACATTCTTTCCCTTAAGTTATTTCCATTAACATTAATTGTCCTCCGACTACTTAGCAGCATCTGCTTTATCTTATTCTTACTTCTTGGATGTTTACTAAATAGCATTTCCTCTTGATCCTCACTCTCGTATTTATCACTGAGTTTCTTCTTTTTTGCATTTATTAATATTTCATCAGTTTTGTCCAAATCCAAATTGTCCAATTCTATATTATTCAATTCTTTTTTTTCCTTATCATTTCGGAGAATGTGTTGTTTAACTTTCTTTGTAGCTGGCAAACGGTTTGTGATTTCTACTTTTGGTTTGATTTCCACATTCTCTAGTTGTAACTTAGTGATATTAGTTGATTGTATTTTTTTCTTGATACCTTTATTTGTTTTCAAGTGCACATTATTCTTTGTTTTGGTTTTGTTCACTTTGTTTTTTGTTTTTACATCTTTCTTATTCTGTAGAATAAATAGAATGGTTAATTTACTACTTATAGTACGGCTGTTTTAACTTGGCAGCTCTGAAGTTGCGCAAATGGCTGCGCAATAACATTTTTAGTGACCATTTGGCAGTACGAGGGGGTTTGCACAGGCGAAGCCTATGTTCAGCGAAGCCAAGTTAAAACTGCCGTACTGTACCAATCTCGAAGGAATTAATGGGATAGTTGGCTGCATAATCAAATCAATTACTTTTAACTTTTTTGTATTACATAATTTTCACTTGACACTTTTTTGAAATATTTTGAACAGTATGTTGAGCAAAGAGATTAAAATGTAATAGGACATAGAGGGGGCATTGGGAATATTTTCATACAAAACTTTGAAGCATGTTTGAAGCTCAAGCGTCATGTCAGTTATATGAACGCGAGCTGTCATTCGGTCGAAATTGTACTGGACTTTGGAATAACATTTGGCTTCAAATTTTCCTCGCTTTGTCGCCTCTATGCCCTATTATATTTTAATCTCTTTGATGTTGAGATAATCTTTATAAAAATGATAATTCGCAATTTTATTTAGACGATATTTTCGCTCTTGGCTAATTAAGTGGAAGAAATTTAGATTATCAACCCACGATTTAGGGGGAGGGAGGGGGGGAGGGGGGGAGGTGGGCTACCTCCCTGTACCACCCCCTCTCGGAAAGACTTAGTTTTTTCCGCTAGTTTCTAAATAACCTTAACCTAAACATTCCACCAGTTTCTGGGGCGATTTGATTTGGGTGGTCATAAAAAAAAATAACCTTAACCTAAAAATTCCGCTAGTTTCTGGTTGGTCAACAATTTGACATTCACGTTCTCGAAGTTTCGCAACAAAACCACCATTTTGTCCAAATTACCATAGACAATGCCAATTTTGAGGTTAACTTGTAATTTCAAAAAATTATATCTCAAAAACTATTGCTTTTTGCGCTTGGATATTTCGGTAAATAAACCCTGTCATATACCTCTATCTACAAAAAAAATATGAATCAGAAATTCCACGTCAAGTAGTGTACAGTTCGACCTAAATTATTGTTTTTAAAATCGAAATAACTAAAAAACTACAAGTTTCCGAAATCTAAAAATTTGTAAATATACTAATAAAAATATGATCTTTCAAATAATTAACATTTGAATTGGCAACTCGTGGGTTGATTATCTAAATCTGAGCCAATTAAATAGGCAATTGCTCAGTGTCTCGATGAAACATGAAAGTAATTTTTGAATCTCGAACATTTTAACTTATAGGTTATATATACATTTTAAAATGTACAAATTTAAAAGAGATGTTATCCAAAGTGAGGCATACATAATAATAATGTTAGAAATCCAATAAAATATACCTAAGTCAAAAATTCTAGCAATAAAGATTGTAATTGCAACTCACGTGTATCTTGCCTGTAGAAGCAAATTTATGATTTGGGGTATCTTCTTCCCAGTCCGGCACTTCGAACATTGTCCTGGAAATGATCAAAACCACTACTTAACTCTATCCTTAATTTATACGACAAAATAGTTGTGAAATACAGAAATAAGAAAAAACTGAAACAACATGCGCGCACAAAAACAGTGTGTTTAACATTGACAGTGACAGATTTGACATTACTGACGTATTTTTTTGTTGCGGTCCAAATTGCACTTTTGGCGCTCGTGTGCGCTATATTCATGCAAACAACTGTTCAAATTGCGCTGTGGTACGCTGACATGAGCATTGTGACTAGGGAATGCAAATCTCGCGAGATTGGGGCTCAAGCGAGATCTCGCGAGTGTATGAATACCAATACTGCGAGATCTCGCACATTTCGAGATCTCGCGAGATTGGCAGTTTTTTGTGTTTTCTTGCAAATAATCACAATATTTGAATAAACTAGGAAAAAAATATTAGTATTATAAGATAAACATTTATTTTAACTAATTTCTTCAATAGACTTTTATGCATCAAACATTATTTGACGTATCTATCTATAATTTTCTAATCAACTTCTAAGTAGTAAACTTTGACGTACGTATCTATCAAATAACAAATGAAAAAACAACCAGTCTTCTAATATCATATCTCTTCATCTTCTTCTAATTTCAATAAAAATCTTTTAGTACCTAATAAAACAGTTCTTTTATAACAAACAAAACAACGAGAAGTATAAAAAGAAACTTCTCATCTAAGTTGAGTTGACCTTTAAACTGAGGTATTATTCTCAATTAAATAAAACTATATCTACGCATTCGATTTTTTTACTGAAATTACTGTTTCATAAACGACTATTTCATTCTCGTATTTTACTTAAACCGACCCCCGTCCGAGTAGCTTCACCACCTGACAACGTTGAAAGCTTAATAACACCAGCCTACACTGTCTTAACAAGACTTTCAGTCTAATTTGGCCTCTACGAAAGCGGAAAACTACATCTACCCATTAGATTTTATGCTCGAGTACAATCTCGTTAAACTTGCGAGATCTCGCCCTTTTTTCGTCCGAGATCAATCTCGCTAAAAAACGGCCGAGATCTCGCGAGATCTCGTTCTCGCGAGATCTCGGCCGTTTTTTAGCGAGATTGATCTCAACGAGATTGCATTCCCTAATTGTGACTTGGTGCGAATAGTGCCAACAACGAGGAGGTAGTGCAATGTCTCCAGATCTGTCAAACAGTTGTCAAACTTCAACGTGCGTGGTGATTTTCGTTTTTTGATTGTTCTGTATTTTCCCGCATTTAGCAGCAATTGGTTTATACTAACATTTAAAATACCTATTAGAATGTAAAAACTAGTTTATTTGAAAACTACATAACAATATTATAATATTAAAAGAACTGTAATTTTTTATAAACAATTTTGTTTGCATGCTAACAATCGTAATCATTATGAACAGTCGTGTGCATGCTTACGAACGTATTTACTATTTGCACAAAACGAACCGCACCATTTATGTATGGCTGACGGCAACACAGCTACCAGCCTAACATAAATAACGGTCCCGCATCTTTGAGTATTAAACCAATACATGAAGGTAGTTTATTCCATAAATATACAACCTTCATGCACTCATAACTCATAGTTTTTAAAAAACCATGCTTAGCAGCAGATAAATAGCTGCCATTTTCGTAACGATAAAATAGAGGTACACTAGGTAACATTACCAAATAGCTTGCTAAGGCGTGGCGATTATTATTACCCACCAAAGAGATTAATATTAGATTATACAACAAGGGAATAAAGCACTGTTTTATGTCACGGGCGCGACATTGAATCCTGAACGTAACGAAGGACTCCTAGTTTTACTCCCGAGCGCAGCGAGGGAGTTATTATTTAATTCCCGAGCAAAGCGAGGGAATTAAGACTGAGTCCTGAGTTTAGTGAGGGATTTAAGCGCCCAAGACAAAAACAGTATTATTCCCGAGTTATATACTCTACTTTTCTCACCTTATGCGAGACCATAAAATGCAATTGCATGGTAGTAGATTATTGACAATGCCTATGGCATCTAGTTTAATAGACTGGAGTCAAAGTACTTTCATCACTCGACATTTTCGATATTGTTTTTGAAATGTTAAAGCTATAAAATGGATTCAGCAACTTGTTTCTGCCGGCGTGACCTACTTGATTTAACAAATGAAGATCGTGCGAATCTAGTTGGTCGCGGCTTCGGTTTTCGAAAATCGAGTTGGCCACGTTTGCTTAACGAAATTAGACTTTATCGTCATAGTAATAAGGATTATGAAAAGTGAAAATTACATTATTGACCTAGGGTTATAATGAAATTCCATACAACATTATAGCCCGGCTAAAGACAAGGGATATAATGTCTTGCTTTCGGTGACGTTTATATGATATATAATCCGGCTTTGTAGAGCATGTGGTGTGAAAAATATAATAAGGCATAGAGGGGAAAAGCGAGGAAAATTTGAAGTCAAAAGTTATTCCAAGCGGAATAAGTCTAGTACAATTTCGACCGAATGACAGCTCGCGTTCATACTGACATGACAAGGACATGACGCTTAGGCTTCAAAGTTTTGTATGAAAATATATTCCCAATGCCCCCTCTATGCCCTATTATATTTAAATCTCTTTGTTACGCACCCATCTAGGTAACTCTCATCTCTACATAGTTTCAAACAAAGTCGCTTCTCGCCGTACCTACGCACGCAACGGATTTTTATAAGTACAATTTTCGCTAATGTATATTATATATATCTACTTGGTAGGTATACATAATCATATACTATACTCTTTGCATGTAAGCCGGAGCGAAGCGAGGGCAGGACGCTATAGTATAGGTAATAATTATAAGTTAGACAATTCTAGTACATTATTTCCAATTAGATTCCTTAATAATTTGTAGGTAGTACCTATCCACTGGAGCTAAGAATGGGACTAATACATTCATTACGTACCTACTTAGTTACAGTCATCTAGCAAATGAAGATATGTACTGTAAAATTCTTGTGATAATACTCGTATTACCTACCTACTGATTCGGTTTGTTTATTACTGTTGAAAAACATACGAATCACTAAACGGTGAAAAGACAGGGCCGTATTAGCCAGATGATTAGTGGTTATATTCTCTTTGAGTTGACGGTTTTGCATAGCGAACCATTATTTTACTTGCGAAGGTATTTAATACCGACATGTGTTAGTTCTCCATCATATTATGAGTGGAGGCATGTATTATCGTATAGAGAGGAGAGATCCAGCTGGGTTGGGCAGCATTTGGAAAACTGCGTCGAGTCATCTCGTCATCCATCCCGCAATGTTTGAAAACCAAAGTTTTCAATCAGTGCGTCCTACCTGTTATGACCTAGGGTAGGGCTGGTCCATTAGTTCAAGGTCGCTCAGCGAGCTATGGAAAGAGCTATATGCTCGGAGTTTCTCTGAAGGATAGGATTCGTAACGAATACATCCGACAGAGAACCAAAGTTATCGACATAGCTCAAAGAATGAGCAAGCTGAAGCTGAAGGCCGGCCATATCTCGCGAAAAACCGACAACCGTTGGGGTAAACGTGTTCTGGAGTGGAGACCGCGACTCGGCAAACGTAGTGTGGGACGCCCTCCGGCCAGATGGGATGACGATCTGCGGAAGACTGCAGGCAGATGTTGGATGCGTCAAGCTGAAGACAGGGCGCTATGGCGTTCATTAGGGGAGGCCTATGTCCAGCAGTGGATGCATGTAGGCTGATGATAATGATGATGATCATGTGGATCGAAAAGTAATAGGTACCTATAGGGTCCCAACTCTGAATGAATTCGGACCTGGGTTCAGACACTCAAGAAACCCCGCCATTGTTTGCCTGGTTTGCCGTGTTTTCAAAACATTATATTCTATCATCGGCGTTCCTTTTTCAAAATGGTCACCAGTGAAGGGAGAGGGAGTGGATCTTATCTTCGTTTGAAAACTATAATCGCGTTCAGAATTTCAAAGACAGATATCACACAAAAACAGAAAAAATTAAGCGACAGGTGAATAAGCCACAAATCTTGTTAAATACTGTGTTAATTTACCTAAGTATTAACCTTTTTGACGGGCCTGTTGGATCAGTTGGTTTGGTAATGACCTTGCCTTCTGACTCAGAGGTCGCGGGTTCGTTACTCGCTTGGGGCCAACATTTGAGAGAACGAACATTTTTTAAATAATATTTATTAAGTACTTCCGTCTACTAAGTAGTCCATCAGTTATTTAGTACCCATAAGTACTTAATGCGGCTACGGCTCCATCTAGTTCGGGACTAAATAACCGTGTGTGAATTGTCTCCCACAATTTATTATTAATATTAATATCATTATTTTAATTGCGAAAGTGAGTTTGTTAGGATTTCACGCCTAAACCACTAAACCAATAGGAGCTGGTGCTTTAGTGCAATCATTTCTTAGAAACTACTCCCTGATAACGATAAGTTACTACATAGGCTATAATTACAGTTTAACAATCATTAACTGTTCCTATATTTTATCCCCATATTCCCACGGGAACGTAAACTGCGCGGGTGGAACCGCGAGGCGCTGCTAGTCTTTGATAGCCCCAAAATGACGAAGGGTGTCTGCTGCGCAAGACCGAATCCAGGACATGCGCGTTAAGTCTATTCTCATCACCACCCGACTGTGTTTTTAGACCATTTATAGCATAAATCACTACAAAATTTGTATATACGTAACCAAAGAGTGAGAAAAGCTATTAAATATTACAGTAATTAGAAACATCTAAGTAATTAAAATTCATTGTAGTTCTGTAACTGTTTAATATTTATCAGAAAATAACCTAAATTTGGGTGTTTATGCAGTTCTTTTTAATTATTCACAGTATTTTTACGACAGTGACGTGTTATTAATTTTTAGTGAAACAGTTTAAAATAACAAGTGAATCTGTCAGTGGATGCATTGAATCTGTGAGTAAGATGTTTAACAAGATTGCAGCATCCAACAGTTGGTTTATATAATTATCTATAGGATTATCTGTCGATGACAGATTGGCTTAATTTAGCGGATGGACGATGGATCAGATATAGGATTACTATCATATTATGTGATTAGCTCTTATAGATATGTATGGCACATAACCGATTAGGGAGATTAGATCTTCTAGCTAGACGATTGTTGGTCTAAGTACATCTATACTAATATTATGAACGATTTTTTGTTTGTGTGTATTAAATAGGCTTCGAAACTAGTGGACCGATTTTGAAAATTCTTTCGCCAATGGAAACCTTAACTTTTCTGGGAGTAACACGCGTTATGAAGCGTTAACATTTCGCGGGAACTGGGCATAGGTACGCGAGTGAAACCGCGCGGAATAGCTAGCGTTCTTATAAAATTCTTTTGTTTAGGTCCAAAACAATTTCACCACTGCGAAAGCAGTGAAGAGCAGTGATAGCCCAGCGGTTAAAGCCCACTTCTAACTCGTGAGGCTCGGTTTCACGCTCACATCTAGTTACCAATAAGTTTTTCAAAAACTTACGTAAGTACGTATCTATTTGTCACTATCTCGACGGTGAAGGAAAACATCGTGAGGAAACTCGCAGGTCCCAGAATTAATTCCGAGGAATGTGAGTACCTACCTACGGACCCATTTGGGTTCACCACGCATCACGTTTAGCGGTCGAATATTCTCGTGAAAAGAGGGTATTTCCAGAAATGGAATACCTCTGCCTACCCCCTCAGGGATAACAAACGTAAGATTACCATATTTATATTTATTTTTTATTAATATTCTATTTAACAGACTAGCTAATTCATTTCACAATGCTGAAGACTGAATATAGAATATGAGAATTCCATGAAAAATCGATCACGCAACGAGTTGGATGTTGTACTTATAGTCTAAATGTTAATAGTTAGCTATAATGGGTTGATTTTGTTCGATACCCGACTTTTAGGGTTATAAAATATTTTGCTATGATATCAAAAAGGGTTACACTCACAACAAGTCACATTAATTATTACATAAACCACCGAAAAACCCGACTGAGTGTAAAAAAATACACTTTTTCTGATGTTAAAATCAAAATCAAAATAAAAAGTTTTTATATAATGTAGGGGCTTATAAGTCCATACCTATACTCGTTAGAGGTCCAAAGAATATCTGGTGAAAAGTAGGTATTTCTAGAAATGGAATACCTCTGCCTACCCCCTCAGGGATAAAAGGCTTGAGATTATTTTTATTTTTTATTTTACTTTAATAAGTCCATTTATTGATAGTCTAAGACTTGCGAGTTTCCTCACGATGTTTTCCATCACCGTCGAACTAGTGATATAATTAATATGTACTTACCTACGTAATTTTTTGAAAAGCTCATTAGTATGTGGCCTCGCCAGGATTCGAACCCAAGCCTCACAAATGAGAAGGACTTTTTAACCGCGGAGATAAAATAGAAAGAGATTTTTTCAAAAAAAAACACCTTATGTCCGATTACGCAATGTCTGATGAGCAGAACGCAGCTCAATAAAAAAACTTGATTGCCTTTACCTTATAGTATTCTAATATCTGTGCCTTTACCACCTCCACACAAAATCGCTTCATGACCTCGTGTCATTACGACGAACGAGCTAATTCGGCCATTAAAACTTTTGAAGATAACGATCGCTGATGGCTACAATGGCGTCCGGAGGCACGCCATGATGGTGCGAACCCTCGCAGGCCGCTGCGGACTGCATCGATCCATGGCGAAGATACGGCGAGACAAGATTGTAAGTGTATCTAATGTGTCTTTGAATAAATGCTAATAGTAATAGTAAATACTAATAAATTGTGGGACACAATTCACACACGGTTATTCAGTCCAAAACTAGGCAGAGCCTGTACTATGGGTACTAAGCAACTGATAAAAATACTTAAATAAATATTAAAAACCCAAACACGAAGCCAACAGCCCCGTCGAATACGTTTGCTTATGACGATTTCCGTGTTTCGGAAGGCACGTTAAATTGTTGGTCCCGGTTTTCGTTGTGTTTACACACAATGGAAGTCGTTAAGCCATGTCAGATACCCTTGGGTGGCTTAAAAATTCTGACTGTTAAGTGGCCACTAGCTTAACACCATCTCCTAATCCGCGGTGGGCTCGCGTGGGAGATTATAGCCCACACTTCCTCATGTGTGAGGAAAGACCCTTAGCTCAGCAGTGGTCTGTTACGGGTTGATGATGACCAATCTGGACTACTGTTGTGTTATCTCTCGCCTAGACAGACCCCAAAAAAATAGTAAGGAAGGAAGTAAAAATCTGGGATTCAAACATTAATTTTATGTCAAGTCTAAAACTGACAGTAAGTATAATATTACACAGATTTTAGGACGTTTTAGACCAATAAAACTTTTTTGAAAAGACTTGATTGAATTACTTTTTTTATCTTTATCTACCCCTTTGTGCTACAAGATATTATCTTAATACCTAATCTCATACATAACTGAACTAGGCAGTGTCTTCGTACCATAAACCTCGCATTTTAACGGGAACCCTGCTCTTAGATGGGTTACTTTTCAATCACCATGTGTGAATTACGACAGTCATCACGTCAGAAAGGTAGCAGAAAAGAAATACGCTCTCTTTAGCCTTTGTATTTTATTCTTAGTCAGTTTTAAAGCTTCGACTGCATTCGTTTACAGTGGCGCTGGCGCTGTCAGTGGAGCGTGGTCATGCTCACCGCGATGGCTCTGGTGCTGTACAACGGCGCCGCCAACATCTGGCTGCTGCAGCCGCCGGCGTGTCCAGTTCACAGCCCGCCACCGCCACCCTCTGAGCCCACCTGCGAGCCTTGCCTCGACACGGCCCCCAGCGTCGTGGACGACGACCCTATAGCCCGCCTCGATCTCCGCCTCGGCCGCTGGGACGGCTCCCGTTCCTACCGACTCTTCGACTACGCAGCCGTCGGTGACATGTATCCCGAGGTCTCAGCCAACAGACGCGTCTGCCTCGCAACCCAGAGTTCCATCGAGCGACTACACGAACTCTTGCGAATAGCAGCGCATTGGACCGGACCGATATCCGTTGCAGTGTTCGTAGCTGGAGACGAATTGAAGCTTCTACGAGGGTTTGCGATGTGGCTGTTCCATTGTCGTCCAGAAATTTACACGAGAATGGCGATGCATGTCGCTACTGCAGCGGAGAGGCCGGGCTTGCAGGGCGGGTTGCCGAGTTGGGCCAGGAATTGTGAGATGAAGCCGCTGCCTCCTGGAGAACGCAGGGCTGACACTGTCGCTTGGCGTGCGCGGCATCCGTACCCTCAGAATCATTTAAGGAACCTCGCAAGGAGAAACTGCCACTCCCCTTACGTGTTCCTGGTAGATATAGACATTGTGCCATCGCAAGGGATGGCGGAGTCTCTGGACAAGTTCCTAACTAAAGCACCTAAGTGCCAGTTGTGTGCGTACGTGGTGCCGACGTATGAGCTAGATAGGCGGGTGGCCAACTTCCCGGCGAACAAGTCGGAGCTGCTTCGGCTGTCTCGGAATAAACTAGCGATACCTTTCCATAGGAAAGTGTTCATTTATAATCAGTACGCTTCGAACTTTTCAAGGTGAGTTCTGTAATTACGTTATTATTGACTTATCGTTTTGCAATTTAATCCATAATTATCTACTTATACTTATATTATAAAGAGGAAAGATTTGTATGTTTGTATCTTTGTTACGAATACACTCAAAAACTTCTGGACCGATTTTAAAAATTCTTTTACCCATAGAAAGCTAGAATATCTCTGAGTAACATAGGCTATATTTTATTCCCGTATTCCCACGGGAACGGGAACTACGCGGGTGAAACCGCGCAGAACCGCTAGTGATAAATAATGATACTTGAACGACTAGGCACCTATCTAAGTAGGTGACTGATTATTAGCCTATGTTATTTAATATGTGAAGGGTTTTAAAAAGTAAATACTGTAGCTATTCCGTTGTGTACAGATGGGAAGCGACTGGCGGAAACGAGAGCATAGAAACCCACGTCAGCCACAACGTGACGAACTTCGAGCTGCTCTACGAGCCGTTCTACGTGGCGCCCGACACGGTGCCGGCGCACGACGAGCGCTTTCTGGGCTACGGGTTCACCAGGAACACTCAGGTTAGTGGATGAGTCCATTTTCAGGTACCATAAGTGATTCTGTGATACGAACTTTGCTGAATGGCGCCCGACATGGGACCTACCCACAACGAACCATAATTATGTTGCCAATAATCGTTCATTTAGAATATAGACACCTGTGGTTCATACCTTTACTAGCTGCCGTAAGCTGTATAGTCCACTTCATTTCTGCTATCAAAAATACGAACCGTGCTGAATGGCGCCCGACATGGGGCCTATCTTCGACGAACACTTTATTGCCGATGGATGGTCCTTTAGAACAGATAATATGTGTGGTTCACACAATCATCAGCTGTTAGGCTCACTGCACTTCAATTCTGCTAGAGGAACCTTGATGGATGGCGCCCGACATGGGGCCTACGCAGGACGAACGATTTATTATTAGGTGTTCGTTTAGAGCCAATGCTATGGTTTATTCAGATACTAGTTACCATGCGTGATTCACTGCCTACACTTTGGCTGCTACGAATCTACTTGGCGTTCATTTTACCCACGACAAATGCTTCCTTGGTAATAACTAAGTGTTCATTTGAAATACAAAAGTTTAATTCATTTTAGCTCCTGCTGTTAACGGTTCATATAAGAGTTACATTGAGTGTACCGAATGCAGCGATGTTTAGATTTTATTCAAAATGTATCTTCATCAAGCAAAGCCGGTGGATCCCTAATTTGGATACAGCAATACGAATACTCTATCAGTTTCTATCTTAAATTAAATAGATAAAGTTCAAAATAGTTTACCGCAACGGATAAAGGTTGGTCGAAGTCTGGCAGTGTGCCAGCTCACAGCATGTAATACTCGTAACACTGGAACTATTGTTTCGACCAAACATGTTCTAGGTATCTGAGAAAGACAGATTTTGGAGGTAAAGCACAGAATGTATAAAAGTACTAACGACAGATGGCCAACTCACGTACTTTCCTTTAAGTACGTATTAGTAAGACAAAACGAATGAAAATACGTGTGCATTTACGGTCAACGCTTGGCAGCGCCCTTGCGACTCGCCTGTCGAGTAGGCGTGCACGTTGTAGTCAAATATTTATACCTAAACTGCGGCACAGTATAATGAATAGTATAACTAGCGTACAGTATGGCCACTCCCTGCCTCCCGCTAAAAGTGCGGGCTATTCCACTTGTCCACCCCGCGCTTGGTAAGCTCACAGTCACCGGCTGGCTAGGACGAGACACGACTAGAATTATAATCGTGGGAAAGTTGCAAAGATCGTGTAGTCACTCGTTCAGGAAGCCTTCCTTCGACACTTCAGACATTCCGTAAATGTACAAACGCGCGACTCACACAGTCATATGTTACAGATGAAATAATGTCATGTCATGTACGTGTAGGTGAGCTAATGTACGACTGAGGCGGTAACTAATCGAATCGGAGGCACTGATGAGGCTTCCCTTTCATTACTTGTCTTTTTTTTACAATTTAATGAAAAATGTATAGGTTTGACATACCTCACGTGATGTTTATTCGCTATTGCTATTGCCATTAAAGTGCGACAACGAAACATTGTTGCAACATCCTAAAAATGAGTTTTTATTAGTCCATAATTATAATCAAGCGGCTGTAGCAAGAAGAAACATTGTAACGACTTTTCGCTATCATATTGTTTAGGTACCTAGGTACGTTTAGAAAAAATATCTAAATAAGTAGTCCAGCAGTTATCAAGTGATGCGCGTACTAGTGAACAGCATTTCATTTTTATTTACATATTATATTGATACATAGATATTGCGCTTGTATAAAGATATTGTGCTTTGGTTTTAAAAGCGGATAAATCCACACTCATTAAAGTGTTTTGCGAATGTAATATAGGTACCTATAATGAAGTTTAGATTTCTACATTTTTCGGATTCTATATTTCTATTTTCTACATTTCTATAGGTAGATCTAGATTTCATTATTCACGCTCGACACTGTCACCTATTAAAAAAATATCGGCTTTAATAGTACATTATGGTACAAGTGAGTAAAGTTGGTGATTACCGCTGAGGCGCCATTGAGACCCGAGCCGTAGGCGAGGGTCATAAGAGAGCCGAGGACGGTAATCATCAATACACACGTGTATCATACGACGTTTTTCAACACACTTGTGAATAAATAATACTAAAAAATCATTTTAAAATAATCATTCGCAATGGCGGGGAAAATTAATTGGTTTTCCAATTTTTTATTTATATAATTTGGAAAAGGCAAAAGGATCTAGGCCCATACAGCCTCGTTTTCCTATGCGCTCGCATCTTACAATGGCGATCGGCCATGGACTAAAAAAATTAGGTTTCTTTTTCTTTGGTTTGTCGTGGATAGCGTTTTAGCCACGTACAAAATGGGGTATTTAAAGTTTTTACAGAGAAAACCAAAGTTATATTTGAGTGAAAGTTTTGTTTATTAAACACGTACAAGTTGAAATGATCTATTTAAATACGAAGTTGCATGAAATGAGCAAGCCATATTTGTGTATTAATTTATTAGTACGATTGAATACGATCTTTTTTGTATCGAAACTTTTTTAAGAACAAAGCAACTCTAGCAACAAAATTGAAAAAAAAAATCTATAACTCACTAGTGAATAATAGCAAACAAAAAGTCTCAGTTTGATTATAGGTGTCATTATGTGCCTAATTGCAGTGAAATTAGAGCCACTTTATGAGCAAGTGTGTTGAAAAGAATATTTTCTGTGATTTCTGTCATCGTCGCGAGGAAGTGTGAAAAAGCGCGGGCGACTCACTGAAACGTGGGCAAAAAATATGTTATTTTTAACCAGTTTATAGGGACACAGCTGGTAAACATACGGCTAATTTATGTTTCCACTATTGCGAGGGTGAATTATGTTTACAAAGGGTCTTCAAACAACACTCAATCATGTTTTTGGGAAATTTTCAGAACTACCTACTTATAATATTTCAGTTTTTATGTTTGTACTTGTAATATGGACTGTGCTATAATACCTATAGCTAAAATGATATCATACTTAAATACAATAAATTAAGATTACCTACCTAGATAGATAGATAAATCGTTTTATATGCAACACAATACACACATAAATAAGAAAATGAAAAAAACCTATGACCTTGCTTACGTTTATTTACACAACGTTATAATGTCGAAAGTTTCGAATGTTTACTTTGGATGACGCCCAATTACACAACTCCTCTTTATAGGTACCTTTATTATTCCGAAATTCCTTCTTAAATATTATAAGATAGTGTTTATCATTGACCAGATCGTGAGTTAAATCCTACTATAATCCTAATATTATAAACGCGAAAGTTTGTATGTATGGATGTTTGTTCCTCTTTCACGCAAAAACTACTGAACGGATTTTGATGAAATTTTACAGTTACATAGCTTACACATCAGAATAACACATAGGCTATATTTTATCCCCGCATTTCCACGGGAACGGGAACTACGCGGGTGAAACCGCGGGGCGCTGCTAGTAAGTACATAATATATTTGACTAGAAATACTGTGTCGATTATGGATATGGGCCAACGGACAGTTTGGCAGAATGCTGTGGAAATCTATCTACCGGATAGCATTGCTGTCGATGTTGTCTCGTTAAATTATCACCGAGGGACCTACACGGCACGACATTATTCCAATGAGGACAATGTCGAGAATAATTTGACGGTGAAAAATGCTCTCTTCTTTTAGATTGACATGTATGGGACATAAGCACATAACAAATGCACTTGCCAACGAGCGCTAACGCTAATGTCAATCCCATACATGTCAATCTAAAAGAAGATTCGATTAGATTGTGCAATGCCACTTGGCTAGGGGGGCTGGTGAAATTCAGGTCTTGTCGTGGCGATTCTTAGGGGAGGCCTATGTCATGCAGTGGACGTCTTTGATCGTGATCAAAACTTCTGCACTATGTTATCCGAGGAAAAAATAGGCTCCGAAACTACAGCAGCGATTTTACAAATGGAAAATATTTTTTTTACAGAAACGCGACTTTCACGGACTACAACTAGTATTTCACTACATAATATAAAACAAAGTCGCTTCCTGTCTGTCTGTCCCTATCTATGCTTAGATTTTTAAAACTACGCAACGGATTTTGATGCAGTTTTTTTTTATGATACCTTAGAAACCGAAGCGAAGCGAGGGCGTGTCGCTATTATTATGTAACTTTGTCGTGGTTTACAACAGGGATGTCACGGAGCTTCGACTCCGATTCCGATATGTCGGAACTTCCGATTGATCTTACACTTCCGGTTCCGACTTCGGTTCCGATACTTTTAAATCGGAGGTAATCGGAGGGCGCGCGACGGCTCCAGTCAACGTTAACGAACAGGTTTACGCATCTCGCCCGGGGAACACGCGTTCTGTCATCGATTAATATTAATTCACTTGTTGTTACGCAATACATATATGGCCTGTTTTGTTTTGTGCGGATTGTCAATTAATTGATTTTGTCCAAAATCAAGTGTTATTTGAACACATCTTTCTTAGCCACCATCTCCGACTCCGCCTCCGCCTTCAACTCCGATTCCGACTCCGAATAACAAAATTTAAAAACTCCGACTCCGACTTCGGTTCCGATAAAACCATCTTCGTAACATCCCTAGTTTACAATAATATTTTAAATAACAGTTTCAACCCGACTACAGAGTACAGTATACAGTAACATTTCTATTATAAAATAAAAATGTTGTGCCAATGCTATTGAGTACCAAACATTCATACCCAATTATAACGATATTAGTTATCTTACAACATTTCTGTTGGCGTTATGCCAGACGTATTACCTAATTCTGTGTCTACAACAATATTTCAATCTCTATATTCTTCGTAACAATTGAGACAATATTCGCTTTATACTGGATGATTTTTTTTACCGTCTGGAAAAAAATATGACGTATAAGGTATCTAGAGCCGAAGATAAACACGAGATTAATTGTTAAATATAGTCATGTTTAATGCAGTTTACAAAATCTAGAAAACTACGCACAGTACTACGCGCAGCTGGCGGTTGTAGGTAAATTGCGCATAAATGGAAGCTACGAGCCTGTTTCTTTTTAAAATACTGAGTAATGTATATTAGTTTAAGTAAGAAAAATTTTTTTTCAGAAAAAAAAATTTTTTTTAAATAACATTGCCAAATGAATCTATTACACTTACCTAACACACCACATTTTTTTCCAGACGGTAAAAAAAGTCATCCTGTATTTATAAACAATAAAAATTAAAGAAAGAAATAACAATATTTCATTTAATTTTGGGGATAAAAGGCGTGAGTAGAAAGTAACTTTACTTCTGTGGTAACTTACATCAGTTATGATAATTATAATAATAATAATAAATAACCAGTAAGTACCTAGACTTGGCCCATGAGATTACCGCCATGTGGGATGTTGATTCGACGATCATTGTCCCGATAGTTGTTTCAGCGAACGGTCTAATAGCAAAGAGTCTCGACCAACATCTTGAGAGACTCTCGCTAGGTGGTTGGATCAAGGGTCAGATACAGAAGGCGGTGATCTTGGACACGGCGCGGATAGTCCGCCGGTTCCTCTCTCTGCAGCCCTGACCACCGGCAGCTTGGGCCTCTGCCCCGTTGCCGGCGGCACCCTAGGTTAGGTTTTTTATAATGTGTAATTTTTATATTGTTTTGTAAATGTTTTTATATATTTTACTTTTATATACATATTGTAAAAAAACCTAACTTAAGATATAAAATAAATAAATATATAATAATAACAATAATTGTGGGACACAAGCCACACACGGTTATTTAGTCCCAAACTAGGCAGGGCCTGTACTATGGGTACTAAATAACTGATAAACATACTTAAATAAATAATAAACGACCAGACACGAAGCCAACAGACATGTTCATGCACACAAATGTTGGCCCCGAGCGGGGATCGAACCCGCGACCTCAAACTCAGAAGGCAGGGTCACTACCAACTGAGGCAACAGGCCCGTCATAAAAGAAAGAAGATTTTTATGCAACTATAGAGGTAGCCAGTTATTTTTAACCTTTGCCAAGTTTAAGCACATATATTATAGAGTTAACCGTTGAATCGAACAGATTGCTCACGGTTGACCTGCCACAATCATAGTTAAAAATACGCCTAAGATTAACTTTAAAACTGCTAAAGCAAGCTATTATTTTAACAGGTTTGAATCCAGCCAGACAAATTGAGAAACTTAACAAATGTCAATCAATAATTTTGTAAAGTGAAATTTCATCTAATTCTATTACTATGAAGGTCTTATTTCTTGAGTCTCAAATTAATTTAAGCAATTTGCATTTATTGGTACAGACAGACCGTTCATACAATAGTATGGTGAGCGCCAGTAGGAACTGAATCGAATATTATTCTCCGCACGTAGTTTTTTCTTTACTTGGACATTGGCGACAGTCACTAAAACCACGGTGAAAAGCCATTATCACCTAAAAGAAGAACTGCATATTAAAAAGTTTCGTTACATCTTGTCTAGCGGACTGAGCAAACTGACCGGCGCACGCGCCGCATGGCGCCACTAAAATAGCGAGCAATATGAAAATACGCGCGAATATTTTTGTCCGAAACGCGACACCGCGGAATGCGTTTGACACGTATCCCGGCTCATGTAGTTGTTGAAAGGTATACGAAGATATCTCAATTCCAATATCAGTTCTATTGCAATGACACTAGGTCGTTCTGGGAAAATATGAATGTCTAGACTAAGTACTCCTAGACTTTAGTTTGACTTTATTTTATTATTATTTATTTATTTAATAATACAATTATAGTATGCTTATATCCATAAAAATTTACTTCCAAAAACGTCTAGACGGTTTGACTGGGGGAACATGCAGTCTCATTTAACATTGAACAGATATTGCCCAATAAATCCTTTTTTAGCTTATTTTAAAATATCTTTTTGTTCGGCTCTTTTCTAATATCCTCGGGCGCTTGCCCGAGGATAACGGCTATCAGCTTTGATAGCCGTTTTATAAGCTTTCTATTACCGTATAGTAATTGCTCTAGGTGACTTTAAGTCACAAATTGAAGAAATTAATTGTGATAAAGGTCGTGACCGTGTACCTTACAAGAGCGTGAGAAATTTCCGATTGCGGTCAGCGCTTAAGCAATAATTTGCAAAAAATTAGGACATCGCCGTGCGCGCGCGCAGCCTGGCTATTCACCTGAAAGGTGTCAGTTCGGCTAATTGTCCGCACCTGCCGCTGTTATGGCTCGGTGGCCAACCATCCTGTTTTTCTTCTACATAGCGTCTGTTGTTGGTGAGTACCCTTTGCAAAATACTTTTGTTTTTGTGTCAACGTGTAATTTTCTCTTCTTATTGTGAAACATCATTGAAGTTCTAGAACTCTGTTAATTACTGACTAACCAAGCCTCAGGAATAGACTGGCAGTAGCAGTAGCGGATTTGCAGTAGTAGCCGCCCTAGGCCCCAGGCCATGTAGTACCAGCCGCCCCTTTCTCAGTACCTATCATATTAGACTAGGTACATAATGAATTTATTTTAGTAACAACTTTTTTTTCTTGCCACATAAAATATAGATTTAGGAAGATTATTGGTAGGTATACGGTGTGGCGCAGTGCGGCCCGCCATAATGTGTTCTAGCATTTAGAATATTTCAGCACTCTGAGTAATGTCTCGTCATCACCAGTAACGTTTTTATCTGGCCTACATATCTTATCTATATTTACATGGCATATCTGGCCGCCCTAGGCCCTAGCCTACTGTGCCTTAGAGCAAATCCACCACTGGCAGAATGATTGCTAGCGAGGGTGTAACTAAAGGTAGCGAACTGATGTGACACAAATATACGTCCATGCCTTGCCTTCATATGTGTGCACCTTCGTATGTGAGATGATTAATACCTGCCACGCGTTTATAGACATAGACACTGTATGTTCACCCCCTTGACACACGAATTTCATTATTCGGTGAAATCTGCTAAAAACTAAAAAAAATCTGTCGAAAACATAAGAAATATTGATAGATTTCCATACAGTAAAAAGTGTCCAGAAGTAGCAACCACGCGTTTGCGCGCCGCCTAATAGTTGAAACAAATGTTGATTAAATTAACAAAGTATAAATTTAAACTCCTGATCTTTAATTTTCAACTACATCCAACCATGTTTTAGATCTCCAAGAGGCAGTAGAAGGAGAATGTTGTTCAGACGATGCCCAGAACGCGATCAACACGGATAATACCGTTGATGATGGAGAGGAGATTCAGGATGTGCCCCTAGAAGAAGTGTGCCCTGAACTAAGTGGGCAGATCATCGGAGGGACAGCCAGCTCCATCAACAGACACCCTTACCAGGTGTCGATGGTGATCAATGGGAATTCCTTCTGCGGAGGATTTATCATAAGCAGAGACTACGTGATGACTGCTGCGCATTGTGTTCAAAAGTAAGTTTCTATGTGCTTTTTGTTTAGAATTTATATGATGAAGAGATTTTGGCGAAGATAAGGACATCTTTGTCTTAATTTCAAATCAAATCAAATCGTTTATTGCAATCCTTATGTTTTACATAGGTAGTATTTACATTTTTGGTATCAATAAGGACCTAGTTTAGGCACTGCAATACGTAAGAGGGAATGTTATAATTATATTACCATACCTTTTACTTTATTTCCTTTATAAGTAGTGTGTCTAATCTATAAAAAGGGTCCTGACTGACTATAAATAAGCTTTCAATGCGCCTTTATGATCAAAGTGTTACAAACAGCATTTGATTTAAAAGTTTTAAAACTTTCTTGTTTTGAAATATTAATATTGTGTTTCAGTGGAAAATTTAGTATTTTCCTAATAGGTGATTTGCATCATGTAGCGCTTTTCGAAGAAGTTACATCTTTACTGAAATGGGAATGTGTATTCGTTGGTTTGGCAACTTTATTGTATCGTTTTGTTGATCAGTTTCACCTTTCGAACATATTTTTAAATCTAGAAACCGTAGATTATTCCAACGATCTGCTTAACGTTTTAATGCGATCTAAAATAGCATCACTTGACACAGATCTATATGAGTCATCTCATCAAACACCAATGAATAAAGACAAACAAAATTTCGGTAAGATTATTTTACTTTGGCATGTACCAGTGGAATGTTGAGACGTGTTGCTATTGTAGTTATTTTCGATGTAATTATCCATTGACGCAGAACGTAAACTGGGGATATTTTTGTAATGAATGTATGTAATACCTATATCGGTTGTACTGTAAAACCAATGAACTAGATGAATAGAACATGTACGAGTATTCACGTGATTAAATCGACGGTAAATTATTGATAAATGTATGGTTTTGAGGCACGTGTTTAAAGGCTCTACTCACTAACAAATGCGTTATCTAATAATTGAATTCGGAATCTTATTTTTTTGACATTTCATCGCTAGCTGTATAAACAATCTACGTAATAGCAGATCTACGTCAGAAGCAATGAAATTAAATAGGTTACAATAAAGCCAATTGCGATTCAGGGGTGTATTCCCGTTGTCCCCATTGACGATATCCCCATGATGGGGACAACGGGAAGTCAAAAAAATTTCTTCCCGTTGTCCCCATTATAGAGATACGGCAGTGGGGACAACGGGAATACATAAATTTAACGTGTCGATATCCCCATTAAATCTGTATTTGATTTTTAACCTTAGTTTTTAAACCAGCAAGAAGAAAAACGACCATATATCAATAAATTTTTACCAGCCTGGGCCTCTTGTGACATTAACAAAACGTAAAAATCGTAAAAACTGAATTATTAGTTAGAAGTAGGTGAATAGGAAAATCGATAGTTGATTTATTGGAATATTCTAGCGGGATATATTCTCCGCTGTCATATTATGTGGTTTTTAGGGTAGCTGGTGCTAGAAAAATGATAGCTTGTATAATAATAGTAATAGATTAGAAATCTGGTAGACGAAATCTAAAAATGAGCACTCTATCTTTAATTATGGGTACGTATTTGAATGTCTAAAATTAAAAAACCTAACGTAATATAACCTACGTTTAAGATCCCTAAAATCTAAATACCTAATGGTTGACTTAAAGTGAAAATACCAAAATCTTAAAATGTCAAATGGATATATTACTGAAGTTCAAAAGGATAAAACTTGAAATACCTATGTACTAAGTCCCTAAAATATATTAACCTCACAGTTAATTGACCAAAATGACAAAGACCGATATTGTATGTACATAATCTACTTTATAACACATTTGCTCGTGAAAGGAAAGGTCTCTTATTTCATTAATTTCAATATCATATTGTATTTCATTATGTACTTGTGCGTTATTGTAATGTAAATCGCACAGTTTACCAAGATCCTCCATCTAAAAACGAACGGTACCTTTTAAAATCTTAACAAATAGTTTTTATGTCATAAAAGTGGTCAATATTTAATGAATAAAATTAACTTTGGGAGATAAAATATAATAAATAAACATTTAATAAAGATAATTACAGCCTCTGCTTTCTTGGAGCCCTCTCCTACGGCTGGGGCTAGCAATTTCACCTCGGCTGTAATTTTCAACTAACCGCACTTATACCATAATGTACTATATCATATTGTATTATACTTAACAACGGTTAAAATAAAACATATTTATCTGTTGCTCATAAAAAAAAACTAGCATCAAAGATCTTCTGAACCTAACCAGTTCAAATAATTTTTGCTCTGGTATTTTGAGCTCGCTTCGCTCGCTATCGCATTGAATATATCTATAATATCTCGCAAGTGGTGCATTATTTTAAGATTTTGACCATTTGCTATTTAAAATGTTGGTATATCAAACTTTGTCGTTATAACTATAAAGATTTTGAATATTAGGTATTTAGTCCAATCTGTATTATAATCTTAGATATTTCGTAGGTAAGTATTTGCTGCCTAGGTATATTAAAAAAATCGTTTCTTGCTGGCTCTTCTCGGGATACCGATAATGCAGTACCATTTGGAACCAGCAACGCGTCGGTGGAGATGGGCTGCTGTTTACATTTAGCCAATCTTCATGGACGAGTTTAGAGTGCCTTGTTACTATAAACTATTGACCTTTCTAAGTGTATGTTCAATACTTACTGAAAATAAATGCATTTGAGTTTGATTTTAGGTATTTAAATTTTAGGAATTTTAAACGTAAGTTATTTTACGATAGGTTTTTTAATTTTAGACATTCAAATACGTACCCGGTGACATACAGAAATAGACTCAAATAACATTCTTATCCAATGGCAAAGGAACTAATATGCAACCCTCAAACATTCAAAAGATTAAAAAGAAAAACGCCTCACGATCTAATCTGAGAATAGAACAAAAATGTTAAGTGTGGAACACTGGTCCCATTTCTTGCAACACTATATATTATATTCTTATCAAAATATGGCTGAATGTCCAAGGACAGATTGTAGTAAATAGAAGAAGAGTTAAAAAATATCAATGGGGACAACGGGAAGTATTTTTAATAATTTTATTTCATTATTTCAATGGGGACAGATAGTGGGGACAACGGGAAGTATTTTTAATAATTTTATTCAATTCCCGTTGTCCCCACTCAATGGGGATATCGTCAATGGGGACAACGGGAATACACCGATTCAGTTACTTAATAGACAATAAGCCTCCTGTACACGCCTGCGTTCCTTTGCCCGCTCGGCAAGATCTATTTAACACACTCTACTCTCAGATCTTCAGATGAACTGCAGGCGTATTCACGGAGCTTCGATATTCGATAGTCGACTCGGAATCGGAGATGTCGATATCGAAAACGAATGTCATATTTGACTTAAGGATTCCGAATAATTCCTTTCCTTAAATTAAACTTAAGAAAATTTTTCACTCGATCTGAATCGAACGGAAACGGTGTCGAGCCTCCGTGAATACGCCTGCTGATCTTTAGAGTGTACGATAGTAGTACGATTAACTGACAGGCCAATGTCTGCCGGCGAACCGTTAGTCAGTGAAGTACCTACTGAAGAGCATTTCTGATGAGCTCGTTCGCTCGGTCGCACAAAACTCAAAAATTTAAAAGTGGAATACTTTACCAACCCCTTTCAGGATACGGTATTAATTTAGATTTAAAATTTTTGATTAACGTTCGTATTACTTTGCCTATTCATTCAGAAATAGACCGCATGTTGGCAACTTAGATGAATACTTACTTTACTTTTCGCAGATAATAAGCTAGACAAAAATTATTAGAAAGCATGTCTAAGGTGAACAAGGTCGGTTGTGGATCAGCTGACTCACTGATTAGTAAAACAAACCTTGACCTGTGTGACCTTGGGAGATTTAGCAATGATAAAGACTTAAACTAATATAGGTGTAGGTTTAGCTCCCTAAAGGCGTTTCCGACGCAGAACTCGTTTATTTACCGTTGGAATTTCAAAACACCCTTTTTTGCAATACTTGTCTTACTTGCAATACATTTTATCTAGTTTATGGAAATTTCTAGGTAGCCACGAACAAAAGCTAATGTAGTCATGAAAGCTTTTATAAGTAGGTCGATTTCGGTCGGAATAGTTTTTAATGATTTCTAACTTGCTTCCTAAATAAAAGTTGTACTGAGGTGTAGAAAACATTAATAAAATGTTTTCGCCTATTGCTTTTCATTGTGACTCACATGACGGTTGAAACAGCGTGTTGCCAAACAACATCCGGCTGCGAGTCGGCAGCACGCGCCGGGACTCCGGCGGCCGTATCGTACCCGTTGCCAGTGTCACCGCACACCCCTTGTACGGGACTCCGCGGTTTGACAACGACATCGCGGTACTGCGGGTCGCCCGGCAGCTGCCGTTGACGGCTGCCGTGCGTCCGGTGCGGCTGCCGCAACCCAGGCAGGGCGTGCCGCTCGTCCGGCTCACCGTCACCGGGTGGGGGCTCACGGCGGTGAGTGCTCTTGCGCAAGTGGCTTTATTTACAGCGCAGAGATGCGACACCACATAAAATAAAATTGAAATTCTTCGATTGTGTTCTGAAGTGTTTGAAAATGGGGTCCAATATCTCGCAAGTGTTATCAAAACAAAACATGCATTTAGTAACAGTATTTTCAGATAAAACATGTCTTCCAAAGAAGAATGTGGGACAGTGCAGTTGCAAAAATGTAATGAAAAATATTATCGTCGTCATTGGATTGTGATCAACTCTTGATTAAATTTTAATGACTATTGAATCAGTTCATTAATAGGTACTCCAATTTTTAAATAGAATCTACACATTTTCTCAATTATAATATTTTATAATATTATAATTGAGAAAATGTGTAGATTCTATTTAAACAAAAATCTACACATTTTCTCAAATACGAGTAGAATTTTTACGAGTAAAAGTTTTGAGTTCTGGATCTTTTGCGCCAGATCCAACATTGATCCACCCATGTGTTCCAGCCCCGCGGTCGCCGAATACCGCGCATTATGATGGAGGCCCAAGTGCCTGTGGTACCGCACTGGCTGTGCCGGCTGTCTTACGGGGACTCCCTTACTGGGAACATGTTTTGTGGCGGTCACTTCCTCATCGGCGGCGTGTCTTCTTGTCAGGTAGGAAAAGGGGCTAGTGTCTGCTTCAATGTTTTATAAATGTGGATCATTGTTGAATGTAAAGGATAGTATTGCATTTCACAAGAAACTTACGTCAGTTAAGTCTGAACTTAGATACTGAACAGATTCTGAAATCGGTTGTATTGTAAGTCTTCTGGTTACTTTCTTGGAATATTTGCGTACAACTATAATCAGGACTGCAGGCTGATTGTGAGGTTTAAGATGTAAAAATTATATGTTTTTATCAAATTATTTAATAATCGATAAAAATGTACTTAAGTGTAATAAAGAACAAATGCAATAATTATCGTATGACTATAACTGATCTTAATATTATCATTAAATTAATAAAAGTGAGTGAATCTCAAGAATATATGTTTTGATCCAGCTTGCCAAAATAAAACTTGAATTCTGCGTTTTTATAAAATTCCTATATTTATATATGAAAAATAACAAAAATATATTCTAAATTGTACATTGTACATGTACATCTTGATTTTATTCGGAAAACAATAGGATTATATTTTATTGTAACAGATTGCCCGCAGTAGACTGCTGCTTGATAGGTTGACTATCTAGGCTTTTGATTCAGATCATTATCATTTGATTTAGACGGACCTGTTTTCTCAGTTGGTAGTGACCCTGCCTTCTGAGTCGGAGGTCGCGGGTTCGATCCCGGCTCGAAGACAAAATTTGTGTGCATGTACTTATCTCAACAAGCAAGATAGGAAATTCCGAAAACTTGTAATTGGTTATTTTTTTTTAAATCATTTATTTAAACGGGCTTTTAAAGAAAAACCTTTATGTCAGCCCTATTGGGCAAAACTAGAGATGAAATACACACAAAAAAAATATCTTCTACATTCCCTAACTACCTAATCTTGAGACAGTTTACAACACATTTATAAACAACTAGCGACCCGCCCCGGCTTCGCACGGGTCCAATGCTGAATTTTCTTTGCTATAAACCTTGCGGAGCCCGAGACCTTTCCAACGAATGCAAAACCATGGAAATCGGTTCGTCAGTTCTGGAGTTAAATCGTCAGGAAGGAAAACCCAACTTATTTTTATATAGTAGATGTTACTTATGTTTTTTTCACTGTTATTTTATTTCCGAAAAATAAATAAATAAGTAAATATCTACTTTAGGATCTGCGGCTTTGATCCAGGTTTTTTTTGTCCGTAGGGCGATTCCGGTGGTCCTGCAGTTTTCCGCGGCACCGCATTTGGCGTGGTATCATTTGCTCGCGGCTGCGCACTGCCGCTGTCTCCAACTGTTTTCACCAACATCGCTGCGCTGCGCAACTGGATCACGAACAACACCGGCATCTGATCATAACTATACATAAATACAACGCTAATTGAATATGAGAGTGGTAGATTACATTATTCACATAAAAACATCTCTCCGCACGAAATCATGCTCTGATCCATGTAATTTGTATCATTAAAGACTGCTATTTATTGACATAGCTCGCCATGTACCCTTAGAGATTTAATCTATTCAGTGACTGCAATAAATTGTAAAGATCCAGGATCAAGCTAATGAGAATTATGTCAAGAAAACGATGTTTATGTTGGCTTCGTGTGTTAAATAAAATTATGATGAATGTTATCATGTATACGATAGTTTTATTTAGAGATGTTTGCAATTTAAAAATGAAAACTGTTTTTACATTCGTTTCGTCGTCGCTTAGTCTGTCTGTTCATTTATAATTAGAAGCGGATTTTAAACGCCGTCTACAGTGGACAAATTTCGAGTGAAATACAGACTAAAGTTGCAGTTGCTAGTGATACATTGTTACATTGTACAATGATGTAAATCCTTATTTCACTTCTCATGTTCTAAAAGTACGCCAATATAGCCGTACGAAGCGGGGCTAAAGTGACCGCTTTAGTCTGGAGTAAAAAGTTATAAGTAGACAAACTCAAACAGCCAGTAAATATCTCTGGAGTGTGGACCATCTTCGTTGCGAAAATGTTGAGAGTTTTAGTTCCATGCGTTTTCCGCATAGAAGGTGGCGCCGTGTGTTTTAAATTGTTAATCTGCAAAGAGATTTAAATCTATTTGTTAATCTGTGACAGGCTTAGAAGAAAAAAACTACCCGCAAAAAATTCAGAATTTTTGTCGAGTGGATTTGTTTGGTTTTAGATAAATTTGTACTAGATTGACTCTTTTTCTCGCATTCAAAGTGAAAAGTACAGTTTGCACCTCGAGACTAAACGCCAACTCCCTCGAAAGCTCGGGAGTCAACCAATTATATTGACTTCGTTTAGTCCCTCGATATAAAATATACTATTATGAAATGTATAAAGTCCCTAGACGGTAAAAATCTACAAGAATCTGCAGCTTGAACAAACAGGACTTATTTGATGGAATGAAAAGAACTCTGTTACCTTTGGTTGTTTCTTCCACTCAATAGAAAGTAACCTATATATTGTATGTCAACATTTGAAATCTTTTTTACAGGAAACACTTAATTTTATATGTCCTTTCTGGGCTTTTTGGCGGGAATCCGAAGAGGCACGTCATGTTTTTTGTATAATTTTTATTTTGCTGTATATTTCGGGTTTTAACTCATATTAGTTATAGTATATACTGTGGTATTGGTCCGTGAAAGTGTGCAGTGAATGGAAAATGCTATGAAATGCTAAGGATGGACATTTTTGGATTGCCTCAACAAGTCACAATGAAGTCTTTAGTAAAAGTACTATCATTTTACTGTTAACCAAGGGAGGGATGTAGAAAGTGCACACTGTATTTTTGTACATGGACTCTGAAGCAGAGTCACTTAACTAAGATTAAATTGTAAAATAAAGACTTGGTTTAAAGGCTTAGTAGCCAAACAAACCAAAATAAATATGTTTTTTTTTTTAAATAATCCTTTCTGTATTTTTCAATCGTTTATTAGAAGTTACGGCACGCTGCGTCCTTCTGCCCGCCCGTGCGTGAACAAGTCGGTGATATAAATAGCCCTTTACCTAACTGTAATTAAACTTGTTCCCGTTTCGTTTTACGTTTGCAGCGACTGTTTTATTTATGTTGTCATAGTTTTTCAATAAAACATGTGAATAATTTATATGCGAGTGGTTTTATTTACTGTTTAATGCGGTTTTATTGAGTTTGCATTGGACTACGAAGTATTTCGACTATTTGATATTCGTTAAGATAATTTTAGTTGCTGATGTTTTTGTATAAACAAATACCTACCATGAGCACATAAAGTACCTACGTATATTTAAAAATTATTGAATGTAAACAAGAGCATTCTAGTAATATAGAGGGTGAATTTTTCAAGTGGGCGTGGTAGGCTAAATCAGAAACTATGAGGAATATCGAAAAGTACTCAAAGGAGTCTCGGACCCGATTTCGATGAAAACTAAAACTGCATCTTCGGATTTTTGAAAATTCCATAATCCTAGCCAGGAACGAACCCATTGATTTTGAAAAAAAAAACTCACCCTGTATTATTACACCATTTGATAGTGTCGCTAATAAGGATCGAATTCTGGGAAGAAATGACATACGAAAAACTAATGAAAAACTTTGGATTTTAAATAAACTAATTCATATTTTAAAGTAATGCTTTAATTTCAGAAATGATGCTCAATAATTTTCACAACATTAATGGACCATCCATAAATTACGTCACACACACAAACATGGATTGTTTAAAGTGATAGATTAAGTTGCTATACAAGAGCTATAATGCTGGCTGTACCGAGGGTCGACCAATCCAGAAGTCGACGAATACAGAATTGGTCACAAACAGAAATAGTCATAACCAGAAGTGGGCATAGTAAGAAATGGACAAATGCAGGTCGTAAAAAGATCTTGTCCTGTAACGTCAAATCCATTTTTGACCATCCCCCCGTCCTTGTCACAGCTGGTCTTTGTGAGACTAGTGTGACGTCACATAAATTGCAATTTTACAACCTAGACTTTGAATTAAAAGATCAGTTCCGTAATTAGTTTTATTTCCACTTAAATTCTTTTTAATAAATTTGAAAAAAAAAATTTGCAATGTGACCTCACAAAAAACCCACCTTGTCACACAATGTCACAATTCGTCGACCCCCTCCCCCCCTCTTAGCGTGTGACGAATTATGAATATATTTTAGAATATATTTAAGATTTATGAATATATTTTTTTATTATCTTCTCGCGGTTAGGGGCCAACCGCGACGTTAGAGCATAATGTTGTGAAGAAGACCGCGCTACGGGTCTATGTTAAGAAAATTATTGAGCATCATTTTGGACAAGGTACAGGTAATACGGGTATGAAATTATGGCATTACTTTAAAATATGAATCACTTTATTAAAATCCAACATTTTCATTAAGATTTTCGTAGTTATGTCATTTCTTCACAGAATTCGATCCTTATTAGCGACACTATCGAATGATTTAATAATACAGGCTGAATTTTTTTTTCAAAACCAACGGGTTCGATTCCTGGCTAGGATTATTCATTTTTCGAAAATCCAAAGGTGCAGTTTTAGTTTTAATCGAAATCGGGCAAGAGACTCCTTTGAGTACTTTTCGATATTCCTCATAGTTTTTGATTTAGCCTACCAAGCCCACTTGAAAAATTCACCCTGTATATGCGCGTCACAGAATAAGCGCAATTCCTCATACACCCTAATTAGTATATTATAAAAAAATGTATGCATTCTTACTTAAGTTTTGTCTAACCAAATTGCTTAAATAAAGAGCAATAATGGTACAGTTTCCGTAGGTAGCCCTAAATTCGGAAATCTAAAATATCGACTACTTAATAGTTAATATGTATACCTATTAAAATTAGTTAAGAAGTCGATACTTAACAAACTAATTTCAGGAATTGCGCTTATTCTCTTACAAATTGTATATTGATGTCTTACCCGACAACGTCGTATTTAAAAAAAAATATAAGTAACGGATTTGTTGTGGCATGGTAGTTAGTTACAATAAAATTATAGATACAAGTTATATAGGTACTTTCTCTGTCAACACGGTTTGACGGTCGTCACTTGTATTTATACAAACTCGTGTGAACACTTCGATAGCGTGGTTTAGAACTTGTCACTTCACTTACTTTTGTTGCCTATGTCTATGGTCCTATAGTTAGTTCTATGGAGAATCGCTAGATGTCACTACAAAGCGGGAGGAGACCGTTTATAAAGGTGCCAATTTGTCAGCGCCGCCAGTTCCTAAAATTAAAAACAATCTTTTGAAATTCGAACCTCCTCGGCAGGTGTACGAGATGTTCCTGATCGGGTACCAGTTCCGGGTTCTGTCGCCCATCTTCACGATCCACTGGGGGCTGCAGTCGCGCCGCCACCGCCCCCTCTGGCGGGAAAAGCAGAACGAGAAGAATCGGAAGCACTTCGAGACATTCAAGCGGGAGCTCTTCGCCAGGTGAGGGAGGGTGAATGGCTGGTGCTTGACTTAATGGTTACCAGCTGTTTTCTTTATTGCCAGAACGGGTTGGGGTCGAATGACATGGTATTATTTCCTTTCCTTCACACTGATGTCACAGAATAATGTGAAGGTAAGTCCGGAATTTCGCTAGGTATGTGTGCGTTTTCATTCTTTTAGCCTAACAATATGTAACAGAATAAGCGCAATTCCTGAAATTAGTTTGTTCAGTATCGACTACTTAATCTATTTCAGCTATTTTTAATAGTGTAAATTTTTTCCGAAAAATGAATTAGCATAATATGTAACTGAATCTAGGGCTTCCTATGGAAACCGTAATATTATTATTGCTCTTTATTTATAAACTTTGCTTAGACAAAACTAAAGTACGAATGCATCATATTATTTTATATTAAGAAACTAATTGGGGTGTTTGAAGAATTGCGCTTATTCTGTGACGCGTTATATACGTATAAGTAAGTAAGTAAGTAACAACTCTTTATTGTACACCAATAAAAATATGCAACAAGTGACACAATGATAAAAAAGTACAATGGGCGGTCTTATCGCTTTAAGCGATTTCTTCCAGACAACCTTAGGATGGATGTAACTGAGATAAACAGATGAAGGTAGGTGGTGCACTAAAGTTACCAATGGATTAAGGTAGATACTTAAATACATAAACCGTTTTTTATAAATATATAAAAATAAAATAGATTAATTTAAAAAGGAACTATATTTATAAGTTTTACTTATCATACACCTATAGGTACAGGCGGGACCCGCTCCACCTCCTCCGAAGGCCTCCGCAGCCGAAGAAGACATAGGCATCGCAGGGCCGCGCGATTAGTGTTGCCGGCCTTATCTTCGCAAGTGTCCTCGCTGCTGTATTCTGATGCTGTCACAGCACTAGTCCTAATGGTCCTCTATGACGTAACGCGGATTGAGTTGCGTCAGTCGGCTTGAAGCTGCACGCAATTTGGACGAGTTTTCGTACGAGTTTGAATCGTGCGGCCAGAACTAGTCCTAATGGGAAGCACGCCTTATGATGTAATGCGGACCGAGATGCATCAATGGCTTGCTGCAACCAATTTGGACGAGTTTTTGTACAAAAACGAAAGGGGTTGTAAGATAACAAGACGCACGGCCGATTGCATTAGTTAAAGCTATAATAAGACGCACCAAAAGTCATATTGATGCAACTGCAGTTCAACTACGTTTCTCATAGTGTCTTCCGCTCAGAAGTATACGTGTAAGTCAAGTATGGCCAAAGAGATTGAAATATAATAGGGCATAGAGGGGACAAAGCGAGGAAAATATGAAGCCAAAAGTTATTCCAAGTGGAATAAGTCTAGTACAATTTCTAATGAATGACAGCTCGCGTTCATACTAACTGACATGACGCTTGAGCTTCAAACATGCTGCAAAGTTTTGTATGAAAATATTCCCAATGCCCCCTCTATGTCCTATTATATTTTAATTTCTTTGAGTATGGCAGTCTTTTTACTACTTAATACATTATCAAAAAAGCGTCTCGGCTAACAGTTGCCCGTTTCTGAGCAGAAGATTCTTCTAACATTTTGTGTTGATGTTTCTACTCGTACTGTCTAGACTTTGCACAATGGACTTTCCTAAATGATTTGTATATTAAGGACCTTCCTAAATGATAAGATCAGTATTTTTTGGAGATAATGGATAATGGACTTTCCCGTGGAAATCAAGGTACCTGTTTTGTACACATAAGTTTACGTATGAGATTAATTCGCATACGATTTAAGTTTTTACCACAGATTTAAATACGAGTGTACTAGGGTATAGAGCGGCATAAGTAAACAAGATCGGATAAATCTACTAAAAAAACTAAGGTAAACTCAAGAGATACGTCTGAACGACATCCCGCGTTTTCTTGAAAATTAGAAATCTGAAACGCTTGAAATCAAAGTTTTTTCCTATTCCATGCCAATTCCCAATGCTCTATGCGCTAGTATATTTTAATCACTTTGTTTACGAATCTGATTCACTGGAATGTATTTAACAATATATAAGTATTTAATATATTATAATTAAATTTATTTTATACTTATGTTACTTATAAGAAAAGCTAAAGTGCGGTATCGTGCAATGTGAGAACCAAACGTGATACTTCGCATCGTTTTGAATGAATGAATGAACGAATGAATATTTTTATTGCATGCATGCATGGTTATACAAGTCTTTCACTACTAAGTTGCAGTTTAGCACTGCAAAAGAGTTATTTTACCAGACATTAGTGTTTATAAGTTTTTGTTATTTACTATAAGACTTTTATACACACATAGTGTATGCGATTGGATGGCATGTAAGGACAAACTGTAGTTAGGTTTATAGATTGTTTAAGTACTAAACTTAACATAAAATTATTCTTTATTACAATTATAACTGTAAAAGCAAAATAAATTTGTTGCACGCCTGTAGGTTACATTACAGCAATAAAAAAGTTGTTCTAAAATAATAAAAAAACTACTTTTTTGCAGTGCTAAATAGCATCGACTAAAGGTTATATTGATCACGAATATTCTATTGCTTTTTTATGTCACATTTGCGTTACTTCAGTTATTTACGTTATGTTTCTAGATAATCAAGTTTACATTCTAATATTGCTTACATAGTTAAAGAGTATTATCAAGAGCCAGAATGATATAAAAAGCACGCCTGCGCTTAGTGGATAGCTAAGCTATCGTTGATGTATATCGGTGTGTTGGGGTAAAGCATGAAATTCAAATGATTGCAGTAGAAATTGATAGAAGAATGTAATTTTAAAAGCTTTGTGGCTTAAAATACACAGAGACTAGCATTGAGATAGGAATGCTGAGGTAGTTTGGTCAGAACAAGATGGATGAAAGGCAAAAGTTGTGCTCGAATCAGTAGACTGTTTGGTGATGTATTGAAGAAAAGCCAGATAAAGAGTACGCGAAACCGACGAACGTACATGAGTCGTTAGATGGATGTGGATGAAGCAGGTTTGTAGCTAGTATTAACGGGTAAAGTCGTGAGTTAAGTATGTATGGCTGTACATATGTATATAGCATTATTAATATAATTTCAGATGATAAAATCAAAGTATCAATATCATTATTAGTTGTAAGATCCGTTTGTATTTATGATGCGAAATTCTAGATAGGTGTAAATGTAAGTTTTAGAACCAACTAGTGTATTATGATATCTTTATTTTTAATTGTAAGCACCAATTTTCATTGAAAGTACGTATGTCATTAATTAAACTAAATATTTGTAAATACTATGGAGACTATTCGAATGGTATCAATAATTCTTGCGGGAATATGTGTAAATAAAAATCGCTAGTCGAATATAAGGTCAAAATAGGCGAAAGTTATATAAATGTAATCGTAAAACTGAACAACATAATATGTTATGGGAGCAGTTTCAAAGTCACAAAAAAGCTACGGTTTATACTTAAAAACGGATTAGTTGATAAATGCCTAATTCATAAAATGCCTACCAGTCTTCAAATGCTTAATTATTCAAATGGCCAATTCTTAAAAGGACTAATTCTAAAAATGGCCAATTCGTAAAAGGAATAATTCTAAAAATGGCCAAATCGTAAAAGGGCTAATTCTAAAAATGGAAAATTCGTAAAAGGGCTAATTCTTAAAATGGCCAATTCGTAAAAGGGCTAATTCTAAAAATGGCCAATTCGTAAAAGGACTCGTTCTTAAAATGGCCGATTATCGACTAAATTAAATTTTCAATAATTCGACAAGAAATATAAAAAAAGAAATATAGAAAAATACAAGATAATATTAAAAGTAATGTTAAGTATTGTGTACAGCGCCGCGGTATAAGTGTGTTTGTAACGATCAAACTTGTTAAGCAAAGTTGGGCGCGGGTAGGCAGTTATGAGTCACCGCATGATGAATAAATAATTGAAAATTGAATTTAGTCGACAATTGGCCATTTTTAGAATTAGTCCTTTTACGAATTAGCCATTTTTAGAATTAGTCCTTTTAAGAATTGGCCACTTGAAAAATTAGGCATTTGTAGACTGGTAGGCATTTTAAGAATTATCGACTAAGCCTTAAAAACACGTAATTATACTGCTAGTGACATCTGCATTCCTCACCTAAAAATAGTTGAACCTAATTTTGTTAACATTTGGAATCGTAAAAGTCGACATCTGACCGATGAATAGGTACACAACTGTGTACACAAAACTGTTCTGATGAATAGGTACACAAAAAGATTCAGAGTGCGTGCCCCCAGTAGATAGTGGTATAATTATTAAATTTTAATGATTTATTGAATTTTATACCTACTTACACAAATAAAAATGTTGTTTGTTTAGGTATTAAGCGCACAAATCTTATATCATTGTTGTTTAGAATGTGCTTAGTGAAATAGCAAACGTTCCTGTTTTGTTGACAGTACAATATTACAATAGAATAAATAAATGTTGTAGTACAATTTTGTTTGTAGTTAAACAATTATTAATAATCGCATAATATTGATGCTAAAGTAGTTTATTGACGATTTTATTTGTTAAATTATTGTTACATGAGTTTATTATTGTCAATTTATTATTAAATATTGTGCGCGTGACTGTGGATATTAAACATGAAAAATCACTATCTTTCAGTATTTTTATTTTCTAATCTTACCATACAATGAGAATTAAGCAAGGAAATTATACCTACACGAATGTATACCTAGGTACCTATACATAAAATCTGTAAGTCGAGCAAAAGCGTACAGCCGTTAACCAACCTTTTCAGTCAGGGCTCTTTCGACGCGCTGTAACTTCGTTATAGGTCCATAAAACTAGAATCCAGAATTTTCAGATAGCTAGCTGTATTTTTGAATTACCTAATATTTATACCTTATAGTTTACGAACTATCGCCAGTCGACGTTCTTTATTTTCGTCACTGAGTCACCGATCATTAAAATATATCAATATCCCACTAACGTACCTAGTAGGTACTTCCAAAAATCATGACCGAGCATTTTTTGAAATTTTCGAAAAATAAGTTCGTTAACACAGAGACAGATAGACGGTGGTTCGTTCTATAATTAGGAGGTACGGAACGTTCTAAATACTTTCCACTGCCTAAAAAAATCGCCCTTTTGACGTGACAACAAAATTCCACAGTGCCTGAAGACGAGGGTTTATAACCAATGTGTGTTGCCAGTGATGACCTATGGCACAGAAACGTGGTCCCTAACTGCTGGCCTCCTAGATAAGCTTAGAGTCACCCAACGAGCCATGGAGAGAGCTATGCTCGGAGTTTCTTTGCGCGATAGAATCCGGAACGAGGAAATCCGCCGAAGAACTAAGGTCACCGACATAGCTCTCAGAATCTGCAAGCTTAAGTGGCAATGGGCAGGCCACATCGCTCGAAGAACCGATAACCGATGGGGAAGAAAGGTTCTCGAGTGGCGACCACGAACCGGAAGACGCAGCGTTGGTAGGCCTCCCACCAGGTGGACCGACGACATCGTCAAGGTCGCGGGTAACCGGTGGATGCAAGCGGCAAGTTGCCGTTCGTTATGGCGTTCTATGGGGGAGGCCTTTGTTCAACAGTGGACGTCTTCCGGCTGATGATGATGATGATGACGTGACAACGTCTTATAATTCGATGGAGCCGGCTGCATGCACGAAAAAGTATAACGTATTCGGCGTTCCAGTGCAAGCGAGAGCGCACAACGAGCGACAAAGAGGCACAATCCATTCCATCAGTATTTACGAAAAATTATGACGTTGTCACGTTCAACTATCGTCAGTAAACCGACTTTACAGACAACCGATTTTTTTATATTCTAACATCACTGTTTCCCGTCACACGGTGCTATTGGGCTTCTTAGTGATGTACCCGTGCACCCAGTCGTACACCGCCGGGTGGGCCAGCCTTGTGTATACACCGGGGAAGTTGCCCCGAGCACAGCCCAGTCCCCACGACACGACGCCTATGAGGACGCCCTCGTGAACTATGGGTCCGCCACTGTCGCCCTGCAAAGAATTGTCAAATGGTACAACTTAGTGTTATGAGTAACTTGATGGGTAATTTTTTGGAACACTGGGCTACTCTTATTATCATGATGGAATAGGGCTCTCTAGATCTATTCGCACGTTGTAGGATGGGCAGCACCAGGTCCGAGTTTGACACGAGTGCCAAAAAATCAGTAAAATTTGTACTCATTCATACACGTCAGGGTCGGTGTCGACGCCGGAAGTATTAGTTTCGTTTGTAGCGCGACACGGTCGGTCCTGGCATGGCCTGGCTGGACACTTCACTGATGTATCCAATCCATATACCTTATATATTAAAGGACAGCGGATCGCGCCCGCTTTCTGTGGTAGATACAGGTTGCATCGTGGACTCGATTCTGTATTACAGCGACTAAACTTATTTTAGTTTAGTCCTGTCATTTTATTTCTCCTATAAAAGAAAAGAGACGAGAGATATTTAGTCCTGTCAAATTAAAATTAGTCTTCTCATGTATGGCGTGTTTAGCAATTTTAGCGACGATGTGACAAGGTCATGGATGAAAGTGACAGATAAGCACGTTCAAAGTTAAAATTAGTAGGTTTTTAGATGTTTGACATTAACTCTTCAATCTATTGTTTGTTTCTGTCCTTTTTCTTTCGTATTCTATGGAGAAGGATAGGCTAACTTAAAATTAGGAATTTTAGGTGGTCAGTCAGAATCGAGTCCATTGTCAAGCGATGGCCTCACCACCTATCACGTTAAAGGGTCTCAAGAGAATACTGGTGAAATGTAAGTATTTCCTGAAATGAATACATACCCCGTCGGAGATAATAGGCGTGAGGGATTTATTTCAGTACTGGATATACTTCCCCACTTTTTACGAGATATTCTTCGGACCCCTAAACGTGATAGGTAGTGAGCCCATCGCCAGACTGGGTCTATTACACATATCTCAGAATTAATTCTGGGACTTCACCGTCGAGCTAGTCACCGTAATAAATATGTACGTAAGTTTTTTTTAAAAACTCATTGGTACATGCCATGACTCGAGCCCGAGCCTCACTGATTATCATCATTTAAAGCAGGCTCTTTAACCGTAAGGCTATCACTGCTACTATTTTATTTTAGGTTTCATACAAACTCGAATTTTACAAAAAAATTTCGTCCTGTGACCTTGAAACTGTGACCCTGCTTACCTGACAAGCATCAGGCGAGGGTTGAGTGAATGAGCCGGCGCAGAACATGGAGGGGGGGTCGATGGCTTTTCGGTCGAGCCCCGATCGCTTGCACAGCTTCATCGCGATCGTCTTGATCGTCGTCGACTGCAGGTACGACGCGCTCGGCCCGCCTTCCTGGATACCAAGAACTTTCTAGAATTTGAATGGCTGCAACGAGGATTGTAGCGTTTCCTTTTTGACGTAATGTCCTTTTTTGCTTAACAACTTTTGGGGAAAGCAAGAACGCTGTTAATTTGTCAAAGGATTGTCAAGAAAGTGCTGCAAGAGTACAAGATAGACCTACGTAGTATATCTTTCCATTAAAAAATAACATCTCTGTAAACACCAGGGCTTTAGACGCTGGTCTGCCGTAGTAAAGACAGCCTCTGTTGTTTAATTAATAACCGACTCGACTTGTGGACTCTATATAATGCTATTAATCATAAATTGTGATTTGATATGATTCATAATTATTATTGTGAATCATAATTTTATTAGGTACTATAGTAAGACATGAGATTAAAGAGCTGCTCTTGAGTTTCTAGCTGGTGCTTTTCGGGGAGCTGCATTTGTAACCACCAACTCGTCGGTGGAGAGAGGCTGCTGTTTACATTTAGCCAACTTCATGGACGACTTTATAGTGTCGAGTGACATTACAAAAGTATGCACACTATTAGTGTGTCTACTTTTCGTCCTACAGAAAAAAATCTGTTGGTGACGAGTGACTCTTTCGTATGACGATTCACAAACATTGACCTACGATTGACCTCTACCGTTATGTTAAATTCGTAACAAGTGGCAGTCTATTATCACTGCCTATCCGAATGGGAAGTACAGACGGCCGTTTCAACATGGCAGCTCTGAAGCTTTATACCATTTGGCGGTATGAAACGGTTTGCGCAGACGGATCCGAGCCTATGTTCAGAGCAGCCAAGTTAAAGCGGCCGTACTGTAAGCGTGAGATTATGTTTTATGCCGCACCTTCAGCTTTCCCCATCCGGAGACGATGGCTGGCTGGTTGGCTTTGAGCCTCGTTTCTCGTCCCACCAGTCGGATTGGCATCACGTGTGCGGAAAACCGCAGCGGCGTGTACAGCTCCACTAAGCCCACGTCGTTGACCTACCAAAAAAGTGGAGCAACCTTCAAAATCGGTCACACACTCCTAGGCTACCCCTATTTATACTAGTTGAGTACATAACTAAAGAGGGTAGATACTTTTTAATAAGTCCTGTAGGTGGGTACCAACAATCATGCCTTCAAGAGATGTAGCCATACCTTGACTTTGCTGACGTATTTGGGATGAACGTAGCTGTAACGCACGTCGTACATCTCTCCGCCGTGCGTCTTCCACGAGGAACCGAGACGGACGCTCAGGTCGACGGCGCGGGCTCTAAAGCAACCATGAAATTGGTTTCCTTGAAACCATAAAAGTAGCCTATATGTCCCTCCAGGTTAAGATGCAAGCCAAGACTCTAACAAAAAAAAAATCTCACGCCTTTTTACCCCCGATTGGGTAGGCAAAGGTATTCCATTTCTTCTAATACTATATACTAAACGTGATAGGTGGTGAGCCCATCGCCGGACCGGGTCAGTTACACATGCCTCAGAACTAATTCTGGGACCTGCGGGTTTCCGCAAGATGTTTTCCTTCACCGTCGAGCTAGTATGTGCGTAAATTTTTGAAAAACTCCTTGGTACATGCCAGGATTTGAACCCGAGCTTCACTGATTATCATCTTGAGAATCGGGCTCTTTAACCGTAACGCTATCACTGCCAATCAATATCCAAATTATCGCAGAATATATTGTTTTATTTGTAGACCCATCCAGTGGAACAAGAAAAGAGATTCGTCTTCTATTTTCAATAGCTACAAATTCAATTCGCCCTAAGGATTTCGTATTTTTTCCGATGCAAAACAGGGATCGAACAAAACGAGCATATATTTCCCGCGTCCAATATAGGGGCATAGTAGTCGTGCGCAGTTTACGATGGCCCCAGGGATATTTATTGTCGCCTACTCGGGAAACGATACGTTTCCGGGGAAGTAAGGCTTTTCCTGGAACCAATATTTTGCGAATTATCGGGCATTCTTTCCTAGTCAAAGATATTAAAGTAAGGATGAATTATATTAATGCTCCGCGCGTTTAAAAATTGATCCGCTATGATTAGTTACAACATATACACAATATGTACGAATGAACGAATAATAAAGAAAGAGACAGCTATCTATCAAGAGTTGCGCATGAAATACGACTGGGTGAAAAATGCAAACATTGCCACTAAATAAAAATTAGGTCAATTATCTACATTTATTTGTCGCGCTCTAGTAACATATCTACGTCTTTTTATATTTAATATCTTTGTTCCTAGTCGATTCGAGTTCGCGACAAAAATGAAGCCTATCTGCTTTAGTTTTTATTGTTTCCAATATCTAAGGAATACTAAAATTTCATTGGCTACACGCACAGAATATCTAGTAAGCTATAAAATTGTAAGTGCAATTTTCTTTTCTTCAAATACGAAGATATTGTATTCTTAACCGGTTAGATTTTTATTACCTCAATACTGTTTCACGTATTTTTGTAGGTACCTACTGTAGGGTCAATTCGAGCCACCGAAGGCAAGTGAGAAATTTTAAAAAACAATGTAATATACGCTTTTACGATAAGATTCCCCTTGAATTACAAAAGCCTCTTGACAAATTTAAAACAATAGTAAGCAAAAATTACAAAGGCTACGATAAAATTACAGACTGTGTAGTAGACCAACATGCATGGGATTAACCGACTCGACGTAGTAAGACATGAGATTAAAAAGAGCTGCCCTTGAGTTTCTTGTTGGTTCTTCTCGGGGTACTGCATTTGGAACCAGCAATTCGTCGGTGGAGATGGGCTGCTGTATACACTTAGCCAATCTTCATGGACGAATTTAGAGTGCCTTGTTAGACTATTGACATTTCTAAGTATTCTCTTTTACCTACAGAAATAAACATGAAATAAATTATTTTGACTTTGACATTGTGTTTAAATCTATATTTTTCCAAGGGAATTTACGCGGGTGGAATCGCGCGGCACAGCTAGTATTTGATAAAAGTGTTTTCAATACCTAACCCCAATTTCGGTGACTTGTCACCTAGGATTCTTTGTGGAGTGAGCGTGGGAGTAAAGAGCGTGGGAGATTAGAAATGTCAACGTTCAAACAATATTTGACATCAATTTAATACCTTTTCTTCGTTTCGATTGCCTCAAATATAGGTACTAGTATATTTTGTATCGAGGGACTAAACAAAGCCATTATATACCAGAGCTTGCGAGGGAGTCAATGAAACCGAGGGTATATTAAGTTGGCGTGCAGCTGCAAACTGTACTTTTCACTTTGAGTGCGAGAAAAATAGTGAATGTAGTACAAATTTATTTAAAACCGAACAAATACACTCAACAAAAATTTTGAAATTTTCGCGGGCAGTTTTTTTTTTTAAACCTGTCACAGAAAGAATAACACATGGCGCCACCTTCTATGCGGGAAAAACCAGAAAACTAAAACTCAACATTCTCGCAATGAAGATGGTCTACACTCCACAGATAGGTATTTGAATTTGTCCACATCTCATTATAAGGAAATTTAAAAAACTAATTACTTTTATCCTAGAGACTAAAGTGGTCATTTTACTCCGGCTTCGTCGGGCTATATTGAAGAACTTTTAGGGCATGAGAAGTGAAAAAGCTATTTACAATTCTATGTAATTTCACCACACCGTTTTTTTTTTGTTTTATGGAGGAGCGGAGATAGTGAAAATGGATTTTTTCTTTAGGCGAGGTGATCGTGCCTGGGGACCGCGCCGCGGTCAAACGGTAAATGTTATATAGTTGTATTATACAATCTCATTAGAAAACCTCGATAGCGCGGTTTAGAACTCTACCGTCTATTTGTGCGTTCTATGAAGTGTCGCTACAATTTTATGGTTGGTACAATACATTTATTATTATTACTATACTAGCGATATACCTAATGTTTATAGTTGATACATTTATTATGTAGTCATAATGGCTTCTAAAATAATTTGAACTGCGTTGAAAATAAGGACATACTAGTAAATTAGAAAAAAACCCTAAAACGTAAGTGTAAGAGCCACTTAAAATATTAATTTAATTATTTCGAAATCATGACCCTTCTTCTGGTGGACTGGGGTAAAAAATTAAGCCTTTACTAAGCTTATCACTCCGAAGATGAATAAGCGGATCAAGAAACGTCGCACTTTAATTAAAATCTGTCAATTAATTAAGGTAAAAAAAAACACATTACGACTACCATAAATTATTGTTTTTTTTTGTGACCTCACATACTACTTCTAAGACTTATCTAACGACACCTTATATATTCAAATAGGTATATCTCACTGCTTAGGATACAACTTGCAAAACATATGCACATTCCCTGGAAAAACATTGACCTTTTGGTGCAAAACAATTATTCCTATTGAAAGTTCAGTTGCTTACTACAGATAGGTGAGTATATAATGGTGGCGATTCTGCTTTACACAGACTAAACTTATTTTAGTTTAGTCCTGTCTTTGTCTTACCTCAAAAATAGAAGAGGGATAGAAGATAACCTACCGAATTTAGTCCTGTCAGAGTCGGTATTTTATTCGTGACTTCTTTACTTATGCACTAAACACGTTATCAAATGCCTTAGTTGATAGGACTAATTTTAATTTAACAGGACTAAATATCGTCTCTTTTCTTTTCTAGGAGAAAGAAAACGACAGGAGTAAACTAAAATAAGTTTAGTGGCTGTAAAGCAGAATCAGCAGAGAGTGTATTACTATAGGTGACATAAAAAAAGGAAAAAAAATACAAAAAACTAACTTTTTTACTCTATGCAACGCTTCTATAAGAAGATTACAGAAACCCTGTCTAGCACGGACCCCTAAAATAACAATGCGGTCATGGTTGCTCAGTCCCTGAATAAAAGTAGGAACGTGCGAATGCCTCGGCTGTCTCCCGAGGGAGCGGAGTGTCAGGTGTCTTCAAGGGCTCGGGGATGAAGCATTCAATGTAAGTATCGTTCGTCATGCTCGAGGAACACGGGTTGGATCGGGATTTGGAAAATGGCAAACAAAGCTGCCTACCCATTATCAAACGAAGGCATCGGTGGCCTTTTATCCCCGAGGGGGTAGAAGAGGTTTTCTACATGAGATTAAAAAGAGCTGCCCTTGAGTTTCTTGCTGGCTCTTCTCGGGGTACTGCATTTGGAATGGTGGAGATGGGCTGCTGTTTACATTTAGCCAATCTTAATGGACGAGTTTAGTGTGCCTTGTTATTGACGTTTCAAAGTGTATTTTGTATACCCACTGAAATAAATGAATTTTGAATTTTCTATTTCTGGATATTCTCACTTGTAGGTACTTTTTTATCATTGTGTCACTTGTTGCATATTTTTATTGGTGTACAATAAAGAGTTGTTACTTACTTACTTACTTACCCACTTTTTACGAGATACTCTTTGGACCCCTAAACGTGATAGGTGGTAAGCCCATCGCCGGACCTGGTCTTTTACAATGTCTAAGAATTAATTCTGGGACCTGCGGGTTTCCTTACGATGTTTTCCTTTACCGTCGAGCTAGTGATAAATATGTACGTAGATTTGAAAAAAAAAACTTGGATGTGTAGTTGGAAAAAGCAGGAAAATTCAGTTTTAAAACAGGACGCAGTATCTAATAGGAAGAGATTTCAGCAAGTAGCGTGAGAGAACACTTGCGAGCCGCCCGCCCGCCCGTTGCGTACGAATTGTAAAACTGGCGCGAATTTAAAAGTACATGACTCATTGATGTACTATTGGCTAGGTACGCGATGACAGCGCCCACTAGTGGTAACAATTAGGGCGGACTTTGAAATGTCAAATGGCTCGCTGTCATTACGAAAAGTAAGTAAACACAAAAATAATTTCAGTGAAACAACGTTATTTAGGTACTTAGGTCCTGTTGGATATTGTAAGTCTATATAGCGTCGATAATAATGTTGTCCTTTTTTATTTACCGTCAAAAATGCCACTATCAGTAAATTTCAGGCAGTATACCTACACGGACTTTCTCATGGCTTCACGGGAAATAAGTAAAAAATTGACAAAATTTATCGACTAGAGCGTTTCATGTATCTTGTAGACCATTACTTATAGCAGTACTGTCGATAATAACAGAGCAGATTGTTGTGTATTTTCAGTTCAACATGGCCCAAAGAGATTAAAATATCTTTGACATGGTCAAATTGATTATAAAAACTGGATTCCGGACAATAACGCACAATATAGTTTTCCAGCCACAAACCACTACAAAAGACAAACAGTTAGTTTTGGCTCAACATGTGCAAGATGTAAAAGAAATAAAATGTGAAAATCAAATGAGCCACACCATTGAAGCTAGTGTAATAAGACAAACTTCAGTGACATCAACGCCATACAAAACATCATTGCAGTCGTTGATCTTGTTTTCAACTTGCTCTTGGAAATTTATAGAATTTGCGATCACTATTTTTGCCATTATTCTTGCAGTTGACTACGCAATAGGTTTCGTTACCCATGTTCAAGTATTTATTTCCACTAAGAATGCACGAATACGTAAATTTCTCTAGTAAAAAGTGACAGTTCGTCTGAGTTCGTCCGACCCGAGTTTCTTTTTTAGCCACCATGGGCGCTGCGATTGATTCGTGGTTCCCCCACCCCCTACTTCGCACCCAGCCAATATTATTTATTTAAAAACTATGCAAGTCATCCCAGGACACAACAAAAAGTTGGACATGCCCTTCGAAGCACTTTGAAGTTACTTCAGGGAATGCTACCCCGAAGTCACCCGTATCAATGGCAGCGGCAACCCAGCATCAGAGAGCCATAAGAAGAGCTCACCTGAGCAGGCAGTGGGCGGCAGTGAGCAGCCAGATCTCGGTCAGCACGGACGCCCCGCAGATGGGGTACGTCTTCTCCCGTAGCGAGACCTGCCAGGGGACGGCGTCGATGGACGTGTTGCGACCAGAGACGATGCGCCGAGTCGAACCAGTTACTGTTGACACGACATACAGGGTAAAAAAACAATGGGTAATATGGGCCCTGGATGTAAATCCTTTTTAGCTGATTTTTTAGTAGATTTAAGATAAAGTTTCCCTTCAGACTAATACAATTACACCAGCGTAGTTCCTGATCCCGTGAGAATACGGGGACAAAATATAACCAAATATGTTACTTTGATAATGTAGATTTATATCTAACTAGCTGATGCCCGCGACTTCGTCCGCGTAGAACTTGTTATTTCTTTGAGTTTCAAAAATATATAAAGAAGGATAATCTACACTATCCATCTATCAACACTAATAATATTATAAAGAAGAAACATTTGTAGTTTTGTACCTATGTTAATAACGAATAAACTCAAAAACTACTGGACCGATTAAAAAAACTCTTTTACCATTAGAATGCTACATTATTCCTGAGTAACATATGCTATATCTATGACGAAAAAGAATTAGGGATCCTTACTAAAACTTGACTGTACATGCCAGGATTGGAACCCGAGCCTCACGAATGAGAGGCGGGCTCTTTAGGCAGTGGGCTATCATTGCTATTTATTTATATTTTCGTTATTCAAAACACCCTATATACAACGCGTCCCAGAATAAGCGCAATTCCTCATACACCCCAATTAGTATACTAATATAAAAATATGGTAATGCATTCGTACTTTAGTTTTGTCTAACAAAATTTCTTATATAAAGAGCGATAACAGTACGGTTTCCACAGGTAGCCCTAACTAAATTCAGTTCTATGCTAATTCGTTTTTCTGAAAAAAAAATTACACATACAGTACTAAAAATAAAAAATAAATTACGTATTGTACTCGTATAGCCTAGGACACTCTCTGGATTATGATTTTTGAATTAGTTCTTGATACCAAAGGGTGTGCATGTGCTCATTATAACAAACAAATTCCCTCAAGAAACCCATAGTGAATTCTCAAAAAAAGAAGTGGACCTTGTATGGAGACTTTTGAAGAGTATTTGTGCCAAGTTTCAAGTTGATAGTAGAAAAAAAACACATTTTTTCATACCAACTTCAACCCCTGCTTTCACTCCTTTAAGAAATAGTTTTCGAAAAATCCAAAAACACGTGTCTCATAATATATTTGTAGAAGTATTTGTGCCAAGTTTCAAGTGAAGCGACGTAAAAAACAACACGTCTCCATACAAATTCCAACGCCCTGTTTCACCGGCTCAGGGGGGGGGGGGGGGGTTTAGAAAATCCAGAAATACATGTCTTGTTATTTGTTTTGAGGAGTATTTTTAAAAGTTTCGAAATGATACACCAAAAATTAGGGTTTTCCATACATACATGAACGTGGGAGAGCCATGCTTCGACCGGAGTGATACCACGGCCTCACAGAAAACCAGCGTAAAGCAATGCATAGCGTTTTGTTGAGTGAGTGAGGAAACGACGACGAGGGGACGACTTTCGGAAAATCCAAAAACACCTATCTACTCATTTATTTCTAAAAATATTTGTGCCAAGTTTCAAGTTGATAGACGTAAAAAACAACACGTCTCCATACAAAATCCCACCCCCTGTTTCGCCCCCCTAAGGGGTGTTTTTTACAAAACCCAGAAATACGTGTCTTGTTATTTGTTTTGAGGAGTATTTCTAGAAAGATTCGAATTGATATACTTAATAATTAAGGTTTTCCATACATTCCAAACTCAACCCCTACTTTCACCCCGTTAGGGGACGATTGTCGGAAAATCCAAAAACACGTATCTACTCATTTATTTCTAAAAGTATTTGTGCCAAGTTTCAAGTTGATAGACGTAAAAAACAACACGTCTCCATACAAACTCCATCCCCCTCTTTCACCCCCTTATGGGGTGTTTTTTGAAAAATTAAGAAATACGTTTCTTTTCGTTTGTTTTATTGAGTATTTTTACAAAGTTTTAAATTGATACACTCAAAAATGAAGGTTTTCCATACAAACGTTCAACCCCTTTTTCACCCCCTTAAGGGTTGAATTTCGAAAAATCCTTTCTTAGTGCTAACTTACGTCTTAAAAACAATAGCTGTAAAAAAAAACAGCTTTCTAGGTCTAAGGGTTTAGGCTGGGCGTTTATGAGTCAGTGAGTCAGGACTTCTGTCTTTATATATATAGATGATAAAATACTTTTTTTAAATCGGTTTCGTGGAGTGAAAGCAAAATTCTCGCCAGTAGGTAAACCGAATTACGCTTTCTTATAATTATTTAAATATTGATATTGACATTTTTAATAATTCAATACCTATCTTTAAGAAAAATATAAATATGTGTTCTACACTTTAAATATAGTTAATTAGACTTTAGTATTTTGATCCATTGTTAACCTAGTTATTTTGATCTCTTTCTTTTTTAGTTTATTTCGTTTCATTGTTTTGTTTATTTCGTGTAATTGTTTTTTATCATTTATTTATATTTTTTTAATGTTTAGGTTCAAGAATGTTGTATAAGTACACCTTAATTTGGCATAACACACTGTCTTAGATTTTAGTTTTGTTTTTTGTATAAATAATGTGTATATGTTGTTGGTTTATCTTAAATAAATGAATAAATAAATAAATCGTAACAAATAAACAAAGTCACTTTGGCATTTATAAAATTTGGATATAAAATTATCAATTAAAGTAAAAGTGTTATCTGTGTTCAAAATAGTCAAAAATAAAAATTGTTCTAAAATTAAATTAAAAATGTAAAACACGTCTATTGGTTTTAACACATTTAATCTTCAAAACTTAGGACCTTACACGTAGGCAAGTATTCATGATAATTTCTAACAATGCATCGCCGCTCGGTGCGCGGGAGCGACTGGCGAAAGCCGGGCTGGCCAGCGGACGCGGCAACGAATAACCGAGGTATGGGGCGCGGGCGGCGCGGGCCGACCGTGCGTCCTTCGTCGCTTGAGCTCGATAGGTACCTACGCGCGTTACACTCCCCCTCTAGCCTGAACAATCGCCCTCGAGTTTGGGCTAGCTGAAGTCTTCTTAGGTCTACCACGCGCGCGTTTCGCTCTACAGTGCCAACGAATGGAGTAAGGTGAGAAACGTGATACTTCCCCAGGTACCGCTCATCACTTATCCCTTCTAGACCGTAGGTCGAATCAGACATGACCGACTTAATCCGGTAAGGCCCATCGCGACGGGGTATAAACTTGGCTATCTGGCCCCGTCCCGTATCGTTAGCCCCTTGAGTCTTTAACAACACAAGATCCCCTACCTTGTATTCAGGCGGCGGACGACGACCCTCATTCGCGTACTGTTTGTGAAGCGCCTGGGCTCTTTCGTGGGCGTCTCGCGCTTCAATCAAGGTGGTAGCCATACCTTTCAAGTAGGGCGTGACTGTGGGTATGAAGTTATCAGTCTCCACAATAACCCTCATATCTACGAGAGCGTCGGACGGCGCACGCAGCTCCCTGCCGAAGGTAAGGTACGCCGGTGAAAACCCTGTGCTCGCCGTAACGGCAGAGTTCATAGCAAACCTGATCGCCGCGAGGTGAGTATCCCACGATGTATGATCCTGCCCTACCAGAATAGCCAACTGAGGTTTGAGATCCCGGTTCTTTCGCTCCACGGGATTCGCCTCGGGGTGGTAAAGCGGAGTGAGCACTTGATCGATGCCCATCACGTGACAGGCCTGCTGCATTACTTCGCCCACGAACTGCACGCCGTTGTCGCTAACAATGCGCCGGGGGACTCCAAATCTCATGAACACCTCGTCTATAAGGGTACGTGCGCACTCGAAACTTGTAGCGTTCTCGAGCGGGAAGAGTTCCACCCAACGTGAACACACGTCTTCTACTATCAAAATCCACCTATTCTTCCTCTCCGTCGCTATCAGCGGGCCAAAAAGATCTACGGACAAAACTTCGAATCGTCGAGACATCGCAGGAGTCTGAAGTAGGCCCGCCGGCTTGCGGTTATCCACCTTGTATCTCTGGCATGGGACGCACTTCTTTATGTAATCAGCGACATAGGCTCGCATGCTCGGCCAATAATACCTAGAGGCAATGCGGTGGAGCGTACGCTCAACACCGAAATGGCCGGCGGTCGGTGCGTCGTGGAGGTCTGCCATCACCTTAGCGCGCTCGTGTTGCTGCACTACCAGACACGCCTCTTCGCTATCATTTTCCTCTGGACCATACCTGTAGAGAACACCATCAGAAAGTACGTACCCGCGGTTGGCCCATGGCCTCCCCCTAAATGGATCGTCGGACTCCATATCTTCGACGATTTTGCGCACTTCGGGGTCTTCGAGCTGACTTCTTCGCACTTCTGCGCTGCTCCTCGACGGGATATCAGCGATGGCGAGGCACAGGTCACCTGTAGGATCCTGGGAACATACCGGTCGCGAGAGTGTATCCGCAATAACGTTTGCGCGTCCCGGTGTGTACTCAATACGGAGGTTGTATTCCTGCAAAGTCAAAGCCCAACGTGCCAAGCGTCCGCTTGGAGAGCGTAGGCTCATCAACCAGCGCAGCGGTTGGTGGTCAGACTTCACGATGATTTCGGCTCCTTCGATGTAGCCGCGAAACTTACCTACGGCCCAGACGACAGCCAGCGCCTCCCTCTCGGTGGTCGAATAGTTCTTCTCTGCGTCGGTGAGGAGGCGGCTCGCGTACTCAATGGGCCTTTCGTCGGGACCCTCCCCCTGCATCAGAACCGCACCAAGACAATAACCGCTGCTATCAGTCCTGAGAATAAATGGTTTCGACTCGTCTGCTTGACGGAGTATCGGCGCAGTCACCAGGAGCTTCTTTATGCACTCGAACGCTTCTTGTTGCTCAGCACCCCACTGCCAGGTCGCCGACTTCTTCAGCAATCCTGTGAGAGGTCTGGCTACGTCTGCGTAGTTCGGTATGAAGCGTCTGAACCAGCTAGCGGTCTGCAAGAAACACTTCAAATGTTTTACGTTCTGTGGGACAGCCATACCATCGACGGCAGCAGTCTTCTCTGGGTCAACGCCAATGCCTCCCGGTACAATCACATGGCCGAGGAACTTCACGGAATTGCGAGCAAAGTGACTTTTCTCGCGATTGACTCGCAGACCAAACATGGTAAGACGATTGAAGACTACTTCTAAGTCCGACAGATGCTTCTCGAACGACCCAGTAGACAGCACGATCAGGTCATCTAAATAAGCCAACAGTGTTACAGGTTCTTTCAGATTAGATTTAAAGCGGTCGATCAATCTCTGAAAAGTAGCGCCAGAGTTACGTAAGCCCATCGGCATGCGCTTGAATCTGAAAGTCCCTAGTGGCGTGATGAACGCTGTCTTATCTTGGTCATCTGGGTGAACTCCGACTTGAAAATATCCTGATCGAAGGTCTAAAGTGGTCATATACTCACTCGTCTTCGCCGCATGCAGAACATCTTCAATTCGCGGGAGCGGATACCTATCAGGCTCTGTCACCGCATTGAGCTTACGGTAATCGATGCACAGCCTCATGCTCCCGTCCTTCTTCTTCACGAGCACGACGTTCGATGCCCAGGGAGACTCGCACTCTTCTATTACATCCGCGCTGAGCAGCTTCTCTAACTCCTTCTTGAGAATCTCTCTACGACTCTCAGACAATCTGTAAGGAGGAGAGGCGATGGGTTCCTGCGTCTCACTTACCTTAATACGGTGAGTGGCAAACTCAGTAGCAGGTCCCTCAGCAGCGAATAGCGCCGCGCGCCTTTGTATGAAATCGTCGAGTGCGTGTTTCTGCTCCGCTGTAAGGTTAGTACCTTCGTCGTCTCGCAGTGCCAGGTGAGAAGCCTCAGCTTTCATAATATCGTGAGCAGGTTCTGCGCTGGTTAAGGTGTACTGCCTCACGAAGGGAAACTTCTGTTCGGGAGCGTCAGCAAAATGCCACGTACCTTGGGGTAAGTCCAACACCATGTTCGCCTTGGCTATGAAATCGTACCCGAGCAGCGTCTTCGTGTCCTCACCAGGTAACACCAGGAAACTTACGGTTATGTCGCGACCTTCAAGAGTCACGGGCACGTCAGCGGCGAGTACCATCGTCGCACGCCGGGAACCGTCAGCAAGCCTGATATTCATCTGCTCCTCCTGAAACTGGATACCACTGTTCACCAAAATTTTATACAGTACGGGGCTGGCGATACTGCGCGTAGCTCCGGTATCTGCTACTGCCACACCCTGACGACCCATAATATTCAACGTTATAACCGGGAGCGTTGAAATGCGGTCCGAGTCTAAGTGAGCACTATTAAATTCAGCACGTTTTGAATCAGCTGTTTTACCCGAGCATGTACCACATTTCGACCTCACTACTCCTGGTTGTCCGCAACCATAACAACGCAACGTGTTTGACGGTGTCGTTGGAACTGTACGGGCCGCGTTTTGCTTATCGCGTAAATTACGGCAATTATCAACAGTATGGCCGTACACTTTACAGTAGGCACAACGATCACGGTTACGTTTCGGTTTCGGGTTCGTGGGGGTCGCGAAATTTGAGTTAGGGGGTAAAACATTATTCGCACCGGGAGGTAGATTAACACCGGGGGATAAATATGAATTAGGGGGTAAATCAGAACCGAGGGATAAATTTGCACCGGGGGGTAAATAGGCACCGGGAGATAAATATGCACCGGGGGATAAATTTGCACCGGGAGTTAAATTTGCACCGGGTAATGATACCCCTGATTTACGACTTTCGTAACTTAACGATTTTGTACCGAGCTCAAGGACAGAATTAAAAGCGTTACCTGGTTGTGCCTCCGCGATCGCGTCCTCCGCCGACCTGGCCTTCTCCACTAAACAATCTACGCTTACAACACTATCGCGGGGAATACGCTTTCGAACTCGGCGATGTAACAGACCGTATATAATGTCTATTTGCACTTCTTCTGACAGTCTATAAGGTAGCCGCGACATCTGGGCGCGGATGCGCGTCACAAACACTTCTGCTCGTTCCGTGGACGACTGCTCGGCGGCGAATATCTCGCGGAACACCTTGTAAGCCGGCCGAGATATTCCATACATCGCTCGCAGTCGGCACACGGCGTCGTCCCATGACGTCACTGACGTCCTTGCTCCTCTCCACCAGACCGCGGCGTCTCCTTCTAGAAGCATGGGGAGGCCGCGCAGCGCGTGGTGGTCGCTCACGCCTGCGCACTCCTTGTAAACTTCGACCGCGTCCAGGAATGCCTCCAGCACCTCGGCGTCACGTGACTGACCGTTGAACCGCGCGGTGCACTCGCAGAAGTTGCCGCTCGTGCTCGGCGCGCTAGGGCGGCGCGGCGTTGCTTTGCCAGCCGCGGACAGGGTAGCGAAGGCATCTAAGAGCGTGGTTATCAACTGCTCGTTGGCGGACGGCTGCTGTGGTGGCGGCGCCGATGCACCGGGGATCGTAGCGGTCATGGCGGGCACGGTGGGCATAGTGGGCATAGCGCGAGTGCCTGTGGGCACGTCGTTCTCGCTGCCGCGGTTCACGCTGGTGTATTCGTCGTCGTCCATACTCTCGCTTAGAGACGGGTCATCGGCACGGGTGGGTCGTTTCACTTTTTTCGGCGGCATCTTGGATCTTTCCAGACGGAGAAAACCGAAACGGAACGGTAGGTAGCACACCCCGGAGCCGTTGAGAACGTAGGTATAAGAAGAACACTCAGCGGAGATTTGCAACGCGGCACGTAGCGTAGGTATTATTATTTATTCACAGTTCTCCGAACACTAGGTATTTGTAAGTTCGGGCCACGAGTTGGTGCGCCATTGTAAAACACGTCTATTGGTTTTAACACATTTAATCTTCAAAACTTAGGACCTTACACGTAGGCAAGTATTCATGATAATTTCTAACAATGCATCGCCGCTCGGTGCGCGGGAGCGACTGGCGAAAGCCGGGCTGGCCAGCGGACGCGGCAACGAATAACCGAGGTATGGGGCGCGGGCGGCGCGGGCCGACCGTGCGTCCTTCGTCGCTTGAGCTCGATAGGTACCTACGCGCGTTACAAAAATAGATTTTCATTTAATTACCGCCAAAAACATTTTTTTTTATTGTCTTTCCTCTACCTGCAAAAACCTACTTATATGTAAGTAATAAATACCCATAATAATATTATTATATTCTCGTACATATTTCAAGATAAACATTTATTCAAAGTAGGTACTTACTTCTGCGAGTTGGTTGTGGACCTGTAACAAACATTGATCTGCACTATGATACATTATACCTAATAAACTTATTTGTAAGAACAGTGACATCCCTGCGGTTGAAGAGCCTGCTTCTTATTCGTGAGGCTCGGGTTGGAATGTTGTTGTGGATCACAAGGATCATGTGTAAAATGGACAACGATTGGTCTGCGTGGTCAGTGAATAGACCAATCACAACAGACCGAGGCTTCCCACCACATCCAAGTGTTGATAATATTTATAATTTAACTAGGTTAATTACCAATTACAAATGAGGAGCGAAATCATCTGACACAAGTATTGATATACTTAAAAGTTGATTTCAACCCCCTCATTGTTTGTTTTTACGACTTTGTTACTGAATAAAACATTTTTGATTTTGATTTTTTGAAATGTCACTGAATGACACTGCTTACACAAATAATTTTAATGTACTTAACTAAGATTGTCGCGTATATTCTCTAGAACGATACCACTAGTGAAATTACAATTTCACGGCTTTTACATAACATTGCGACATATATCTACCTACGTTTATTTTATTTTCAACCGACTTCAAAAAAGGAGGAGGTTATCAATTCGACTGTATTTTTTTAATAATAATAATCTCACGCCTTTCATCCCCGAGGGGGTAGGCAGAGGTATTCCATTACTGGATATACCCACATTTCACGAGATACATTGGACCCCTAAACGTGATAGGTGGTGAGCCCATAGCCGGACCGGGTCTATTTACACATGTCTCAGAATTAATTCTGAGACCTGCGGGTTTCCTCACGATGTTTTCCTTCACCGTCGAGCTAGTGATAAATATGTACGTAAGTTTTTGAAAAACTCATTGGTACATGCCAGGATTCGAAGCCGAGCCTCACTGATTTTCGGCCGGAACCGTAAGGGCTATCACTGCTCTACTCTTTAGAGTTCCATGTTATTAGGTATCTATGGATTTTATACAACTTTATTGATGTAAGTAACTAAGTACCTACTTTAAATCAGGATATACCAATTAATTCCGTGAGTAGAGTATTATAGTGCGCCCTATACTGCTCCCGTATGCGGGCTTCGTTCAGAAACGCTAGGATATTCGTCTTATTCATTTCAGCTTCCCCGGCCAAGATGGAGTAGTCCACTTGAACCACGTCGTAGTCCGCCGCAGCCACGGCTATCACCACTAGAATCAGGTCCGACAACACTAGATTGACCATTTCCACCTCTGTTCAACGTATTCAGTCAAACATTTCTTTCATTGTCATTTTGAATCGACTCGCCTAAATAAATTTAGGACTTTATGTTCTAGTCGCTGCTGAGTGAATACAAATACTTGATATTGCATGAGTCAATGGCCATCGTAAATGATTTATCATTCGCATTTCGCCTATAAAGTCAAATGACCATGAAATTATTTCAAACTTGAATAAAACCATAAATGTTTTCTTATAATTTGAATAAGAAAAGTTAAAGCGCCTGTTTAGTTTAGAGAGAAAATACGCGCGCTCAACTTGTTGCTTTTTAAATCGAGCAGGCGTTTAAGTTTTGCTTGTTGAGACTTGAGAACAATCGGGAATCCTTTTTATGGAGAGAACAATGGACCTTGTTCTTTTTATCCGTTTCAAAAATTCGTCGAGAATTTTCATCGAGAAAGGGTGCGAGGGACAAACTTTGTTAGTGCCTTTGGGGTTTTGTTTCGGGTATTTTAAAACTTATAAAATCCTTTCTTTGATTCAATTAATGAGTTTCGCGGCAGGTGGCTACGACTCGGGGGCTTGTTGTCCTGACTGTAATTAAATTTGTTTCGTTTGAACAACTCCTCGTTTTGTGGGAGGTTGTTGACGGGGCGAGGTAGTGGTGGTGTGGAGTAGACAGGTTTATAAAATACTTTTTAAATGTAATACAGCGTTGCTAATTTATGTCGCTCAACTACGTTTCGTTCGAGTGACGGGTTAGTTTTAGAGCTCTTGCTAGCAAACACAACTACTTAGGTATGAATCATAGAAAGCGCCCAGAGCAGTGTGTGCATTTCCAATTTTTGACTGTGTGGAATCATCATCAGATCTTGGTTTCCTTAACATGGTACCACTCTTGAGATATCTTCTTTCCAACACAAAAAAAAACCATAAAAATCGGGTATCGGTAAGTACATAAAAAGAAACGGTCGAATTAAGAAACCACCTTTTTTGAAGTCGGTTAAAAAAAATTTGGGACACGATTCACTCACGGTCTTTTAGTACCAAACTACACTGCCTGTGCCTGTACTGTGTGTACTAAACACCAGGTAAACAATACTTAAATAAATATTAAAGACACACATACTACTATACTAGCCGTTCCGCTCGATTTCACCCGCGTAAGTCCCGTTTAAGTGAAAAATAATAGCCCATGTTCCTGCCGAAAAATAAGCTTTCCACTGGTCAAAGAATTTTTAAAATCGGTTCAGTAGTTTTTAAATTTAATCGTTACTAAGATACTTACAAAAATACAAATCTTTTTTATATTAGTGTAGATTTATTTGGGGACAAATGTAACAAAACAAACAAAATGATTGACAAACAATCACTACTCAGAGAATATAGTGATTGCTTGTCAACAATTGCCTTCTAATTGCTAATTGACTTTACCTACATGGGTATCCATCACATCACCAACCAGTAATAAGGTGAGAGCTATGTATGGGACTAAAGCACACAGTCATGAGGAAGTATTTTACTACGTGTCAGCAACTAAGTATACCACTTTAGAGTGTTGCGTCAATTTTATTTGATCGAACGCTTATGTAAGGTTAAGAGCAAAGAGATTTAAATATAATAGGGCATCGAAGGGGCATTGGGAATATTTTCATACAAAACTTTGAAGCCTAAGCGTCATATCCTTGTCATGTCAGTTAGTATGAACGCGAGCTGTCATTCGGTCGAAATTATACTAGACTTATTCCACTTGGAATAACTATTGGCTTCAAATTTTCCTCGCTTTGTCCCCTATATGCCATATTATAATCTCTTTGGCTAAGAGTAAGCCCATGATGACAGGCCTGTTGGCTCAGTTGGTAGTGACCCTGCCTTCTGAGTCGGAAGTCGCGGGTTCGATCCTTGCTCGAAGCTTTTCTCTCGGCTCGGAGGATTTAATATTAATACCAGAGGTTGGAAGAAAATCATAGGAGAGAGAAACTTTTTCTTTAAACGTCTTTGACTATTACATATTTTGTCAATCTACTCGACTGACATTTACGCTGTACAGTCAAGAGAACGTAGAGCTTGACACATTGGATTTTGTAGCGTTCTTATTACAATCGCTTTAGAGGTCAGACTCGCACTACAAGAGTAAATCTTCATATATCTAGGTAGTTAGGTTTGTATGTTTGTATGAATGTAGTTTTTTCTCCGGAATAGATGTTTATACAACATCATCATCATCATCAACCCGTAACAACCCACTGCTGAGCTAAGGGTCTTACCTCATTCTCTGTATAATCTCCCACGCGAGCCGGGAGATGGTGTTATAACTACTTAAAGACTTCCATTCGAGTTCGAACATCATATAGGTAATTATTCTAGGACGCTAGGACGTTTTCGCAATTGGTTTTGAACTAAATATTTTTCGCAGAGATGGTGGTGACGTCACTCATGTACTTGATCGGCAAACTATATCTACAATTAGATGATGGAGTTGTTCCCTACGCGGTATCGGCAGAATCTTCTCAACTTTTGACAACTCAACGGCAGAAAAAGTGGGCGCCATTGTGGCTCCACTCACGCCAGTTTCTGTAAGCTGGTGAATATTAATTATTTAAATTGTCCTTAGTAGGTTCATACATACGCGAACTTAACTATACTCAATCATTCGACCACCATTTATCTCACAAAAATTTGTTACGGCGTTACTAATTTTTATCTTAGGGAATATCTTCGTATCTCGTGCTGTTCGCCCCCATGGCCGTGCTATCTGGTCTGCTGGTGCTGGTGCTCCCGGAGACGCGTGGTACCGTGCTGCCGGACACCATGCAGCAGGCGGCGCGCCTCGCTCGCGAACAAAACCCGAGTGCCAACGAGGACCTCGGCCTGCTGACCGGTCGCATTCCGCCTCAATGAGTCTTTCGTCCCTACTCTGTGGTCGCGGACCGTCGGGATTAATAATAAATGGTATTGACGATTTGATTTGCGAAAGGCAGCAGGCAGATGCTGGATGCATCGAGCTGAAGACAGGGCGCTATGGCGTTCATATGTCCAACAGTGGACAAATATAGGCTGATGATGATTAATGCAATATTTCATGATAGATCTTTGATCGTTCGATTAGCCAGTCAGTTTCTTCTTTTATTATAGACTAGATAGCGGGTGCCCAGCGGCGTTGGTCGCGCGGGTCCAGTTTTGTAGGAATTTCCAAAAAACATTTACACACGACATGAACAAGTATAATACCATATTTCAAGATTCAAGTGTAATCGTTTTGGAATATTACGTAGGTATTTCTCTTTTTAACCAGTTTTTATAATTTGCCTTGGAAATCCGATATTTTTCTAAAAATTATGTACCCTAGATGTTGAACCCGGTACTCAGTTTTCTTCATAATAATAATTTCATCAAAATCCGTCCAGTAGGTTTTGCGTGTAAAATTTTAGGTATTTAGTCCAATCGGTATTGTAATCTTAGATATTTCATGGGTATGTATTATTTTATTAGGTATAACATTAAAACATAGGTATTTTGATTTTAGGTATTTTGAACTTAGGTTATTTAACGTTAGGTTTTTTAATTTTAGACATTTAAATACGTAACCTTATGTACAGACACGGTCCCGTTAGTTTTATTATTATTACTAGGATACCTACGTTTAGCTAGCGTGTAGACAGGATGCTCAGTAGAGTCACTTGTTTAGTCAGCTGATTGAAACGCTGGTAAATGTTAGTCAATTAATGTTAATAAATGTTTGTGTACTTTGTAATACATTGGTATTGAACTATTCCTTTTGATAAGAATAACACTGAAAATCGCACGTGTTTTAAACCATTTGTTTTTAAATAGCGGACATTTTAAATTTGATTAATTAATATTCATTAAACTAAATGGGACATTCTAAATATTTGTAGACATGATATTAGGGTACCTTACAATATACTTTCACTAAAGTAAAATAACTTTAAATTTGTAAAAAAACAGTGTACAAATTTTTTGTTCAGTGTTTTTTGCATAAATTTTTTACTAAATTTAATTATTTAAGAGTGCATTGTGAAAAAATATAATATATTTAACACCGTCGGGCAGCATGTCGGATCGCTTACAGTTACTGTTGGCAGAAACGGGTCAGTTCGGTCCATTCCAGCGGCGGTTATTCGCCGTGTCTGTGGTTGTGATCATTATAGCCTCCTTGAGGATCAGCGAGTATGTCTTCACCACAACCAGGATACCTACCAGGTAAACTTGTATTGTATCACTTAAGCGTTTGTCGTTATAATGCTGGTGGTTTACCGTAACTCCTATATAATTCTATATAAGACGCTTTTTTTCACTTATTAGACAACATCAAACTAATTTTCAGGTGTGTAATCGAAGAGTGCGAGGACCCAGGTAGGACACAATTCACGCCAGCGTGGCTTGGCCGCGCGGTGCCCACCATCGATGGCCACTTCGACAACTGCCACCGTTTCGCTCACGCCGCCAACACCAGCGCCAGCACCGACGCCTCCTGCCCCGCAGAACTCTTCGATACCAACACCACAGTCACCTGTAAAAGCTACGTTTACGAAAACCAAAATTCTGTGGCTTACGATGTAAGATTTCTCTATGTTTATTGTCGCTTCGCGCATCGCTTGTAGGTACATTCCCAATATTAAACCTCACATTGAGTGTGATGCCCGAAAGGGAGCAGTGATAGCCCGAACGGTTTTTTAAAGAGCCGGCCGAAAATCAGTGAGGCTCGGGTTCGAATCCTGGCATGTACCAATGAGTTTTTCAAAAACTTACGTACATATTTATCACTAGCTCGACGGTGAAGGAAAACATCGTGAGGAAACCCGCAGGTCTCAGAATTAATTCTGAGACATGTGTAAACAGACCCGGTGCGGCGATGGGCTCACCACCTATCACGTTTAGGGGAATATGTCTCGTGAAATGTGGGTATATCCAGTAATGGAATACCTCTGCCTACTCCCTCGGGGATAAAAGGCGTGAGATTATATTTATATATAATATATATTTATATTTATTTATACATTGAGTGTTGTGACATGTTTCTTAAAATTGGAACTCATAATATAAAGAGCAGTCTTGGTAGTGAGCTCACCTGTCATGCGTGAGGCTCGGGTTCGAATTCTGGCATGTACCAATGAGTTTTTTAAAAACTTACGTATATTTTATCACTAGCTCAAAGGGAAAGGAAAACATCGTGAGGCATCCTGCAGGATCTAGAATTTATTCTGAGGTATCCGGCGACAGGCTCACCATCATGTTCACCATTCAGGTTGAGGGGTCCGATTTCTACAATACCTATGCTGGTGTAGTGAGTAATGTTGGTGATTACCGCTGAGGCGCCATTGAGAGCCGAGGACAGTAATCATCAATACACACGTATATCATACCTACGACGTTTTTTAATACACTTGTGAAGAAAATAATACAAAAAAATCATTTTAAAATAATCATCAATGGCGGGAAAAATTAATAAGTTTTCCTATACGCGCGCATCTAACAATGGCGATCGACCATAGAATGTAATACATAAATGAATGAGGTTTTTTATGGTTTGTCGCGGATAGCGTTTTAACCACGTACAAAATGGGGAAATTTAAGTTTTTACAGAGAAAACAACATTCATATTTGAGTGAAAGTTTTATTTATTAATCACGTGCAAGTTGAAATTATCTATTTAAATACGAAGTTGCATGAAATAAGCAAGCAACATTCTATTAATTTATTTGTACTATTACGCACGAACTTTTTTGTATCGAAACTTTTTTATGAACAAAGCAGCTCAACCAATAAAATCGAAAAAAAAATCTATAACTCAGTTGTGAACAATAGCAATGAAAAAGTCACAGTTTGATTACAGGTGTCATTTCGTGCCTAATTGCAGTGAAATTAGAGCCACTTTATGAGCAAGTGTGTTGAAAAAGTAGTTATTTCCAGTAACGCCGAATCCAAATCGTAAGATATTATGTCATGTATTTATTTTAAAATTAGGAGGCTTACCACCACCTCTTAAAAAACTATCATAGAGAACGTTTTGTTTCAAGCTTACTCAGATTCGTACCACGACCTCTTATACTAACAATCTTGTTTCATTTCTACAAAGTGATGTAAAAGAACGAATGATTGTCGCATAAATGTCTATCTATTCCATAACGAGATGTAGCCTCATTTTCAAATACCGTGATCACTTTTGCACAGTGTTCATAACAAACTTAAATAATGCAAGTTATTTGATTTGACACAAAACAATTTTAAAACAAGCTTAACTTATTAGGACGTAATGGTATGAAGATAGCAATACTAATACAATACTTGTGCGAGATGATGAGTGATATAATTAAACTGATTATATGAAGTAAATATATTCATTTAGAAATTATAGATTTTATGATGTATTATGTGACGAGACGTAGAAACGAGAGATTAGACGAGCGCAATCAAAGACAATCTTACAAAAAGTCTGTATGCAACATTACTGTTTCAGGCTTGTTTTTATTGATGGTAGTACGGGCCCAGGATTTTATACAAACTTGTTTTTCAGTTTGGATTGGCATGCGACGAATGGTATCGCTCCCTAATCGGCTCGGTCCGAATGACGGCAATGCTAGTGGGCCTGCCAATCATGGGGTTCGTGTCAGACCGATGGGGGCGGCGGCCGAAGGTCATCGTCTGCGAGTTCTTGGCGGCCTGTCTTGGAATCATGCGGTACTGGAGCACCTCCTATGGGGTATACGTCGCGCTTTTGTTCTTCGAGGCTGTTTTAAGCTGTTCCCAATATGCCTGTGTTTATATTATATGTGGGTTAACTCCTTTATCTAAAATTATAACAATATAAACAATCAATTTCTCGCAAAAACTGAAATGACTGAATTTTTTAGACTTTTGTGCTTCTTTTGCTAAATCTAAAATTGTTATTATTAAGTTATATTAAAACGATGGGTCTGACTTATTCTTAAAAATATATTCAATGACATAGACACAAATTTAAAGAATCACATTCTGCTTTTACCTTATTCTTTAAATATGGTTTTTTAGCTAGGTTCTAAAATCAATTAAACATAATAATATGTATACAATGTACCAAATTTTTATATTTGTTACAGAAACAGTTGGATTAAAGTATCGCTCGGCTGCAAGCGCCGCCGTTAATGTGTTATTTTCATCGGGAACGGCCTTACTGGCGCTAGTCGCGTGGGCCGTGCCCAACTGGAGGGCCCTGACCCTCGTGCTCTACGCGCCGCAGCTCCTAACATTTTGCTACTTTTGGATCGTCCCAGAGTCTATCCGCTGGAACCTCAGTAAAGGGAACTATGACGCTGCGGAAGCCGGCCTAAAAAGAGTGGCACATATGAACGGCAAAAAGTTGTCCGAAGAATGGCTGCGAGAGTTGAGACAGGTAGCAGAAGAAGAGAGACTGCAAGAGATTGACAGAGATAAGGAAAATGAGCCATGGCTTGTCATCCAAGTGTTCCAGAACAAACCAATTCTTCTGCGGTGTGTCGTGTTGCCGGTGCTATGGATCACGATGCTGTTGATATACCACGGGCTGTCGGTCAACAGCACAAACATGTTTGGAAACAAGTACTTGAACTTCGCGGCGGTGGCTGCGGTGGAGATCCCTGGTAGTCTCCTAGCGATGGTTTTGATGAACTACACTGGTCGTCGGTACACCCTCGCAGTAGCCTACTGGGTCTGTGCTGCTTGTCAAACAGCGTACATCTTCTTGCCTAAAGGTATCTCTCTCTGTAGCTACTGTAACTACTGTTAAAAAGGGCACTTAAAAAAAACGACGTACCTACTTAGTGACTATCGATCTATCGATTCGACATGGTCTATGGTCTACCCTCTACCATAGACGACAAACAAAGCACGAGATTTTACAACTTCTGAATTATGTACATAATAATAAATACAACTGCCCAACATCAATCGTTGGACCGCGGTTCCCAGACACGATCACACGATCGCCTGGCGGTAGATCTTCCCTTTTCACGATGGAGGAGCATTACATTTTCGCTCCTCCACATTGGTAATCCCGACGTGATATGAACAAGCAACCTTATAATTACAATGTAAAAAGTAACATCATTAGGTACTTGAGTTCGTCATTAACTCGAGACGGGAAATTTCGCCACATCAGATAATAAACCGTATCGTACCTATATCAAATAGTTGCAATCATCTTAATCAGAGATCTAAAGACTCATGATGCACTAACTTTTAAATAACGTTTGCCTGTTTTAGTGTTTGGGTGTTTTTTGCCTTTGCTTTGACTACTACTTTGCTGGCTTATATTTCTATCATGACTTACTTACATATTTTTATCCCAGGAATGGTCGTTATGTCCTTAATCGTGTACTTGATCGGCAAGCTGTTTATCGCCGTGGCCAGCGTCACTCTGTACGTGTACACGTCGGAGTTGTACCCGACGCGGTATCGGCAGATGTTTCTCAACTTTTCTTTAATGATCGGAAAGATTGGCGCTAGTGTGGCTCCATTCACGCCCGCATTTGTAAGTATTCGATAAATAAATGCTCCCAGAATGATTTTTCTGTGTGTTTTCGTGAGTATTCATAAGTTTTCAGACCAATGTATTTATATAAAAAGTACACAGTACAATTTCCAATTTTTACAGGGCGTGCCTAGTAAAATGTGTGACTGCAATAGCTATTTAATAATAATCATTTTCAATCACCCTAGTAGAACACCCAATTCCTCGTAATTTTAATTATAGTTCTGAAGCGTAGGTATATACATATGAAATGAAAAAAATGGTTTAATTTTTCTCCCACAAAACAAGAAATGTAACAAAAATAAGGGTAAGAAACTAGAGAATAGATGGGAGACAGGGGCCCAAACTAGGAATAACTGTGCTATGGCACTCCTGGCTCCACCTCTCAGAAAGTACAAATTCAATTTTTTTTTAGTAATTAGGGGAAATAATCTATTTTACTATAGGTATATAAATACGAGTACCTATAAGAAGAATACCTTCTAGGCAGCTGTGTGGGCGCCGCTGCCGTTCGTGCTGTTCGCCTCCATGGCCGTGTTGTCTGGCCTGCTGGTGCTGGTGCTCCCGGAGACTCGAGGCACCGTGCTGCCGGACACCATGCAGCAGGCGGCGCGCCTCGATCGCGAACACAACCCAAGCACCAACGAGGACCTCGGCCTACTCGCCGGCCGCACTCGGCTTCAATGAGTCCTTGGTCCTTTAAGCCTGTTACTTATTCCATAAAATAGCAGCACTGGGTTGCCTAGATTTATTAGATTTATATGTCATTTGTCTTAATTTTTGTTCAAAATAAAATGATTTTGTGAGGTGTGAGAAAAGACCTTTCGCTAAGACTTGACTGAGAACCGGTTCCGTGGTTAAACTTTTATGACCTGGCTACGCATTATTCACATTTAGTGTAACGTTTGTATCCTTGCACTGTTAATACTTACTGAGTAAATGTTTTCTTTTTTATATCTGCTTCAGAAATAATTACAAGAAAATGGCCTATTCTACTTAAACTAACTGCTTGCCATGTTTTTTGAAAAGTATGTTATCTAGCCGCATTGCGACCAAGTACGCGGTCGTGCTTCAAAAGGTCTGTATGATCAATAGTCTTGTTTTTATGGTAGGTATATGCCCGTACAGTAACACCTGTTACTGTCGCACTGTAACTGGTTGGGAAAAGACAATTTAATTCCCACCGGGTAACACTGTTACTCGATGATACATTTTATTACCATCCAGAAACACTAGCTCGTTTTATGTAATATAGGTTCCGTCCGGAAACACTAGCTTGTTAATAGGTACATAACTTATTTTTGTCTACTGTGTTACTACTGGTTGGGATGAAATAAGAAATGCCACGCATAACAGAATAAGCGCAATTTCTCATACACCCTAATTAGTAAACGTTCCTACTTTAGTTGTGTCTAACCAATTTTCCTAAATAAAGAGCAATAATAGTACGATTTCCATAGGTAACACAGAATTCAGCTATACTAATTTAGCTGAAATCGATTAAGCAGTCGATACTGAACAAACTAATTTCAGGAATCTCGACCCGGGGGTCGATTTTTGAATCTCACCAAGTGACTATTTCTCACCGATGTAAGTGATTTCCGAAAGTTCGTATTTTTGAAACTCATCGGTGACTTACATTTGTCATACATGATATCGATTTACGAGTGCCCCCGCCCACTCGTAATTGAAATCACCATGCAATTGTTTTTGACAGTTGACGTAGTGCCATCTGCCAAAAGTGCCAAATTATGTTTTTTGGAAGAATTGGCAGCGGGGCTCGATTTTCATATTTTGTGATTGCGACGATTTATTGAAAACAGCATGTGACTTTCAAAAATACGGCTTTTGGAAAATGGTGACATAAAAGTCATCGGTGATAATTTTGGTCACCGATGATTTTGATATCACTAGTGAGATTCAAAAATCGCACTCCAGGACCTCGCTCACAAACAGTTTCGCCTAAAAAACCTACGAACCTTATTATTTCGTTATGTTCGAACGGTGTTCTCTAAATAAAACGGTGAACAATATTCAGAAGATTTCGCTCAAAAAACCGGTATAGAACGAAAAGTATTCGTTTTTTTAAATTTGATTTATTTACTTACTATGAAGTTGCGCCTGCTGCTGGCCGCTTCCGCCCCGCGCACCTGTCGGCGGGCCACACGAGCTATCGGAATAAAGCGTTTTTTTATAAGGTTTTTTTTAAAGCTCGAACCAAATAACCTTAATACCGTTATTAACCGGGTTTTTACCTTTAAATTTCAAACCTGCTCGCGAACACAACGCGTTCGCCGAAGAGGATCGCAGTCTAATGGCCAGCCGCACTCGGGCTCAATGAGAGTCATTCATACTCTGTGATTGCAACTCTGGTCTCTGGCTATATTTCTAGGACGCTTTGAATAACTGTTACTTTAGCTGCATACATTGGTTCTGAATTGTTAGCACAAGCCCGATTTTATTGCGATGCGAACAGGCAAGACCGTATTATGGACAGAGCCATATGCGGGTTCATTTCGAGGAGCCTGTCCGAGCAGTCGTTAAATTTAGAAATTTGCTCCTCAACAAAACTCGAGAAAGATTCATCGAGAATCGGGGCTCCTAGGAGACGAAGGGATTCATTTCCAAGAATTTTTATAATTGTGTCTAAATTATGGAACTGCTATAAGATGTTAAATTTTATGTCAGACGGTATTGACGCCGAAACAAAAAGCTCGCATTTTCACTCAACAAGGACCGCGGATAGAGCAGTGATAGCCCGGACGGTTAAAGAGCCGGCTGAAAATCAGTGAGGCTCGGGTTCGAATCCTGGCATGTACCAATGAGTTTTCCAAAACTTACGTACATATTTATCACTAGCTCAACGGTGAAGGAAAACATCGTGAGGAAACCCGCAGATCTCAGAATTAATTCTGAGGCATGTGTAAATAGACCCGGTCCGGCGATGGGCTCACCACCTATCACGTTTAGGGGTCCAATGTATCTCGTGAAATGTGGGTATATCCAGTAATGGAATACCTCTGCCTACCCCCTCGGGGATGAAAGGCGTGAGATTATATTACTATTATTATTATTATTAAGGACCGCGGATGCTTCGCCTCCTAGGGTTCCGTCGTCTAGATACCAAATATTAAATTTGGAATTTAGTTCAAAAATTTTGGGGTGGAAGGCGAGTTAATGGTCCCGAATGTGTTTATATTAAATTTCTTTACAAATATCGCAGGGATCTATATGTTTTGCACACTATGGGGATGGATAACAAATCGTTGTGTTAGTTTCTGTTACGCTAGCTTGTTTGGTTCCAAAGATGTACTTAATAAGTTAGGTTAGGTTAAGTTAGAAAGGGGTGCAAGGTAGTCGCCTCCTCGCGGCGCACCCCGGGCAACGGGGCTGGCGAATGGACACAGGGTTGCTGTGTCCGTTCGCCAGTCGCGGCTAAGACTACCACAGGGGTCTCTCCGCGTGTCCCTCTGATTAGCAGAGGGCACAGTGGAGAGGCAGGGGCGGGCTCGGTGTGCACTCGCACTGCTTCCGAGCAGGCCAGGGGGAGCGTCTCCCCGGCCACCGTCGGTACACCGTAATCCCGCTTCCAGAGTGTCGTGGGACCGGGGGTCTTGGCTTAACCGCCCGGACCGCGAGGAAGGAAAACCTCTATAAAAAACCTGAGAGGGAGCGGTGGAGAGGGACAGGGAGGAGGACCCCTCTTCTCTCCCAATCGCCAAAAGAGGAGAGCCTGTGGTTCTCTCCTCCTCCCCGCCCAACGAGGCCCGGGTGGTGATGCGGGGGCATCACCATCCACAGGTTAGGCCTCGTCGCGAAGGCGCGCGTGGTGTTCCCACGCGCCTTTGGAGCGTCCGGGACAGGGATCACTCCCCCGTCCCGCAGAGGAGGGCCTACCGCGCAGTTGTTGTGGTAGGCGGCCGCCGACGTGGCTGCGGAAGTAATGCCTCGGCCTCCCCGTGGTCACGTCCCTATGGCGTAGCGGAGGAACACAGTGGGGTTTTAGCCGGTAGGAGTCCGGCATAACCACACCATCCCCCCCGGTGGTGTGTGTATCCGATGAAGGATTTCCCCACTTAAAAAAAAAAGGTTAAGTTAGAAACCACACACACACAACAACTTATTTATAAATTACATATTCCTAAATCAGGAACTACAGAAACTTTCTCAAAGAACGCACTATGCTTCGTTTCAGAGAACACACGGTTCTGATCGTCCCGCACTTTAAACTTGAATTACGGCCAAAATGTTGAACTACGAATTCTATTCTTTCATTTTCTGTCCACTACCTACCTAAATATTACAGAAACTTTATCTAAGAGCAAACGTCCGTTACTGCCCTAATTACTGAGATCTCGAGGCCACAACGACCTGATGATTTTTAGCTTTGAGGTCTAATAACTCCAGAACTATAGAACTACAAATTCAAAGAGGTGTGTGAGATGGTGCCTGCTACATTTCTACTACAATAACTTATAGACCAGGGTAGAAGCCTTTAAAAATAATAAAAAGTAAAAAAATATATAGTAGGATGAAACCCATTAGAAAAGGAGGGGAATATAATAAAAATGAAAGGAAAAATAAATTACGGGCGATCTGAGGTCGGGAAGGGGATGGGGGTGACTATTTAAGGGTAAAAAACGGTTTTTCTCGATTTCCGGTAAAACTAAAAGTCCTATCGAAAAAAGTCAAATGGCAAAGTTGTAGGTAATAAAAAGATCTAAAACTTTTGTTTTTACACTTTTTTCACATAACCTCAAAATTTATGTGAAAAATTCAAAAAACCAAGTTTTTGGTTTTTTATTTTTATCTTTTACAATATTTTTTTTAAAGAAATTTGGTGAAAACTTACTTTTTTATGTCTCAAATACGCTGTAATTTATTTGATTAAAAATATTTATTTTTTCACCTTATTTTGAATTAATATCGAAAAAACACCCTAATTTTCAATCGAAAACTCACCCGTCAAAATATCAGCTTTTTTCAAAAAGTTGGTATGTTTTCTGTTTGTTGAAATCTCTACTTTCCGATGGTGAAAAAAAAAATATGTTACTTTAGTAAATCTTCTCAGAAAATGCAAAAAATCTTGTACTAAAATATCATTTAATTTCAATCTTTAGGTTATGTTACGTTAAGCATACTATTTTTTAAAGAAAATATTACGATTTTTATGTTTGAGTTGATTGATACAGATAGAAAACATACCAACTTTTTGAAAAAAGCAGATATTTTGACGGGTGAGTTTTCGATTGAAAATTTTTCGATATTAATTCAAAATAAGGTGAAAAAATAAATATTTTTAATTAAATAAATTACAGCGTATTTGGGACATAAAAAAGTAAGTTTTCACCAAATTTCGTTAAAAAAAAAATTTTGAAAGATAAAAATAAAAAACGAAAAACTTGGTTTTTTGAATTTTTCACATAAATTTTGAGGTTATGTGAAAAAAGTGTAAAAACAAAAGTTTTAGATCTTTTTATTACCTACAACTTTTCCATTAGACTTTTTTCGATAAGACTTTTAGTTTTGCCGGAAATCGAGAAAAACCGTTTTTTACCCTTAAAAACCCACCCCCATCCCCTTCCCGACCTTAGATCGCCCGTAATTTATTTTTCCTTTCATTTTTATAATATTTACCTCCTTTTCTAATGGGTTTCATCCTACTATTATTTTTTTTGGTTTTAAAAATTATCGACCCTGGTCTATTAGGCCACTCGCCAGCTCCATAGCTCCGGGGCTCCAGGGTACTGATGTCAATTATTTATAAGAGTTATGATTTTCGCTTATGTTCGATCATATCCCTAAAAATATGTTGACATAGCTGTTTTCAAGGATGACAAATTTTCGAAGTCAATTTGTAGACATGTCTTCAAATTGTCTTCGATAATTTTTCAGCATTCATTAAAGTAAGTAAGTTACAACCCTTTATTGTAAGTAAGTAAAAATATGCAAAAAGTGACACAGTGATACAAAAAAAGTCCAACGGGCGGTCTTATCGCTTTAAGCGATTTCTTCCAGACAACCTTAGGATATTATCATTTAATTAAATGAGACTTACTATAACAAGACATTAGGTACGTGTACCTAAATTAAGTCTCATTTAATTAAAATCAATTATAATATACCATATACCTATTACATACCTATATATTTCTACATATTCGTGTAGTCAAATCTTGGAATAAATTACCAGAAAGTGCTCAGTGAACTCATTTAAAAACAGACTTGATAAACATTTACAAACACAAGTGCAATAGAATACACGTATCAGCACCAAGTGCTGCTAGTGTATTATAAATAATAATAATATAACATGTGTATGTAAATTAAAATGTATTTATATTTTTACTTATATCAAAGTGGAAAGATTAGAATTTTTACATCACGTACCTAATTGTGTCTAACTTAGTGTCGTGTATCCTAAGTGCTTGTTTCATAGAAAACCATATCGTATAATCCAGATCGAGTAATACACGATGTCAGATCGCTTACAGATACTTCTGGCAGAAACGGGTCAGTTCGGTCCATTCCAGTGGCGGCTAAGCGTCGTGTCCACTGTGCTAGTCTTCACATCTGCGTTCAGGATCTGCGGGTACATGTTCACCTCCGCTAGGATTCCCACAAGGTAAATTATTCTGAAACGATCATATTCCAAATTTAAATTCAAAATGCTTTTATTCAACGTATGGGCTTATAAGGTCACTTATTGAAAGTCATTGCAAATCCACTGCTTCGGTACGTAGATGAAGAAAAAGCGGGGCAAGAAACTCCTCAACACAATATTCTCTTAAACAGTCAATACAATTAAAACTACAAGTTACGTAGTTCAAGCGTGAGAAAGTTTACACTAAACATCATTGTCATTAAAATACTCATCCAACTTACAATGAATGTCTTTTTACGAGTTTTGAATTTTTTTCTGGCTAAGCTACAACCTACAACAGCTTTAAGAATCTTGTTGTACGTTGGCGTACACACATAAAGGAGTAAAATTATTAATTTTACTTAACCTATAACGTGGTTGCTCCGTTTAATGTTACCTATTAATGGCTTTGCAGATTTTTATACTTGTGTACCTACTCATAATTTATAATTGTGCTGTTGGTAATCCAAATAAATAAAATAAATAAATTAATTAATTTTTATTTCTTAGATTAATTTTATTACTTGTTAGCACGTGAAGCTTGACACCTTTGGAAAACGTTTTGAGTGAAAAAATAATTATAATTAACTAAATATAAAACTACAAAATTCAATAAAATATCGGAAAACTACACTATATTGCATTACTTCTTAAAATTTTTAGTTTTTAGGTATATTACAACATTTACAACACATCAACATCAAATTGCAGGTGTGTAATCAACGAGTGCGAGGACCCAGATACGACGCAATTCACGCCAGCGTGACTCGGCCGGGCGGTGCCAGTCGTCGATGGCCACTTCGACAACTGCCGCCGCTTCGCTCGCGCGGCCAACTCCACCGCCAGCACCGACGCCTCCTGCCCCGCAGATCTCTTCGATACCAACACCACAGTCGCCTGCGAAAGCTACGTCTACGAAAACCATGATACTGTGGCCTACGATGTGAGATTTTAGTATTTTGTAAAATAGGGTTTTGTCGACATCTACGCTTACTATACATACCTCTATATACTTACGTACGTATTAAAACAATCAATCATCAATCTCTGAAACTGAACCAAACGTGTTAAGTCTCGACTCAAATGCCGCGATATTATATCGCGTCTTTCTGGCCACGCCCATGTCGCGAAAATTCATATCGCGAGAAAATCGCGTATTTTTGACGAAATCTCATACAAAAATGACGAAAATATAGCTTTGATATCGCACGCGAATCGCAAACAATTGACAATCGGACGGTGGGCGAAGCCTATATAATAAAAATAAATTATAAATTCACCGTCCGATAGTCAATTGTTTGCGATTCGATATCGACGCGATATTTTTTTGGTCATTTTTGTATGAGATTGTATCAAAATCACACAATTCGGGCGCTATCGATACTAGGAGGATTCTGAGAAAATCGGGTGATGGCATAGTAGCGTCCGGAGCAGCGTAGGCAGTAGTGATACCAATTTTAGAGTTTTAGGACTTTATTAGGGTAGAGTAGGTACATTTTTTGCTGAGTGGGGTCCCATTAGGCACTTTTTATTTTTTTTTGTACCATTTTATTTTATTTCTGTTCTTGTTCTTTGTTTCGTGTCTAATAAATTTATTTTCTTTCTTTCTTTCTTTCTTTCTTATTTGTATATGCTATGGTGAAATCAAAGAAAACACATTTAAAATATTGTTTACGTAACGGGACTTCATATATGGAGCGTGTAACATAAAATCTGCTTTATTTTCTATGTTTTAAATAATAATGCGGTGTTCTCTACCGACAACAACCGCGGCTTCACTACCGCCTTCCACGTCCATTACCCGCTGTCCACTAAAACCATGGCCTTATTATCGCGCGATATATGAATTTTTACCACGCTGCCGCGATATTTGACGCGCGATAGGGGCGTGGCCAGAACGACCTAAGCTTTAACTGTCTTTTTTCATTAGACTCTCCCTTATCCAGACCCATTGCATACGCCAATATGACATATGTGTAATGTTACTATCAATGGGCATACATTTTTTACTTGCAGTTAGGGCTCGCATGTGACGAATGGCGTCGCTCGCTGATCGGCTCTATACGCATGGTGGCAATGATAGTAGGGTTGCCATTCATGGGTTTCGCTTCAGACCGGTGGGGGAGGCGGCCGACGCTCATCGTCAACGAGTTTTTGGTAGCCTGTCTTGGAATCATACAGTACTGGAGCACTTCCTATGGGGGATACGTCGCGCTGGTGTTCGTCGAGTCTTCTATTGGCAGTTCCCAGTTTAACTGTATTTATATTCTGGGTAACATCTCAAATAATATCTAGTTCTTTTTTTATTTTTATTTTTTAATTTAAGAGCAGTGATAGCCCGGACGGTTAAAGAGCCGGCCGAAAATCAGTGAGGCTCGGGTTCGAATCCTGGCATGTACCAATGAGTTTTTCAAAACTTACGTACATATTTATCACTAGCTCGACGGTGAAGGAAAACATCGTGAGGAAACCCACAGGTCCCAGAATTAATTCTGAGACATGTTGTAAACAGACCCGGTCCGGCGATGGGCTCACCACCTATCACGCTTAGGGGTCCAATGTATCTCGTGAAATGTGGGTATATCCAGTAATGGAATACCTCTGCCTACCCCCTCGGGGATGAAAGGCGTGAGATTTTTTTTTTTTTTATTTTTTTTATTTTTTTTTATTTTTAGAAAAATGTATTTAAAAATCTGTAATAAAACAATTAATTAATTTTAGTGATGGAAATGGTGGGACCCAAGTATCGCGGGATCGGCGGCTCGCTCGTCAAGGGCTTATTTTCAGTAGGTCTGGTCTTATTGACGCTTCTGGCTTGGGCCGTGCCCAACTGGCGGACCCTCACCCTCGTGTTCTATACGGCGCACTTTCTCATATTATGCTGCTATTTTTGGATCGTGCCGGAGTCCATTCGCTGGAATCTTAGTAAAGGGAACTATGACGCTGCAGAAGCTGGCCTCAAACAAATGGCACACTTGAATGGCAAAAAGTTATCAGAGGAGTCGCTGCGAGAGTTGCGAAAGACAGCAGATGAAGAGAGACAGCAGCTGGTTGAAAAAGATAAAGAAAATGAGCCGTGGCTTGTGATTCAAGTTTTACGAAACAAACCAATTCTTCTACGGTGCGTCGTGGTACCAATATTGTGGTTCACACAATTTATGGTCTACTTCGGGCTATCAGTCAACGCGACAAACTTGTTCGGCCACAAGTACCTGAACTTCGCGTTGGTGTTCGCAGCGGATATCCCCGGTGTTTTCTTGGCAATGGTCCTGCTATACCGCGCTGGTCGCCGTCACGTGCTTGGAGGAGCCTACTTATGCTGTGCAGCCTGTCAAACAGTGTATATCTTCTTGCCAAAAGGTTTATCAAATACAAATACAAAATCATTTATTTTCTGTAGGTATAGAAATTACACTTAGAAAAGTCAATAGTCTAATAACAAGGCACTCTAAGCTCGTCCATGAATCCCCTGATTATCATATCAAAATGTTTTAGCTACACGTGGATGCATACAAGGTGGTTGACTAAGGAGAGTGACAGTCGATAACAGAATTGGAGAAGAAGAGCTATTCTTGACTCTCTATATTTGGCTAAACAAAAAAGTAACGAATGTGATACTACTATATTATAAAATTAACTATTAAATAAAGGCTACTATAAAGTTACAGACTACTTAGTAGACCAACATGCATGGGATTACCCGCCTCGACGCTATGTAAGGCTATTAATTATAATTATTATTGTGTACCATATTTACTAGTAAGACATGAGATTAAAAAGAGCTGCCCTTGAGTTTCTTGCTGGCTCTTCTCTGGGTACTGCATTTGGATCCAGCAATTCGTCGGTGGAGATGAGCTGCTGTTTACATTTAGCCAATCTTCATGGACGAGTTTCGAGTGCCTTGTTATTATAAAGTATTGACGTTTCTAAGTGTATGTTTAGTACTTTTAGTATTTTTGAGTATGTTTATCAGTTGTTTAGTACCCATAGTACAGGCCCGGTCTATTTTGGGACTAAATAACCATGTGTGAATTGTGTCTCACAATTTATTATTATTATTATTTAGGCTATCTCATGAAATACGGATGTACCTATTGTTTTGTGGCATGGGCGTGTGACACCCTGTAAGAATACGAGTACATACAAAACCCGACGCGACGTACTTTGTATTTGACCTAATGATTGACATAATATGTATTTACCTACATACTTTATAGATATCTATGTTTTATGACCTATAATAATATATACATTACATACATACATACATACAGCTCACGCCTTCTTCCCACAGGGGTATGCAGAGACGATGGATCGCCACTTTGCCCGATCTTTGCACACTTCCCTCGCTTCCTTCACATCCATAAGCCTTTTCATGCACGCTCTTTTATTCTTTGCACTCTTGACCCCAGCTTTTTGAAGGACGTCACTAATTTGATCCGTGAACGTCCTTCTGGGGCGTCCTCTTGCCTTGTATACTTCAACATTTGCACCATAAATCTCTTTCGTTACTCTTCTTTCATCCATTCGTTCTAAATGACCAAAACCAGCTTAACATACCCTTTTCTATCTTTGTCACTACATCTTCTTTCAAACCACACTTCTCTCGTATATCCGCATTCCTTACTCTATCACACAATTTTACTCCACACATTTTCCTCAAAGATCTCATTTCCACTGCGTTCACCTTGCTTTCATGCTTCTTCTGCCACACCCATATACATTATTTAATTTTTTTACTAACTACATTCATTCTCACACTCCACAGCATTTTCGCACACTACACACAGGTGTATAAACCACTTAACGTTATAAGTGTTATAACGGTTCCCCCATAAATACACGTAAAAAGTATTGCAAATGGTTCCCCAAGATACAGGCGATCAAGCCTAGTTTGGGGACCTCTGGTAACTGTGTCCTGTGTATAATTCGATAGTACATTGTGTCTTAAATCACTATTTTGTAAATTCTTTTAAATAAATAAATTATTATTATTATTATCTACTTATAAATTAGCACCTATTATAACATATTATTAATAATTTCCGGACTCACTGGCTGTTCACAAGGCTTGCTGGTTTTTACAGTTCTTCATCACTACATAGTATAAAACAAAGTCGCTTTCTCTGTCCCTATATCCCTATGTCCGTATGTATGCTTAAATTTTTAAAACTACGCAACAGATTTTGATGCGTTTTTTTTTAATAAATAGAGTGATTCAAGAGGAAGGTTCTAGTATAAGCATTGCACCCATGCGAAGTCGGGGCGGGTCGCTAGTAGCTTATAATTTGTAAAACTCTGTGTTAGTGTTTAGATCTTTAAATAAATAAACATGTAATATTTTTTCGCAGACGAAGTCGTAGCGTCACTCGCCGTGTACTTGATCGGAAAGCTGTGTATTATCGTGGTCATTGTCACGCTGTCCGTGTATACGACGGAGTTGTACCCTACGCGGTATCGGCAGAACCTCTACAATATTAGTATAACAATAGGAAAGATTGGCTCCTCTATTGCTCCATTCACGCCAGTTTTTGTAAGTTTTTTAATACTTATTTTATAAAATAAATAATCTCACGCCTTTTATCCCCGAGAGGGTAGGCAGAGGTATTCCATTTCTGGAAATACCCACTTTTCACGAGAATATTTTACCACTAAACGTGATAATTGGTTAAGTGAATTACTAAATTAAAATGAAGTTGTTTCGAAATACGATTTAAAAAAAAATCTTTATTCTAATCTATCAATCTAATCTTCTTCTTATTAAAGAGTCATAAAAATGTATGACAACGAAACGGGTAAAACAAATGAAGTAAAAAAAAAATTTTTTTTTTATTTAAGCCAATATGGATCCTTCAAAATCTATATAATGATATAAAATGATAAATTGACTGATTGGTGTTATATCAAAACACAGCCTAAACCGCTGGGTATAGAGACTTGAAATTTTGCATATAGATAGCTTATACAGTGTTAGCATCCACTAAGAGAGGATTTTGCAAAATTCAACCCCTAAGGGCGTGAAAAAAAACGCGCGCGGACGAAGCCGTGATTAAAAGCTAGTCTAGATATATTTAAGGTATTCTCAAAAGTGGAATTATTTAGGGAGTAGGTATTTTCGAAACGCACTTTTGTAGAAATTTTTCCCTAAAACTTAATTTGGTGGACTCTTCTGGATTGCTTTAGTAGGATCTAACACTTAGCACTTAGGTCAGCCGATCTAATAACAAATAAAGGAAATATACGCAAACAACAACAAATTAAAAAAATACGGAATACTGACTTTTGGAATCTCAAGTTCAAAAAACAGACAAAATACAATAACCAATTGAAACAAAAGTTCATCCACGATGTCACAAAACCAATAATAAGAAGATAATCTGACAGTTAAAACATTATTTTAATGATTTATACTTACATATAGGAATACTGACTTGTGGATACAAGTCACTATTCCTATATGTAAGTATAAATCAGTCAGTATTCCGGATGGAATACTGACAAACATCATCAGTATTCCGTAAACCGTCAGTATTCCGCCAGCCGGAATAACGGAATACTGACTATCACTGCTGTGGAATACTGATAATCCTGTGGGTTTTTGGCTTACAACGGGTATTTAAAGTACATATATAAAACCAATAAATTTAGTAAACATTCCGTCGTTCTACATTGAAAAAAAAAACAATAATCAGAAAAACATACACATTGAATTTTTCAGAAATCGGCTGGCAACAGCACTTTTCTCGACGATGATGCGTCCTTACTGAAGGACCGAGGGACGTTAGTCTTTCAAAGGGTGTGTTGTGTGAGGTACACATCGGAAGGCATTCTTTTTAACTACCTAAGCGGCCACGGTGTGAAGTACCTTTTTGCTACGTGTGTTTTCACTAGCAAATACGACGCTCCAGACTTTTGACCCAAAACGGAGTTGCAAAATGATTGTAAATCTAATAATGAAATGTATTTACAAAATAACTATTAAAGTTTATAGTTTAGTAAGTTTTACTGTCACAGTCCAATTTATTCTGTAATTAAACATTAAGTAAAAAAGGAAACGCCAGTCTTGCAACCGGAATACGAGATTGGGTGTTTCAAGTAATTTTTCAGGTAGGTATTAACTGTAATTAGATTTTAACAGAATAGGGTGTAGACCCCAAACATAGTCTAAATATTACTCTATCTATACGACATAATATTAGATATTATGTGATGAAAATTCCTACGGAAACGGGAATAAACAGGATTCGCGCTGGCAACGCCGCTAGTTACGTATAAATAATTTACACTTTCTAATAATCTTATCGCAAAAAATCCCTCAAGCATATTTTTTTCCGGGCGGTCGTCGTGTGGGCACCGATGCCGTTCGTGCTGTTCGCCTCCATGGCCGTGCTGTCTGGCCTGCTGGTGCTGGTGCTCCCAGAGACTTGCGGCACCGTGCTGCCGGACACCATGCAGCAGGCGGCGCGCCTCGCTCGCGAACACAACCCAAGCGCCAACGAGGACCTCGGCCTACTGGCCGGCCGCACTCGACCTCAATGAGTTGTTCGTTCCCAGGACATGCTACAGTCAATTTATCTGTGTCTGTTAATTGGTGTAATAAGTAATAGACACTACAGCTAATTAATTAGTCTACTTTTTTTAAAGATATAATGTAGGTACATATACGTCTTGCATTTATCATAAATTATCTTTTTTATATTTCTACGGGAAAGCAGTTGCGATCCTGGACGGGTTTTTGGAAGTTTGAGTTTCTGGAGTTTCTGTCAACCAAAGAGATTTAAGTATAAGGTCATGGAGGGTCCATTGGGAATATTTTTTTACGAAACTTTGATGTCAAGCGTCAGTTCAGTTAGTATGAACGCGAGCTGTCATTCGGACGTACCACACTGGACTTTTAACCTTAGGTAGGTAATTACTAATTACTTATGGATTACGTTTTTTTTCGCTTTGACTTTGACCCCTCTATTTCTTTAAATCTTTTTGCTATCAACCCAAACCCATACCACAGAAAGGGGGCCACGTGGATCCTTGATCTTTAATACTTCTGTAGTGACACTATATGAGAACACGCCAATAGACGGCCGAGTTCTAAACCACACTATCGAAGTTTTCTAATGAGTTTGTATAAATACAACTGTCCAACTGGCCACGTGGATCCTTGATCTATACATATAATAAAACTCTAACGAGACCGTGTCTGTACATGAAATAGTTTTAGAAAATTTTAATGGTAGTGTAAATAGTTATCGATTTGGGTAACACAAAAAACACTAATTTTTGAAATGTTTGTCGGTCTGTCTGTGCACGCATCACGCATAAACTACAGGACGGATTTTGATGAAATTTGGTACGGAGATAACTGAGTCATCCCGGGTCAACATCTAGTGTACTTTTTATTCGAGAAAAATATCTCATTCCCACGGTAAAACATAAAACTGGTTAAAAAAAGAAATACGTAGGGACTATTCCGAAGCAATTACACCTAAGAAACTTAAAATATGGGATGCAGATGTCTTATAATATGACGTAGAAAACCGCTATAAAGAAATTTTTGGAAATTCCCACGGGAACGGGAATAAACTGGATCTGGGCACCCGCTATTTGAAATATGGTAGGTATCTAGATATCATAAATGTCGTAGTCGACCACTATGAAGGGATTTTCACGCACATAAACCCTACAAAGGACCTTGCCACTGCAAAGTTCTAAAAACTATAAATAAACGAAATAAAATCTTCACATTGTAAGTCTTCATATAAATCTAAAATTTATGCTCTTGCAGCCAAAAAAAAAAACAATTCAATACTAAACAACATGTAACTAGTATGTACTACTTTGGTACGAAACCCTAAAAAGAAAGATCCAGTGGCCAAATTGGGTTACTACAGTTTCCTCGCAACTAAGCCAGTTTCCTCAAAAAAGTGTCCAAAATCACTATCACTACACTACATAGTATAAAACAAAGTCGCTTTCTCTGTCCCTACATCCCTATGTCCTTATGTCCCTATGTCCCTTTGTATGCTTAAATCTTTAAAACTACGCAACGGATTTTGATGCGGTTTTTTTTAATTGATAGAGTGATTCAAGAAGAAGGTTTTAATGTTAGCATTGCACCCGTGCGAAGCCGGGGCGGGTCGCTAGTATGTAATACACTATACTATAGGTACAGTAAAGAGCAAGTCAAGCCTTTACGCTACCAGTTTAAGCTGAGCTCTGATTTATACTGCGCGCCATAGAATACAGGGCCGGTTCAAAGTCCAAAGTGTTAAGCTTAGCGTGCTCTTGACTGTACCTCCCCTACAAAAATCAAAATACATTTAACCTTGTTGCGTTAATAAATTTTATCTTCCATTGTTTTTTTTTAATTGAACTGAACTTTACTAAAACAAATTATATTACACTCACTCTACATTTCACCTAACATAATTTTACAATGGTTAATTCCATCTTAAGTTCATTAATTCAAATGAAATTTCATCTAGGCGTCAATTCAAAAGTCGGCAACGCACTTACCATCAGGTGACCCGTCTGCTCGTTTGCCCCCTTTTTTATCATAAAAAAAAAAAAAACTAAAATTCGTTTCATCTCACTCATAGGCTAGTAGATAAGTAAACTAACGAAATAGGTATGACAGGAGCCTAAATAGGTCTCTATGGATTGCTAAAGACCAGGGGCCTAATTCTCGCGAAACACGACATTTTCTCGAAGTCGACATAATGTCGATCCGGCAATGTCTACTTAAAATCTCACTAAAATGTCTATTTCAGTAAGAAATCGTATTCTCAGTTAGAATAGAGATGGTTTGTCGACAATACGTTCCATTTTCATCGATTGTATTTTAAAACATAATCGTGAAAAAATATTTAAAGAAAAATCCAACTAGAAACGTTTGGGAAATGACAAGTTTTCTATTATTACTTGCGTCCTACGAAACGCAATTGTCATAACAACCGTCAATTTGTCAAAAGTCAAACATCGAAAATTTTAATTATTATTAGGTACGAGGCCGCAAATGAGGCTCCAAAATACTCATTAATTCGATAACTAGTCCCATGGACATCCGAAAGTTTTTCCTAAAAAGAGCGTCCGACATTTGGAAGGAGTCGTCTCTCGACATTGCTCGACGTCGTGGAATCTCCGCTGCATTTTTCATAAAGTTGTTCAATCGCAAAATGCCTCCATCAGCAGTTTGTTGTCGCCGGTTGTTGCTGAGGTGCCCACAACCCTCGCTCCGCCCCTGCCTCCGCAGATGACGCGGACGTCGCGTGCGAGCGCGGTCACGGCCACGCCGCGTGCTTACGCAGCCGCCGCTGCCGCGCCTGCCCCCGTCGCTGCCGCCGCACCTGCCCCGCTAATGCAGCGGCCCTCCCAGGAAGGGGAGAAGAGCCGGAGCAAATCTGCTGGCAAGCAAGTGCCCTCACCGGTTTTCAGGAAAAAACAGTGTGATGAGGAGGGCTTCCAAAGAGTAGTGAGGAAGAAGAAGAAGCCCTCTAGCCGTAACACCCGTGGCACTGCTCCGTCCGGATCGAACCATCTGCTGCGTCCTGCTGTACCGTCGACGCAGCTGTATGTGTCCCGCTTACACTGGTCTACGAAGGTCCAAGACGTCGTAGACTACATTGTGAAGAAGTCCATATTTTCATTGAGGGTTGAACGGTTGGAGTCTGGTGAGAGTACCAACCCATCATCTGGAAACCTTCATGAAGGAGGACTTCTGGCCACAGGGAGTTGTATTTCGGAAATTCCGCGGTCAACTACCTGCCGACAGCGCTCGCCCGTTGCAGACATTACGTGTAAAATATATGTATGTTAGTTGTAAGGTATATATAATATGGGCCTCTGTTTACGTTATTTAAGATCTATTATTGTAAATATTGCCTGAAATAAAGATTTGATTATTATTTGATTATTATAAATGCGAACATAAATTCCTCAACACTCCCGAATATAGGAATTACGGCTAATAATAATAACCTAACCTAATTTATGTCTTAGTGATACATATCCGTTTGACGTATTTGCATACGACTTTGCGTTCTACATGTCTCGACTGCAACCGACCACTCGTTGCATGTCGAGCGCTGAGGGTAGACATCACTAAGACATAAATTAGGTTAGGGTATTATTATTTAGCCGTAATTCCTATATCCGGGCGTGTTGAGGAATTTATGTTCGCATTTATAATAATCAAATAATAATCAAGTCTTTATTTCAGGCAATATTTACATTAATAGATCTTAAATAACGTAAACAGAGGCCCATATTATATATACCTTACAACTAACATACATATAAAATAACTAATTAAACTATTTTACACGTAATGTCTGCAACGGGCGAGCGCTGTCGGCAGGTAGTTGGGAAGCCCTCCTCATCACACTGGTTTTTCCTGAAAACCGGTGAGGGCACTTGCTTGCCAGCAGATTTGCTCCGGCTCTTCTTCCCTTCCTGGGAGGGCCGCTTCATTAGCGGGGAAGGTGCGGCGGCAGCGACAGGGGCAGGCGCGGCAGCGGCGGCTGCGCGGCACGCGGGCGGGGCCGTGACCGCGCTCGCACGGGACGTCCGCGTCATCTGCGGAGGCAGGGGCGGGGCGAGGGTTGTGGGCACCTCAGCAACAACCGGCGACAACAAACTGCTGATGGAGGCATTTTGCGATTGAACAACTTTATGAAAAATGCAGCGGAGATTCCACGACGTCGAGCAATGTCGAGAGACGACTCCTTCCAAATGTCGGACGCTCTTTTTAGGAAAAACTTTCGGATGTCCATGGGACTAGTTATCGAATTAATGAGTATTTTGGAGCCTCATTTGCAGCCTCGTACCTAATAATAATTAAAATTTTCGATGTTTGACTTTTGACAAATTCACGGTTGTTATGACAATTGCGTTTCGTAGGACGCAAGTAATAATAGAAAACTTGTCATTTCCCAAACGTTTCTAGTTGGATTTTTCTTTATATTTTTTCACGATTATGTTTTAAAATACAATCGATGAAAATGGAACGTATTGTCGACAAACCATCTCTATTCTAACTGAGAATACGATTTCTTAGTGAAATAGACATTTTAGTGAGATTTTAAGTAGACATTGCCGGATCGAAATTATGTCGACTTCGAGAAAATGTCGTGTTTCGCGAGAATTAGGCCCCTGTAGCTGTATGAGAGCGAACCGCAACTGGGACATGGAAGTATTTTTTGAATTGTTTAGATATGAAAAGAAAATAACTAAGAAAACACTGAGAAAAGAAAATCATTCATCAAAAAAAAAACTAAAACCATTGCATGATAACATACTGTAAAGTATAGCTATTAATAATTGTTATGACTGTTTGGGAGACTGACTTTAATTAACCTAAGGACACGGCAAAGTCAAATGTGTACAAATAAAAAAAAACCTGTTTAAATAATTGTTTTCAAAGTGATCGAAGTCAAATGTCGAATCGAAATGTAGCTGTACCAAAGTTTCAAGATGGACTGTTTTTAATTAATTAGTTATTTGAAAGAGAGCAGTTTTTTGTTTATGAAATTATTTCTTCTTCTTATCGGTTTTTTTAAAAGTGATTTCATCCTGTATGGTACTTTGACATTGGCGGAATCATTGTTCTATAACGATGGAAAAGCCATAACCAAAAAGTTGAATTTGAAGTTGAAGAAGTGTAATTACTTATTAGTATTGACAAAATAATTTAGTTAAAGTGCATAACGCACTGTCGTGAATTTGGTGTTGGGTCTTTCGCGAAGATCTATATGTTAGACTGCAAAAAGTGTAAGCTTGAAACATACACGATGTCAGATCGCTTACAGTTAGGGTAGGGAGGGGGAATGGCGTTCACCTAAGGAAAACATGGTGTATTTTTAAAATTATTTCTTATAAATCAAAATTAAGAATGGGTGTTATTTAAATGGTTAGCGAAGTATTCGTATTTTTGTGAGCAGAAAAATATAATCTGTAAGCAGAAATAGCTAATTGGTCAGCAACTCATGGCCAGCAAACATTACAAAACCTATCAGCAATTTATGTCATTCTGGATGGCTGTAATTATTTTTGAGCTGCAATGAGCTGCTACTGTTTAATAAAATTTTGGTAAGCACTCAGAGGGGAAGCCAAAAAATATTTTTTGAGCTTCTTATAAAAGTAGCAAAAACAATCTCAGCAAACTTGTCATGCGCAAAATGGGCGCATTCCTTACGTAGATTAGGAATGACTTTGGATTATGCAACTTTTATGATTATGATTATTATTACGCTTACAAGTAGTGGTGGCGGTGGTGGTTTTAGTGGTAGTGGCAGTGACAGTGGTGGTGGTGGCGGTTGTGGTGATGGTGATGGTGGTAGTGGCAGTGGCTGTGGTAGTGGTGTTGGTGGTAGTGGTAGTGGGAGTAGGAGTTGACGTGGGAGTTGGGAGTGGGAGTGGGGCGTAGGAGGAAGTAGGAGGTAGTAGGAGGTAGTATGAGGTAGTAGGAAGTAGTAGGAGTTAGTATGAGTTAGTAGGAGGAGAGTTAGTGGGAGGAAGTAGGAGGTAGTAGGAGTTAGTAAGAGTAGTAGGAGTTAGTAGGAGTTAGTAGGAGTTAGTGGGAGTTAGTGGGAGTTAGTGGGAGTTAGTAGGAGTTAGTAGGAGTTAGTAGGAGTTAGTATGAGTTAGTAGGAGATAGTAGGAGTTAGTAGGAGTTAGTAGGAGTTAGTAGGAGTTAGTAGGTGTTAGTAGGAGTTAGTAGGAGTTAGTACTAGTTAGTAGGAGTTAGTAGGAGTTAATAGGAGTTAGTAGGCGTTAGTAGGAGTTAGTAAGAGTTAGTACGAGTTAGTACGAGTTAGTAGGAGATAGTAGGAGATAGTAGGAGATAGTGGGAGATAGAAGGAGTTAGTAGGAGATAGTAGGAGATAGTAGGAGGTAGTATGAGTCAGTAGGAGTCAGTAGAAGTTAGTAGGAGTTAGTAGGAGTTAGTAGAAGTTAGTAGGAGTTAGTAGGAGTTAGTAGGAGTTAGCAGGAGTTAGTAGGAGCTAGTAGGAGGTAGCAGGAGTTAGTAGTAGTTAGTAGGAGTTAGTAGGAGGTAGTAGGAGGTAGTAGGAGTTAGAAGAAGTTAGTAGGAGGTAGTAGGAGGTAGTAGGAGTTAGTAGGAGGTAGTAGGAGTTAGTAGGAGTTAGTAGGAGGTAGTAGGAGGTAGTAGGCGGTAGTAGGCGGTAGTATGCGGTAGTAGGCGGTAGAAAGAGGTAGCAGGAGTTAGTAGGAGTTAGTAGGAGTTAGTAGGAGGTAGTAGGAGGGGGTAGGTACTCCTACTAAATCCTACTAACTCCTACTTACTCCTACTAACTCCTACTAACTCCTACTAACTGCTACTAACTCCTACTAATAATAATAACTCCTACTACCTCCTACTAACTCCTACTAACTCCTACTACCTCCTACTAACTCCTACTACCTCCTACTAACTTCTTCTAACTCCTACTACCTCCTACTACCTCCTACTAACTAGTACTAACTCCTACTAACTCCTACTAACTCATACTAACTCCTACTAACTCCTACTAACTCCTGCTACCTCCTACTACCGCCTACTACCGCCTATTACCTCCTTCTACCTCCTACTAACTCCTACTACCTCCTACTACCTCCTACTAACTCCTACTAACTCCTACTAACTCCTACTAACTCCTACTAACTCCTACTAGCTCCTACTAACTCATACTAACTCCTACTAACTCCTACTAACTCCTTCTACCTCCTACTAACTCCTACTACCTCCTAGTACGTCCTACTACCTCCTACTAACTCCTACAAACTCCTAGTAACTCCTACTAACTCCTACTAACTCCTACTACCTTCTACTACCTCCTACTACCTCCTACTAACTCCTACTAACTCCTACTAACTCCTACTAACACCTACTACCTCCTACTAACTCCTACTACCTCCTACTAACTCCTACTACCTCCTACTTCCTCCCACTAACTCCTACTAACTCGGGGTTAGGCGGGCGTAGGAGTTAGTAGGTGGGGGTAGGAGGCAACAGGAGGGGGTAGGAGGTAGCAGGAGGGGGTAGTAGGAGGGTGTAGGAGGCGGTAGGAGGGTGTAGGAGTTAGTAGGTGTTAGTAGGAGTTAGTAGGAGTTAGTAGGAGTTTGTAGGAGTTAGTAGGAGTTAGTAGGGGTTAGTAGGAGTTAGTAGGAGGTAGTAGGACGTACTAGGAGGTAGTAGGAGTTAGTAGGAGGTAGTAGGAGTTAGTAGGAGTTAGTATGAGTTAGTAGGAGCTAGTAGGAGTTAGTAGGAGTTAGTAGGAGTTAGTAGGAGTTAGTAGGAGGTAGTAGGAGGTAGTAGGAGTTGGTAGGAGTTAGTAGGAGGTAGAAGGAGGTAATAGGCGGTAGTAGGCGGTAGTAGGAGGTAGCAGGAGTTAGTAGGAGTTAGTATGAGTTATGAGGCGGTAGGAGGGTGTAGGAGGTGGTATGATGTTGTAGGAGGCGGTAAAAGTGTACAGGAGGCGGTAGGAGGGGGTAGTAGGCGTTAGGAGAGGGTAGGAGGGGTAGGGGGCGTAAGAGGGGGTGGGAGTGGGAGTGGGAGTAAGAGTGGGAGTAGCTATAGTATAATTATTCACGACATGTTTTCTCTGCTGTTCAATCATGAAGTCTTGCTGACCAAGTAGTTATTTTGCGGACCAAGTAACTATTTTGCGGACTGAATGTTTATTATGCAAACCCATGTTATTGTAAGCTGCCTATTTCTGATTTAATTTTTGACCATTATTAAAATTTTTTGCCGAACAAGGATTGCTGCCTGATTTTTTTATTTGCGAACAAAATCTTTGTATGCCGACCAAATGATTTAAATGCTGATTTTTTGTGGCTAACCAAATTTTAAAATTGCGGACCATTTAATTACTTCTCATTAAGAATAGTAACAAAGTCCATAACTATCCAGTAATCATGACATTAACAACAGAAGCATATATCTTTGACCTACAAGTAGTAGGAAAGCATTATTTAAAAAAACATGTTTGAGCGGCATTGCCCCTAACTTCGGGTAATGCCGCTCAGGGTATAGGGTAATGACGCTCAAACATGTTTTTGGAATATAACAAGTAAGATACATTTTAATTAAACAAATATTAATTAGATCAACCTTATGCAATGAAAGTAAAGTCTACAATCAAAAATTAGCACCGATTATTCCCACTTGTGCATAAGATTAGCTTTTTTCAATTTAACAAATTATAGTAAAATCTTCGATGTCAAATAAACTTGAATTATTATAATATAATATAAAATAGTTATTATTAGAGGTAATACAAATTATAAATAGAGATATTTTATTTTTGGACACCTCAATCACAGATGCATCCATCTGGCGAATCCCATATAGCCGGAGCCTACAGTCTGCAGATGGTGCAGCGATACCACTCGTTATTTTTTCCAAATTCTCCGTAAATAATATATATTTGTTATAACTTTTATCATCTACATTCATTTCATCATCACTGTCATCGTCGCAAAGGTGCTCTTCATCTTCACTTTCTTCAGGGGTAATGGCGCTCAGATGAGTGGTATAACCCCAAACGGTCGTTCTGTAATTAAAATTAAACACACCTAACCAAAAATTAGAAGAGAAACGAAGAAACGCACTTCACGGTCACATGACGCGAGCTGACTGTCTGTTTGCATCTCTGTCTATTAGAGGCCCCCTCTGCTCGTGCTTCACGCTACGTGGCGTGCTGCTACGTTCCATTTTGACGGAGTTACCCAAGAAGTTGGTCAGTTCGGTCCATTCCAGTGGCGGCTAAGCACCGTATCTATAGTTATAATTATCCTATCCACTTGGAGGAGCTTCGAGTACATGTTCACTAATTTTATCTACATTAATATTATCTAATACAAAGTGGATCAACTTCGTATGCCACATGTTATCAAAGGCTATGACAGACATGGTTTCCCAGGCTATCAAAATTATTGGAAGTCTGTTTTTTACATATTTTTGAGAAGACTTAGTGTCACATTTAGAATGTATCACATTTTAAAGATGAGCATCAACGTTTCTGATAAAAAGACTAACTTAGTTGAAGGGAGGGCAATATGGAAGGCCTAACTTTCAATTGAAATAAAAAAAAATTGTTTGTTATAAATCTATAATTTTAATCAGTTTTGAGAGTAACCCAAAAAAATGATAATATTTTGTAGTTAAAAATAAATAATATGTTGCCCAAAATCAGTAACTAAGTACTCATAAAGTAAAACCCTGACATATTCGATATTACCCTCATACTGAAGGCAAAATGGAAAGTTTATGAGGACAAGATAGAATATACATGATAACTTTTAATACTGCGATTAACGCATGCGCCACAGACCTCTTTTGTATTAGTACACAGCTCATGTGCCCAAATACAACACGACGAACATTCAACCAATCTTCTGAACTGTGGTTTCATGTATTGTTCTCCACAAAACAGGCCAAACAAATCTTTTTTTGAAGTTTCCTCGATTTTAACTGTTCTTTTTGCTTTTCTCTTACCCTTTCCTTTCCCCTTTACTTTAGAGACATTTTTTAGGGTTCCGTACCTCAAAAGGAAAAAACGGAACCCTTATAGGATCACTTTGTTGTCCGTCCGTCCGTCCGTCTGTCAAGACCCTTTTTCTCAGGAACGCGTGGAGGTATAAAGTTGAAATTTATATCAATTACTCAGGTCTACTGTCCCTTGAAGCTGTGAAAAAATCAAACTTCTAAGCCAACGCAATCAAAAGATACAGCCGTTTATGCCGCAAATTTTCGACACTTGCAAGGGAATCAAAACCTACAGGGTGCTTCCCGTGAACTCAGAATCTTGAAATTTGGTACGAAGCAACGTCTTATAGCATAGATAAAGGAAAAATTACGAAAACCATAAATTTGCAAGGTTGTACGGAACCCTCGGTGCGCGAGTCCGACTCGCACTTGGCCGGTTTTTTCTTTGTTGTTAGATTTTTTTTATATCCTGCCCATTCAACTTTCTAACTTGCCCTTTCGCCGTTTCTAATAATAATATACCGACCAATCTGTCACCTTTCTTTTTTTTCTTATGAGAAATGTCAATTCGTACAATCGATACCTAGTAGATATCTACTGTCATAACCAACTTTTCAACTTTTGTTCAACAGTAGGCAGGATTGACTCTATTATTGCTCCACTTACGCCGATTTTTGCGAGTTGTTCTATATCAATTTACTCATCATGAACTCTCTTCTACGTTGCAGAAAACCAATGGAAGTATTATTAACATTAGTAATATTAACATTTTTAATCTATGTATGTATTAATCGTCATAGAAGTCAAAGTCATTTAAGTCAAAGTACTTACCAGTTTTGAGATACATATAAACACTTTCCAGGCCTCTGTGTGGGTACCGCTGCCGTTCGTGTTGTCGGGGCTGCTGGTGCTGGTGCTCCCAGAGACGCGCGGCACCGTGCTGCCGGACACCATGCAGCAGGCGGAGCGCCTCGCTCGCGGACACAACCCAAGCAAGGACTAACAAGGAACTCGGCGTACTGGCCGGCCGCACTCGACCCCAATGAGTCGTTCGTACTCTCAGCCTATACTAGAAGGAAAAGCAGTATTACATATTCCATAGAATCGCAGCACCGTGTTGTGTAGTGGTTTTTTTAAACTCTTAAGGTGTTTGTCTTACTTTTTGTTCAAAATAATATTTATTTTATTTATTAGTATTAGCCTACAGTTTAGTTTGGTTTATGATAGTGTGTTCTGATGTTAACTGTATGTAAACTGACATATAATTAAGCTAATGACGAAGTTTGCTATACGTCAACTTATAACCCGATTTTTTATTTTTTTTTTTAAATTTTTGTTGTTTATAGCAAAAAGGCAAAACAGACCCAGGCAAACTGGACTGACGTACCTTTTTAAGGAAAAGCTAAAAAGAAGACCGAAAAAAAGAAAATCAGGAAGGTGGATAGTGGAAACAGAGTGAAAATTAAAAAAAAGGGGAAGACAAGCAATAAATTTGATCTGATATAATAAAAAAAACTAGGAAAGATGAATTCTATATAAGTCCATTTTGCCTTCACGTGTGGTCCATTTTGCCTAAATCGTGATGGTAAAACGGACATATTGAATGTATTAAAAAACATCGCTAATATCTTGATTGTCTGTAATTTTATCAATATCTGATTTGTAGAGTAAACGTTGTTGATTATATTTGACTTTGAAGAAAATGAATAAAACGAATAGTAAAGTTTCTTTTCTATTCTTGTTTTTTTATTAAGTGGTCCGTTTTGCCTTCCTCTCCCCTACGACGTTATCATAGTCGGGCAAGGTGCAATCGTCTGACACTGCATGCATCGTGGAGCATAATGTGTGATTAGATTTAAATGTGCATTTTTACAAATATGCGATTAATTAAGTTTTAATTTAAAAGAAGATAAAAATACTGTCTGATCAAACAATAGATAATTATAATTTTATTTTGTGTGGATAAATTTTAAGTGAATTATAGGGCAGTTTAATAGTGTTTACATCTTCTGAAAAGTATAAAAAGTTAGGTATCATTAGATAAATTACTGATTGAGTACGTAATAGATGATGTCAGAGCGCTTACAGATACTGTTGGCCGAATCGGGTCAGTTCGGTCCATTCCAGCGACGGCTAATCGCCATATCCATGGTTCTGATCATCTTGTCGGCCTTCAGGATCTTTGAGTACATTTTCACCAACGCCAGGATACCCACGAGGTAAGGCCTTTATCATACCGACTTTAATTTTAACATTGTATGCATTGCATATTTACTCAGTTTGTATGGAAAAAACGTGTGACACAACACACTGACTAAGCCCCAATCCAAGCAAAGGCGGGCTTTACTCCAAATGATAATTCGACTATTTTGGATTATTATTGTATACAACTAAGTTGTAGTTACATTATACAACATTCAAATTGAAACGCAGGTGTGTAATCAAAGAGTGCGAAGGCCCGGATGCGCGACTATTTGAGCCGGCGTGGCTCGGCCACGCGGTGCCCACCATCGATGGCCACTTCGACAACTGCCACCGGTTTGCTCGCGCTGCCAACACCAGCTCCAGCACCGACAACTCCTGCCCCGCAGAACTCTTCGATAATAGCACAATAGTTGCCTGTGAAACCTTTGTTTACGAGAATGAAGACACGGTGGCTTACGATGTAAGATTTTGGTGGTCTATATATTTAAAAATTCAATTCAAATAATTTATTTCTGTGAGTACCTAAATAAAAAATACACTTAGACATTTAAGGTACCTATCTCTCTGTAGCCTTTAGGTTGCATGCATTGCACATGCCTGTAAATATTAAGCCACTATTATTCTTTACCGACAAAAAATTGCCATTAATGCCGAGAATTATTAAAATCGTACAAGTCTTCCCCGTTTCATATATTGAGGACTTATAGAGGATTAATAATGTATTGAGGATTGCGAACAATATTTTAAAAATTACAGTTTGGACTGGCGTGTGACGAGTGGCATCGTTTGTTAATTGGCTCCGTTCGCATGGTGGGATTGCTGGTAGGTCTACCGATCATGGGCTTCACGTCGGACCGATGGGGGCGGCGGCCTACGCTCATCGTCAACGAGTTCTTGGCGGGTTGTCTTGGAATCATGCGGTACTGGAGCACCTCGTATAGGGGATACGTCACGCTAGTGTTTACCGAGTCTGCAATTAGCAGTTCTCAATACAGCTGTGTATATATTCTAGGTAAACTAAATTATTTCCCGCCAAAATATTATTCAATATTCCGAAGACTACAAATTCACATCTAATTTTGTTGATTGCAGTAATGGAAACGGTGGGAGTCAAGTACCGAGAAACCGTCGGCACGATAACCAAGGTGATATTTTCATTGGGGATAGCCTTGTTGACGCTTTTGGCATGGGCAGTGCCTAACTGGCGGACCCTCACTCTTGTGCTCTACGCACCGCAGCTCCTCATGTGCTGCTATTTTTGGATGGTTCCGGAGTCCATCCGCTGGAACCTCAGTAAAGGGAACTACGACGCCGCAGAAGCTGGCCTAAGAAAATTAGCACACATGAATGGCAAAAATATATCCGAGGAATCGCTAAAAGAGTTGAGACAGGTTGCTGAAGAAGAGTTACGAAAGCAGATTGAAAATTACAAGAAAAGCGAGCCGTGGCTTGTGGTGCAAGTATTTCGGAACAAACCAATTCTTCTGCGGTGCTTCGTGTCGCCGATGTTGTGGATCTCGATGACGATGATCTTCTATGGGCTGTCAAACAACACGTCGATTTTGTTTGGTAACAAGTACTTGAACTTTGTGGCAGTGTCCGCAGCTGAGATTCCCGGGTGTTTTTTGGGAATGACCCTTATGAACCGCGTTAGTCGCCGGCATATCCTTGCAACCACCTACTTGGTCTGCGCTGCTTGTCAAATAGTTTACATCTTCGTGCCCAAAGGTTTGCTTTTTTATAAAGAAAAATTACATTTGTTTACAATATTTACAGATAGAAAACCTCCTCCGAAGAGGAACCCTGTAGGACAGTGCCCAGAGGACTGTCCGGGTTCCTTATCTGGATAGCCCGGCAGATCTTTTGCCACAGATAACTATCACCTGAAGCTTTTTTATTATTTATAAATATACGGTAACGTTTGTTCTGTTGGAAATCCATGTCCAGTGTAGATAGAGGGACGAAGCAAACAAACCCATTGATGCACTGAACGTTGATCTAATTCCAAAAGAAAGAATGAATGTATACATAGCAAGCATAATATTACTAAACTAGCGACCCGCCCCGGCTTCACACGGATGCAATGCTAATACTAAAACCTTTCTCTTGAATCTCTCTATCTATTAAAAAAACCGCATCAAAATCCGTTGCGTAGTTTTAAAGATTTAAGCATACAAAGGGACATAGGGATATAGGGACAGAGAAAGCGACTTTGTTTTATACTATGTAGCGATAGTGATGAGAGAGAGTGATGATGAACCAGTTAATTTATTTTTTGTAGGGATGGTCGTAGCGTCCCTCGTCGTGTACTTGGTCGGCAAGCTGTGTATCGCTGTTGTTGTCGTCACGCTGTACGTGTATACAACGGAGTTGTTCCCTACGCGGCATCGGCAGAGCTTTTTCAATTTTTGTTCAACAGTAGGCAGGATTGGCTCCATTGTTGCTCCACTTACGCCGATTTTTGTGAGTTTTTCTACATCTATTTACTCATCGTGACATCTCTTCAACGTTGCAGAAAACCATACTCAAATAGTAATTATACCCATAGCCCCAGGTCTATTGAGATGCATAAGAAATAGGGATCGGATGCATAAAAAACTTTCAATTTTCTCCAGTCCAGCGCAATACGATAGCGAAAAACAAACGAAATTATGTAACCCAATTTAGTAATATGTAACAATTGATTAAAAAAGAATATTGTGTTGAGGAGTTTCTTGCCCCGCTTCTTCTCCTCAACCATACATGCTGAAGCGGTGGAGTTGAAATGACGTTCAATAAGTGAACTTGTAAGTTCCTATTTTGAATAAAACATTTTGTCTTTGACTTTGACTTGACTTAAACGATACCCTGATAACGTTATTCTCAAAATATCGTATTCACGCTATCGTAACTTTTTTAACAACTTGCTTCGTAAACTATAGCGCATTTATGAGAAGGAACAACTACATAAGGCTAAAAACAATCCTAAAGACCTTTGGAAAACTATAAAAACAATAACATCCTTACAACGTAGTTCAGCACACGCTACTGAACACGCATAAGTCTAGTGATAACCCTCAATCCTCAGTCGACGTGGTTAGTAACTACTTTGTTAATATTGGAAAGGATCTCGTAAGCAAACTGCTACCAGGGCTAAGTCAGACACACACACCATTCCGGTCAAGGAGTGCTTCTTCGCATTTGAACTCCATGGCTATCCTTCCGGTCACTGAGGACGAAATTAATTATGTTATACTTGGCCTGAGAGCTGACTGTGCCACTGGATGGGATGAAATCCCTGCAAAACTTATTAAAACAAATCGTAACTTACTTGTACCTCTAATATCTCACCTGTGTAATTTGTCTATAAATACCGGTGTCTTTTCCGACGTATTAAAAAAAGCAGTAGTCCATCCTATTTTCAAGGGTGGGGACAGAGGCAGTGTCAAAAATTACAGACCAATCTCAGTACTCTCCTCTCTCTCTCTAAGATTCTTGAGAAAGTATTAAACAGTAGATTAATAAAATTTCTTAATACTGAAAATATTATTGCACCAAATCAATTCGGTTTCAGAACTGACTTTGACTTAAGGTGTACCGCAAGGTAAGTGCAAGTGTCTTAGGTCCTACTATTTTCGTGATATACGTTAATGAACTTTGTCAACTTACACTCCTTAACTCAGAATTTTTTTCATACGCAGATGATACTGCTGTTCTCATACATGGTACTAACTGGAAGGAGTGTAAGCGTCGTGCTGAATACTCCCTTAATATGCTAAGTAGCAGTGGTTAAGTCATAATTTACTAACCCTGAACATCGACAGAACAAAGTTCATTACCTTCTCGATGCGGTCGTCTACCAGGCCCCCTCTTGACTCCTTCAATATCAAGGCCCATACATGCTCCCAAATTCTTTTTACTGATTGTTCCTGTCTTTCTGTATCCAGAACAACTGACATCAAGTATTTGGGTGTGCACATTGATGAAGGATTGAACTGGCTAAAGCAGGTCGACTCCGTGACTAACAGAGTTAGAAAACTTATAATAGTTTTTAAAAAGTTACGTCAATCTGCCGAGCTCAATATTTTGAAAATGGTGTATTTTTCTCTATGTCGGTCTTTAATTAGCTACTGTATATCCGCCTGGGGCGGAACAGCCAAAACAACTTTGATACATTTGGAAAGAGCGCAGAGAACTGTTTTAAAAGTGATGTTATATACTCCGGACATTTACTCTGAAACCAATGTACTCACAGTGAGACAGCTTTATGTACTTAAAGCCATATTAATTAGACATTTGTCAATTCCACCTACTGTGACAAAAAATTCTCGCAGGAAGGCACATCCTTTTACAAATATTATTTTTAGAACTGAATTTGCGGGTCGACAGTTCTCTATCTTGAGTATGCTTATTTATAACAACGTAATTGCTATACTAGATATACGATCAAAATAACCATTTCAACTGCAAAAACAAAGTAAAAAATTGGCTCTTAAAACTAGACTACATCCAGACTGAAGAAATACTGAAACGAAATCCTTAAAATATACTTATATCTGCTTACTTATGCAAATTTACTCACAGACGCATCCCCCCCCTCACCTCACACACACACCTTACACAACACTCTCCCCCATCTCTCTCACACCTCGCACTTTTAATTTCTTTCTTTTATTCGTTTTGCGTTATACCGATTTATATCCATACAAAGCTATAGTAGGTAACTGTAACACTTATATTATGTCTTCTATGGAGGAAAACTGACTCTCAAAATACAGGTAGCCCTAGTTTGGGAGTCAGTTGTCACTATTTGTGTATAATACGTTTACCTCTTTTACTGTACTTTTGTTCAACGTGTGTTATGCAATAAATAAAAAACCAATACAAGAAATTTTCTTATCAAATGGACTTTAATGGGAGTTTCATTTATTATGATATTACTAAATACTTAACAATAAATATAATCTATGTATCTATTTATTTCAACTTAGAAGTACGTAGAGAGGTCGCTAAAGTAGAGAAAAAATAAGAAGTAAGGAAGAAAGTCACTGGCACCTACTACCTACTTACCAGTTTTAAGATACGTATAAACAATTTCCAGGTCACCGTGTGGACGCCACTGCCGTTCATGCTGTTCGCATCCGTGGCCGTGCTGTCTGGTCTGCTGGTGCTGGTGCTCCCGGAGACTCGAGGCACCGTGCTGCCTGACACCATGTAGCAGGCGGCGCGCATTTCTCGCAAACACAACCCAAGCGCCAACGAGGACCTCGGCCTACTGGCCGGATGCACTCGAACTCAATGAGGCGTTCGTTCTCTCAGCCTTTACTTTCTGGAAAAGCAGTATTAAATTTCATCTAATCGCAGCACCGTGTTGTATAGTGTTTTTTTAACTCGTAAACCGTTGGTCTTACTTTTTGTTCAAAATAATATTTATGTTTTTTAAAAAGAAAAAGTGTTTAGTCACAGAAATAATTTTTACAAGACACATTATTACCTCCGCCAAACTGCAAAACAGTTTGTTGGCAGACGTAGCTCCTTTTTTTTTACATGTTAATATATATTTTTTAATTACACTTTCAAATTAGTATCTTTAAACTATTCCTTCTCTTTTTAGGGTTCCGTACCTCAAAAGGAAAAAACGGAACCCTTATAGGATCACTTTGTTGTCCGTCTGTCCGTCCGTCTGTCAAGACCCTTTTTCTCAGGAACGCGTGGAGGTATGAAGCTGAAATTTATATCAATTACTCAGGTCTACTGTCCCTTGAAGCTGTGAAAAAATCAAACTTCTAAGCTAACGCAATCAAAAGATACAGCCGTCTATGCCGCAAATTTTCGACACTTGCAAGGGAATCAAAACCTACAGGGTGCTTCCCGTGAACTCAGAATCTTGAAATTTGGTACGAAGCAACGTCTTATAGCATAGATAAAGGAAAAATTACGAAAACCATAAATTTGCAAGGTTGTACGGAACCCTCGGTGCGCGAGTCCGACTCGCACTTGGCCGGTTTTTTTACATGTTCTCCACAGTGAGGATTTGACAAAAAATGTTAAAGAGGTACTTATTAGGTTAAGAGCTAATTGTGCTCTGACTGCAGCCACTAGGTCCTACGGTATCTATATTAGATTGGATAATCGAATATCATCCTTTGTTACCCCAGTACATCAGAAAGGTTCAGCAAAGTAACTCACTGAAACATTTATCCTTCCTTCGTTGCGGACCTTACAGTAATTCGGAAGTGAATGAAACGGCAAAGTTGTAATGGAATAGTTGGGAGCGGGCTATATTGTTCGAACTACCGGTCGTGGCCATGGTTTGCGCGTCACCCTCCTTTGGAGCAAAGTTCTCGGGTTGCGACAAAATAAGTACTTTCCGAAGCAGTCGTTGTCAACTTTTTGTTCCTGCTTTTGTTGAGACATGCCTACACATTTGGGGGTAGAGAGAGTATTCCATTTCCGGAAATAACCACTTTTCACCAGCATATTTTGACAAGCTGGTAACTCTATCGCGGGACTGGTATGCCGTTACACATGCCTCATGTTTTCCTTCACCGTCGAGCTAGTGATAAATATGCACGTAAGTTTGATGAACTCATTGGTAAAAGACATTGCTGACGGGACTGTTGGCTCAGTTGGTATTGACCCTGCCTTCTGTGTCAGAGGTAGCGGGTTCGATCCCCGCTCGGGCCAACATTTGTGTGCATGAACATGTCTGTTGGCTTCGTGTCTGATCGTTTAATATTTTATTTAAGTATGTTTATCAATTGTCTAGTACCCATAGTACAGGCCCTGCCTAGTTTGAGACTAAATAACCGTGTGTGAATTATGTCCCACAATTTATTATTATTATAATATTATTGCACATAGCTCTATCGATAGTGCAATCAAACACATGAAGCTTACACTTGCAGTGGGAGTCTGACCTCAAAGGCGATTGTAATAAAAATGTTAAAAAGTCCAATGTGTCAAGCTCCACGTGCACTTGACTGGGGTTGTTCCCAGTCCTCCGATCGGAACTCCGATTGGTAGGACGAGTGGGAATATTTTTTCCCACTGCTCCGATTGTTTTTTATTTTGTTTCAATAACCCCTTTTTTCGCCAAAAGTATAGTCACCAATAAAATAAAAATACTTATTTCTTTAAAGGTACCTATGTAATATAATACTAATGTACATGACGTTAAAAAGAGCTGCCCTTGATTTTGTTTCTGGTACTTCTGTGGGTAATGCATTGGAACTAGCAACTCGTCGTTGGGAGTGTCTGATGTTATAATAATCAGGCAACCTCTGCCAACCTCGAGATCTGTTAAATTACGCATCATATTTTTATGCGGTTTCCATCAATAGAGAGATTCAAGAAGGTAACGCGTAACAGAAAAAGCGCAATTCCTCATACACCTCAATTAGTAATAAACAAATATTAATAAAAAAAATGATGCAATCGAACTTTAGTTGTGTCTAACCAATTTTCTTAAATATCGATTCATAATAGCACAATTTCCATAGAAAGCACTAAATTCAGCCACGATAATTCATATTTTTGAAAAAATTAACACGTATTAAAAATAGCTGAAATCGAATAAGTAGTCGATACTGAACAGACTAATTTCAGGAATTGCGCTTATTCTGTTACATGTTGTATGTGCACATTATAATAGTTTTGTAATGTGATGTCTTGAAAAACCGCTTTTTGTAACCGAATATTATAAAGACTAAAGATTTGTTTGTTTAATTGTATTGAATAGGTTCCGAAACTACAGAACCAATTTAGAAAATTCTTTCAGCAATGGAAAGCAACATTATCAGGGAGTGACAAAGACTACATTTTGTTCCCGTATTCCCACGGGAACAGGAACTACGCGGGTTAAAAATAAATAGAAATACATTATCACTTTCCTATAAGCTTTTAAAGGTTGGTGGTACGAAATTCTCGGCGACAACTATGCGAGCACTTCATAACTCATTAACTAGTTCCCGCCGGGCGAGGAATGTTACATTGTAATTAGATAGGTTCGTCAGCGTGGGAGTTAAGGGCCCAGAAACGCCACAGACGAAACTATGCGAAGCTTAGGGTATGTACCCTAGGGCAACCAACGGAATAAGAATGTTCTTATTCCGTTGGTTGCCCTGGGCATAAATGGCATACCTATTACAATCTAGACGGCTATATAAATGACAAAGATGCTTGGAACAGATTTCCTCCAGTCCAGCGCAATACGATAGCGAAAAACAAACGAAATTATGTAGTAGGTACTAGCGGATGCCCAGCGGCGTTGCCCGCGCGGATTCCGTTTATTCCCGGTGCCGTGGGAATTTCCGAAAATCCCTTCATAGTGGTTGCCTACGACATATTTAAGACACCTACATACCATATTTCAAATAGCGGGTGCCCAGCGGCGTTTTCCCGCTTGGATTTAGTTTATTCCCGTTTCCGTGGGAATTTCCAAAAATCCCTTCATACCAATTTCCTATGACATATCAGACACTTTCATACCATTTTTCAAGTTTCTAGGTGTTATCGTTTCGGAGTAGTACGTATTTCTCTTTTTAACCAGTTTTTTTATTTTACCGTGGGAATGAGATATTTTCCTGGAATATAAAGTACCCTAGATGTTGAACCGGGTACTCAGTTATCTCCATACCAAATTTCATCAAAATTCGTCCAGTAGTTTTTGAGTGATGCGTGCACAACCAGACAGACAGACAGACAGACAAAAATTCTAAAAATTGGTGTTTCGGTATCTATATCGATAACTCTATACACTACCGTTAAAATTTTCAAAAAATATTTAATGTACAGACACGGCCCCGTTAGTGTTTTATTAATATGTATAGTAATTGAGGAGTTTCTTGCCCCGCTCCTTCTCCTCAACCATACATGCTGAAGCGGTGGAGTTGAAATGACGTTCAATAAGTGGACTTGTAAATTCATATTTTGAATAAAACATTTTGACTTTTGACTTTTTGGGAGATTTATCTACTGGATCGAAATAGTATATTACATACCTAGGGAAGTAAAATAAGAAATGTCTCAGATCACATGTAATTGTCTACAAACATGGGAGCTGAGGCTTTCGTCTTTACTTCCAGAGGTGAGTATAGTTTTTCTCTGCTCGACGGAGGTGGAAAGCGGCAACTTCGTTTAGCGCGGCGGGCCTAAAGTTGGCTCTTTCCGCCCATAGAGATGAAAAGTATTATTAGTAAGTTTCTGGAAGAAGTATACACTATACGGTAGTGAATCCATCCGCAGACCGGGGTACTCTTACACACTTCTACACAATGTTTTCTTTCACATAGTAATGAATGAAACATACATAATATTCCGTTTAACACGTACTTACTCTCTCAATGCTTCCGGCATATCACAGATATGCTGGAAGCATTGAAAGGTGTTTGTTACATGATCATATTTTTTTGGTGCTTCTAAAAATATTGAATAATCTTTTTACTATAAATAGGTACTCATTATTTTCCTTTTCCCTTTTTGTTAACCCTTTACCAGCAGCACGAATTCCATAACCCTCTACAGACTTTGTCAAAGGCCCGTTAACCATAGGCTCTCAAGCGAGCCCCAGTTAGGCTCTGTCGCCTAAGTGGCTACACAAAGGTAGGTAAGCTAGGCTACCTAGATACCGCCTAGATTGCTTTGAGGCTCGCTATATGCGTTTATTGTGGTATCTAGGAGTTTTTATTGTTAGTTGGTACCTACATAAATTGGTTTTGAGGCTATTTAGGTGTTTACTTTTTTATTTGTGTGTATATTTATCACTAGCTCGTGAGGAAAGCCTCCTCCCTCATGTTTTCAGAATTAATTCTGAGACATTTGTAAACAGACCCGGTCTGGCGATGGGCTCACCACCTATCACGTTTTAGGGCTTGAATATTCTCGTGAAAAGTGGGTATATCCAGTAATTAGCTTATTTAGCAAGTACCTACATAAGATTAAAATTAGCTGCCCTTGAGTTTCTTTGGTTCTTCTCGGGGTACTGCATTTGGAACCAGCAACTCTTCTGTGGAGATGGACATTTACCCAATCTTCAATAGACGAGTTTAGTGTGCCTTGTTATTAGACTAGAAATTACAATTCTTATTACCTACAGAATAAAATACATTTTCATATTCTGAAGCTGTATATTGAGTAAAATATTGGGCTCACTCATTATCACGTTAAGAAGTCCGTAAAATACAGTAGTAAAAAGTAGGTATTTTCAGGAGTCTGTGTAAGACCCTCTCGAAGACAGGGCATGAGCATTTGTTTTTGTGATTCCTACATAATAAAAAATACACAACATACTTTATATTATCAATGAGACAGAGGTAGGTATGCTAAATAATCTTCTTATTGATATGGTATATTATTGTCATTGTTGAATGTCGACACAGCTGCAAATAATTACAAAGGACGTGCGGATAAAGTGGTAAAAATAAATAGAAACCATATTTACGACTAGCAGCGCCACGCGGTTTCACCCGCGTTGTTCCCGTCCCCGTAGCAATACGGGGATAAAATACTTCCCATTCCCGTAGGAATACGGTGATAAAATATAGCCTTTGTGTTATTCTGATGTATAAGCTATATAAATGTAAAGTTTCATCAAAATTCGTTCAGTAGTTTTTGCGTGAAAGAGGAACAAACATCCACATCTATGCAAACTTTCGCGTTTATAATATTATAGTAGGATAGGATGGGATAAGTGCAATTCCTAAAATTAGTTTCTTCAGTATCGACTACTTATTCGGTTTCATCTATCTACATCTAGGTACACTAATCTACATCTACACCAATATTATAAAGAGGAAAGGTTTATTATTAGGTTCAGAATTAATTCTGAGACATGTGTAAATAGACCCGGTCCGGCGATGGGCTCACCACCTATCACGTTTAGGGGTCCAATGTATCTCGTGAAATGTGGGTATATCCAGTAATGGAATACCTCTGCCTACCCCCTCGGAGATGAAAGGCGTGAGATTATTTATTTTATTTTTTATAAATGTTTATTCTTGTATTTTTGTATGTTTGTAACGAATAAACTCAAAAACTACTGGACCGATTTAAAACATTATTTCACCAATGGAAAGCTGCAATATCCCTGAGTAACATAGGCTATATAGTCCCTGTATTCCATCGAGAACGGGAACTACGCGACTGAAACCGCGCAGAACCGCTAGTTTTTAATATGTGTGATTTTTTTCCGAAAAATGAATTAGCGTAACTGAATTTAGGGATACCTATGGAAACCGTAGTATTGTTGCTCTTTATTTAAGATAGCGAGTGCCCAGCGGCGTTGCAGACGTGGATCTAGTGTATTCCCGTTCGCGTGGGAATTTCAAAAACCCTTTCATAGTGATTGCCTACGACATATTACACCTACATACCATTTTCAAGTTTGATGTGTTCGTTTCGGAGTACCTAGTAGGTATTTCTCTTTTTAACCAGTTTTTAATTGGAGTAACAGAATGTGTAAAGGATGACTGACCTTGGTACGTGCATTCCTTCTGTTTGCATGACATTTGTATTGTTCTGTATTGGTATTTATTAGTTTTTTTTTTGTAATTTCAGTTTCAACATGATCTTCTAGTAATATTTTTAAGCTATTGCATAGCTTCTATCGCGGGCCTTGAGCGCGGGGACCGAATCCAGAAATTCCGTAACGAAAAAACCTCACGCTCCCCACTCCGACGTCCGAGTCCGAGTCCGAGTCCGAGTCCGAGTCAAAATGTTTTATTCAAAATTCAAAATTCATAATTCATAATTCAAAATTCAAAATTCAAAATTCAAAATTCAAAATTCAAAATTCAAAATTCAAAATTCAAAATTCAAAATTCAAAATTCAAAATTCAAAATTCAAAATTCAAAATTCAAAATTCAAAATTCAAAACTCAAAATTCAAAATTCAAAATTCAAAGTTCAAAATTCAAAATTCAAAATTCAAAATTCAAAATTCAAAATTCAAAATTCAAAATTCAAAATTCAAAATTCAAAATTCAAAATTCAAAATTCAAAATTCAAAATTCAAAATTCAAAATTCAAAATTCAAAATTCAAAATTCAAAATTCAAAATTCAAAATTCAAAATTCAAAATTCAAAATTCAAAATTCAAAATTCAAAATTCAAAATTCAAAATTCAAAATTCAAAATTCAAAATTCAAAATTCAAAATTCAAAATTCAAAATTCAAAATTCAAAATTCAAAATTCAAAATTCAAAATTCAAAATTCAAAATTCAAAATTCAAAATTCAAAATTTAAAATTCAAAATACAAAATACAAAATTCAAATTTCAAATTTCAAATTTCAAAATTCAAATTTCATAATTCAAAATTCAAAACTCAAAATTCAAAATTAAAAATCCAAAATAGGAACTTCCAAAAAAGGAAGTCCGAGTCCGAGTCCGAGTCCGAGTCCGAGTCCGAGTCCGAGTCCGAGTCCGAGTCCGAGTCCGAGTCCCACCCCCACCCCCATACCCCACTTCCACCCCCACTCCCACTCCCACGCCCACTCCCACGCCCACTCCCACGCCCACTCCAACTCACACTCCCACCCTACAACCACCACCACTCCCACTTCCACTACCACCACTACCACCACCACCACCACTACTTGTAATGGTAATAATAAATAAAATGCCTACCCCTTCGGGAAAAAGGCGTGAGCATATGTATGTATGTAATAAATAAAATGATAAAAGTTGCATAATCCAAAGTCCTTCTTAATCTTTGTGAGGAATGCGCCCATTTTGCGCATGACAAGTTTGCTAAGATTATTTTTGCTACTCTTATATGCAGCTCAAAAAATATTTTTTGGCTTCCCCTCTGAGTGCTTACCAAAATTTTATTAAGCAGTAGCAGCTCATTGCAGCTCAAAAATAATTACAGCCATCCAGAATGACATAAAATGCTGATAGGTTTTGTAATGTTTGCTGGCCATGAGTTGCTGACCAATTAGCTATATCTGCTTACAGATTATATTTTTCTGCTTACAAAAATACGAATACTCTGCTAACCATTTAAATAACACCCGTGTGGCTTGAAGGCCGTGCATTGTCTAACGTCGTTTCTTTACGGCAGTCTTGTTGATAAAAAATGCTATGCAATAGCTTTACCGCGGCAGTCCCCGAGTGCCACACGTCTTTTTTTTCTCAGCTTCTTCATTTTGTAACAAATAAATACAAAACTCAATTGACATTTGCATTGAACAAATATCAAAAACGTCACAAAGACATTGTCAAAGATAATAGCAGTAAAGCAGAAAAGAGTATGGATATAACAATTAGCACACCCAATTTATTCGGTTCCCAATGATCCCGTTACTCCCGTTCCCGGGGGAATTTCCAGAAATCCTTTTATAGTAGTTGCCTGTATACGTCTATAAGACACCTACTTACCACATTTCAAGTATGTAAGTGTTATCGTTTCGGAGTAGTACGTATTTCTCTTTTTAACCAGTTTTTATTTTTTCCCGTGGGAATGAGATATTTTCCTGGAATAAAAAGTACCCTAGATGTTGACCCGAGTAATCAGTTATCTCCATACCAAATTTCATCAAAATCCGTTTAGTAGTTTTTGAGTGATGCGTGCACAACCAGACAGACAGACAGACAGACAAAAATTCCAAAAATTGGTGTTTCGGTATCTATATCGATAACTATATACACTACCGTTAAAATTTTCAAAAAATATTTTTTTGTACAGACACGGCCCCGTTAGAGTTTTATTATATGTATAGATGTAAGATATTTTTGGCTCAATATTTAATCAATTTAAAAAAAAAACACAGTGAGTACATACAAACAGTATATGAGTTTGACGTGTGATTCTGTGTATCTCTTATATTATCTCTCTCTCTCTCTCTTATATCTTGTATTCTGTTTGTACGCAACAGCAGTCATGTTAATTTTCGACCCATCCTTAACTAAGAAACTAATAAGCCTGCATTACATACTTACATACTTATATTTTTTATTAAAGTACCTGGAAGTAATAATGTATTTTTTTCATGATTTTGAAAGATGTAGTGACAAGGATAGAAAAGGGTACCATGCCAAGCTGGTTTTGGTCATTTAGAACGTATGGATGAAAGAAGAGTAGGTAACGAAAGAGATTTATGGTGCGAATGTTGAAGGATGCAAGGAAAGAGGACGCCCCAGAAGGACATTCACGGATCAAATAAGTGACGTCCTTCAAAAAAGTGGGGTCCGGAGCAATGGTTGACTAAGCCTGTCGGAGGCCCGGGGCGAAAAAACTGAATGAGCCCCCCCCCCGGTCTTAGATCTTTTGGATTTGGAGGCCCCCCATGCCAAGGGCGGGCTTCTAGTCCTAGAGGCCTAAAAATTTTGTGTATCTTTAATCGTATTTGTATCTATGGTGCCTCCAACCAACACCCAACTTCCTTTTATCCTTGTTTATGATTTGATTAACCCGCGGGTAGTCGCGCATGGGTCGAAAAGACCCAGTACCTTGTTTCTTGTTCCATAACTTTTTAAATGTTGGTTACTATTCAAGGCCACGCTCAGTACCTTTAAGCTACAATTTAGGCTACTCGCACACCGCCTCACTCATTTCACGCGCGGCGTTTGGACAGTATGAACATATAAAGTGAGTATAGGTCGTTTTGACCCTTACGCGACCCTTAGTGTAGATGGTGTTCCATCTACCCCCCTAAAAAGGATAAAAATCCAAAACTTAATGTCAAATATGTAGAGATCACACCGCATTTTTATGCATTAATTGTAAACAGACAATGAGTCAAAAGTGATAAGACTGCAAGAAGACTAATTAGAAAACAAATCCTACTAATATTATAAACGCGAAAGTTTGTGCGTAAGGATGTATGGGCGTTTGTTGCTCTTTCACGCAAAAACTACTGAACGGATTTTGATGAAACTTTACAGTTATATAGCTTATACATCAGAATAACATATAGGCTATATGTTATCCCATGGGAGATCGGGTACTACTCGGGTGAAACCGCAGGGCGCTGCCAGTAAGAAATATTTTGAGAAAGATTTTTATGAGAAGTTTGAAAGCTGATTATTAAAAAACTTGTTATGTTTTATTTTAGTGATTGTTTTAGAAGAAAGTTTATTAGTTTATGTAAAAATAATGTTTTTTTTTCACTTGTACTTGAATAAAAAAAGTTGGAGTGTGATTCTGGTTCATATGCATAAAAAAGTAAGATTTAGCATTTAACTCCTTGTTATTGTGATAAAGATATAATATAATATAATCTCACGCCTTTTTTTATCCCCGAGGGGGTAGGCAGAGGTATTCCATTACTGGATATACCCACATTTCACGAGATATATTGGACCCCTAAACGTGATAGGTGGTGAGCCCATCGCAGGACCGGGTCTGTTTACACATGTCTCAGAATTAATTCTGAGACCTGCGGGTTTCCTCACGATGTTTTCCTTCACCGTCGAGCTAGTGATAATAATGTACGTAAGTTTTTGAAAAACTCATTGGTACATGCCAGGATTCGAGCCCGAGCCTCACTGATTTTCGGCCGGCTCTTTAACCGTCCGGGCTATCACTGCTCTTTCGTCCGGGCTATCACTGCTCTTTGTGATAAAGATATAAATTGTTTTCTAAATTATAAATATTTAATAAAATAAAAAATAAAATAAAATAAAAACTTATTTATTGCTGGCTTACTACCTGGTTACGTACATTAATTTACTTACAACTAAAACACTAAAATGTATTGGTAGGTAGCCGGCAAAAGGAGGTAGTCTCAGCGTATGCTGGGCTACGGACGTCCAGCGCTGGTTTTCGGACTACTCCTCTGGCCGGTTGATGCTCACAGTCTTAAACTTCTAGCAATAGGTACATAAACTTATTCTATAACAATAACATGTTTGCATAAAACTAATACTATCACTTACTATTATACTAACTTACTATTATATTATATTGTGTGGTGTTAACCCTGATTGGGGTGTGTGTGCCTTTGTATGTATGGATGGATGTATGTATGGATGTAGGTATGTATGCGCGGATGCATGCCTGTAAGGGTGTATGTATGTATGTATATGTATGTGTAGGGAGCGAGTTTTTAGTGATGGCTTCATTCCATCGGCAAAGTAAAGGGATTAAAATTGCCTTTGTTTTTCCAACAAATGAGATCTTAGGCGAATTTTATAAGTTGTCAAAGGCATGGGCTCACGCAGCGGTGGTGGTAGGTCGTTCCATATCTTACTTGCCGCGAATTTGAAACCACCCCTAAAGAGGGTAGTCTTATGAGGAGGTACTTGCAGTGCTGTAGCCCTGTGTTTTCTTAGACCTTGTCTACAGTCCCTTACCCAATTTAGCTTTTCGTAAAGATATCTAGGTTTTTCAAATTCAATAACTTTCCTTAGTAAAAAAGCTAGATGTAGATGTCTTCTGCTTGACATGTTTAGGATACCTTTATCGTTGATATATGGCGAAAACGTGGGCTCGTTTTGGAATATCATAACAGAAACGCATGCATGCATTTTGAACACGTTGTATGGATTTTTGTGTTTGATTTAGCAGCCTGGGTCCAAAGACACTGTCGCAGTAATTAAAATGGGAAAGTACTAAGGACTCTGTGAGTATCACTCTGACTTTTTCCGACAAGTGGCCACGGATCCTATATAGCGACTTTAGCCTAAAAAATGCATTGCGTATTTTGATGTTGACATGTTGCACATATCGCATCTCTCCGTCCATTAACAAACCCAGATTTTTTGCTGATTGTACTTGGGTAATTCGTTGTCCTCCAACGCAGATTTGTGGCCCCATTTCGGTTGTTTTTTGACGTTGCCGCTTGCTACCCAACACCAGGAACTGTGATTTCGAAGGATTTAGCACAAGGTTATTTTTGCTTGACCATTCTAAAATGATTGTGAGGTCGGAGTTTATTTCCCTTACAGCTACGTCCAGGTTTTGCGGAGCAAATGAACGATACAGTTGGGTGTCATCCGCATAAAGGTGGACACTACACTGTTGTATCTGGGAAACGAGATCCGCTGTGTACATTATAAAGAGTATACCATCCTCTGTTTGCAGCTGTACGTACTGCCGTCTGCCTGTAAGAAATGACTGGAGCCATGCGCAAGAATTTTGGGAAAAACCGTAATATTTGGATTTAGACAGTAGTAAGTTAGGATTTAGGCAGTCAAAGGCTCTGGAGAAGTCGAGCAAAACCAGTATAGTTCCGTGACCATTGTCAGAAGCGGCGATAACATCGTCTGTTACTTTGGCTAATGCTGTCGCCGTACTATATCCATTGCGGAACCCTGACTGTACAGATGGTAGGAGGCTGTGCTGTTGTAGGTATTTTGTAAGCTGCTCACAGACTACTTTTTCTATTATTTTAGACAATATTGGCAGTAAACTAATCGGCCTTAGGTCTTTGTAGTCTTCAATACGATTGGTCTTAGGTATAGGTATAACTTTGGCAAGCTTCCAGTCTTGAGGATACACGGCTGACAGGATCGACGAATTAATAATATGTGTAATCACCGGTAGCGTCACGTCGATTGTCAGACGGATCATGTTGATTGTTATATCATCATGACCGCTAGCATTAGTCTTTATTGAGGAAATAATTTTTAATACTTGGTTTTCTGCACACGTATCAATGCTAAATGTTCTATCACTGCTTCTACCGTCAAAAAAGGCTTGTGTGTCATTATCTGTATGTGCGGATCCGGGAACCTTTAGGAAAAAGTCGTTAATGTCGTCTGGGTTGCTGAGATGCTTTGGTATAGACGGCTTGCTGTCATCTCCTATAGCGGATGCACGTCTAAGGTGATTCCACAAATAATTAGGACGGTTTTGGTTTTTATTAACAAAGTATGTGTAATAAGCTCTTTTTTCGCGTTCCAGAGCGCCATTAGTATAATTACGTAGGTGTTTGTAATAGTCATAATGTGAATTAGCATTACTTGTACGGGCTTTGCTTAAAGCGGAGTCTCTTAACTTCATCATAACTCTAATAATATCCGTTATCCATGGATATGATTTTTGTGTTATTCGACTCTTTCGTACAGGAGAATGCTTATCAAACAGCGTTACGAGTAGTTCATTGAAACGTCTCACTTTATCATTGACATCTGGCATGTAATGAATTTCTGTGAATGGTGTATTATTCAGATCTAAATTAAATAAATCAAGGTTGATTTTGTCCAAAGGGCGCTTAATATGATACTGCGTTGCTTGTTCAGGTTTAGTTATGTTGAGTTCTACTACGACCATTGCGTGATCGCTGATTTCAGGATTGTGGTGTACAGTTATAGTTTTACATAATTTAGGACTGTCCGTAATTACAAGATCCAATAAGGTAGCAGTGTTCTTTGTAACTCTTGTGGGTTCGTTGACTAATTGTGATAAGTTCCTTTGTTCAATGAAAGATATTATTTTTTTAGATTTTGTATCATCAGGTAGATGTAGGTTAGTGTTAAAGTCTGTCAATAGGAACATGCCGTTAAATGACGCAAATGCATCCATAGTTTCACCGAGACTATCAAGGGCATTGTCTACTGATACCGCATTAGGTCTGTAAGCCGTGCCTATGGCAAAACGTCCAATACCGTGTACGTGCAGCTCTAACCACATTTGTTCCAGTTCTGACGTGGGGTACGATTTTACTCGCGTATAAAGACTTTTACGGACGTAGAACCCTACTCCTCCACCCCTTCGTCCATCACTTCTAGGGTTGCCCTTAAATATGTATCCTGTGATCGTAGGAATGTATTTTTCTCCTCCTTCTCGCACCCATGTTTCATTTAAAGCTAGTATGTCCAGTTTATGTGCATTTATGGTCACACTGAGCTCTTCTCCACCTGTATACAATGACCGCGCATTTAATAATCCTAGCTTTAAATAGTAACTCCCTTTTTTCATCATTGTTGCATAAACAAAGTTATGATATGAATAATCCCAGGCATTGTAATAAGGCGCGTAGTGTTAATGGAGTGGTCTACTGGTGTTGAGTAATCAATGCGGTAGTGTGGTGCAGTGAAGTGTGTTTGCGAACAACTATAATAATACAAATTAAATGACACTAATGCAGGAAAGTTTAAATAGATGAATGTTAAGTAGATGTAGCTAGATACAATAATATTATTTTCACACACAAAATATAAGTTTGTAAGAACAGGAAGAAAGAAAATAATCTCACGCCTTTTATTCCCGAGGGGGTAGGCAGAGGTATTCAATTTATGGAGATACTCATATGTAAGACTAGTACAAGTGAAAATGCTTTGTTTACGAGAATAGTATAAACAAACTAAACAAATTATGGCAATATAAAAACAACGGCTATTTAGAATCAGATTTTTCGGGGTCCACACCGAAAACACGTTTGATGTCTTTTCTGATTTAATTTGTAGAGCCTTGCTATCATTGTCTTCTGTACGTTTAGCATAAATGCGACCCTCTCTGGTCCCAACGTACTTCCAATTGGATATAGTTTTGGCCTGCCTCGCTTTCCAGAGCAGTGTTCGATTAATTTTTGTTAATCGTTCGTTAACGTAAATAGGTGTAGGAACATGAGCCGGTAATCCAAGGCTACTGGTGGAGAGTCCCCGTCGTACCTGCGCATTCTTTAGAAAGTCATCGCAGAGGGCGCGACGCGCCAGGCGCACCACAATCGGGCGGGGCCGTGGGCGCGCATCCTCTTCATCACCGGTGCGGCGCTTAGGCCCAGCCCGTTCTGCGCTCACTATGTCCTGCGCCTGCACATCCGTACCCGTCTTCTGCGCAACAGTCAGCACGATATGCACGGTTGATTCTCCATCCGTCTCCGGAACCCCAGATATTTTCAAATCTGCAAGTAGCAGCGATTGGTCTTTTTTATTTAGTTCTATGTGCAGTTCATCTATTGCCACTTGCAATTCTGAAATATTGGGTTGACGCTGCTGATTCCTTTTCATCTGTGACAATTCATTGCTCAGGCGGGAGTTTTCTGTTTCTAGGTCACTGATCTTTTTGTTTATTGTACATAAATCCCCCTTGAAGTCGTTTATTTGTGCGGCTAAAAAGTCGGTTGTTTCTGAGAATTCCTTTTTTATTCTATCAAAGGCGCGATCAAACTCCTTTTTTATCTCGTTTGTTAGTTCATATGTCGTGTTACTTATCTTTGTGTCCAGGGCAGTAAGGTTTTGTTTGACCTCTCCCATCTTCGCTTCCAATAATGCTAATATCTGCTGGATAATTAGATCTGTTCCTGCCTCATTTTGGAGGCTGGCGTGGTGTTGCATCTCAGAAGACGCAGCCTTTATTGGTTGCTTTGGGGTCTCACATATTGACATGTCGAGCAGGGATTCGGAAGGTGAAGCTTGGTCGTAATGTTTTCGGACCGGTGTGTCCTCGCCTTTACGACGCCGCCGGGTGACATTATCACAGGTCGGACACTGCCAGATGGTGTTTCTTTTTCGTATGTTATATATATATATATAATCTCACGCCTTTTTTATCCCCGAGGGGGTAGGCAGAGGTATTCCATTACTGGATATACCCACATTTCACGAGATATATTGGACCCCTAAACGTGATAGGTGGTGAGCCCATCGCCGGACCGGGTCTGTTTACACATGTCTCAGAATTAATTCTGAGACCTGCGCGGGTTTCCTCACGATGTTTTCCTTCACCGTCGAGCTAGTGATAAATATGTACGTAAGTTTTTAAAAAACTCATTGGTACATGCCAGGATTCGAACCCGAGCCTCACTGATTTTCGGCCGGCTCTTTAACCGTCCGGGCTATCACTGCTCTCGTATGTTATCCTTAAAATATTCAACTGGTATGTTAAGACACATGTAGTGGTAGCTGTCTTTACATACAGTGCATTTTAGTAATTCCTCGTTTGTGATGTCGGCTTTGCATGCAACGCAATTCATTGTTTTTACGAAGAAAGAACTCGCCGGGTAGATCACAAAAGCTTTATTCTGTTTGCTATTGAGTACGAACCAGTCCGATGACACACGACAGCTGAACGGTCGAGTCAATGACCGCACGACTTGTTGACCTTGGCACTAATGCTTTCACTAATCACCGCAATCCACAACGATGACATTAATATTTTGCACCTACTATTTAACACACTAATTGATGTAAAACACGATAGTACTTGATAAAACTGTATTCACAGATCGAAAGCTTGGTTGTTAAGCTTTAGTTTGGTATAAATTACAAGTCGCAACTATCACTGTTACTATTTTATTGACTTTAATAAATGAGGAGTAGTACGCAAACGTTGTTTACACTGTGAGCGTCACACGGCGATCCTGAGCGTCACACGGCGATCCACTTTCGATTTCAATATTGTTTTATCAAAGAATATCTCGAGAAAAGTGGGTATATCCAGTGATAGGATACCTCTGCCTACCCCATCGGGGATAAAAGGCGTGAGGTTATTATATTATTATTATAAATATTTTTATTTATTTCATTTTATAAAACAGACCACACACGAAGGCAAAATGGACTTACATAGAATCAACATATTTCCCACTCCTGCGCAAGCGCAGTGTGACAATAACGATGTTTTACATTGCCCTCGACCTCCGCTTGATTCAGAGTAAAAATAAAGACAGTGCAGAATCGGCGTCACATTGTCGTCAGGCAAACTACCTATAGCTTTTCTTACTTTTTTAACATATCAGATCACATTTATGTATATAATTATCTTAATCCATTGGCACCACCTACCTTCATCTGTTTATCTCAGTTACATCCATTCTAAGGTTGTCTGGAAGAAACGCTTAAAGCGATAAAACCCCCATTGTACTTTTTTATTAATTGTGTCACTTGTTGCATATTTTTATTGGTGTACAATAAAGAGTTGTTACTTACTTAGTTACTTACTTTATAGCTTGACTTCCCCCTTTTTGGGTGCATCCCAGTAATACCCCATACCTGTAGTTCTAAAGAACTGTTGAGGCCTCATATTAGTGTTATTATCAAATCATGAGACAAAATTAAAGATATGTCGAATTTGCAATCCACATCTGCAGGCGTATTCAGGGAGCTTCGATATTCGATATCGGAAAATCTGTCGAACACTTTCGAGATGGGCTGATGTTGGTATTGAAAACTAATGTCATAGTGACATAAGGATTCGGAAAATTTTCCGTGGCTGTCAGAAACGCCTAGAATAAAGTTTTCGAAGTCGATAGATTCGACATCGGAAAATTTTTCACTCGATCTGAATCGAACGGAAACGGTATCGAGTCTCCGTGAATACCTACGCTGGTTTGCACGTTACATAAATTACCTGGTTTTTATAAGTATAATACGTAATCTCTTTTGATTGCAGTTATAAATGTCCACTTAAATTTGAGTGGCTTTGTCAAGTTGTTTACAGATCTGTCGTATATCAATTTTATCGTGTACCGCTCTTAGAATAAAACTAGTTTTATTGAAAACTAGCTGATGCCCGCGACTTCGTCCGCGTGGAATTTGTTATTCCTTTGAGTTTAGAAAATATATCAAGAAGGATAATATACACTATCTATCTACAATCTATATATATAAAGAGAGAAGTCCTGACTGACTGACTCATCAACGCCCAGCCTAAACCCTTAGACCTAGAAAGCTGTTTTTTTTTACACCTATTGTTTTTAAGACGTAAGCTAGCACTAAGAAAGGATTTTTCGAAATTCAACCCTTAAGGGGGTGAAAAAGGGGTTGAACGTTTGTATGGAAAACCTTCATTTTTGAGTGTATCAATTCAAAACTTTGTAAAAATACTTTATAAAACAAACGACAAGAAACGTATTTCGTAATTTTTCAAAAAACACCCCATAAGGGGGTGAAAGAGGGGGATGGAGTTTGTATGGAGACGTGTTGTTTTTTACGTCTATCAACTTCAAACTTGGCACAAATACTTTTAGAAATAAATAAGTTGTTTTTGGATTTTCCGAAAGTCGTCCCTTAACGGGGTAAAAGTAGGGGTTGAGTTTGTAATGTATGGAAAACCTTCATTTTTAGGTGTATCAATTCGAATCTTTCTAAAAATACTCCTCAAAACAAACAACAAGACACGTATTTCTGGGTTTTGTAAAAAACACCTCCTAGGGGGGCGAAACAGGGGGTGGGATTTTGTATGGAGACGTGTTGTTTTTTATGTCTATCAACTTGAAACTTGGCACAAATACTTTTAGAAATAATTGAGTAGACACGTGTTTTTGGATTTTTCGAAAATCGTACCCAAAAGGGGTGAAATTAGGAAGTTAAAGTTGGTATTTTTTTTATGATGTAAAAGGGGGCAAACGGGCAAACGATTCACCTGATGGTAAGGGACGTCCGTCACCCATGGACACCTGCAACTCAAGAGTCACAACTGCGTTGCCGACCTTTGAAGTGGGAGTAGGGGGAGGGGAGGGGAAAGGAGAGGAGGGGAGGGGGGATTGGGACCTCCGGTTACCTCACTCACTCAACAAAACGCAATGCATTGCTTTACGCTGGTTTTCTGTGAGGCCGTGGTATCACTCCGGTCGAAGCATGGCTCTCCCACGTTCATGTATGTATGGAAAACCCAAATTTTTTGGTGTATCAATTCGAAACTTTGTAAAAATACTCCTCAAAACAAATAACAAGACACGTATTTCTGGATTTCCTAACCCCCCCCCCCCCTGAGGGGGTGAAACAGGGCGTTGGAGTTTGTATGGAGACGTGTTGTTTTTTACGTCTCATAACTTGAAACTTTGCACAAATACTTTTACAAATAAATGATGAGACACATGTTTTTGGATTTTTCGAAAACTATTCCCTAAAGGAGTGAAAGCAGGGGTTGAAGTTGGTATGAAAAAGTATGGTTTTAGTATGTGTAAATTTTTTTCAGAAAAACTAATTAGCATAGAACTGAATTTAGTTAGGGCTACCTGTGGAAACCGCACTGTTATCGCTTTTTATAGGAAATGTTTTAGACAAAACTAAAGTACGAATGCATTACCATATTTTTATATTAGTATACTAATTGGAGTGTATGAGGAATTGCGCTTATTCTGGGACGCGTTGTATATAGGGTGTTTTGAATAACAAAAATATAAATAAATAGCAATGATAGCCCAATGGCTAAAGAGCCCGCCTCTCATTTGTGAGGCTAGGGTTCCAATCCTGGCATGTACAGTCAAGTTTTAGTAAGGATCCCTAATTCTTTTTCGTCATAGATATAGCCTATGTTACTCAGGAATAATGTAGCATTCTAATGGTGAAAGAGTTTTTTTAATCGGTCGGTTATTAACATAGCTGCATAGGTACAAAACTACAAATCTTTCCTCTTTATAATATTAGTGTTGATAGATAGATAGTGTAGATTATCCTTCTTGATATATTTTTGAAACGCAAAGGAATAACAAATTCTACGCCGACGAAGTCGCGGGCATCAGCTAGTAATATTATAAAGAGGAATTAAGGAGTTGTATTTTTGTATGTTAATAACGAATAAACTCAAAAACTACTGGACCGATTTTAAAAACTCTTTCACCATTAGAATGTTACATTATCCCTGAGTAATATAGGATATATCTATGACGAAAAAAAAATAGGGATCCTTACTAAAACTTGTCTGTACATGCCGGGATTGGAACCCGAGCCTCGCGAATGAGAAGCGGGCTCTTTAGCGACTGGGCTATCATTGCTATTTATATTTTTGTTATTAAAAACACCCTATATACAACGCGTTACAGAATAAGCGCAATTCCTAATACGTACCCCGATTAGTATACTAACATAAAAAGATAGTGATGCATTCGTACTTTAGTTTTGTCTGACCAAATTGCTTAAATAAAGAGCGATAACAGTACGGTGTCAATATGCAGTCCTAAATTTAGTTATGCTAATTAATTTTTCGGAAAAACTTTACACATATTGAAAATAGCTGAAATCAATTAAGTAGTCGATACTAATTTCAGGAATTGCGCTTATTCTCTTACGTGTTGTAAAGCCTATATAGGACACTCTCTGGATTATGATTTTTGAATTAGTTCTTGATGTCAATGGCTACGCATGTGGTCATAATAACAAATAAATTTCCATATGGAACCCATGGTGAATTCTCAAAAAAAGAAGTGGACTTTGTATGGAGACTAAATTGAAGAATATTTTTGCCAAGTTTCAAGTTGAAGATAAGGAAATCTTGTTGTTTGTTTTGAGGAGTATTTTTACAATATTTTGAATTGATACACCCAAAAATGAAGGTTTTCCGTACATACCAAACTCAACCCCTGCTTTCACCCTTTTGGGGGAGGACTTTCGAAAAATCCAATAATACGTATCTCATCATTTATTTCTAAGAGTAGTTTTTTTTTTTTGGAAAAACCAGAAATACGTATCTTGTTGTTTGTTTTGAGGAGTATTTCTACAAAGTTTTGAATTGATACACCCAAAAATGAAGGTCTTCCATACATACCAAACTCAACCCCTACTTTCACCCTTTTAGGGGACGATTTTCGAAAAATTCAAAAACACGTATCTCATCGTTTATTTCTAAGAGTATTTGTGAGAAGTTTCACGTTGATAGAATAAAAAAAACAACACGTCTCCATACAAACTCAATGCCCTGTTTCACCCCCTTTGGGGGGGTTTTTTAGAAAATCCGGAAATACGTTTCTTGTTGTTTGTTTTGAGGAGTATTTTTACAAAGTTTGGAATTGATACACCCAAAAATGAAGGTTTTCCGTACATACCAAACTCAACCCCTACTTTCACCCTTTTGGGGGAGGACTTTCGAAAAATCCAAAAATACGTATCTCATCATTTATTTCTAAGAGTAGTTTTTTTTTTGGAAAAACCAGAAATACGTATCTTGTTGTTTGTTTTGAGGAGTATTTCTACAAAGTTTTGAATTGATACACCCAAAAATGAAGGTTTTCCATACATACCAAACTCAACCCCTACTTTCACCCTTTTAGGGGACGATTTTCGAAAAATTCAAAAACACATATCTCATCGTTTATTTCTAAGAGTATTTGTGAGAAGTTTCACGTTGATAAAATAAAAAAAACAACACGTCTCCATACAAACTCCATGCCCTGTTTCACCCCCTTTGGGGGGGTTTTTTAGAAAATCCGGAAATACGTTTCTTGTTGTTTGTTTTGAGGAGTATTTTTACAAAGTTTGGAATTGATACACCCAAAAATGAAGGTTTTCCATACATACCAAACTGAACCCCTACTTTCACCCTTTTAGGGGACGATTTTCGGAAACTGCAAAAACATGTATCTCATCATTTATTTCTAAGAGTATTTGTGAGAAGTTTCACGTTGATAGAATAAAAAAAACAACACGTCTCCATTCAAACTCCATCCCCTGTTTCACCCCCTTCGGGGAGTTTTTTTAGAAAATCTGGAAATAGGTTTCTTGTTGTTTGTTTTGAGGAGTATTTTTACAAAGTTTGGAATTGATACACCCAAAAATGAGAGTTTTCCATACAAACCAAACTGAACCCCTACTTTCACCCTTTTAGGGGACGATTTTCGAAAAGTTCAAAAACACGTATCTCATAATTTATTTTTAAAAGTATTTGTGCCAAGTTTCAACCTGATAGACGTAAAAAACAACACGTCCCCATACAAACTCCAATCCCCTGTTTCAACCATTTAGGGGTTTTTTTTTTGGAAAACCCAGAAATACGTGTCGTGTTTTTTGTTTTGAGAAGTATTTTTACAAAGTTTGGAATTGATACACCCAAAAATTAAGGGTTTCCATACATACCAAACTCAACCCCTACTTTTACACCTTTAGGGGACGATTTTAGAAAAATCCAAAAATACGTATCTCATCATTTATTTCTAAGAGTATTTGTGTCAAGTTTCAACTTGATAGACGTAAAAACCAACACGTCTCCATACAAACTCCATCCCCCTGTTTCAACCCTTTAGGGGTTTTTTTTGGAAAATCCAGAAATACGTGTCGTGTTTTTTTGTTTTGAGGAGTATTTTTACAAAGTTTCGAATTGATATACCCAAAAATGAAGGTTTTCCAAGCATACCAAACTCAACCCCCACTTTCACACCTTTAAGGGACGATTTCCGAAAAATCCAAAAACACGTATCTCATTACTTATTTCTAAGAGTATTTGTGTCAAGTTTCAACTTGATAGACGTAAAAAACAACACGCCTCCATACAAACTCCATCCCCCTGTTTCAACCCCTTAGGGGGGGTTTTTTTGAAAAATCCAGAATCACGTGTCTTGTTATTTATTTTGAGGAGTATTTTAACAATGTTTCGAATTGATACACCCAAAAATGAAGGTTTTGCATACAAACTCTCAACCCCTTTTTCACCCCCTTAAAGGTTGAATTTTGAGAATTCCTTTCTTATTCCTAGTCTACGTCTTCAAAATAATATATGTGAAAAAGATCAGCTTTCTAGGTGTAAGGGTTTAGGCTGGGCGTTGATGAGTCAGTGAGTCAGGACTTCTCTCTTTATATATATAGATGTGCTTTACCATCGTTAAACGTGGTAAGGAAAGAGTGATTACATAATTTGGGTTATAATCAATATTTAGACGAAGCATATTCTAGAAAAAAAAAATCAGTTTGGAGATGCTCCAATACGTCACAATGTTTGAATTGATTAAAAAACAGTTGCCATCATATACAACAAAATTTGTGATAGATTTCGAACCAGCAATTTAATACCTAAGTTTTTTCCTCTAGCGGAGCATCGCGGTTGCTGTTTTCATTACACAAACGGACTTATCCAAATATGAGCAAAGAAAATGTATTGGATTGTGCAAAGTTTTATCGTTATATTGTCGATGGTTGGAAATATATACTTACTAGAGGAAATATCTGCCACTGCCGGAATTAAATCCTCAAGGGTCGAAAGATTCATAACTTATAAGAAATTATTGGATGAGAAAATATTACTATACGGTTGGGCTTTGTTTTGGACATGCACAGCGGACAACCAACGCTTTAGAAAGTTGGCACAGTAAAATAACAAACGAAATGAACAAACAACCAAACACTGTATACCAATTCCTTTACAACCAGAGAGATTTAAATAATATAATAGGGCATAGAGGGGGCATTGGGAATATTTTCATACAAAACTTTGAAGCCTAAGCGTCATGTCCTTATCTGCAGCTGTCATTCGGTCGAAATTGTACTAGACATATTCCACTTGAAATAACTTTTGACTTCAAATTTTCCTCGCTTTGTCCCCTCTATGCCTTATTATATTTTAATTTCTTTGTTTACAACAAAGGTTCGCAAGTCCATTTTCCCTGAGTCTTTTTTGCCTTGCTATATACAACAAAAATAAAAAAAAATGGGGTTACAAGTTGTCGTATAGTCGGCATACTTCGTTATTAGCTTAATCATATGTCAGTTTACATACAATTATCATCAAAACGCACTACCAGAAACCAAACTAAACTTTAGGCTAAGTGTATATAAATAAAATAAATATTATTTTTAAACAAAAAGTAAGACAAACTCCTTACTAGTTTATAAAAAACCACTATACAACACTGCTGCGATTAGATAGAATATGTAATACTGCTTTTCCAGACAGATAGGCTGAGAGTACGAACGCCTCATTGAGGTCGAGTGCGGCCGGCCAGTAGGCCGAGGTCCTCGTTGGCGCTCGGGTTTTGTTCGCGAGTGAGGCGCGCCGCCTGCTGCATGGTATCCGGCAGCACGGTGCCACGAGTCTCCGGAAGCACCAGCACCAGCAGACCAGACAGCACGGCCACGGATGCGAACAGCACGAATGGCAGCGGCGTCCACACAGTGGCCTGGAACGTGTTTATTATAAATATCATTAGTAAATTATATGCTTCAGGGGTTTTTGAGGAACGCAGCGGTCTAATTAGGCCATACAACAGTAGTATTTTTATAATATTGAAATATACACTTCACACAGAGAAGAGTTTTCGAAAGTGAGAAAAAGTTCATCAAAAAGTGCTAAGGACAATTTTTGTACGTTATTTTTAGATACTAAAACCAAGCACAATTTTAAAAATTAAAAAATAAAATAAATAATCTCACGCCTTTTATCCCCGACGGGGTAAGCAGAGGTATTCCATTACTGGATATACCGACATTTCACGAGATACATTGGACCCCTAAACGTGATAGGTGGTGAGCCCATCGCCGGACCGGGTCTGTTTACACATGTCTCAGAATTAATTCTGAGACCTGCGGGTTTCCTCACGATGTTTTCCTTCACCGTCGAGCTAGTGATAAATATGTACGTAAGTTTTTGAAAAACTTATTGGTACATGCCAGGATTCGAACCCGAGCCTCACTGATTTTCGGCCGGCTCTTTAACCGTCCGGGCTATCACTGCTTGTTGAAACAAATGTTGATAAATTAACAAAGTATAAATGTAAACTCCTGATCTTCAATTTTCAACTACATCCAACCATGTTTTAGATCTCCAAGAGGCAGTGGAAGGAGAATGTTGTTCAGACGATGCCCAGAACGCGATCAACACTGATAATAACGTTGATAATGCCAGGATTCGAACCCGAGCCTCACTGATTTTCGGCCGGCTCTTTAACCGTAAGGGCTATCACTGCTCTTAATAACAATTTTAATAAAAACATAAAATCTTACAAAAACTGGCGTGAGTGGAGCGACGACAGAGCCAATTTTGCCTGCTGTTGTACAATAATTGAGAAAGTTCTGCCGATACCGCGTGGGGAACAACTCAGTCGTGTACACGTATAGCGTAACTATAACCATGGAAATAGAGAGCTTGGCAACCAAGTACACGATGAGGGACCCGATGACCATACCTACAAAATTTCAAAAGTAATATTTATTACAAAAACGTCGCAACATTTCGCAATTACTGAATAAATGTCTGGAAGGTCTTGTCAGCTTTAAGATCAATCAATTAATCGTAAGTAGTACCTACATTTTATATCAACGGATTAGTACAGAAAATATTTCATGGAACAGTCTTGGCACGCATTTTTTAAATGGATAAACAGCCGTTATACCAGAAAAGATACTAAAACAGTTTAATACCCCCATGACTCTACAGATAGCAGTAACCAGTTATAAGTTTCATAAAACTACTAGTTCTATAAGATTTTTTATTGATTACCTAGGTTAGAGCTGGTTAGAGGTACAATAATAATTATGCAAAAAATTTTACACTTCTGGACTTTGCTTTGTCTGTCAGTCTGTGATCATTTAAAGTAGACATTTAGCCTCATTGTTTAAGATAGAGACATAAGCCGTATACAGAAAGAAAGCTGAAAACTTATCAGCGCTTATAGGCGCCGGTCTACGCAGGTAACCGGCGCAGGCAATTATATGAACAAGCGCTGATAAGCGCCGACAAGCGCCGACAATCTTCGACAGGCGCCGGTCAGCGCTGGTGCCGCCCGCCAATCATCGTACGACATTTTGCTCGCTCTGCTTCAATCTGCATCCTTTATGTAGAATGGACCAGCGCCGATAAGCGCTGATAAGTTTTCAGCTTTCTTTCTGTATACGGCTTTACGTATAGAAGATCCATTGCTTGTTTTTATTTGGAAGATCGTTTGCAGTACATTTTCAGAAGAGGGGGATTTACAATAGCCCTCTAAACTACAAGTGGGTTTTGTTTGTGCAGTAAAAAAGGTAGTATATTATAAAGGTAGGTATTCAAGAACTACTGCGGCTGGTACATTTGACAAATCACACACAAAGCTATTAATGAGAATAACCTTTGGGGATGAAGATGTACACTATTTGACAAGCAGCGCAGGCCAAGTAGGCGAGTGCAAGGACGAGACGGCGACCAACGCGGTGTAGCAGTACCATCGCCAAGAAGGCCCCGGGAATCTCCACTGCGAACACCAACGCAAAGTTCAGGTACTTATTACCGAACAGGTTAGTCGCGTTGATTGCTAGCCCGTAGTAGACCATCATCATTGCAATCCAGAACACCGGTGTCACAACACATCGTAGAAGAATTGGTTTGCTCCTGAAAACTTGAATCACAAGCCACGGCTCATTTTCTTTGTCTTTTTCAACTTGCTGCTGTCTCTGTTCCTCTGCTGCCTGTCTAAAGTCTCGCAGCGATTCCTCTGAAAACTGTTTGCCATTCAAATGCGCTATTTTTTTAAGTCCGGCTTCCGCAGCTTCATAGTTTCCTTTACTGAGGTTCCAGCGGATGGACTCTGGAATTATCCAAAAATAGCAGCAAATGAGAAGCTGCGGCGCGTAGAGTACGAGGATGAAGTTGCGCCAGTTGGGCACGGCCCACGCCAGAAGCGTCAACAAGATCAGCCCTACTGAAAATAGCGCCCTGTTGATCGAGCTGGCCACCACGCGATATTTGGATCCCACTGTTTCCATCACTGCAACCAATAAAATATTATGTGCTTGCATAATTTGTTATCATCATCACTACATGGTATAAAACAAAGTCGCTTTCTCTGTCCTTATGTCCCTATAACCCTATGTCCCTATGTATGCGTAAATCTTTAAAACTACGTGACGTATTTTTATGCGGTGTTTTAATAGATAGAGTGATTAAAGAGGAAGGTTTTAGTGTTAGCATTGCACCCGTGCTAAGCCGGGGCGGGTCGCTAGTTTTTGATAATGGGATTGTACTTGCTGAAGCCTTTTATTCATTTATTACATTTTAATTAAAAATGTTGACCCAGCTTGGTTGTTGTTGATGATAGAAGTTTCATCAAAATCAAAATCATACCCAAAAATTTTGAAGATTGTATTTTTATATGGTCTAACGAGCAGATGGGTCATCTGATGGTGAGGGACTACCGTCGCCCATGGACACCTGCAACTCAAGAGTCACGTGTACTTTGCTGTTTTAACTTAGTTATTATTGATATAAATATTTTACCTAGAACATAAACACAGGCGTATTGGGAGCAGCCAATAGCAGACTCGATAAAGACAAGACCGACATATCCCTCATAGGATGTGATCCAGTACCGCATGATACCCAGACAGGCCACCAAGAACTCGCAGACGATGAGCGTCGGACGCCGGCCCCAGCGGTCCGAAGCGAACCCCATGATTGGCATCCCCACCACCCATGCCGCCATGTGGCTTGAGCCTATTAGCGAGCGATGCCACTCGTCACATGCAAGTCCAAACTGTAAATTAAAAATGCTGGTCATCGCCTAGTGCTTAAAACCTACAAATGTCATCATCAAAGACATTAGGTATATTGGGCACACATGAACATGCGATAGATACTTAAAACAGTTTTGGAACACTTTCTTGGATTGTTAGGCAGATAAACGAAGTTGCCACTTTCCGCCTCCGTCGAGCTGATAAAAAGTATACACACCTCGGAAAGTAACTACGAAAGCCTTAGATCACATGTTTTTGTAGACCTCGGCCTCGCCTCGGTCGACAATTTCATGTATCTAAGACATTTCTTATTTACTACTCTAGATATGTAATATACTATTACAAACCACTAAAGGCTTACATCGTAGGCCACCGTGTTCTGGTTCTCGTAGATGTAACTTTCGCAGGCGACTATGGTGTTAGTATCGAAGAGTTCTGCGGGGCAAAATGCTTCGGTGCCGGCGCTGGTGTTGGCAGAGCTAGCAAAGCGGCGGCAGTTGTCGAAGAGGCCGTCGATAACGGGCACCGCGCGACTGAGCCACGCCGGACTAAATTGCGTCGCATTTGGGTCCTCGCACTCTTTGATTACACACCTAAAATTGGACATAGATGTGTTTCAAAGCAGTTCAAAGTTTTCCGATCCGAAGGATATTTCCAAATAAGTACACGCCTACATAATGTATAACTTATCTTCATTCTTTATCTCAGCATCCAGTAGTTCAAATTGCTTTGGTAATGTGCTCTGTGCTCTAGCTCTAGTGCTCTGTTTATGAAAAACGTGTGTACTCGTCTTTAAAATGTGAAAAGTTCTAAATTTGACAGTAAGTTTTCTCAAAAATATGTAAATAACACACGACTGTTCAATAACTTTGATAGTCTGTCAAAACCTGTGTACCTACTACATGTAGCAGACAAACCTGCCGCCCTAGCCAAGTGGCATTGCACAATCTAATCGAATATTCTTATAGATTGACAAGTATGGGATTGACATAAGCACTTGCCAACGAGCGCCAACGCTAATGTCAATCCCATACATGTCATTCTATAAGAACATTCGATTAGATTGTGCAATGCCACTTGGCTAGAGGGGGCTGATCCACATAAAAAACCAAACTTACGCCTTTTATCCCCGAGGGGGTTGGCAGAGATGTTGATATTATATAGTTGAAATTCTTTGAACCCCTAAACGTGATAGGTGGTAAAACCATCGCCGGATCAGGTCTTTTACACATGTCTCGGAATTAATTCTCTGACCTGCGGGTTTCCTTATGATGTTTTCCTTCACCGTCGAGCTAGTGATAAAATTATGTAGGCACGTAAGTTTTTTGATGAACTCATTGGTACATGCCAGGATTCGAACCCGAATCTTACTGATTATCATGTCGAGCGCAGGCTCTTTAACCGTAAGGCTATCACTGTTACTGACCCACGTTGTATTGGATAATATTAATATGTCAGAATAATTTACCTTGTGGATATTCTCGCGGTAGTAAACATGTACTCGAAGCTCCTCCAAGTGGATAGGATGATTATCACTATGGATACGGTGCTTAGCCGCCACTGGAATGGACCGAACTGACCAACTTCTTCCAACAGTAACTGTAAGCGATCTGACATTGTGTATGTTTCGGTCGAACTTACACTTATATGTCTTCGCGAAAGAGCCAACACCAAATTCACGACAGTGCGTTAAATGCACTAAAATTATTTTCTCAATACTGATAAGTAATTCCACTTTTTTAAATTACCGATAAGAAAAAAATTTCATGCACAAACAACTGCTCAATTGCAAGACATGTGGGTTTACAGTCTCCTTTCAAATAACTAAATTAAAAACAGTCTATCTTGAAACTTAGGTACCTACATTTCGACATTTGACTTTGATCACTTTGAAAACAGCTATATAAACAGGTATTTTTTTTATGTCTACACATTTGACCTTTCCGTGTCATTTAGGTAGATAATTAATTAAAGTCAGTCTCCCAAACAGTCACAATAATTATTGATAACTATACCTTATATTATGTTACCTATATATTATATAAAACTAGCGACCCGCCCCGGCTTCGCATGGGTGCAATGATAATACTAAAACCTTCCTCTTGAATTACCCTATCTATTAAAAAAACCGCATCAAAATCCGTTGCGTAGTTTTAAAGATTTAGGCATACAAATGGACATAGGGACATAGGGATATAGGGACATAGGGATATAGGGACAGAGAAAGCGACTTTGTTTTATACTATGTAGTGAAGTGATGATAAACTGACTGACTGATTAGTGCTGTATCAACGCACAGCCTAAACCGCTGTGTCAAGAGACTTGAAATTTTGCACATAGATAGCTTAAATAGTGTAGGCATTCCCTAATAAAGGATTTTGCATAATTTTACATAAGGGGGTGAAATAAACGTGCGCGAGCGAAGCGCGGGTAAAAGCTAGTCTATTATACAATGGTTTTTGTTAATGAATGATTTTCTTTTTTTAGTGTTTTCTTTGTGATTTTCTTTTCATAACTAGACAATTCAAAAAATACACTTCCATGTCCCAGATTCTGTTCGTCCTCATCTGGTTTTTAGGAATCCATAGATATCTATTAGTGTCATACCAATTTAGTTAGTACTTACCTAGTAGCCTATGAGTGAGATGAAATACAGGGACTTTAGCTAGGGACCGTCAAAACTTAAATCACTAGGTGGCCCGATAGATGTGTCCGGGAGTGTATTAATGCCCATTTTCACTAACAAACCCCTAAAGCAATTCTACGTATGTTTTTCTTAGTTTAAGGGTTCCCCTAAAAAGAATACTAACTTAAACTATTACAGGATTTAGGTGACACTTAAACATCGATGAAAATTAATTCATAATTAGGTATTTCATAAATATTGCTGAGGAATCCCTAAATTTAAGATTAATGCTGAAAACCGAATTTTAGTTAATTGACGCCTAGGTGAAATTTCATTTGAATAAATTAACTTTAGATGGAACTAACATTGTAAAATGACATATTAAGGTGAAATGTAGCATTTAAGTTGCATAAGTGTAATATAACTTGTTAGTAAAGTTCAGTGCAATTAAGTGTATGATGATCTGTCACAGGTTAAATGTATTTTGATAATGCGTAGTGAACCCTTTTTAGGGAGGTACAGTCAAGAGCACGCTGACCTTGACACTTTGGACTTTGAACCGGCCCTGTATTCTACGGCGCGCAGTATAAATGGTTTAGGCGCAGAACGTCCGATTCGCAAAACGTCCCACCGAAAAAAAATGTCCCATTCGCATAAAGTCCCATTCGTATAAAGTCCTATTCGCACAATGTCCCATTACGCATGATACCAGTAAACTACAGGAGAAATAAAATGTTAGTCTTAATTATTACAAAAAAATGTTTTTTTGATGAAAATAATTTTATGTAAAAAATTTTTTTATTAATATTTTGTGTAAAATTAAAATTACCTGTTAGAATTGAAAGTAATCTGATTTTATTGTCTATTATAATAAAAATAGTAAATAATTAAGACTAACATTTTATTTCTCCTGTAGTTTACTGGTATCATGCGTAATGGGACATTGTGCGAATAGGACTTTAAACGAATGGGACTTTATGCGAATGGGACCTTTTACGAATGGGACTTTGTGCGAATGAGACGTTTTGCGACTGGGACTTTCTGAGAATGGGACGTTTTGCGAATAGGACGTTTCGCGAATGGGACATTTTTTTTCGGTGGGACGTTTTGCGAATCGGACGTTCTGCGCCTAAACCCTCTGTATAAATCAGAGCTCAGGTTAAACTGGAAGTGTAAAGGCTTGACTTAGTCTTGACTGCACCTACAGTACAGTTTATTACATATTTTTGAAACTTTTGCAAGGAAGCTGGCTTATTTGTGTGGAAACCGTAGTAACCCAATTTGGGCAATGGATCTTTCATTTTAGGGTTTTGTATGTACCAAAGTAGTAAAAACTACATGTTTTTTTGTATTTAATTGTTTTTATTGACTGCAAGAGCATACATTTTAGATTTTAAAGAACTCTTATAATATGATTTCAGTATGCTAAGAAGATTTCGTTTTGCTTATATAATTTTAATTTTTAAAACATTGCAATGTCCTTTGCAGGGTTTATGTGAACATTAATACATTATGATACAAGTGTGCTAAGTTGACCATTATACACAAGGCGATATTGAGTGCGCACGAGCGAAAGCGAATGCGCCAAAAGAAAGCCGCGTATATTATGGTCACAGGCACACGTGTTTCATACGACGTTTTTCAACACACTTGCTCAAAACGACGTTTTTAGTAGGCTAAAAATACACTTTCTGAGAAAGAATGAGCGTTCTTGCCGGTTTTCCATTATAAAAAATTTTCATAGGCCTCTAAATACATTTTACTCGATTTTGATGGCAAAAGACTATCGCACGCGTTTTTCGCCTCGTTACGTATGTCCGGCGGAGTTAATAATAGGTTTTCTTCATTTTCTTCACTTGAAGTAGACATTTTCGCTAATATTAAACTTCAAGAAGCTAATATTAAAGAGCAGTGATAGCCCGGACGGTTAAAGAGCCGGCCGAAAATCAGTGAGGCTCGGGTTCGAATCCTGGCATGTACCAATGAGTTTTTCAAAAACTTACGTACATATTTATCACTAGCTCGACGGTGAAGGAAAACATCGTGAGGAAACCCGCAGGTCTCAGAATTAATTCTGAGACATGTGTAAACAGACCCGGTCCGGCGATGGGCTCACCACCTATCACGTTTATTGGTCCAATATATCTCGTGAAATGTGGGTATATCCAGTAATGGAATACCTCTGCCTACCCCCTCGGGGATAAAAAAGGCGTGAGATTATATTATATTATTATATTAAACTTCACAATTAATCCAAACTTCGTCACAGCCGACAATTATTTACGAAAAATGGCGCGTTGTTTTTTTTTTCTTGCCGCGATACCGATGCGCGAGCAAGGCTAAGGTGCGAACTAGATCGGCCAACAGCCAAGATTAAAAATGTAATTAAATTTAAATGTAATGTTTAAAAAAGAAATTACAGAAAATTTTAAATGAATTTAAGTTATTTTTTAATAATAAAGCTGGATTTACCATTTACTGTTATTTTTCGCATAAATACTGTTTGTTGCTAAAATAAAAAGTTATAACCCGACGAAATTATATCGCTTCTTCTTCTTCTTACTTATGACTTGGTACTCGGGTACAAATGTAAATTGGTCGGGTTAATAAACTAAAGGCACTCGTTTAATAATATACTGAAAAAGCACGCGTGTTTAATATCTAGGATTATGACCCAAAAATCGGCATATTGCACAACGGATCACATCAATATCCCTGCAACCACAACAATATAGACTCTTCACTACATAACAAAAGGATACACGACGAAAATGCAAGACGTAATAGGTACATTATATCTATAAAAAAATAGAAAACTAATAAATTAAGCAGCACAGCTGTAGTGTCCATTGTTTATTACACCAATCAGTAGACACAGATAAATTGGCAATAGCATGTCCTGGGAACGAACAACTCATTGAGGTCGAGTGCGGCCGGCCAGTTGGCCGAGGTCCTCGTTGGCGCTTGGGTTGTGTTCGCGAGAGAGGCGCGCCGCCTGCTGCATGGTGTCCGGCAGCACGGTGCCTCGAGTCTCCGGGAGCACCAGCACCAGCAGGCCAGACACCACGGCCAGCGATGCGAACAGCACGAATGGCAGCGGCGCCCACACGACGACGGCCTGGAACGTGTTTATTATAACAATTTTATATTTCCTTAATTAATCCTTTTTCCTTTTCCAAATTTCGTTCCTTTCTTTTTATAAATATGAATCCGTTTCCCCGTTTTATGAGAGTGGTAAATGCGCAAGCAGCGCGAGGCCAAAAAAAAAAAATTGTATGCTTCAGCGATTTCTTAGAGTGATATATTGGTCTGCTCATTGATTCCATACAATGTTAATTTTTATACAATAAAAAAATTTAGGACACAAGTCATACACGATTATTTAGTCCCAAACTAGACAGGGCCTGTACTATGGGTACTAAAAAACTGATAAACATACTTTAATTAAATATTAAACGAACAGACACGTTCATGAACACAAATGTTGGCCCCAAACGGAGATTGAACCTGCGACCTCCGACTCAGAAGGCAGGGTCACTACCAACTGAGCCCACAGGCCCGTCTATGAAGACGCTTTTTATGAGTTGACGTGATGTGAACTCCAATACAAGTTATTTGAACAAAGCAGCACCCATTTATCATTGATCTGCTAAGAACTAATTAAAATGAGTATTAAAAAACTTACAAAAACTGGCGTAAGTGGAGCAATAGCGGAGCCAATCTTTCCTATTGTTATACTAAAATTGAAAAGGTTCTGCCGATACCGCGTAGGGTACAACTCCGTCGTGTACACGTACAGCGTGACGATGACCATAACGATACACAACTTCCCGATCAAGTACACGACGAGTAACGCTACGACTTTGTCTGCGAAAAAATATCACATGTCAATCATTAGGACAACTACAAAGTAAAAATCATTTATTTTCTGGGGTTGAAAAATATTCCAAAGTAAAGGTAAAAATTCCCTGATTATCATATCAAAATCTTTTAGCTACACGTGCATGTCTACAAGGTAGTTGACTAAGGAGAGTGACAGTCGGCAATAGTTTTTTTTTGTGGGACACAATTTAGGTACACACGGTTATTCAGTCCCAAACTAGGCAGAGCCTGTAGGTACAATGAGTACTGAGCAACTAATAAACATACTTAAATAAATATTAAACACCCAGACACGAAGCCAACGGACATGTTCATGCACAAAAATGATGGCCAGAGCGGGGATCGAACCCGTTACCTTCGACTCAGAAGGCCAACTGAGAATTTATTTGGCTTAACACAATAATAACGAATAAGATGAACCTTTTGGCAAGAAGATATACACTATTTGACAAGCAGCACAGAATAAGTAGGCTCCTCCAAGCACGTGACGGCGACCAGCACGGTATAGCAGGACCATTGCCAGGAAAACACCGGGGATTTCCGCTGCGAACACCAACGCGAAGTTCAGGTACTTGTTGCCGAACAAGTTTGTCGCATTTACTGACAGCCCGTAGTAGATAATAAACTGTGCGAACCACAATACCGGCGTCACGACGCACCGTAGAAGAATTGGTTTGTTTCGAAAAACTTGAATCACAAACCACTTTTCATTTTCATTATCTTTTTCAACCAGATGCAGTCTCTCTTCATGTACTGTCTTTCTCAACTCTAGCAGCGACTCTTCTGATAACTTTTTGCCATTTAAGTGTGCCATTTGTTTGAGGCCAGCTTCTGCAGCGTCGTTGTTGCCTTTACTAAGGTTCCAGCGGATGAACTCCGGAACGATCCAAAAAAAGCAGCATATGAGAAAGTGCGGCGCGTAAAGCACGAGGGTGAGGGTCCGCCAGTTGGGCACGGCCCAAGCCAGAAGAGCTAATAAGACCAGGGCTACTGAAAATAACCCCTGTAAGAGCGCGCCGCTGACTCCGCGATATTTGGGTCCCACCATTTCCATCACTGAAATTAATAAATCGCTTTATTACAGATTTTTAAATACATTTTGATAAAAATAAAAAAGATCATTTTTTTTAATTTTACCCAGAATATAAATACAGTTAAACTGGGAACTGCCAATAGCAGCCTCGATGAACACAAGCGCGACGTATCCCGCATATGAAGTGCTCCAGTACTGTATGATTCCAAGACAGGCTACCAAGAACTCGTTGACGATGAGCGTCGGTCGCCTCCCCCACCGATCTGAAGCGAATCCCATGAATGGACACCCCACTATCATTGCCATCATGCGTATCGAGCCGATCAGCGAACGATGCCATTCGTCACATGCGAGCCCTAACTGCAAATAAAAACGTATGAACATCGATAGAAATACGTATGCGATGCGTCAGCGTAATACATAGTTCACGGCAATATTGAATACGAGAGAGCTTACTGAAAGAAGACAGTTAACACGTTTGGTGCACCTTCAGAGATTGATTGTTATAATACGACAAAATCCTATTTTACAAACTAAGACTAAAATCTTACATCGTAGGCCACAGTATCTTGGTTTTCGTAGACGTAGCTTTCGCAGGCGACTGTGGTGTTGGTATCGAAGAGTTCTGCGGGGCAGGAGGCGTCGGTGCTGGCGGTGGAGTTGGCAGCGCGAGCGAAGCGGCGGCAGTTGTCAAAGTGGCCATCGACGACTGGCACCACCCGGCTGAGCCACGCTGGCGTGAATTGCGTCGTATCTGGGTCCTCGCACTCGTTGATTACACACCTGCAATTTGATTGAGATGTGTTGAAATTGGTTGTAATGCACCTTTCTAAATAATAATTCAAAGAAGTAATGCAATATGTATGGTGGAGTTATCCAATATTTTATTGAATTAAGGATTCATCTAGTTAAGCAGTGCAGTTGCAATGACTTTCAATAAGTGGCATTTTAGGCCCATACGTTGAATAAAAACATTTTGAATTTTAATTTGGAATATGAACGTTTCAGAGCAGTGATAGCCTTACGGTTGAAGAGCCTGCTTTACATGATCAAAATCAGCGAGGCTCGGGTTCGAATCCTGGCATGTACCAATGATTTTTCAACAAACTTACGTACCTACATATTTATCACTAGTCGACGGTGAAGGAAAATATCGTGAGGAAACCCGCAGGTCCCAGAATTAATTCTGAGGCATGTGTAAACAGACCCGGTTCGGCGATGGGCTCACCACCTATCACGTTAAAGGGTCCAAAGAATATCTGGTGAAAAGTGGGTATATCCAGACATGGAATACCTCTGCCTACCCCTAGGGGATATAAGGCGTGATATTATTTTTTATTTTAACGTTTCAGGACAATTTACCTTGTGGGTATCCCAGCGGAGGTCAACATGTACCCGCAGATCCTGAATGCGGATGTAAAGACTAGCACAGTGGACACGGCGCTTAACCGCCACTGGAATGGACCGAACTGACCCGTTTCTGCCAACAGTATCTGTAAGCGGTCTGACATCGTGTACGACTCGATCAGGATTACACTAGTACTGCACGAAACACGCACATGATCACGGCACTAGTATAAATTCTACGTGATGACAAAATAAAATCTTTTCACTGATATTCGTAAAAAAAAACACTTTAATTTACAAACACATGTAGATGTAGATGGATAATCTATTATGTATTTTAATAAAATGAGACTTAACGTTGCGTATCTATTACAATAATTTAAGTACATGTCCCCAAATTGTCTTTGAATATTTGCCAGCCTTGAAAACAGCTATGTCAACATATTTTAGGGCTATGGTAGTACATTAGTGAAAATCATAACTTTTATAAACACTGTATACTATTATGGATGACTTAAAAGTTAGGCGCGTTTACAGTGGTGGATAGGAATTATGAAAAAAAATATACAACTAATAAAAAAACTATGCACCTAAAGCGTGTATGAGTCGATGTTTCTAAAAAGGTCTTCAAAAATAATACTGAGGTTTAAATGGGTCAATCAACATTTTGTTGTCACCTGTTTTCGACCCTTTCTCAAAATACGTCTTATTAAGATAAAACCCCAAAAAATATATTTTATACTTAGAGCCCTCGTTTCAAGTACTCCGGTTAATAACCTACCATTCATAACACATTTAGCGTCGGGTTAAAACTTTAGCATATTTTATCAGTAGGTACTACTACTACTTGGCGCGTAAAATTAATATAATTAATATATTTTTAATTATTATATGTATATAGAAAAGTATAATTAATATATTTTTACTTATTGGTCACCAAAAGGATACACGATGCAAGACGTATAGGTACATACCTACATTATATAAAAAAAAATTAGTAGACTAATTAAAGCAGCACAGCTGTAGAGTCTATTATTTATTACACCAATCAGTAAACACAGAGAAATTGACAATAGCATGTACTGGGAGGGAACGACTCATTGAGGTCGAGTGCGGCCGGCCAGTAGGCCGAGGTCCTCGTTGGCGCTTGGGTTGTGTTCGCGAGAGAGGCGCGCCGCCTGCTGCATGGTGTCAGGCAGCACGGTGCCTCGAGTCTCCGGGAGCACCAGCACCAGCAGGCCCGACAGCACGGCCAGCGAGGCGAACAGCACGAACGGCAGCGGTACCCACACAGAGGCCTGGAAAGTGTTTATATGTATCTCAAAACTGGTAAGTACTTTGACTTGACTGACTTTGACTTCTATGACGATTAATACATATATAGATTACTAGCAGCGCCCCGCGGTTTCACCCGCGTAGTTCCCGTTCCCGTGGGAATACGGGGATAAAATATAGCCTATGTGTTATTCTGATGTATAAGCTATATAACTGTAAAGTTTCATCAAAATCCGTTCGGTAGATTTTGCGTGAAAGAGGAACAAACATCCATCCAGACATCCATACATCCAGACATCCATACATCCAGACATCCATCCAAACAAACATTCGCGTTTATAATATTAGTAGGATAGGAAGTAGGATATTTAATGTTAATAATTATTACTAATGTTAATAATACTTCCATTGGTTTTCTGCAACGTAGAAGAGAGTTCATGATGAGTAAATTGATATAGAAAAACTCACAAAAATCGGCGTAAGTGGAGCAATAATGGAGCCAATCCTGCCTACTGTTGAACAAAAGTTGAAAAAGCTCAGCCGATGCCGCGTTGGGAACAACTCCGTTGTATACACGTACAGCGTGACGACAACAACAGCGATGCACAGCTTGCCGACCAAGTACACGACGAGGGACGCTACGACCATCCCTACAAAAAATAAATAAACAGGTTCATTGATGAGATCGATTGCTGTGTTATTTTCGTTCGTCCTTCTATCGACACTGGACACAGATTTCCACCAGAACAAACAGTATGTTTAAAATAATAAAAACGGCTTCAGGTGACTACAGGGATGGCAGTTTTCTCTGTCAAAGGATCTGCCTAGCTATCCAGATAAGGAATGTGGACAGTCTTCTGGGCACTGTTCCACATGGTTCCTCTTTGGAGGAGGTTTTTTTATCTGTAAATATTGTAAACAATTGTTTAAAAAAAATTCTTCTCAATTCGATGCGTTTCGTTTTTTTATATGATCACGCATAATTTCTTACAGAGTTGTCCAATTTTAATAATTCTTTTTTTTTTGGATTGGGTATATCTCGAAATTGGTCCCATATAAATTATATATAAACAAAATTCCTACCCTAAGCGTGGGAAAAGAGGGGTGATTTATTGTTTACTGGCAGATTTTAATGCTAAGTTGTAAATCGCAAAAAACTATAAAATAAAAACTTAAAAAAAAAACTGAAAAGCATGAAATAATAAACCATCTTTCCTTAACCTTAATAACTAAGTTGTTTAACTGAAGTAAGTATACCTAAGAATATATTTTTGTAATTATTTTGAGATTTAATAACTAATGTAAGTACGTAAACCTAAGTAATTTTAAGTCGGCGCCAAAATTTAAGGTAATTTAGTGAACTTTGTACATTAATTGTTTGGCACTTCGAAATTACTTACGTATACGTACGTATAAATCATTAATAATCTCATTCTCCCTACTGTGTATCCCTGCGTTAGAAGTTAATAGTAGAAAAAAGTATTTTTATGCATCGGGTGACTATGAAAAGATCTCCATTCAGTTACTAGATACCGACTGGCAAACTGAGATGACTAACCGCTCCTTAACCGAAGCAGTTGACTATTTCTACTCATCCTTGTTCGAAATGCGCGAGAAGTACATCCCTTATAAATATGTTAAGCCCAGCAAATTCCCACCTTGGTATACTGCGGCCCTTAAAAAAGTCTTAAACGAAAAGTTTAAATATTTCAGCAAATTTAAGACTTACGGTAATTTAGATGATTACCACACCTATTCGTTTCTTCGTGATCGTGCAAAATCATTAGAGGTCAACTGTTACAAAAATTATTTAAAAACTACCCAAGATGCGATAGTAGAAAACCCCAAAACATTTTGGTCTTTTATTAAAACTCTTAATAAGGCCGGGAGCACTTTTCCCTCACAGATGACACTTGATGGTAAGGTTGGTGACAGCGGAGAGTCAATATGCAATTTATTCGCTACTTATTTTCAATCAACATTCTTAATACCAGACTCCAATGATTCAACTTATATTAAAGAGCATGATCGTGACGTTAATAACATATCTAATATTGAAGTTGATGTTCAAGAAGTCCTTAAGTTGCTTCAGACACTGGACCTCACCAAAGGCGCTGGTCCCGATACTATACCTCCATTATTCATAGTGAAATGTGCAAAGAGCTTAGTTTACCCGTTAACCATTTTGTTCAAGAGGTCCCTCCTCGAAGGTCAGGTCCCTAGCGTTTGGAAATCTGCTTTTATTACTCCGATACACAAGACCGGCAGCAAGAATGATGTTAAAAACTACCGGCCAATATCCAAATTATGTGTATTTGCTAAAATATTCGAAAGAATTGTATACAGCCAGGTGTATGCTGCGTTGTCATCCTCCTTTATTCCGCAACAGCATGGTTTTTTACAGAAACGTTCCACTGTTACCAACTCAATAATCTCCAATGACTACACAACATCTAGTATGGATTCTGGCGCTCAAGTTGACATGATATTCACTGATTTCAGTAAGGCCTTTGACCGTATAGACCATTCACTTTTGCTTAAAAAATTGTATTACGCTGGGATTCATGGCAACCTCTTTAGATGGTTCACATCTTACATACAAAATAGGCTTCAAGCAGTGGTAGTTAATGGTTTTATTTCTTCTTGGTCGTCAATCCCTTCCGGTGTCCCGCAAGGTTCATTATTAGGACCCTTAATATTCGTGACATTCATTAATGGCATTGGAGACTGTTTTAAACACTCTCAATTTTTATTGTACGCTGACGATACGAAAATTTACCGTAAAGTCATCCATCTTGAAGACTGCTTATTACTCCAGGAAGATTTGCATAGATATGATAAATATTGCACTAATAATAGACTCGATTTAAATGTATCTAAATGCTATAGTATAACATTCTCACGAAAATCTTCAAATATTAACCCATTAAAGACTGAGTTTTTTCATAGTTGAAGATTTGCGAAATTCTTATATTTCTTTTAGATATAGACCCTAACAACACATAAACAGAGATAAAAAAATTGTGCATAACATAGTTTTTGAAAAAATTACGGGTGCCGTATGGCACCGCTAGCTTCATATGTATGCAACAATTCTTGTCTGAATAAAACACATTTCTATGAGAAAAAATTTATTATTACTGAATTAATCAATGTAATTTATTGAATACATCTAAATATGGAATCAATAATTACATGTAAGGCAAAGACCAACAACACATTTACAACATTCGGATCAAGTTTGGCTTTTGCACGTTCCATAAGCAGTTTCGGCCGTAAGTACCTCAACGTACCACGTACGGTAAGCATGTACCCTCATTTTTGTCGTGCTACCGGTGTTTTTCCCAAGTGATGCCTGATCATCATTCGAGGACTGTTCACTAGTCGAAAAGCTATCTAACATCGATTCCTGAGATGTTTGAGAACTTCATGAAGTGTTAGAATCCCTGTAACCAATTTTTTTTATACATTTTACGAAAGTTATAGTTTCAAACAGTTTATGTACAATGCTGTGTCATTGATTTCACAAAATCTTTAAAAAAATACGTATAGTTCAGCATCACAGGTACATTTTCCAAAATACACGTTATTGGCCTAGCGGTGCCGTACGGCACCCACATGATTTAACGCATGCTATTTACATATTTCTAGCTCATTGGGAATTAAAAAGTATGTAATGAGCTTGCTACATTATTACAAAGTGTAATAAAGCCTAATATTGGATGTAAATAGCCAACAGATAAAAATCTATTATACTTACGTGAAACGCATATCCATTTTCGAGCACTTTTTTTCACCAATGAACTTTTCAATCCTAGTGTATCCATAAACTGCACTGTGATTTTCTAAATTTGTCATTAGATAAAAGTCACATCTAAAATCAATGGAAATTGATAAAAAACAATCATAATTGAAGATGCATTTAACGAAAAAAATGCGAAAGTTTGAAATGCTTAAATCGGGTGCCATACGGCACCCGTAGGCCGTAATGGGTTAATTACGAATATTGTCTTAGAAAACAAAAACTTAATTTAGTAACGTGTATGAGAGATCTTGGTATTAAACAAGACTCCAAACTTATCTTCGACGAACACATTAACTACATAATTAAAAAAGCTTATAAGGCCCTTGGATTTATAATGAGATCTACGTCTTCCTTTGACTCAATCAAATGTATCAAAGTATTGTACTGTTGTTACGTCCGCAGCATCCTCGAGTATGCTTCTGAAGTGTGGAATCCTCGTTATAATGTCTACATTAACAGAATCGAAATGATCCAAAAAAAGTTTTTGAAATACATACAGTATAAGAGTAAAAAAATTGACATACATTACGAAGCTCGTTGTGTTAGACATCACTTCCTTCCTCTTGAAACACGGAGAAATATAGCTGATGTTGTATTTCTCACAAAAATTGCAAATGGGTCCATAGACTCTCCTCAACTGTTGGAGAAGATTGGCCTGAATGTACCTCTCAGACAGCTCAGAAAGCATTCTCCTCTATACACAGCACATTCAGTTAAAAACTATCGTCTCAACTCATTTTTCCCAAGAACCTGTGCGCAATACAACCTTCTTTCTCTTGAGTATCCTAATTTTGGCTTATTTGAAAATAGTGCCCGATACATTAAGCAGCTACTAGGTAAAAAATTCTTTGAGGATAAGAAGGTCTATCCTACTGGCTAGCACAAAGCAGTTATCATTTTTTCAGTGTCTAATGTATTATTACTAGTTTCTTTTTCATATATTGATAGATACCCTGTATCATATTTAACTAACCTGTTTGTTACCATTTTCGCAACTATATGCAAAAACATATAATTGGCTTTTAGATAAGCATCTGTATTTATGTTAATTAGTTAAGACGGCTGTTTGTTTTCCTATCAAAATAAAATAAAAATAAAATAAAATACTTACATTAGTTTAAGAACTTAGTTAGGTTAATTAAAAACTTAAAATAATTACAAAAATATATTCTTAGGTATGCTTCAGAACTTCTATTAGTTATTAAGATTAAATAAAAAAAGTTTTTTAAATTTTGCTTTTCAGTTTATTTAGCGGTTTAATCTTTTGTTAAAAAGTTTTTATTCTTTGTAAAAAACCAAACCTTTGGGCATAAAGATGTAAACTATTTGACAAGCAGCGCAGACCAAGTAGGTGGTTGCAAGGATATGCCGGCGACTAGCGCGGTTCATTAGGGTCATTCCCAAAAAATACCCGGGAATCTCCACCGCGAACACTGCCGCAAAGTTCAAGTACTTGTTACCAAACAAAGTCGTCGTGTTGTTTGACAGCCCGTAGAAGATCAACGTCATCGAGATCCACAACATCGGCGACACGAAGCACCGTAGAAGAACTGGTTTGTTCCGGAACACCTGCACCACAAGCCACGGCTCGCTTTCCTTATAATTTTCAATCTGCTTTTGTATCTCTTCTTCAGCTGCCTGTCTCAACTCCTTGAGCGATTCCTCGGATATATGTTTGCCATTCATGTGTGCTAATTTTCTTAGGCCAGCTTCTGCGGCGTCGTAGTTCCCTCTGCTGAGGTTCCAGCGGATGGATTCCGGAATGATCCAAAAATAGCAGCACATGAGGAGCTGCGGTGCGTAGAGCACAAGAGTGAGGGTCCGCCAGTTAGGCACTGCCCATGCCAAAAGCGTCAACAAGGCTATCCCCAATGAAAGTATCACCTTGGTTATAGTGCCGACGGTCTCGCGGTACTTGACTCCCATCGTTTTCATAACTGCAATCAATAAAATGTAGTGTGCATTTGTAATCTTCGTATTATTGTATAATATTTTGGTCAGAAAGAATTTAATTTACCTAGAATATATACACAGCTGTATTGAGAACTGCTAACAGCAGACTCGATAAACACTAGTGTGATGTATCCCCCATACGAGGCGCTCCAGTACCGCATGATTCCAAGACAACCCGCCAAGAACTCGTTGACGATAAGCGTAGGCCGCCGCCCCCAGCGGTCTGACGTGAAGCCCATGATCGGTAGGCCTACTAGCATTCCATGCGAACTGAGCCAATTAACGAACGATACCAATGGTCACACGCCAGTCCAAACTGTAAGTTTTTTAAAATCGGTCGTGCTTTTCAATAAATTATTGAAACGGGGAAGACGTGTAAGCTTTTAATAATTCTGGGCATGAATGGCAATTTCTTGTCGGTAAAGTGGTAAAATATTTGAGTGTTATAATATTTACAGGCATAACGGATGCAGGCTCAAGGCCATAGACAGATACCGTAAACATCTAAGTGTATATATTATGTGATAATACAGTTTTTTTGAGGATAACGATAGACTCCAAACTTCAATGGAGTTCTCACATTTCTGCATTGACTAACAGACTGAGCTCAGCTGCTTATGCCGTCAGAAAAATCAGATGGCTTACTGATGTAGACACAGCAAGACTCCTTTATTTCAGCTACTTTCACAGTATAATGTCCTATGGCATCTTGCTGTGGGGCAGAGCTGCTGATGCAGAATCTATTTTTATTTTACAAAAAAGGGCTATACGCGCCATTTACAAGTTAAGATGTCGTGATTCCCTAAGAGAACTGTTCAGAGAAATTTATATTTTGACAATGCCTTGTCAGTACATTTATGAAAACATTATGTATGTACGGAAAAACATATTACTGTATACTAAAAACTGTGTGTAAAACAGGCATAATTGTAATCTTAGGAATAAAAATAAACTAGAGCAACCTCAGTCACGATTAAGTAAAATTAATAATTCCTTTGTGGGACTTTGCATACGCTTTTATAGTAAAATACCAGAAGAAATTTGAAATTGCCTGAAACTGTGTTCAAAACTTATGTTAAACATGTACTTTGTAAAATGGCATATTACAAACTAGACGATTGTATAAATGACAATGATGCTTGGAACAGATTTCCTCCAGTCCAGCGCAATACGATACCTATCGAAAAACAAACGAAATTATGTAACCCAATTTAGTAATAAGTAACAACTGATTAAAAGAATATTGTGTTGAGGAGTTTCTTGCCCCGCTTCTTCTCCTCAACCATACATGCTGAAGCGGTGGAGTTGAAATGACGTTCAATAAGTGGACTTGTAAGTTCCTTGACTTTGACTTTGTATTTTTCAATTACCTACAGAAATAAATTATTTGAATTAAATTGTTAATTATCTTATAGACCACTAAAATCTTACATCGTAAGCCACCGTATCTTGATTCTCGTAGACATAGGTTTCGCAGGCAACTATTGTGCTAGTATCGAAGAGTTCTGCGGGGCAGGAGTCGTCGGAGCTGGAGCTGGTATTCGCAGCGCGAGCAAACCGGTGGCAGTTGTCGAAGTGGCCATCGATGACGGGCACCGCGTGGCCGAGCCACGCCGGCTCAAATAGTCTCGCATCTGGACCTTCGCACTCTTTGATTTTACACCTGTATTTCGATTGGGATGTTGTATAGTATAACTACAACTTAATTTTGTACAATAATAATCCAACATAGGTGAATTATCATTTGGAGCAAAGCCCGTCTCAGCTTAGATTGGCGCTTGATCAGTGTGTTGTATCATGCGGTTTTTTCATACAAACTGAGCTAATATGCGATGCATACAATGCTAAAATTAAAGTCGGTGTGATAAAGGCCTTACCTCGTGGGTATGCTGGCGTTGGTGAAAATGTACTCAAAGACCCTGAAGGCCGACAAGATGATCAGAACCATGGATATTGCGCTTAGCCGTCGCTGGAATGGACCGAACTGACCCGATTCGGCCAACAGTATCTGTAAACGCTCTGACATCATCTATTACCTACTCAGTCAATCTTACACTTATCTAATGATAACTTTTTATACTTTTCTACACAAGATGTTAATTAACACTATTCGACTGGCCTTATTATTCACTTATAAATTATCCACATTAAATAACAGTAGCAATCATCTATTGTTTGACTAACTAATACATTACAGTAAATATTAAATGTAATATAAAAAGTAGGCTAATTACACGTCTTCACATACAGATATTACATTATTCACTTAAAAAATAAACTACGGTGTACAGTGTGCTATGAAAACTAAACATTAAAAAAACAGATTATTATAATAATATGCGTGTAATACCTTCAATATACTTACCTATCCGTTTTACCATCACGATTAAGGCAAAATGGACTTATATAGAATTAATCTTTCCTAGTTTTTTTTTATTATATCAGACCACATTTATTGCTTGTCTTCCCCTTTTTTTGAAATGTTTACTCTGTTATCATAAACCAAACTAAACTGTAGGCTAATTATATATACTTAAATATATTAAATATTATTTTGAACAAATATAAGAACACCTTACGAGTTAAAAAAAAAACACTACCTATAAAGTTCGGTGCTGCGATTATATGGAATATGTATGTTCCGGCGCATCACTAGCAGCCATGGAGGGTGCGGGGGACGAGGTTTCACCCGCCATCTTATTCCTTCAACAGATCTCATCGACGCACTTGCGATATTGGATTTTTCTAATATAATATCAATTTATAACCTTTGGAGTCAGATTTTCATTTCAAAATACAATCCATCACCAACCACGGAACATGGTGACCACGACGTGATGGCAAGAACATTGAATTGAAACTAAGAACCGGTGTGCTCAAGAGCCACGTGTTACGTAACCAAGGAATTCCGAATATCCAACGTCTATCTAGACCAAATTATACCAAGAGTACAAGCAAGGATTGCGAATAACAACCATCGTTTGTGCAAATTACTGAAATCATCCATTGGGAGGACCTTTCACCTCAGCTTGAAGCCAGCCGGACAACCCACGCCGCAGCCACGCCTTAGCCAGGGAAGTGCCCTATCCTACTACAATCCATTAAACACTTGCATCGTAAATATTCCACCTTCTTTTGCCTGAGTAGCGTTGCCATCTTTTCAGTTGTACTTTGTACTGATCATCTTAAAAACTAAACGCAATATATTATCACTTTCACTATAAATACCGATATTCAAAATTGCATTATTAAGTTGTAGATAGGTACTTTTATACACGCAACATAAGCTATTTTAATGCCCAATAGTCGTTGTAACAGAAATTTGTAGGTATATGTGTATAGGTAGTTAATGATTCGCAACATAAGATTTTGCTGTGCATTCCAGTAAATCAGCGATCAACGCTGCGCGAGCGCATTGAACTGCGCCTATTGTTATCTACGCGGTCAGCTGCATCTATCTATCGATCGGCCCGGCCGTGGCGGTGACCTTGGCAGTGAAGTGAAAGCGAGTGTCGCAGTCGCAGCGTAAGCCGTAATAATTTACGTATCGTTTTGTTTCTGTTTATTAACTCTGTATCAACAACTGTTTTGTGTTCAATATGTCTAAAACTAGTGAAACTGCGCAGTTCGCATCCGCAGATAAATTTAATGTGCCAACTATCAGTTTAGGAAGTTTGAAAGATATGAACGCAAAAAGAAGTTCCATCAGAGGTCGCATCACTAAGTATAGAAATTTCTTAGATACATATCTCGAATTGGATTCAATTACACAAACTGATTATTATATAATCTCTCAAAGATTTGAAAGATTCCGCGAAATGCAATTTGGTTTTGATGCTTTGCAGTCTGAAATAGAACAACTAAATGAAGGTAATTTGAGTACTGAACTAGATATTAGAGAGGATATTGAGTCTTATTTTTCTGTACTTATTGGAGAAACTCAATGTCTTTTAGAGAAAAATCAGCGTGTTTTGGCAAGTGCCAAAATGAGATTTGATAATGATAATGATAGTTCCAAATCGAGCTGTACCAATTCGTGTAAACATAATAATTCAATGAGTTTTAAATTGCCTATGATTAAGATCGCTAACTTTGATGGAACATATTTCAAGTGGCTCGAGTTTCGAGACACTTTCTCTTCTCTTATACATAATAACGACAGAATTGAACCCATACATAAATTTCACTATCTTAACTCTTACCTTGAAGGAGAGGCTTCTCGTGTCATCAGCAATCTTGAGGTTAGCGCAGCAAATTACAAAGAAGCCTGGCATCTCCTCTGTGAGAGGTACAACAACGAGAAGCAGATGATAAATAACCACTTAAATTCATTGTGTAATATTCAACCAGTACATCGCGATTCCGCAAAGGGTTTAAGATTTTTAATTGACCATGTTTCTAAAAACTTACGAGCTCTAAAAACCTTAGGCGAACCAACTGAGTCATGGAATACGCTTATCATTCATTTGGTCTCAGCAAAACTCGACAATGCTACTAGCCTTAAATGGGAGGAAAGGAAAAATAGTTTCGATAAAAGTCCCTCATTAAAGGATTTTTATACATTCCTTAAGAGTAGAGCTGATGTTTTAGAATCCTTGTATTATAATAAAATCGAACGTCAAACTAATATAAAGAGTGAGTCAAATTTGTCTTCTTTTCATAAAAATGAAAAATCACATGCGAAATCCTTTGCAATTTCAGCATCTACTGGAGCTTCATCTGTGGAGTGTGTCTTGTGCAACGGCAGTCATCGATTGTACGACTGTTCCTCTTTCCTGGCCAAAACTGTGGACGATCGAATCTCGGAGGTAATGCGGTTGAGGCTGTGCCTTAACTGCTTACGTAAGGGACATTCCTCTCGCCAGTGCAGGTTAGGTCCTTGTTCTATTTGTAAAAACCATCATAATACTTTGCTACACAAAGGGGCTCCTCAGGTTGTAAAAACATCTAGTGTAAATGCAGTTATTTCCTCGAATAAAGGTGAAGAGGAGCCTGATTCAGATGAAAGCATAGTCATGTCAGTTACATCTAATAACAATGTGTTACTTTCTACGGCTTTTGTCAAAGTATACAATCCAGATACAAATGAATGCATATCGATTCGAGCCCTGCTAGACAGCGGAAGTCAGACGTCTCTAATAACTACTAGTTTAAAAAATAAATTAAACCTGACTTCTCAGCCAATCCAGGTCAATATCGTAGGTGTAGGTAACAAATCCCTTTCTAATGCTTTGCATAGTTGCTCTGTTATTATTGAATCAAATTGTAGTGATTTCAAAACAAATATGTCATGCCTTGTGTTACCTCAAATATCAACAAATTTACCAAACAAAACTATAGACATTTCACGAATGAATTTGCCTTGTAATATAAATCTTGCAGATCCTTCTTTTAACCAGTCAGCGGCTATAGACATGTTAATAGGTGCCGATATTTTCTGGAATTTAATTGAGTCTGAACAATTGAACCTTGGCCTAGACCAACCAATAATGCGCAAATCTAAACTAGGTTGGATACTGGCAGGCCCTTTTTTGTCGTCAAATAATAAATCTTATAATAATTCCTTGCAATGCAATCACCTCGTTCTTAATTGCAATAGTAATTGTGTGTCAAATGAAATATTAGATAAAGAGTTAACAAAGTTCTGGGAGATAGAGCAGATTCCTCAGTCAGTCAGTCAGATTACTGATGAGGATATGGAATGTGAAAATAATTTTGTAAAAAATACATTTCGAAATTCAGAAGGGCGTTTTTGTGTGAAGTTACCCCTGCATACCGAAGCTGATTGCTTAGGAGATTCATTCAAGTTAGCTAAAAGACAATATTCAGCATTAGAAAAACGGTTTGTTAAAAATCCAGAACTTAAAAATATGTATTCGCAGTTTATTCAGGAATATTCAGACTTAGGACATTTATCTGAATCTAGTGAATTAATTCCAAATCAGTCTTATTTCATTCCTCATCATGCCGTTATAAAACCCTCAAGTGAAACAACTAAACTAAGAGTTGTATTTAACGCTAGTGCAAAAACTACATCTGGCTTCTCTTTAAATGACATACAGATGATAGGCCCACAAATACAAGATTCATTGTTTAATATTCTTCTTAGATTTCGTCAATATACATACGTTTTATCTGGAGACATTGAGAAAATGTACAGAATGATAGAAATTCAAGACTGTCATCGTAATCTACAAATGATATTGTGGCGTAATTATGATACTGATCCATTGAAATCCTTAATACTTAACACTGTAACATACGGGCTGTCAAGTTCGAGTTTTTTGAGTATTCGTTGTTTGTGGCAGTTAGGCGAGGAGTGCTATGATCCAAAAATAAAAGCAATTATTCAAAATGATTTTGTAGTCGACGATTTATTGACTGGAAGTGACAATAAGGACGAGTTAAAATATATAAAAAATGCAGTAGAGGAGGCACTCGCTGCAGGATGCTTTAATCTGAGAAAATACCGTTCTAACTTACCATCGATACTAGTTGAACCCCAATCTTCTCAGCGCAATCTGATTATAAGTTCATCAGTTCATACATTAGGTGTAGGTTGGAATCCCAATGAGGATTACATACATTTCCCTACACATTACGAAAATAAAAACAACACTCCCACTAAGCGATCCATACTGTCGGATTCTTGCAGAGTATTTGATCCTCTGGGGATGCTAAGTTTATTTACTATTAAACCAAAAATCTTAATTCAAAAATTATGGATACAAAAAATAGGATGGGATGAACCCGTCTCTGATGAAATACAAAAATCTTGGCAACTATTTCTCGACAGTATGAAACACCTTAATAAGTTACGCATTCCTAGACATGTATTATCTGCTAAATCCGTTAGTATAGAATTGCACTGTTTTTGTGACGCCTCACAATCAGCATACGCATCGTGTATTTACCTTAGGTCCATCAATAGTGAGGGTGACGTCATAGTCCGTCTTCTGTGCGCTAAAGCCAGAGTAGCTTCTGTAAAACCAACCACAATACCTCGGTTGGAGTTGTGTGCGTGTCTGTTAGGAGCACAGCTCGCGGGCGCCGTGTGTCGCGCTCTGCGATGTGTTATCGTACGCAAGGTATTTTGGACTGACTCATCCATAGCACTAGCTTGGTTAGGTATAAGATATGACAAACTAAAAACTTTTGTAGCTAATAGGGTGGGCGCGATTTTAGAGCTAACTGATGGTTCCGAGTGGCGGCATGTGCCCACCACCCTGAATCCTGCCGATTTGGCTTCCCGAGGTGTAGATGCGAATAAAAATAACAACTTAATTATGTGGTGGAACGGTCCCAATTTTCTTCTACAATCAGAATCCTTTTGGCCTCGTTCCTGTTCAAAATCGATTGATACGCATAAATTACCTGAAATAAAAATAAATGTTAGTGTAACAATTGATAATAATAAACAATTATTAATAAATTTCGATCGATACTCAAAATTAGGTTTTCTACAACGTTCATTGGCATACTTACTTCGATTCATACATAACTGCAGAAATCCAAACAATAAAAATATGGGAGTTTTACAACCTGAAGAGCTCACGACCTCCTTCCATAAACTGGTACAATTATCCCAAGCTGAGACCTTTCTGAGAGAACTCAACACTCTCCGTGCCAAACGAAATCTCAATTCGAAAAATCACTTAGTGTCGTTGAACCCATTCCTAGACAACGATAATATATTACGAGTTGGTGGGCGCTTAGGACATTCTTGTTATTCGTTTGAAAAACGCCATCCAATGTTGCTCCACGCTAAGCACAGATTAACAAAGTTATTGTTTCAACAGGAACACTTGCGTCTTCTCCATGCTGGTCCGCAGCTACTTCTGTCGTCTGTAAGAGAGTTCGTTTGGCCCATAGCTGGCAGAGACTTGGCGCGCACCACGGCGCGACAATGCGTTGTGTGTAGGAGAGCTAGCGGCACTACACTGACACCTATTATGGGCACGTTGCCTGCGCAGCGTGTAAATCCTGACTTTCCGTTTGCTAGTACAGGTGTGGATTTTGCTGGACCATTTTTGATAACGGATAGAAAGGGAAGAGGTTGTAAAATAACTAAATGTTATCTTTGTGTATTTGTTTGCCTCAGATATAAATGTCTACATTTAGAGGCCGTGAGTGAGCTGTCCAAGGATGCTTTTATTTCATGTTTCCGACGTTTTATATCTCGCAGAGGAAAACCGGTTGAAATGTTTTGTGACAATGGGCGTAATTTTGTTGCAGCGTCTAAAGAAATAGGTCAACTTCTTACCTCTCATGCTGATGACGTGGTCAGTTTCTCTTCAGGTGAAGGTATCAAATTTAATTTTCAACCGGCTTACGCTGCGCACTTTGGGGGTCTATGGGAAGCCGCCGTCAAATCAGCGAAGCATCATTTAAAAAGAATTTTAGGGCAATCCCATCTTACATTTGAAGAGTTGGCGACTCTGTTCAGTCAAATTGAGGCTATCCTTAACAGCCGCCCACTTTATCCCTTGTCATCCAGCCCTAACGACTTCCAATCCTTAACCCCAGGGCACTTCCTTATCGGAAGACCTCTGACGTCACTGCCGTCACCAAACCTTGAGAAGACAAAGATGAACAATATGGATCGTTTTCAGAGACTGGAATCACTAAGGCAACAGTTCTGGAAACGCTGGCAGCTAGAATACATAGCTGAGCTGCAACAAAGACAGAAATGGCGTGTACCTAGCCGTCAGCTGACCATCGGGGACCTGGTGCTGTTAAAGGAGGAAAATGCTCCACCAATGCATTGGAAGCTGGGGCGAATAATATCTCTGTTCCCAGGCAACGATGGAGTTGCGCGTGTAGCTGAAGTTCGAACCACCACTGGGACCTATCGCCGAGGTGTAAAGTACCTATGCCCACTTCTGGATCCTGCGGAAGCCACCACTTTGGAAACTGAGGTTTCCAAGGCCCCGGAGGATGTTCCGGCGCATCACTAGCAGCCATGGAGGGTGCGGGGGACGAGGTTTCACCCGCCATCTTATTCCTTCAACAGATCTCATCGACGCACTTGCGATATTGGATTTTTCTAATATAATATCAATTTATAACCTTTGGAGTCAGATTTTCATTTCAAAATACAATCCATCACCAACCACGGAACATGTATAATATCTTCTTTTCCAGACAGTATAGGCTGAGAGTACGAACGACTCATTGAGGTCGAGTGCGGCCGGCGAGTAGGCCGAGGTCCTCGTTGGCGCTTGGGTTGTGTTCGCGAGCGAGGCGCGCCGCCTGCTGCATGGTGTCCGGCAGCACGGTGCCGCGCGTCTCTGGGAGCACCAGCACCAGCAGGCCCGATAGCACGGCCAGCGATGCAAACAGCACGAACGGCAGCGGCGCCCACACAGTAGCCTGGAACGTGTTTATCATAAATATCATTAGTATATGCTTCAGGGGTTTTTTGAGGAACGCAGCGGGGTAAAGGTCATACAAGGCCTTAATCATATAGTAGCATTTTTATTTTATAAAAATACCTACACGTCACATACACTTTTTTCGAAAGTGAAAAAGTTTATCAAAAAGTGGTAAGGATAATTTTTTGTACGTTATTTTTAGATACCAAAACCAAACATAATTTTAATAAAAACTTAATCTTACAAAAACTGGCGTGAGTGGAGCGACGACAGAGCCAATTTTGCCTGCTGTTGTACAATAATTGAGAAAGTTCTGCCGATACCGCGTGGGGTACAACTCAGTCGTGTACACGTATAGCGTAACTATAACCACGGAAATACAGAGCTTGGCGACCAAGTAGACAATGAGGGACCCGACGATCATACCTACAAAATAAAAAAGTAAAGCATAAAAAAAAATTGAAAAAAAAACAATTCTTACGCCTTATATCCCCGAGAGGGTAGGCAGAAGTATTCCATTTCTGGATATACCCACTTTTTCACGAGATATTCTTTGGACCCCTAAAGTAAAGCATATTAATTACGAAAACGTCACAACATTTCGCAATTACTTAATAAATGTCTGGACTTTAGGTCTTAGTAGGTACCTACATTTTATATCAACGGACAGAAATTATTCCATGGAACAGTCTAGTACGTTTTCTTTAAATGGATAAACCATAGATTAACGTTAGTATACTAAATCTATAGGATAAACTGCTTTTATCGAGAAAAAGATACTAAAACAGGTTAATATCACCACGACTCTACTGATAGCAGTAGCCAGTTACAAATTTCATAAAATTACTAGTTCTAAAAGATTATTGATGGCCTACCTTAGGTAATAATATGCAAAATTTTACGCTTCTGTTCCGTGCGTGGTCTGTCAGTCAGTGTTTTCTTCAATCAGAGATTAATTAAGTAGACATTTTGCCTCATTGATTAAGATAGAGACATACGTATAGTAGATTCGTTGGTTGCTTTTATTAGGAACATCATTTTCCGTACATTTTCTAAAGAGGGGGAATTGCAATAGCCCTCTAAACTACAAGGGGGTTTTCTTTGTGCAATAACAAAGTAACATATTTTCGTCTCAAGAACTACTACGGTAGGTACATTTGACTTAGCACACACAAAGCTATGAGTCAGGTAAACCTTTGGGCATGAAGATATACACTATTTGACAAGCAGCGCAGGCCAAGTAGGCGAGTGCAAGGACGAGACGGCGACCAACGCGTTGCAGCAGTACCATCGCCAAGAAAGATCCGGGAATCTCCACTGCGAACACCAACGCAAAGTTCAGGTACTTGTTACCGAACAGGTTTGTCGCATTAATTGCTAGCCCGTAGTAGACCATCATCATTGCAATCCAGAACACCGGTGTCACAACACATCGTAGAAGAATTTGTTTGCTCCGGAAAACTTGAATCACAAGCCACGGCTCATTTTCTTTGTCCTTATCAACTTGCTGTTGTCTCTCTTCCTTTGCTGCCTGTATCAACTCTCGCAGCGATTCCTCTGATAACTGTTTGCCATTCAAATGTGCCATTTTTTTTAGGCCGGCTTCCGCAGCTTCGTAGTTCCCTTTACTGAGGTTCCAGCGAATGGACTCCGGAATGATCCAAAAATAGCAGCAAATGAAGAGCTGCGGCGCGTACAGAACGAGGATGAAGATCCTCCAGTTCAGCACGGCCCATGCCAAAAGCGTCAACAAGATCAGCCCTACTGAAAATAGCGCCCTGATAATCGAGCTGGCCACCACGCGATATTTGGATCCCACTGTTTCCATCACTGCAACCAATTTAATATTATGTGCTTGCATAATTTGTTATTTTTGATAGTTAAATTGTATTTGCTGAAGACAATATTTTTTATTACATTTAAATAAAAATTTTGGCCCGGCTTGGTTGTTACTATATCGAGGTTAGAGGTTTCATCCAAATCAACATTAAATCCAAAAATTTAGAAGCTAGTTTAGGTCTTTTTTTATATCAAAGGGGGCAAACGAGCAGACCTGATGATAAGTGACTACCGGTGCCCATGGACACCTGCAACTCAAGAGTCACGAGTACGTTGCTGGTCTAACTTAGTTATTATTGATATAAATATTTTACCTAGAACATAAACACAGGCGTATTGGGAGCAGCCAATAGCAGACTCGATAAATACAAGACCAACATATCCCTCATAGGAGGTGATCCAGTACCGCATGATACCAAGACAGGCAACCATGAACTCGTTGATGATGAGCGTTGGCCGCCGCCCCCATCGGTCTGCTGCGAACCCCATGATTGGCATCCCCACCATCCATGCCGCCATGTGGACTGAGCCTATTAGCGATCGATGCCACTCGTCACATGCAAGTCCAAACTGTTAATTAAAAAATGCTGGTCATCGCTTATTGCTTGAAACCTACAGATGTCATCATCAAAAGTCATTAGGTATATTAAGCACACATGAATATGCGATATCGGGAGCCTTATCGAAAAAGATGTACTTAAATAGTTTTTCATCACTTTCACGGATTGTTAGGTAGTTATTTGTTTTTGTATCAAGTCTGAATAGAGAAAATATTCATTGAGGTATAGAATGGAGATCAGCCCCCCTAGCCAAGTGGCATTGCACAATCTAATCGAATGTTCTTGGGATGGGAGGGATTGACATTAGCGTTAGCGCTCGTTGGCAAGTGCTTATGTCAATCCCATACATGTCAATCTAAAAGAACATTCGATTAGATTGTACAATGCCACTTGGCTAGGGGGGCTCAGATCGTAATCACGAGCGTGGATGTCGAAAATGTGATTTTACAAATCATTCAAGTCTTACATCATGGGCCACAGTGTTTTTGTTCTCGTAGATGTAACTTTCGCAGGCGACCGAGGTGTTAGTATCGAAAAGTTCTGCGGGGCAGGATGCTTCAATGCTGGCGCTAGTGTTGGTCGAGTGAGCGAAGCGGCGGCAGTTGTCGAAGTGGCCGTCGATGGTGGGCACCGCATTGCTGAGCCACGCTGGACTAAATTGCGTCCCATTTCGGTCTTCGCACTCTTTGATTACACACCTAAAATTTGATAGGGGTGTGTTTTAATGCAACTGCAGCCGCGCGTTGTAGGTGCATATTCCGTCTTTTTCTGATCTGAAAGAAATTTCCAAACACTATTTCTAAGTACGTGACTAAGTGCACGTACCTATCGTTTCGTTTATCTTCATTCTTTTTCAGCATTCGGTAGTTGAAACTGCTTTAGTAATTCAGTCTTTTTATCAGCAATATTGATACTCATCTTTTAAATCTGATAGTAAGTCTTCTCCAAAATATATATTAATAACAGACTGTTGCAATAATTTTGATAGTCTGGAAAAACCTGCGTGCTATATGTGGCATACGAAGCTGATCCACATTGTATGGGATAATATTAATGTTTCAGAATTTTACCTTGTGGATATTCTCGCAGTAGTGAACATGTACTCGAAGTTCCTCCAAGTGGATAGGATGATTATCACTGTAGATACGGTGCTTAGCCGCCACTGGAATCGACCGAACTGACCAACTTCTTCCAACAGTAACTGTAAGCGATCTGACATTGTGTATGTTTCGGTCGAACTTACACTTGTATGTCCAGTCTAATGAAATGAAATATTTTATTTGCTTGATTTTGGGTAGAAAGATAAGTTCTTTAGAAATAGTTGTTCCACACAAAATCTGCTTACATTCTAGCGTCCAAATATTTACAAAATTCAATTAAGATTCAATTTCTTTTCAATTTAAAATCTGAACTTAATATTGTGTTACAACATCAATCTAATGTCAACTACCTTAAGTTATATCGATAACAATAAATTATATAATCGCTATAAAATAAATGAATTAGTTAATTATCTAACACATATATCTTCGCGAAAGACTTATACACCATGCCCAACAACCAATGCACGACTTTACGTTATGCACTTAAACTAAACTATTTTATTAATAATAATAGGTAATTACACTTTTAAAATTACCGATAAGAAGAAAAAAACATGTGGGTTTACAGTCTCCTTTCAAATAACTAAATTAAAAGCAGGGGATTTTGAAAGTCAGGTACATTTCGACATTTGAGTTCGATCACTTTGAAAACAGCTATTTAAACATAGGTATTTTTACTTTTATGACTACACATTTGTCTGTGCCGTGTCATATATATATATATATATATATATATATATATATATATATATATATATATAATATATAGGTATATAGTTAGATATAATATATAGGTATAAAAGAAAGTCGTGTTTGTTACACTATTTATAACTCGAGAACGGCTGAAACGATTTGGCTGAAAGTTGGTGGGGAGGTAGCTTAGAACCAGGAGACGGACATAGGATACTTTTTATTCCGATATTCCCGCGGGACCAGGAACGGGAACGACGCGGGAACGGGAACGACGCGGGAACGGGAACTACGCGGGTGAAACCGTGGGGCGCTGCTAGTTTAATATATTAAAGTCAGTCTTACAAAAAAATCATAAGAATTATTGATAGCTATCCTTGAAGACGATCTGAAACTGTAGTAGATATAACCCACTTCTGGAAATGGGTCCTTATTTATAGGGTTTCGTACCAAAATAGTAAAAACCAAATGTTTTTTTGTATTGAATTGTGTTTATTGCCTGCGACAGTATAAATTTTAGATTTTAAAGAACACTTTTATTATGATTGCAGTATTCTAAGAAGATTTTGTTTCGTTTATAGAGATTTAAACTTTAATCTCTTTGGTTGATACAAACTCAAACTTACAAAAAATACGTCCCGAATCGCAACCGCTGTCCCGCCTCTGTTTGGGTTGACCTACAATAAAGGCGCTTGCTGCGTCAGAGCGATCTTCCTTTGCAATATCCTACAATATGTTTACTGACTATAAATTAAAGTCGCTTCCCGCCGTTCTGTATGCTTAGATATTTCAAAGGAATCACGGATTTTATATGGTTTTCACTAATATAAGAAGCGATAACGAGGAAGGTTTTCGTGAATCACATAAATCAAAGCGAAGTCAGGTTAGTTCGCTAGTAGAGGGTTACATAAAAATAAAAAGTCAAACGCTCAATACAAAATTTGTGATTATATTTTTACTTGAGTATTGGTTCCCAAAAGGATACACGATTAAAATGCAAGACGTAATAGGTACATTAAATTAAAAATAGTAGACTAATTAAGCAGCACAGCTGTAGAGTCTATTATTTATTACACCAATCAGTAAACACAGAGAAATTGACAATAGCATGTCCGGGGAGACGACTCATTGAGGTCGAGTGCGGCCGGCCAGTAGGCCGAGGTCCTCGTTGGCGCTTGGGTTGTGTTCGCGAACGAGGCTCGCCGCCTGCTGCATGGTGTCCGGCAGCACGGTGCCGCGCGTCTCTGGGAGCACCAGCACCAGCAGGCCAGACAGCATGGCCAAGGAGGCGAACAGCACGAAGGGCAGCGGCTTCCACACGACGACGGCCTGGAACGTGTTTACTATAACTATTTCTTATGCTTCAGTGATTTCTTAGAGGAATATATTTTTCTGCTCATTGATTCAATACAATGTATTTTTTTTAAAACAATATAAACAAATGTGGGACACAAGTCACACACGATTATTTAGTCCCAAACTAGACAGGACCTGTACTATGGGTACTAAACAACTGATTTAAAGATACTTAAATAAATATTAAACGACCATACACGAAGCCAGCAGACATGTTCATGCACAAAAATGTTGACCACGAACGGGAATCGAACCCACCACCTCCGACTCAGAAGGCAGGGTCACTACCAGATGAGCCAACAGGCCCGTCTATGAGGACACTTATTATGAGTTAACGTGATGTGAACTCCAATACAAATTATGTGAACAAAGCGGCACCCATTTATTAATGAGCTGATAAGAACTAATTAAATAAGTATTAAATCACTTACCAAAACTGGCGTGAGTGGAGCAATAGCGGAGCCAATCTTGCCTATTGTTATACTAAAATTGAAAAGGTTCTGCCGATACCGCGTAGGGTACAACTCCGTCGTGTACACGTACAACGTGACGATGACCACAACGGTACACAACTTTCCGATCAAGTACACGGCGAGTGACGCTACGACTTCGTCTGCGAAAAAATATTACATGTCAATCATTAGGAAAAATACAGAGTTTGTCGGGTCTTGTTTGTACTCGTATATAATGTCTGTTTTGACCGTGGACTTTATATTTTTTTTAATAAATAATAATCCCTTTATCCCGAAATGTAGGCTGAGGTACCCCATTTCTGGAAATAGCCACAATTTACGAGAATATTCGACCTAAACGTGATAGGCGGTGAGTCCATCGCCGGACTGAGACTATTACACTTGCCTCAGAATTAATTCTGAGACCTGCGGGTTTCCTTGCGATGTTTTTTTCACCGCCAAGCAATTTATTTCCAAAGCAATGCACTCTAATAACTCTGTATCCATGTTAGTAGGTTGATATGGACAGCAGTTGCTGGTAATAAAATATACTAACTTACTGGTGGCAATAATATAGTTAATGTTTCAATTATATAATATATCCTCGTTTCATGAGACAGCCTAAATGCTTTTAAATTAAGTTGCAATAATTATACTAAAACCTTCCTCTTGAATCACTCTATCTATTTAAAAAAAACCGCATCAAAATCCATTACGTAGTTTTAAAGATTTAAGCATACATAGGGACATAGGGAGAGCTATTCTTGGCTCTCTATATTTGGCTAAACACAATAGTAACGAATCTGATAAACCTTTTGGCAAGAAGATATACACTATTTGACAAGCCGCACAGAATAAGTAGGCTCCTCCAAGCACGTGACGGCGACCAGCGCGGTATAGCAGGACCATTGCCAAGAAAACACCGGGGATTTCCGCTGCGAACACCAACGCGAAGTTCAGGTACTTGTTGCCGAACAAGTTTGTCGCGTTTACTGACAGCCCGTAGTAGACAATTAACTGTGCGAACCACAATACCGGCGTCACGACGCACCGTAGAAGAATTGGTTTGTTTCGTAAAACTTGAATCACAAGCCACGGCTCATTTTCTTTGTCTTTTTCAACCAGCTGCTGTCTCTCTTCATCAGCTCTTTTTCTCAACTCTCGCAGCGACTCTTCTGATAACTTTTTGCCATTCAAGTGTGCCATTTGTTTGAGGTCAGCTTCTGCAGCGTCATAGTTCCCTTTACTAAGATTCCAGCGAATGGACTCCGGCACTATCCAAAAATAGCAGCATATGAGGAACTGTGGCGCGTAAAGCACGAGGGTGAGGGTCCGCCAGTTGGGCACGGCCCAAGCCAGAAGCGTCAATAGCACCAAGGCTACTGAAAATAACCCCTTGACGAGCGAGCCACCGATCCCGCGATATTTGGGTCCCACCATTTCCATCACTGAAATTAATAAATCGCTTTATTACAGATGTTTAAATACATTTTGATAAAAATAAAAAAAGAACTTTAGAGATTTTTTGAGATTTTACCCAGAATATAAATACAGTTAAACTGGGAACTGCCAATAGCAGCCTCGATGAACACAAGCGCGACGTATCCCGCATAGGAAGTGCTCCAGTACTGTATGATTCCAAGACAGGCTACTAAGAACTCGTTGACGATGAGCGTCGGCCGCCTCCCCCACCGGTCTGAAGCGAATCCCATGAATGGACACCCCACTATCATTGCCACCATGCGTATCGAGCCGATCAGCGAGCGATGCCATTCGTCACATGCAAGCCCTAACTGCAAGTAAAAACGTGAGCCCATTGATAGAGAAACACTTTACACATATTATGTCGTAATGGTTATGGCTATTGATAGTTATAATACGAATATATAGAGGTAATAGAGGTATGTATAGCATGCGTAGATGTCGACAAAATCCTATTTTACAAACTACAAAAATCTTACATCGTAGGCCACAGTATCATGGTTTTCGTAGACGTAGCTTTCGCAGGCGACCGTGGTGTTAGTATCGAAGAGTTCTGCAGGGCAGGAGGCGTCGGTGCTGGCGGTGGAGTTGGCCGCGCGAGCGAAGCGGCGGCAGTTGTCGAAGTGGCCATCGACGACTGGCACCGCCCGGCCGAGCCACGCGGGCGTGAATTGCGTCGTATCTGGGTCCTCGCACTCGTTGATTACACACCTGCAATTTGATTGGAATGTGTATTAATATAATACCTAAAAACTAATAATTGAAGAAGTAATGCAATGCAGTGGAGTTATACTTTTAATTGCTATATCTATGTATTTAATTATAATAAATAACCAGCATAACGATTTAATTAATTGATACTTATTTAAAGGCTTTCACAGTTATTTATTAATTTTTTTGGGACATCATTACTTCTTAAAAGGTTTAATAGGTATTTATTTTATGTTAAAATTCACTCTCGTTATTTCATTATTAACAAATTGAAAATATTCAACAACCTTTAGAACATGTATCCCACTATGTGCATAGTGTCTTTATTTTTTTGGTTTTCCTATTTTTGTTAAAGTGTCAATACGATACATAGTGTTGGCCTTAGTCTGACTTGTATTTAAGTTGATAAAATAAACAAGATAGAAAGTCGACATTCATTTTGATATTTATATACTTAGCGTAGCCAGAAAAAAAATCAAAACTCACATAAAAATGGTATTACGTAAAATGGCAGTCATTATAAGTAGGATGGGTATTTAAATGACAATGATGTTTAGTGTAAACTTTCTCGCGCCTAGAAGAAGAAACTATGTAACTTGTAGTTGGTATTGTATAGAAGAATAATGTGATAAAGAGTTTCTTCTTCTACGTACCGAAGCAGTGGAGTTGCAATGACTTTCAATAAGTGACCTTATAACCGCATACGTCGAATAAACGCATTTTGAATTTAAATTTGGAATATGATCGTTTCAGTATAATTTACCTTGTAGGTATCCTAGCGGAGGTGAACATGTATCCGCAGATCCTGAACGCGGATGTGAAAACTAGCACAGTGGACACGGCGCTTAGCCGCCACTGGAATGGACCGAACTGACCCGTTTCTGCCAACAGTACCTGTATGGGATCTGACATCGTGTATCACTCGATCTGGATTATACTAAGGGTACTATTGTGGTATTGTGGTAACTTATAGGTACTATTTGAAACACGCACATAGGATACACGTAACACGACACTAGCTCAATTACGTGATGACAAAATAAAATCTTTTCACTTTGATATGCGTAAAAATATAAATCAATTTAAATTTACACTACACATGTTACATATTATTATTAATAATATATACCGGATAATTTTTTTACCATTTCGAAAAAAATATGATATGATTTATGATGTATAAGGTATCTAGAACTAAAGTTATACACGAGATTAATTGTTAAATATAGTCATGTTAAATGCAATTTACAAAGTCTAGAGAAGTACGCACTCTACTATATAGCACCTGGCGGTTGTTAAAGCTACGAGCCTGTTTCTTTTTAAAATACTATTTCAAATATTTCAGTATGTAATATTGACTACAATTGAGTAGATAACGTATATTAATATAAAGTTATTATACGAAATAAGTAAAAAATATTTTTTTAAGTGGCAATGCTAAATAAATCTATTACAATTACCTACCCACGTGAAAACACGTGAAATATGATGCCTTGAAGAACTGCTACACATTTATTCCTGTAGCATTTGAGACAAGTGGAGTATGGGGTTCGGAGGCAAGGACTTTTTTAAAATCTTTAAGCCGACGAATTGTAGCGAGGGGCTATGACCGCCGCTCCGGTTCGTACCTTGCTCAAAGGATATCACTAGCTATACAACGTGGCAACGCTGCTGGTATAATGGGTACCTTTGGGCCAGGTACGATTCGGGGTGGCCTTTTCGAATGATTTTTGACGAAGCGTGTTGCTGATAACATTTGTAATTTTCTTAAATAGGTTTATGACGAAGCATGTCGTGGATATCTAGATATGACATACTATTTGACGAAGCCTGTGGCGGATTGCAAACTGTAAGTACCTTTTATTGTGTAGAATAATACTTGACGAAACGTGTTGTGGATGTTAAAGCATGTATATTTTGAATTTTAATTGTTTGATTATTGTTATAAATTACCTACCTATACGGTATATATATTTTTTCCAGACGGTAAAAAAAATCAGGCGGTATAAATACTAGCAGCACTTGGTGCTGATACGTGTATACTTGCACTTGTTTGTAAATGTTTATCAAGTCTGTTTTTAAATGAGTTCATTGATGGAGCACTGATCCCACTTTCTGGTAATTTATTCTAAGACTTTACTACCAAACTAGCACGATTAGGTTTATTATGTATAGGTATGTAATAGGATAGTATAATGTATTCTAATTAAATGAGACTGACTATTTCTCTTTATCTTACCAAGAATTGATTTTAATCTGTATAAAGTAATTTGTTACCTATAGGTGGGGATTAGTGATTGGCATATTATTGTTATTTATTTATATTATATAAGTCAATTTGTTATTGAAGCTGTTAATCTTCATTAAAGTAAATAAATAAATGATATATCCATATTGTGTTGTTTTTGGTGTAACTGTCTGACTGATTGGTGATGTATCAACGCACAGCCTACACTGCTGGGTCTAGCAACTTGAAATTTTGCAAATAGATAGCTTATACAGTGTAGGAATCCACTAAAATTATATTGCAAAATTTAATCCCTAAAGGGGTGAAATAAAATTGCGTGAGCGAAGCCGCGGGTAAAAGTTAGTCTGAAATAAATTAATTTTATTATACTTATTAAAAGAATTTAGATGCATGTCTAGAAATTGATAAATAATAAATATAATTCCCTAGGGGGTAGGCAGAGGTATTCCATTTCTGCATATACCCACTTTTAACGAGAATCAAATCAAATCAAATCAAATCAAATATAATTTATTTCTATAGGTATTAAACATACACTTAGAAACGTCAATATTTTATAATAACAAGGCACTCTAAACTCGTCCATGAAGATGTTTTTTGTACCCCTAAACGTGATAGGTAGTGAGCCCATCGCCGGACCGGGTCTGTTACACATGTCTCAGAACTAATTCTGGGATCCGCGGGTTTCTTCACGATGTTTTCCTTCACCATCGAGCTAGTGATGTACGTAAGGTTTGAAAACTCATTGGTACATGCCAGGATTCGAACCCGAGCCTCACTGATTATCATCATGTGAAGCAGGCTCTTTAACTGTAAGGCTATCTCTGCAGCATAGGGAAAATATTCCGGTGTACAGCCAAGTCATCCACAATGGATGGTTCATATAATACGAAAGTCGTATTTTTAATAAAAAGTCTCGGAATTACACTGCCAGCATTCTTAGAACGAACGATTCATTGAGTTTGAGTACGACCAGCCAGTAAGCCAAGGTCCTCGTTGGCAATTGGGTTTTGTTCGCGAGAGAGGCGCGCCGCCTGCTGCATGGTGTCCGGCAGCACGGTGCCGCGCGTCTCTGGGAGCACCAGCACCAGCAGGCCAGACAGCACGGCCAGCGATGCGAACAGCACGAATGGCAGCGGCGTCCACACGGCGACGGCCTGGAACGTGTTTACTATAGGTAACTATTATGCTTCAGCGATTTTTTAGAGGAATATTATTGGTCTACTCATTGATTCCATACAATGCAAATAAAAAAAAATGTGGGACACAAATCATACACGATTATTTAGTCCCAAGCTTGACAGGGCCTGTGAAGCCCATGAATACACATTTTATGAGTTAACGTGATGTGAACTCCAATACAAATTATGTGAACAAAGCGGCACCCATTCTTCATTGATCTGCTAAGAACTAATTAAATAAGTACTAAAAAACTTACTAAAACTGGTGTGAGTGGAGCAATAGCGGCGCCAATCTTGCCTATTGTTATACTAAAATTGAAAAGGTTCTGCCGATACCGCGTAGGGTACAACTCCGTCGTGTACACGTACAGCGTGACGATGACCACAACGATACACAACTTTCCGATCAAGTACACGGCGAGTGACGCTACGACTTCGTCTGCGAAAAAAAATTATTCATGTCAATCATTAGGACAAATACAGAGTATGTCGGGTTTTTTATGACCTCGTAGATAATGTCTGTTTTGCCCATGGACATATTAATTCTATTTATCAGTGTTAGTAGTTTGATATGGTTAGTCGTTGCTGATAATAAAAGCTACGAACTGGTTCAAAAAAAGTCAAAAATCATTTATTTCTGCAGGTAGGTACTAAAGGTAAGGTAAATTAAAAAACGTCAATAGTTTAAAAACAACGCACTCTAAACTCGTCCATGAAGATTGCCTAAATGTAAACAGCAGCCCATATTCACTGATGAGTTGCTGCTCCAAATGTAGTTTTGGTTAGTACCACTTTGACCTCACTGGTGGCAATAATTAGTTAATATTTCTATTACTTATATTATACTTATATCCTTGTTTCAAGAGATGCCTAAATGCCTTTTATTGGAAAATGGTTTTGAACAAGTATCTTTTTATAGATATTAAATAATCTCCAATCACCATAGTGGCCAAAGACACATATAGTCCAGTCAATCTAAATTTAATTTATATGTGTTATGTTATATCAAGTTGGACTGCAGGGGTTGAAAAATATCCCAAAGTATATGTAAAAATCCCCTAATTATCATATCATAATGTTTCAGCTACACGTAGGTATACAAGGTGGTTGACTAAGGAGAGTGACAGTCGGTAACAGAATTGGAGAAGAAGAGCTATTCTTGGCTCTCTAATATTTGGCTAAACACAATTGTAACGAACATGATGAACCTTTTGGCAAGAAGATATACACTATTTGACAAGCCGCACAGAATAAGTAGGCTCCTCCAAGCACGTGACGGCGACCAGCACGGTATAGCAGGACCATTGCCAGGAAAACACCGGGGATTTCCGCTGCGAACACCAACGCGAAGTTCAGGTACTTGTTGCCGAACAAGTTTGTCGCGTTTACTGACAGCCCGTAGTAGATAATAAACTGTGCGAACCACAATATCGGCGTCACGACGCACCGTAGAAGAATTGGTTGGTTTCGTAAAACTTGAATCACAAGCCACGGCTCATTTTCTTTATCTTTTTCAACCAGCTGCTGTCTCTCTACATCTGCTGTCTTTCTCAACTCTCGCAGTGACTCCTCTGATAACTTTTTGCCATTTAAGTGTGCCATTTGTTTGAGGCCAGCTTCTGCAGCGTCATAGTTCCCTTTACTAAGATTCCAGCGAATGGACTCCGGCACAATCCAAAAATAGCAGCATATGAGGAACTGCGGTGCGTAAAGCACGAGGGTGAGGGTCCGCCAGTTGGGCACGGCCCAAGCGAGGAGCGTCAATAAGACCAGGGCTATTGAAAATAACCCCTTGACGAGCGAACCGCTGACCCCACGATATTTGGGTCCCACCATTTCCATCACTGAAATTAATAAATAGCTTTATGTTTAAATACATTTTGATAAAAATAAAAAAAGAACTTAAGTAAGACATTTTTTGAGATTTTACCCAGAATATAAATACAGTTAAACTGGGAACTGCCCATAGCAGACTCGACGCACACCAGGGCGATGTATCCCCCATACGATGTGCTCCAGTACTGTATGATTCCAAGACAGGCTACCAAGAACTCGTTGACGATGAGCGTCGGTCGCCTCCCCCACCGATCTGAAGCGAATCCCATGAATGGACACCCCACTATCATTGCCACCATGCGTATCGAGCCGATCAGCGAGCGACGCCATTCATTACATGCGAGCCCTAACTGCAAGTAAAAATGTATGCCCATTGATAGAAACACTCTACACAAATTAGTAACTTTGTGGGGTGGGACCCTGGTGACATATGAGGGCTGTTTGATTAGTCGTTTCAAAAAGTAATATATGTATATTCAACAATTCACATTTATTTCTCAACATAGTCTCCTTTAAGAGCCAGTGAGTTTCAAATTTTTTATCCTCCCCAAAAATACGTTTTGTTGAGGTCTTCAAAATAGCCGTTTACACCTGCGATGCAGTCCTCATTTGTCAAAATTTTTTGCCCTCATCATTTTTTCAGAGGCATCTTTTCAGATTTGGGAATAGGTTATAAATAATCGGATACGGATAATAATCAGATAGTAGTAGTAGGAATACGGAGCATGCGGAACCAGCTTGAAGCCCAATTCGTAGATTTTGGCCATTGCAATAGCTGACGTGTGCACTGGGGTATTGTCTTGATGAAAGGGGGTTTTCTCGAGGGATAATTTTAGTCGTCTTTTCAACAATTCGGCATCAAAAAATAGTCTAGATAGTCTTTCAATTTTCCAAGTAATTAATCATAATGATTCTTTCGCCATCCCAGAAGACTGTCGCCATCACCTTCTTAGCCAACAAAACAGTCTTGGCCTTCTTTGGGGCACCTTCACCAGTGGCCATCAATTTATTATCCAGTAATAAACAGTCTGCAATGTTGGTGCGTTAGTGCCACAGAATAAAATTCAGTTTTTATTGTGGCAGCACTAAAACCCTTCTTAAAAAAAATCGGTTGTCTGTAAAGTCGGTTTACTGACGATAGTTGAACGTGACAACGTTATAAGAAAATACTGATGGAATTCATTGTGCCTCTTTGTCGCTCGTTGCGCGCTCTCGCTTGCACTGGAACGACGCATACGTCACACTTTTTAATGCAATGCCGCCGGCTCCATCAATTTATAAAACGTTGTCACGTCAAAAATGATTTATTACGGCACGGAATTCAGATTTTTCCTTAGTTGTTGAAAATTTACGAGTGATCACAGTTAAACAATGGTTAAACTGACAAAAACTTGTTTTTTTTGCTGAATTTTTTACAGTCTTTACTTGAAAGATTGTGTCTACCAGAGTTAATGAAATTTACCAGTAAAAAAGTTTTAAAAATAGTTTTTAAAAGGACTTATCAAACAGCCCTCGTATACCATAGGTGTTCTGTACCTATCTTAGGCACCAGACTCTCACACAGACAGGTTTAAGGATAGGTTAATCTCAATTATGTACCACCATATCTTAAGCTACCTTATTGAGAGAAAATAAAAAATATACATATAGCGGTGATAGCCCGGACGGTTAAAGAACCTGCCTAAAATCAGTAAGGCTCGGGTTCGAATCCTGGCATGTACCAATGAGTTTTTCAAAAACTTACGTACATGTTTATCACTAGCTTGACGGTGAAGGAAAACATCGTGAGGAAACCCGCAGGTCTCAAAATTAATTCTGAGACATGTGTAAATAGACCCGGTCCGGCGATAGGCTCACCACCTATCACGTTTAGGGGTCCAATAATATTGGACCCCTAAACGTGACTCCCCTAATATATTATATCTCGTGAAATGTGGGTATTTCCAGTAATGGAATACCTCTGCCTACCCCCTCGGGGATAGAAAAGGCGTGAGATTATTATTATTATTATTATAAATAATATTATTATAATATGTCATAATGGCTATGCGATGCGTCAGCACAATAGTTCACAGCAATTGGATAAGGGAGAACCTAATGAAAGAAGACAGTTTAACACGTTTGGTGCAGATTCAGACAGATTTTTATAATACGAGTATAAAGAGGTATGTATAGAAAGCGTAGATGTCGTCAAAATCCTATTTTACAAACTACAAAAATTTTACATCGTAGGCCACAGTATCATGGTTTTCGTAGACGTAGCTTTCGCAGGCGACCGTGGTGTTAGTATCGAAGAGTTCTGCGGGGCAGGAGACGTCGGTGCTGGCGGTGGAGTTGGCAGCACGAGCGAAGCGGCGGCAGTTGTCGAAGTGGCCATCGACGGCTGGCACCGCCCGGCTGAGCCACGCTGGCGTAAATTGCGTCGTATCTGGGTCCTCGCACTCGTTGATTACACACCTGCATTTTGATGTGGATGTGTTAAAAACTAACAATTTAAAGAATTATGTAATGCAAAATAGTGGAGTTATCAAATATTTTACTGAATTGTGGATTGTTATATTTAGTTAATTAAAATTACTCTTTTCACCCAAAATGTTTTCCAAAGGTGTCAAGCTCCACGTGCTCACGTACGAAACGTACGTACGAAAAAAAAGTTTGTTTTACTAAAAACTGTGACAGTCATAATATGAATCTAAGAAATAAAAATAAAATGGAGCAACCACTTTATAGATTAAGTAAAATCGATAAATTTACTACTTTTTTTGTGTACGCCAACGTACAACAAGATTCCTGAAGCTGTTGTAGCTTCTTAGCCAGAAAAAAAATTAAAACTCGTAAAATGACATCATTGTAAGTTTGATGAGTATTTGAATGACAATGATGTTTAGTGTAAACTTTCTCAAGCCTAAAGGTCACAGCACACTTATCAACTCGGAAAGGGATCGTCACCGTATCGCCTCGAGCCGTTCAGTATTGTTTGTATGAAACTCCCTACTGCAACGCACACTAATGGGAAACGTAACGTAATCGCCTCGCTTCGGAACAGGCTCCGAACCGCGTTGCGGTGAGTGGTCAACTTGCAGTTCCCGCGCCTACGGCTCGTTGCCCCCCGCTTACGTCTCTCCGTACGCGAGCTCACGGCTCTTCGTCCACCCTTGACCGTGTCCCCTCCCGCGACTTGCCTGCCGACCGTGCCGCCACCCGCCATTCGCAAGGCAACTTCCTTTCGTGTTGCGCGTAAGTTTTATTGATTTTTTTATTGAACACTCAACGTTTGGATTCAAACTGATTTGGTGCCAACCCGGTCAGCCAGCGGTCGGCGAGGCGTAAGCGCGGTGACGCCTAGCCGTAGCCGAGTTGACGTACAGGAGTCGCTGCTACGCTTTGGTTACATGCATACGTTAGGTTGACGCCTGGTTGACGGCGAGGCGAAAGGCGATACGGTGCCGATCCCTTTCCGAGTTGATATGTGTGCTGTGACCCTAAATTATGTAACTTGTAGTTTGTATTGTATTAACTGCATATAAGAATAATGTGTTGAGGAGTTTCTTGCCCCGCTTCTTCTTCTTCTACGTACTGAAGCAATGGAGTTGCAATGACTTTCAATAAGTGACCTTATAAGTCCATACGTTGAATAAAAGCATTTCGAATTTAAATTTGGAATATGAGCGTTTCAGAATAATTTACCTTGTGGGAATCCTAGCGGAGGTAAACATGTATCCGCAAGTCCTGAACGCGGACGTGAAAATTAGCACAGTGCACACGGCGCTTAGCCGCCACTGGAATGGACCGAACTGACCCGTTTCTGCCAACAGTATCTGTAAGCGATCTGACATCGTGTACGACTCGATCAGGATAACACTATACTTCACAAAACACGCTCATGATACACGACACTGGCATAAATTATTCGTGATGACAAAATAAAATCTTTTCATTTTAATATCCGTAATAAAAAATCCACTTTAATATACATACACATCAGGCATGTTGTGAATATTTGCATCCGCATTCGCAAATGTAGAGCTTCCACATAGAGTTTGACATCTGCATATGCATCCGCAATAATCAATGCGGATATTCATGCGAATCCGGATGTAATACAAGTTGCTATAAGAAAGAAATTAGGCGCACATGACAATGACCAACAGGAGCGAAAAAATTTGTGACAAGATCCGATGTGTTTGTTGTGGTGCATCATTTGTTTATGACGATCACTTACTAATACGAAAATTAGTAAGTAAAGTTAAAAAAAAAAAATCTACACTAATTTATAAAAGCTAACTACTATAAAATAGAAGAGTTTATGAATGATAATTATTAACACTTAGATTAGATTGCTACACCCTGACAGGGTCTGTACATACTCTTGTTGTGTTACAATGTGCAATAAATGAATGAAATGAAATACAAATACTCTTTATATTTAAATATTTATATTTTAGTATTACAAACATACACACGAATAAACTCAAAAACTACTAGACTGATTTTAAAATTATTTTACAACTAGCGGATACCCAGCGGCGTTGCCCGCGCGGATTCCGTTTATGCCCGTTCCCGTGAGAATTTAGGAAAATCCCTTCATATTGGTTGCCTACGACATATTTAAAACACCTACATACCATATTTCAAATATCGGGTGCCCACCGGTGTTTTCCCGCTTGGATTTAGTTTATTCCCGTTCCCGTGGGAATTTCCAAAAATCCATTCATACCAATTTTCTATGACATATCAGACACCTTCATACCATTTTAGAAGTTTCTAGGTGTTATCGTTTCGGAGTAGTACGTATTTCTCTTTTTAACCAGTTTTTATATTTTCCCGTGGGAATGAGATATTTTCCTGGAATAAAAAGTACCCTAGATGTTGACCCGGGTACTCAGTTATCTCCATACCAAATTTCATCAAAATCCGTTCAGTAGTTTTTGAGTGATGCGTGCACAACCAGACAGACAGACAGACAAAAATTCCAAAAATTGGTGTTTCGGTATCTATATCGATAACTATATACACTACCGTTAAAATTTTCAAAAAATATTTAATGTACAGACACGGCCCCGTTAGAGTTTTATTATATGTATAGATATCCCTGAGTAACATATAGGCTATATTTATTTCCGTATTTCCACGGAAACCTGCGCAGCACCGATATCATTACTAAAAATGTTAATAATTATTTTATCATTGTTTTACCTCTTCATTCATCTTAACTTACTTTATTTAAATAAGATCAAAAATCGCATTCACCTCCGCAGATGTAAAAAATCGGCATCCGCAACATCCCTGATACACCATGTGATATTAAAATGTATTTCAATTAAATGAGACTTCCTAACGCATTGCATGTCTCCAAATCGACTTAAAATATTTTTCAGCCTTGGAAACTTATTTAAACAATTTTTTATTTATTATTATTATTTTGACATAAGTATATTTTTTAATTTTTATAAATTTTATTAAATTTTGCAATGCCCTGACGGGGTTTCCATGAATGTACTAACCTAGACATAGGATGTCTATAACTAACACATGGTACGCAAACCTATCTATACCTACTAATAAAACTCTAACGGGGCCGTGTCTGTACAGTCAACAAAGTTGTTAGTGTTACATGGCCAAAAATTAAGATTCACTTTTCTCTTAAAGCCTTAAATGCATTTATAGTATTTTTTTGGTAAATTATAGGGATCAAAGATACCTTTCGAAATAAACATTAATCAGATTTATTTATGACTTCCCCAGAAAAATGAATTCTTAGTTACTGGCCATGTAACCCTAACAACTTTGTTGACTGTACATGAAATATTTTTTGAAAATTTTAACTGTAGTGTATATAGTTATCGATATAGATACCGAAACACCAATTTTTGAAATTTTTGTCTGTCTGTTTGTCTGTCTGGTTGTGCACGCATCACTCAAAAACTACTGGATAGATTTTGATGAAATTTGGTTTGCAAATAACTGAGTATCCGGGTCAACATCTAGGGTACTTTTTATTCCAGAAAAATATCTCATTCCCACGGGAAAATATAAAAACTGGGTAAAAAGATAAATACGTACTATTCCGAAACAATAACATATAGAAACTTGAAATACAGTCGTAGCCAACCGCTATGAAGGGATTTTTGGAAATTCCCACGGGAACGGGAATAATCTGGATGCGCGCGGGCAACTTCGCTATGGGAGCCCGCTATTTGAAATATGGTATGTAGGTAGCTTATATGTCGTAGGCAACCACTATTAAGGGATTTTTGAAATTCCCACGGGAACGTTAAGAAACTGGATCCACGCGGGCAACGCCGCTGGGCACCCGCTAGTATGTAGGTATATAAAAATCAATGCCACTTTTCGTTGTTATTTTATAACTCAAGAACGGGGCTCACCTATCCAAACCAAATTTTTAGGATTTATTCGGAATATTTAGCAGATAGTTTATGTGAAGTTTGCTTAAATCTGTCGAGTGGTTCTTCATTTATAAGTTGCGACGCACGTACCGGGCCGCTAGTAAATAATGAATTATGAAACAGCAATGTCAACATGAAAGTCAAAAGAAAAAAGTCGGGAAAAGGCATGAGCATATGTATTGTATATATGTTTGTATAGATATGTATGTAAGAAAATATACAAAAATCTATGTAGCCCAGTCACAAAAAATGAAACCCTTATAATAGTATGTTACCTACTTTTTGTCCGTCCGTCAGCTGATGACGATGATGAAACTACAATGTAGGTTATTTCTATGCATCGCTATTTGCTATAAAATCGGGTTTGTTCTAATATCGCAAACTGAATTATAAAATATAACACAAATGTTGCTACGGAACTCTCAAGTACCTACGCGAGTAACGCTCGTAAGTACTTAGTATTTTTTAATACAATTAGAAAACAAAATACAAAAAAAAAACACAAATATACATCAATATACGCAGTTAACGTAACAGTTATTCAAATCGTCCTAGAAATATAGCCAGAGTTGCACTCTCATTGAGCCCGAGTGCGGCTGGCCACCAGGCTGTGATCTTCTTCGGCGAGCGGCTTTTGTTCGCGAGTGAGGCGCGCCGCCTGCTGCATGGTGTCCGGCAGCACGGTGCCTCGAGTCTCCGGGAGCACCAGCACCAGCAGGCCAGACAACACGGCCACGGATGCGAACAGCACGAACGGCAGCGGCGTCCATACAGCGGCCTAGAAGGTATTCTTCTTATAGGTATATAGGTACCTTCGCTTCATAACTATAATTAATGTCGCCAGCAATTGGATATTCTACTGAGGTGTTTCGAAATTATTATTTTTAAATAGCTGTTTTGTGGTCTGCATTATTATTATTATGATAATAGGCTAGTGCCTCACAGACGTAATTTTTCATACAAGACAGCAACGTAGACAGCACTGGCGTCCACTCTAAGGCATATTTTTATTTTCGATTAAATTTATTTTATCTATTTATTTATTACATTTATGTTGTACAAAAGGTCTTTATGTTTTCTTAACAAACGTTTTTTTTGTTGTACATTACTACTACATCAATTTTGATATCTCTATGTAATGCAAAACAAAAAAAATATCGAATACTTACAAAAGCTGGCGTGAGTGGAGCTACACTAGCGCCAATCTTGCCAATCATTGCAAAGAAGTTGAGAAAGTTCTGCCGATACCGCGTCGGGTACAATTCCGACGTGTACACGTACAGTGTGACACTGACCACGGTGATAAACAGCTTGCCGATCAAGTACACGATTACGGACACCGCGATCATTCCTGCGATAAAATATGTAAGTAGGTAAGTCATATAAGCAATATATTAACCTTAGCTAATAAAATAGTAGCTACTGATCAAAGCAATTGCAAAAAAACTGTCAAACAGGTAAACGTCATTCAAAAGTACATTCATCACGTTTTCTCTGTTTAAATGTATTTGTGATACCCAATCGTTTCATAGTTATGTCAGTTCTCAACAAGAAACTAAAAGCTGCAAAAGGGAGGATATACCTTTAGGCAAGACGATGTACGTTGTTTGACAAGTAGCACAGACCCAGTAGGCGAATACGAGAATGTGCCGACGATCAATATAGTTCATTAGAGTCATCGCTAGGAGACAACCTGGGATCTCCGCTGCGGTCACCACCGCGAAGTTCAGGTACTTGTTCCCAAACATTTTTGTGGTGTTCAACGACAGCCCGTAGTATATCAACATCATCGTGATCCATAACACCGGCAACACGACACACCGTAAAATAATTGGTTTGTTGTTGATAACTTGAATGACAAGCCACGGCTCTTTTTCCTTATCGATTTCAACCTTCTGCTTTCTCTCTTCTTCTGCTGCTTGTCTCAACTCTCGTAGTGATTGTTCTGATAACTTTTTGCCATTCATGTGCGCCACTTTTGTAAAAGTGGCTTCCGCAGCATCATAGTTCCCTTTGCTGAGGTTCCAGCGGATAGACTCTGGCAAGATCCAATAGTAGCAGAATGTTAGGAGCTGTGGCGCGTAGAGAACGAGGGTCAGGGTCCGCCAGTTGGGCACAGCCCAGGCGACGAGAGCCAAAAAGACCATTCCCGATGAAAACAAAAAGTTGGCAGTTGCACCGGCAGCCCCGCGATACTTAGATCCCACGGATTCCATTACTGCAACCAATAAAATATTATCTTTTACATTCTTGTTGTTTAATTTTTTTCAGAACCTTCGGGTATAGCATTAATAAAAGCAGTTGACAAAGTGACGGATATAAATGTGATTCTTCAAATATTAGAAAAAAGTTCCAAATATTATAATAATGAATATGACCTAATAATAAAATCTACATTATTCCCCCTCTAAAAAGCTATTTACTGAAAACAGTGAACAAAAAGCACTTTTCATAGTATTTTGATGTTTGAATTTAGAACACCATTGTAGGTATTCAACCTCCATCTCAATGCTATCCAAAAATACTATAATAACAGTGTTAGGTATGGCAAAAAACTGCAATAAAATAGTAAAATTTACACACATAAAATAAAAACAACAGCATATTGAGCACAGCCAATTGTGGACTCGATGAACACCAGCGTGACATATACCCCATAGGTGGTGCTCCAGTACCGCATGACCCCGAGACAGGCCGCCATGAACTCGCAGACGATGAGCGTCGGCCGCCTCCCCCAGTGGTCTGACGCAAACCCCATGATGGGAAGGCCCACTATCATCGCTGACATGCGGACCGAGCCAATTAGCGAACGATACCATTCGTCACAAGCCAATTTAAACTAAAAAAAAAACAAAAATTAAATAAATTAAACTCACTCACGACTTGACCCCCGGTGGTTTGGCAGAGGTACTTAGTACTCAGAAACACCAGTCACAAAACTCAAAGTAAATACAGAGTAACATCATAAGCTTTTTACGGTTCTGAACAGATAGAACCTTACGGGTATACAAACAAGTGAGATCTTACATCGTAAGCTACAGTATCTTGGTTCTCGTAGACGTAGCTTTCGCAGGCGACTATGGTGTTGGTATCGAAGAGTTCTGCGGGGCAGAAGGCGTCAGTGTTGGTGTTGGCAGCGCGAGCGAAGTGGCGGCAGTTGTCGAAGTGGCCATCGATGATGGGCACCGCGCGGACAAGCCACGCTGGTGTAAATTGCGACCCATTTTTGTCTTCGCACTCGTTGATTACACACCTGGAAATTGATATTTTGTTTCTGATGAGTCAGAAAAGCGTATAATTGTGTAATTTATGTTTTTTCGTAGCCAAGACTAGCTTGATGCACGAATTAACGAGAGAATGTAATTCTATGGACAAACTTCCACCTGTTTACTGCCAACAACGAAAACATTTTTGAAATTTTTGTCATTTTTGACCTTTTTGACATTTTAGACATTTTTTGACATTTTTGACATTTTGTGACAGTTTTGTCATTTTTGTTATTTTTGACATTTTTGACCTTTTGACATTTTTGTTATTTTTGACATTTTTGACGTTTTTGACATTCTTGACATTTTTGACCTTTTTGACATTTTTGACATTTTTGACCTTTTAGACCTTTTTAATAATAAAAATAAATAAAATAAAATAAATTTATTTCAGATTAAATCCATATCAACAATTAAAATTACAAAATTAACAGAGCGTAAAGGATGGCTGACCTTGGTACGTGGATTACTTCTCTTTTCATGACATTTGTATTGTTCTTAATGTATTAGGTTTTCTCTGTAATTTTAGTTTTAACATGATTGATTTTGTAATTATAATCGTACTTCGGAATAATAAATACAAAATTGTATTTCCATTTTTACAGAATAAATATCAAAACGTCACCAAGACATTATCAATGAAATTTTTGACATTTTTTGACATTTTTGAGATTTTTGTAATTTTTCACATTTGACCCGCGGGTCTGAAATGCCCAGTCCCTTTTGACCCACGGGTCTGAAATTCAAACTCGATCGAGGTATTGACCTAAGGTATCTACTGACCGAATTTGAAGTCAATCGGTCCAGTAGATCCGGAGATATCCTGTCGACAGACACAGACAGACAGACAGACATCCTACTCAAACCATTAACTTCCTCTTATAATGCTACCCAGGAGGAAGTTAATAATCAAGTAGGCTGGGCGTAAGAAACTCCATAAAATTATTGCAGTAGTTATAGCGAGCGATTTGATGAGTGATTTTGCTTAGAATAATTTACCTTGTGGGTATCCTAGCGGTCGTGAAGACATACTCGCTGATCCTCATGGAGGCTATAATGATCACAACCACAGACACGGCGAATAACTGCCGCTGGAATGGACCGAACTGACCCGTTTCTGCCAACAGTAACTGTAAGCGATCCGACATCTTTCTGTTCGGATGTCTTTTGTTTTCACTATGCAATCATAACTTACATTTAATTGAAACTTATGCAAAATAAACCACTATGAACACGTAATTTTTGTTACACATTTTTTGATTTGGTGACTTGATATTATAAGTAAAAGATTCCCTACAATAAAAATATATTAAAATAAAATAGAACTATGTATGTATTTAAAATAAATATATATTTAAAACACGTGTGGTTTTCAGTGTTACTGCAATCAATAGGAGAAAAATGAATATTTCAATACGTAGGTAATGCTATATTATAACGTATAAAAAAATATCATTATCTACCTATTTATCTATACATATAATAAAACTCTAACGGGCCGTGTATGTACATGAAATATTTTTTTTAAAATTTTAGTGGTAGTGTAGATAGCTAGATACCAAAACATCAATTTATGAAATTTTTGTCTGTCTGTTTATGCACGCATTACGCAAAAACTACTGGACGGATTTTGATAACATTTGGTATGAAGATAACTGAGCACCCGGGTCAACATCTAGGATACTTTTTATTAAAGAAAAATATCTCATTTCCACGGGAAAATATAAAAATTGGTTAAAAACAAAAATACGTACTCCGAAACGATAACACCTTCCTCCTCCTCAAAAATTTCAACATGGTATATATAACCTAACCTAACCTAACTCTTAAAATATGTCGTAGGAAACCGCTACGAATGGATTTAGAAAAAATCCTACGGGAACGGTTATAACGGGATCATTGGGAACCTAGAAAAATTGGGTATGCTAATTGTCAAATCCATACTCTTTCTACTTTAGGTACTGCTATTTTCTTTTTCATTGATAATGTCTTGGTGACGTTTCTGATATTTATTCTGTAAAAATGGAAATACAATTTTGTATTTATTATTCCGAAGTACGATTAACAGTTACAAAATCAACCATGTTGAAACTAAAATTACAGAGAAAACCTAATACATAAAGAACAATACAAATGTCATGCAAATAGAAGTAATTCACGTAACATGGTCAGCCATCCTTTACACTCTGTTACTCCAACTAAAAACTGGTTAAAAAGATAAATACCAACTACTTCGAAACGACAACTCATAGAAACTTGAAATATGGTATGTAGGTGTCTAATATGTCACAGGCAAACGCCATGAGAGGTTTTTGAAATTCCCACAGGAATGGGAATACACTGGATCTGCGCGGGCAACGCTGCTGGGCACCCGCTAGTTATGAATATAATTTTATTGACTAACATTTGCAACCGTTTCAAAACAGTTGACTAAACAAAGTGTGATATTACTCTACTGCAGCATTCTGTTTAAACATAGACTTACGGTACATCAGTGCCAGAAACGTGTATGTGATCTATATCTATATCTGGGTACACTATTATTATAAAGAAGAAAGATTTGTATTTTTGTATGTTTGTAACTATCCGTACTTGTATGTTAATCCTTATCCAAAAAACATTTCGTATTCAAGACCGTTTCAATACCTGTAGAGAACTTATTGAATTTAAAGATATTACGAATTTAAAAATATTTTAAATCCGAATTTGTTTGTTACCTTTCAAGCCTAAACCCTAAGCCAATTAAAAAAATTCTTTCACCAATGGAAAGGTACATTATCAACAAAAAACATAGGAATTACTTTATCAACGTATTCCCACAGGCACGGAAACGGGAACGCGGGTGAAACCCCGGGGGGCACTGATGTACAATATGTAACAGAATAAGCACAATTCCTGAAATTAGTTTGTTCAGTATCGACTTTCAGCTATTCTTAATTTATGTGTAATTATTTTTTTCGATAAATTAGCATAAGACATCGTACTATTATTCTCTTTATTTAAGAAAATTGGTTAGACACAACTAAAGTACGAAGGCATCTTATTATTTTTCATATTGATATGCTAATAAAATTGGGGTGAATGAGGAATTGCGCTTATTCTGTTACGAGTTGTATATACATACATAGGTATGATAAAACTGTGACTGGACCGTTATATACATGACATATCTTTTGAAATTTTCTTTCACGCATAAACTACTGGACGGGTTTTGATGAAATTTGGTATGAAGATATCTGAGTGGCCGAGTCAAGATTTATTGTACCTACTTATAAATAATAATAATATAATCTCACGCCTTTATTATCCCCGAGGGGGTAGGCAGAGGTATTCCATTACTGGATATACCCAAATTTGACGAGATATATTGGATCCCTAAACGTGATAGGTGGTGAGCCCATCGCCGGACCGGGTAATCCTATATAATTGTTAAGGGCTCGATTGATTCGTCTTGACGAGTACTTCGGTACTAGATGGTAACAAGGGTCTGATGATGGAGCTGAAGATGGCCATAGGAACTCAGTAATTAAACAACATAGCCCCATCGAGTTTGGGCTCGATTGATTCGTCTTGACGAGTATTTTATTGCTAGATGGTAACCAGGGTTTGACAATGGAGCTGGAAGATGGAACGGATGGATAAATAAACGACACAATCCTATCGAGTTTGGGCTCTTATGATTCGTCTTAACTGTAGTACTAGATGGTAGCCAGGGTTTGATGATGGAGCTCCATCGTCTCAATGAGCTGAAATTTTGTATAAAAATGGATGTGTCAAGGTCAGCACTACTTGTTTAAATGTCCTAGCTTCTTAGAACTACCCGTGTACAAACGAATCGACTACATTAAATCTAATTTTTTATGCTATAACTGTTTACAGCAATACTCAGCTGATCATAAGTGCTCCAAGAAAACTTGTATTACTTGTCATGGTAGACATCACAGTCTCATACATCTCTCAAACGCTCCTAAAAAAGTAAATATTGCCACAGCAACCTTAGCACACATGAACACAATACAAACGCAAAACGATACAAATAAAACTACTAACACTCAATCTCACACACAACCTCTACTGGACTCTAAACATTCTATCATTCCAGAACAACATGTTCTTAATGTCACTACACCTAATGTAAACAAACCAAGTTCTAGTACACAACAAACTATATATACTATACCATCAACTGTGTTCCTTTCAAACACCAACTCTCATCAAGTTTTGCTTTCTACAGTCATTCTGAAGGTACAAGATACTTCGGGAAAATGGCACACGGCTCGAGCTCTGCTTGACTCGGGAAGTGAAGTGAACATCGTCACTCACAAGCTTGCTAGCTCTCTACATAGTAAGTTTCTCTATAATAACCATATAATCCAAGGGATTGGCGAATCAGGTAAGCAAACGCAACTATGCATAAATACAAATATAGCTTCACGATTGTCTAACTACAATGCCAATCTTAACTTAATCGTAATGGACAGGATCACTATACCACTGCCACACAAATACATAAACACAACATACTGGAATATACCTACTGAACAACAAAATCTTCTTGCAGATCCCACATTTTATACACCCAATGGCATTGACATGCTCATAGGGGTTCAATTGTTTTACTCATTACTTCTTTCAAAACGAATCAGTCTCGGACCAAATCTACCTCAGCTTATTGAAACTGTATTTGGTTGGGTAGTAACTGGTAATTTAAAGGAAACATCTTACAATTTAAACACACACATACCACCTGAAGTTAGCTTACATTTGGTCAATCATTTAACTACAGACGACAATATAACAAATCGATTCTGTCAACAAAACACTGCTAAAATACAGTCACACCTTACAGCTCCTGAACTCAAACATGCGCATAACTTCAGCATTCAAACTCTACAACTTAAAGATTTGCCCGAGGAATTTAAAGAAATAAAAAATATAAAATCATTCTCTCAGTCATCGCAATCAAACATACAATCTCATGCTTATACATTACAGTCAGCAAACACAACACAGTCAAAAGTTCTGTCCAAGACACAGCCCGTGCATACTTCGAAACCTAACAGCAGTTCCCTGTATACTTTCATGTCTAGTCCACTAAGAAAGCTCAACCCATTTTTATTTAGTGATATAACAAAAGGACACATACATAACTCCAACATATCATACAATCACTGCTATCATACTTCCTTGTAATGTAATGTAAATATGCAAATGTGAATGGACTCAGAATTATTTGTGGGACCCGCGGGTTTCCTCACGATGTTTTCCTTCACCGTCGAGTTAGTGATAAATATGTACGTAAGTTTTTGAAAAACGCGTTGGTACATGCCAGGATTCGAACCCGAGAATCACTGATTTTCGGCCGGCTCTTTAACCGTAATGGCTATCACTGCTCTTGTATTGTACCTACTTCTTTCTAAATATCTCATTAGGAAAGTATAAAAACTGGTTAAAAAGAGAGATAATTATGCACTACTCCGAAACGATAACACTTAGAAACTTGAAATATGGTATGGTGTGGTTTTAAGAGTCTGTCCATTACAAAAAAACATACAAAAAACAAATACTTATATAAAATTTAAATTGTAAGACACAATGCACACACGGTTATTCTGTCACATATACAACGCGTAACAGAAAAAGCGCAATTCCTCATACACCGCAATTAGTATATTAATATAAAAAAATATGATGCAATCGAACTTTAGTTGTATCTAACCAATTTTCTTAAATATCGATTAATAATAGCATGATTTCCATAGTAAGCACTAAATTCAGCTACGCTAATTCATTTTTGGGAAAAATTTAACACATATTAAAAATAGCTGAAATCGTATAAGTAGTCGATACTGAACAAACTAATTTCAGGAATTGCGCTTATTCTGTTACACGTTGTATTAATGGGGTTTAAAGTGGGTTGATTTACGATCGATTTTCACGTAGTAACGTGTCAAGCCAAATTCAAGTGAGTGTCTTTACTTCAGTTCTGTTCACGGCTGATGGAATACGATGATTACTTGATCGGAACCAGTTCCATAAAAGTAAATTAATAGCCACGATCGAAACCAGTTCCGTACAAGTAATTTAAAAGCCTCGTATGGAAAATTAAAAACTTAGAAAAAAATACTGTATAACTTTATTAGAAACTTAGTATACAAAACCTAAAGTATTAAAATGGTTAGGGACTGCGAATCTAAATAAAAAAACAACTATGGCATTAATAAACCTAGTGGTTCGTTGAATATCTTGTCCTGAATTCTTAGAATAAACGGCTCATAGAGCCCGAGTGTGGCTGGGCAGTAGGCCGAGGTCCTCGTTGGCGCTTGGGTTGTGTTCGCGAACGAGGCTCGCCGCCTGCTGCATGGTGTCCGGCAGCACGGTGCCGCGCGTCTCTGGGAGCACCAGCACCAGCAGGCCAGACAGCACGGCCATGGAGGCGAACAGCACGAAGGGAAACGGAGCCCACACAACGGCCTAAAAGGTATTAAAATATAAGATATATTTTAGTTTAATAAAAAATAAATAAATAATAAAATAAATAATCTCACGCCTTTTATCCCCGAGGGGGTAGGCAGAGGTATTCCATTACTGGAGATACCCACATTTCACGAGATATATTGGACCCCTAAACGTGATAGGTGGTGAGCCCATCGCCGGACCGGGTCTATTTACACATGTCTCAGAATTAAATCTGAGACCTGCGGGTTTCCTCACGATGTTTTCCTTCACCGTCGAGCTAGTGATAAATATGTACGTAAGTTTTTTGAAAAACTCATTTTGGCATAACATGCCAGGATTCGAACCCGAGCCTGCTCTATATATTTTAGTTTCATTATAATAGGACCAGCAGTTCATCAAAAACTGTAATCAAAGCACTACTACTACATAATTTTGAAAGAGCTACGAAGCAGAAATTTCATAATTTTTTAAATCTTACAAATACTGGAGTGAGTGGAGCAATAACGGAGCCAATCTTTCCAATCGTTGTACAATAATTGACGAAGTTCTGTCGATACCGCGTAGGGTATAACTCTGTCGTATATAAATACATCGTGATTACAACCACAACGATACACAGCTTCCCAATTATGTACACGACGAGAGACAGTACGACCATCCCTGCGAAAAATATTAACGTAAATTATTACTACATTATGATATAAGTGCGGTAAGTTGAAAATTACAGCCGAGGCGATGTTGCTAGCCCGAGCCGTAGGAGAGGGCTACAAGAACGCAGAGACTGTAATTATTATCAAAGCGCACGTATGTAATACGACGTTGAAATAAATAAAACTCGGACTTTCATAAACGAATAAAAACAACACAGCGAAAAGAAAAAGCGCGCGGAACAATTTTTAACACAAATTAGCGATGCGCATTTTTTTTTAGACAAAGGCACAAAAAACAGCCATTATTACTAATAAAGAAAATTAATATTTTTGTGTTTATGTTACAGAAAAATGGTTGTAATTTATTGTCCAAATTTGTTAAATTAAAGAATGAAATGTTTATTTACTATATTTTTTCTCCCAAAGTTAATCTTATTCGTAAAAATGTTGACCACTTTTCTGACATAAAAACTCTTTGCTAAGATTTTAAATCGTTTTTAGACCGAGCATCTTGATAAACCGTCCGTTTTACATTATATTGCCGCACTTGTGCGTAATGAGATATAATACGTTATTGAAATTGGTGAAATAAGAGACCTTTTACGAGCAAATGTGTTATAAAATATATTAAAAGTGTTACAGTATACAATATGTAACAAAAAAATCAATCAATCAGTTCTGAAATCAGTTTGTTCAGTATAGACTAAATATTTAATAATATTAAATATTTCCAAAAAAAAATATTAGCATAACTGAATTTACGGCCACCTATGGAAACCGCAATAGTGTTCTTTATTGAAGAAATTGGTTAGACAAAACTCTAAAAGTACAAATGCCTCATATTTTTAATATATTTATATACTAATTGGGGTATTTGAGGAATTGAGCTTATTCGGTGACGTGTTGTATAAACAAACGTTACTAATTAATGTCACCACGACCTCAGTAGTGGCATTAACGTTTTTGTTTAAGCACATAATATAGTACACCTGTTGATTGGTTATATGAGGAAAATAGTGTCCCGTACTATTTCAAAAAGGTAGAAGAACCTCCAATTATCCTTTGGGAATAATCACCATCCACTAAAAAGTTAATGTTTTAGGGTCATGACTGTTGTTAACAGATCTGCAGCAGGAAAACCATTATCATTTATTCCACATAACAGAAACCACCAATACGAAACGGACACCGTCTGCGCTTGGACAGAAACAGCCTGCGAATGGTGTCTTGGACCATCACTGGACACTGCTACCTGAATAAACACCTACACACCTTAGGTATTACAAATAGCCCTATATGCAGAGTGTGCATGGAAGAGAGAGGAGACCGTAGCTCGAGTACGTTGGGCGCTGCCCAGATCCGCTAGGAAATTCTTGTAACACCAGAATCCCTTGCGGATGTCCTGAGCAGACTTGGAAGTTTGATCTGCTTCTGGAGGGAGGTGGGCTGGTTGGAATAATCGGCCGCCATGGCTCACGTACAATGGTCCAATTTAGGGACTAAGTGCGAAAACCAAACCGTTATCATAGAACCAATACGATAAATTGATTTACCTTTGGGAATGAAGATGTACACTATTTGACAAGCAGCGCAGGTCAAGAACGCAAATGCAAGGACGTGACGGCGACCTACGCCGTAGAGCAGTACCATCGCCAAGAGAGACCCGGGGATCTCCGCTGCAGACACCAACCCAAAGTTCATATACTTGTTGCCAAACATGTTTGTCGTGTTGATTGACAGTCCGAAGAAAATCATCATCATCGTGAACCACAACACCGGTGCTACTACTTGCGTAGTAGCACAACACCGGTGCTACTACTTGCGTAGAAATATTGGTTTGTTCCGGAAAACTTGAATCACAAGCCACGGTTCATTTTCTATGTGTTGTTCAACCGCCTGTTGTCTCTCTTCGTCTGCTGCTTGTCTCAATTTTTGCAGGGACTCTTCCGATATTATTTTGCCATTTATGTGGGCCATTTTTCTTAGGCCAGCTTCCGCGGCGTCATAGTTCCCTCTACTGAGATTCCATCGAATGGATTCAGGCACCATCCAGAAATAGAAGCATATGAGGAGCTGCGGCACGTACAGCACGAGGGTGAGGGTCCGCCAGTTGGGCACAGCCCACGCCAGGAGCGCCAGCAAGACCATCCCCATAGAAAATATTGCCTTGTTGATTGAGCCTGCGATCCCGCGATAATTGGATCCTACCGCTTCCAACACTAGAACCAATAAAATTATGTGCATTTTTGTGTATGGTTTTTTACTGTAGGCTTTTACACTAGCAACGCCCCGTCACACGCGTAGTTCCCGTGGGAATATGGGGATTAAATATAGCCTGAGCTTACTATATAGCTGTAAAGTTTTATCAAAATTCGTTCAATAGTTTTTGCGTGAAAGAGGAACAAACAACCAGATATCCATACATACAAACTTTCGTGACTATAATATTAGTAGGACTAGCTGTTTCGTGCGATTTCTATTGCCCATGTTACACCTAGAGGTAAGCTATCCATTACTAAAATAATTTTAAAAATAAGACCTGTAGTTTCGAAGCCTATTCAATACAAAGAAACAAAAAATCTAATCGTTCCTCATGAGAAGTATAATTAGTGTATAATAATAGATAACACATAACCATTACACCAAAATCAAAAGTGTACGCCAGGCTAAGTTTCCATTTAACTAAACATTACCCGAAATTTAAAATGTCTAATGAAACGCGCTATAAATAAAATAAAAATAAATGTTACCCAGAATGTAAACACAGTTGTATTGTGAACAGCCAATTAAAGCCTCGATGGATGACAGCGCGACGTATCCCCCATAAGAGGTGCTCCAGTACCGCATGACCCCGAGACAGGCCACCAAGAACTCGCTGATGATGAGCGGTGGCCGCCGCCCCCAGCGGTCAGATATGAACCCCATGAATGGAAACCCCACCACCATTAACATCATCCGAACCGAGCCTATCAACGAGCGATACCAGTCGTCACACGCCAGTCCAAACTGCATTAAAAAAACATATTTCAACACAACACATGTACCTATACTGGAAGCATCAGTCTATAATAAATGTAGATCACAAAATACTAATTATGGAAGAGCCTAATAGAATTAGATAGTTAACGAGTTTGGTACACTTTCCAGGATTGCTTGTGGTGTCTTTTTTTGCTTAGTATCTATCAATGGAGCCCAAGGTGCATTTTATCTCAGTAAAACAAGTTCTTCTTAAGGCACGACATTCGCAACCGCAAGTATAGCATTCGCGGGTGTCAGGAAATGTTTTATACTTAAAATAATATTTTACACAACACTATCTTACATCGTATGCCACGGTATCTTGGTTCTCGTAGACATAGCTTTCGCATGCGACTGTAGTGTTAGTATCAAAGAGTTCTGCGGGGCAGGAGGCGTCGGTGCTGGTACTGGTGTTGGCAGCGCGAGCGAAGCGGTGGCAGTTGTCGAAGTGGCCATCGATGGTGGGCACCGCGCGGCCAAGCCACGCCGGCGTAAATTGTGCCCTTCCTGGGTCCTCGCACTCTTCGATTACACACCTGCAATTGTGCTGCGATGTAGCTTAAAAGTAGATATAACAAGGAATATTGTAATGCAGTAGAGTAATCGAATATTTTTCATCGTTAATATCGTTTACTTATTGTATTATAACAGCTAGTTCATTAATTAGTTGACAAATTGAACAAGTTCATTAAGAGCCACAAATTCAAAAAGGTTTTAAAGGAAAAAGAAACTGCTCCATTTTTCAAAAACTTACGTGCATATTTATAACTCGATGAGGAAGGAAAACATCGTGATAATTAATTCTGAGACATATGTAAACAGACCCGGTCCGGCGATGGGCTCACCACCTATCACGTTTAGGGTTCCAATATATCTCGTGAAATGTGGGTATATCCAGAAATGGAATACCTCTGCCTACCCCCTCGGGGATAAAAGGCGTGAGATTATATTATTATTATTATAAACTGCTCCATAATAATTTTTTTTCCGTTACAATGGGAATTTCATAATCTGTTTCAGTGCGTCATATGTGTGAGCTTTCGTTATTTTATTTAGCTTCCTAGTTGTCACGGTTGAGATTATATTTTGCTTCGCCTGTCCTAATGAGTGGAAATAAAGTCACTAGTAGAGTTGCTCAGGGTCGAGTGGAATAGATAAATAAATCGAAAACAGGCTGTCGTTCGACAAAACTTGCTTACTATCAGCAGCAAGCAACAATTTAGCTTGGGGAATATGAACATCCCAGAATAATTTACCTTGTAGGTATCCTAGCGGTGGTGAACATATACTCGCAGACCCGGACCGAGGACGTGATGATTAGAACTATGGATACGGCGCTGAGCCGCCACTGGAATGGACCGAAATGACCCGTTTCTTCCAACAGGATTTGTAAGCGATCTGACATCGTTTATGACTCAACCAAACTTACACTACTAAACGAAACACGCAAATACACAACACACAACTTGCGAGTCAACACAAACTCATTTTACAATATTAGTGAGTTTGTGGTAAAAATTAAGTGATGATCAAATTATTTATTTTCTCTCATAATAAACACTACCAAAATATATTTAAATTACAAACACATGCTAGTGTTTGGTATTCTTTCAAGCAAATGACGATTTGTATTCCTAATACAGAAATATACATGTTTAAAATTTTTTAGACTTTCATTATTTACCAGCTTTGAAAACATCTGTGTAAACATATTTTAGAAATCATGTAGCCCAATGCCAAAACACGCAACCCCTAGGGTGTTGAAAACAAAAACTAGTGCATGTAAACGTGTACGTGAGGAGCGAAAGTCCACTTTAATTGCTATATGAAATAGACTGAAAACCTAATAATCTTTGAAAAGAAATAGTAAAACACGACAACAAACCAAAGAAAAAAGTATGAACTAGTGTGAATCGGTGTGGTACAGGATACCGAAAAATTTATGGAATGTAATCGGCTCATACCTAGTTGGTCATTTTAAATAAAATTAGCATACAAAAGTGTTGGGGCAGTATGCAGTGCTCCAGCGTGTGGAGAATAAGAAAGGCGTAAGTCCAAAGTCGTATATTATCAAATAGATGTGTTTACATGATGAAAAGCAGATTAGAAGTCAATACTCTTCTTTTATTTTCAAATATCTATAGAACGTCATGGGCGTCACGATCTTTATGCCAGTCTTACATTATTTTATGCATATTATAAACCTATCTCAACAAAAAGTTCAAGTTCTACACGATTGTGAGAGACGCGTTAGACAGAAACCGGTGGAGGCAGATCCACTCCAAATGCGACCCTAATGCTGACCAAGATCCTCAGACATGAGGGACCGACCCCAGAGAGAGAGAGAGAGAGAGAGAGAGCAAACAAAAACAGAAAAACTAATTTATAAAGCTACCGTATTATTAATTCCAATCGTCCTAAATGTATAGCCAGAGTCGCAATCACAGAGTAAGAATGATTTATTGAGGCCGAGTGCGGCGGGCCAGCAGCAGGCTGAGGTCCTCATTGGCGCGCGAGTTTTGCTCGCGGGCGAGGCGCACCGCCTGTTGCATGGTGTGCGGCAGCACGGTGCCACGCGTCTCTGGGAGCACCAGCACCAGCAGGCTGGACAGCGTGGCCAGGGATGCAAACAGCACGAATGGCAGCGGCGCCCACACAACGGCCTGGAACATTTTTATTACAAATATTAATGGTATACGCTTCAGGAGGTGTTTTTAGGAATTGGTATAATAATATTAAATTGTGTTTTTTTTTAAACCAACCAGCAGTTGGCAATGTCTGAACCAGAATGATTTTGTAAGAAATATAATATTTTATTAACACACGCTCAGAATTGGCCACATGTTTATGTAACTGCCCAATCAATAACTTTATGATAGCGAAGCCAAGAAATATGAATATACGTAATGTGTTTTGCTGTATTTTGTTGGCAAATAAATGTATTATTATTATTAATAATAAACAAGGAAAAATGTGAATAATAAATAATGCGGTAATAAATTAGGGAGTCAAAATTTAGGAAAATCAATGTTGGATGTTATGAAAATGAATGTAATGAACTTCGCGGGAAGATTACGGGAATAAAATTTTTATATTAACAAATTACCATCCAATTTTGATATACCAATAAGTATTATAAAACTTACAAAAAGTGGCGAGAGCGGAGCAATAACGGAGCCAATCTTCCCTATCGTAAAACTAAAATTCAAAAAGTTTTGCCGATACGGCGTAGGGAACAATTCCATCGTGTAAATGTACATCGTGACGATGACCACAACGATACACAACTTTCCGATCAAGTACACGGCGAGTGACGCAACGACTTTATCTGCGAAAAAATATTACATGTTAAACATTAGGAAAGCGTCGAACTCTTTCACAAATACAGAGTATGTCAGGACTTGTGAAAGTCATGTCTGCTCGGTTTAGTCGTTTGATATTATGGATATCGTAAGAATAAAATATACTAACACATACATACATACATAATCTCACGCCTATTTCCCATTGGGGTAGGCAGAGACAACAGTCCGCCACTTGCTACGAACCTGACAGATCTCACGCGCTTCCTCCACATCCATCAAACGACTCATGCATGCTCGTCGGTTTCGGGTACTCTTTATCTGGCTTTTCTTCAACACATCGCCGATCTGGTCGATGTAGGTACGCCTAGGTCGTCCTCTAAAGACTCGCCCATTCACAACACCCTTGTATATTTGTCTCGTTAGACGACTTTCATTGAATAATATAATATAATAATATACTATTAACTGGTTCATATTTCTTATAAGAGCAGTGATAGCCCATCGGTTAAGAGGCCACCTCGCAAGGTGTATCGGTTTCGAATCCTGGCATTTACCGATGAGTTTTTCAAAAACTTACGTACATATTTATCACTAGTTCGACGGTAAAGGAAAACATCGTGAAATTCTGAAACATGTGTAAATAGACCCGGTCTGGCGATGGGCTCACCACCTATCACGTTTAGGGGTCCAATGTATCTCGTAAAATATGGGTATATCCAGTAATGGAATACCTCTGCCTACTCCCTCGGGAATAAAAGGCATGAGATTTAACTTAACTAAGTACGTATATTTATCCTTGTTTCATTAGATCACAGAAATAGAGGTTCTACTAAGTTTATGTGGAAAATAGTGGTCCCTGAGTAGCTAATCTAAAGAGGTGGAACAATCTTCAATCAACCTTTGGGCCATAAATACAATGAAATCAGTAAAAAGTGCTCACAAAGGATATTGACAGTCGGTAGTACAGAATTGCAAAAATAGCTATTCCCTTGTATTTTACTAAACAGGTAAATCCCGATTAATAACCTTTTGGCAAGAAGATATACACTATTTGACAAGCCGCGCAGACCAAGTAGGCTCCTCCAAGCACGTGACAGCGACCAGCGCGGTATAGCAGTACCATCGCCAAGAAAGCCCCGGGTATTTCCGCAGCGAATACCAAAGCGAAGTTCATGTACATGTTGCCAAACAAGTTTGTCGTGTTGACCGACAGCCCGTAGTAGACCATCAACAGTGTGAACCACAATATTGGTATCACGACGCATCGTAGAAGAATTGGTTTGTTCCGGATCACTTGCACCACAAGCCACGGCTTGCTTTCCTTGTAATTTTCAAACTGCTTTTGTATCTCTTCTTCAGCAGCCCGTCTCAACTCTTTTAGCGATTCCTCGGTTATATTTTTGCCATTCAAGTGTGCCAATTTTCTTAGGCCAGCTTCCGCAGCGTCATAGTTCCCTTTACTAAGGTTCCAGCGGATTGACTCCGGAACCATCCAAAAATAGCAGCATATGAGGAAATGCGGCGCGTAAAGCACGAGGGTAAGGGTCCGCCAGTTGGGAACGGCCCACGCCAGGAGCGTCAGAAAGACCAGGCCTACTGAAAAACACCCTTTGACGAGTGAACCGCCTATGCCGCGATATTTGGATCCCGCCGTTTCCATCACTGAAATCAATAAATTGCTGTATTACAGATTTTTAATTACATTAGGTTAGTAAAAAGAAATAACGTTTGATATATTTTGATATTTTACTCAGAATATAAACACAGTTGAACTGGGAACTGCCAATAGCAGACTCGATGAACACCAGCGTGGTGTATCCCCAATAAGATGTGCTCCAGTACTGTATGATTCCAAGACAGGCCGCCAAGAACTCGTTGACAATGAGTGTCGGCCGTCGCCCCCAGCGGTCTGATGCAAAACCCATTATTGGCATCCCCAACATCATTGCCGCCATGCGTATCGAGCCGATCAGCGAGCGACGCCATTCCTCACATGCGAGCCCTAACTGCAATTTAATAAAAATCGTATGTCATAGAGATGTAAAAAAATAATCGATTTTTAAAATAATCGATTTCTTAAATAAAAATAATCGATTTTTAATTAATCGATTATATAAATTACGCGTTTTAATCGATTTTTTATAAACAACGCCATCTATGCCGTAGATGAACCTTAACGTTGTCGTTAAGCTTTTTTACTTATCGTTTCATTTTATTTTAATACTACGAGTACTCTTATTTTTTACTATTTTTCGTCTTTTGACTGTTTAAACTTAAAAAATAAAGAAAGAATTGTTTTTATTTTACTTTTTGAGACCATAACGTAGTCGTTTACTTTTTTTGATTCTCGTTTTAAGTATTTTGTTTTAATACTAGTCAAATGTAAAAGTGGACTGGACATTTGTGACACTAATTATTTTGGGTGTTATTTAAATGGTTAGCAGAGTATTCGTATTTTTGTGAGCAGAAAAATATAATCTGTAAGCAGAAATAGCTAATTGGTCAGCAACTCATGGCAAGCAAACATTATAAAACCTATCAGCAATTTATGTCATTCTGGATGGCTGTAATTATTTTTGAGCTGCAATGAGCTGCTACTGTTTAATAAAATTTTGGTAAGTACTCAGAGGGGAAGCCAAAAAATATTTTTTGAGCTTCATATAAAAGTAGCAAAAATAATCTCATCAAACTTGTCATGCGCAAAATGGGCGCATTTCTTACATAGATTAGGAAGGACTTTGGATTATGCAACATTTATGATTAATGATTATGATTATTATTGGTAGTGGTGTGAGCGTGGTAGAGTGGGGGTAGGAGTGGGGGTAGGAGTGGGGGTAGGAGTGGTGGGTAGGTCTGGGGGTAGGAGTGGGGGTAGGAGTGGGGGTAGCAGTAGGGGTAGGAGTGGGAGTAAGGAGTGGGGGGTAGGAGTAGGGGTTAGGAGTGGGGTGTAGGGGTGGGGGGTAGGAGTGGGGGGTAAGAGTGGGGTCAGGAGTGAGGGTAATAGTGGGGGTAGGAGTGGGGGTAGGAGTGGGGGTAGGAGTGGGGGTAGGAGTGGGGGTCGGAGTGGGGGTAGGAGAAGGGTGTAGGAGTGGGGGGTAGGAGTGGGGCGTAGGAGTGGGGGTAGGAGTGGGGGTAGGAGTAGGGGGTAGGAGTGGGGGGTAGGAGTGGGGGGTATGAGGGTGTGGGAGGTATGAGGGTGTGGGAGTGTGTGGGAGGGTGTGGGAGGATGTGGGAGTGTGTGGGAGGGTGTGGGAGGATGTGGGGGAGTTTGGGAGGGTGTGGGAGGTTGTGGAAGCGTGTGGGAGCGTGTGGGAGCCTGTGGGAGCGTGTGGGAGCGCTTGGGAGCGTGTGGGAGCGTGCTGGGGTGTGTGAGAGCGTGTGGGAACGTGTGTGAGCGTGTAGGAGCCTGTGGGAGCCTGTGGGAGCTTATGGGAGCGTGTGGGAGCGTGTGGGAGCTTATGGGAGCGCTTGGGAGCGTGTGAGGGCCTGTGGGAGCCTGTGGGAGCTTATGGGAGCGTGTGGGAGCGTGTGGGAGCTTATGGGAGCGCTTGGGAGCGTGTGAGGGCGTGTGGGGGCGTGTGTGAGCGTGCTGGGGCGTGTGGGAGCGTGTGCGAGCGTGTGGGAGCGTGTGAGAGCGTGTGGGAGCGTGTGGGAGTGGGAGTGGGAGTGGGAGTGGGGGTGGGGTGGGGGTGGGGGTGGGGGTGGGGGTGGGGGTGGGGGTGGGGGTGGGGGTGGGGGTGGGGGTGGGAGTGGGAGTGGGAGTGGGAGTGGGAGTGGGAGTGGGAGTGGGAGTGGGAGAGGGAGTGGGAGAGGGAGTGGGAGAGGGAGTGGGAGTGGGAGTGGGAGTGGGAGTGGGAGTGGGAGTGGGAGTGGGAGTGGGAGTGGGAGTGGGAGTGGGAGTGGGAGTGGGAGTGGGAGTGGGTGGGAGTGGGAGTGGGAGTGGGAGTGGGAGTGGGAGTGGGAGTGGGAGTGGGAGTGGGAGTGGGAGTGGGAGTGGGAGTGGGAGTGGGAGTGGGAGTGGGAGTGGAGTGGGAGTGGGAGTGGGAGTGGGAGTGGGAGTGGGAGTGGGAGTGGGAGTGGGAGTGGGAGTGGGAGTGGGAGTGGGAGTGGGAGTGGGAGTGGGAGTGGGAGTGGGAGTGGGAGTGGGAGTGGAGTGGGAGTGGGAGTGGGAGTGGGAGTGGGAGGGAGTGGGAGGGAGAGGGAGAGGGAGAGGGAGAGGGGAGTGGGAGTGCGAGTGGAGTGGGAGTGGAGTGGGAGTGGGAGTGGGAGTGCGAGTGCGAGGCGAGTGCGAGTGCGAGTGCGAGTGCGAGTGCGAGGGCGAGTGCGAGTGCGGTGCGAGTGCGAGTGCGAGTGCGAGTGCGAGTGCGAGTGCGAGTGCGAGTGCGAGTGCGAGTGCGAGTGCGAGTGCGAGTGCGAGTGCGAGTGCGAGTGCGAGTGCGAGTGCGAGTGGGAGTGGGAGTGGGAGTGGGAGTGGGAGTGGGAGTGGGAGTGGGAGTGGGAGTGGGAGTGGGAGTGGGAGTGGGAGTGGGAGTGGGAGTGGGGTGGAGTGGGAGTGGGAGTGGAGTGGGAGTGGGAGTGGGAGGGTGGGAGTGGGAGTGGGAGTGGGAGTGGGAGTGGGATAATTTTTACGACATGTTTTCTCTGCTGTTCAATCATGAAGTCTTGCTGACCAAGTAGTTATTTTGCGGACCAAGTAACTATTTTGCGGACTGAATGTTTATTATGCAAACCCATGTTATTGTAAGCTGCCTATTTCTGATTTAATTTTTGACCATTATCAAAATTATTTGCCGAACAAGGATTGCTGCCTGATTTTTTTATTTGCGAAAAAAATCTTTGTATGCCGACCAAATGATTTAAATGCTGATTTTTTGTGGCTAACCAAATTTTTTAATTGCTGCCCATTTAATTACTTCTCAATTATTTTTAATTATTTTATTGTTTAAATTTGAAGATTATCGAAATTTTATTTTCATATCTCATACTCGGAAAGTAGTGTATGTTTGATCTGAGTACCGGGTCGGAAGCGATGATTCCCACCACAGAGACATTCAGGGCTGTGATTCCCGCCCTCGGTCGGGAAAGATTCATAGTAATTGCTTCCGGCCTTAGGGCGGGAATGAATTTAAAAAAATGTACTACATTTGGAAAAGACGTTTAAAGAAAAAGTTTCTCTAGCAAAGAGAATGAGTTTCTTCCAACCTCTTTGAGTACTTAGTAGGGATACGAAACTTTTTACATCAGTTAGAATAAGTAAAAAAGGTGCGGCCTTGTGAATGTAGGTAGAAACATTGGGTATAAACAACAGAAAATAGCCCGCGCGCGGGGCGGTACACGTTCCATATTATTTAAAATAAAAAAAAGAGTAACAATTTGGTAAGCTGTTCCGAAATTCAAAATCTTGTTTTTCATCGACACTAATAAGCACATAACACTATTACTCGGCTAGAAGTACATGTTATTAAAAAGAGGAAGGATTTGTATATTATTTTTGTAATGTTATTTAGGTTCGGTACTCTATGATGTAGTATTCAAAGACGTTTAAAAGAAAAAGTTTCTCTTTCTTTCAACGTCTTTGGTTGTATTGTTGACAATTTTGTTTTTTTTCGTAGGTATTATTGCGTTTTTGCATGTTTGAATTTTTGTAAAATTGAAATTTTTTTGTTTACTTTCCTTGAATTCGAAATGAAAAGTAGAGTGCTTAACGCGGGTGGAAGTTATCAATTCCTACTCGGACTATATCCACCCTCGCTGCGCTCGGGCGTCTAAATACCTCGTATGGGAATTGAATCCTTCCGACCCTTGTATAACAATCTACTATTTGTTATTCTTTATTCATATTATTTTATTTCATTTTTAATAAGTTAAAATGTTAATATGAATCTCTTAGGATTTTATTATTAAAATATGAAAAGCATATATAGATTTTTAAATATGTATTAGTTATTAAAAAAATAGATTTTTTAGAATAATCGATTTTTAAAAAAATGATTAATTTTGAAAAAAGAAAAATCGATTTTTCTTTAATCTTACATACCTAATGTCATCGCCTATTGATAGAAACACTCTACACATACGGCATTATGTGATGCATCAGCCTATGATGGTTCACGACGAAACTGGGCAAGGTGTGTCTAATAAAAGAAGAAGACGAAAGAACAACAAGAAAGAAGACAGTTAACAAGTTTGGTTCAATTTCAGAGTTTCATTGCTAAAAACGTATGTATCGAATGCGCAGATGTCGCCAAAATACTATTCTATAAACTACTAAAATCTTACATCGTAGGCCACCGTATTTTGGTTCTCGTAGACGTAGCTTTCGCAGGTGACTATTGTGTTAGTATCGAAGAGTTCTGCGGGGCAGGAGGCTTCGGTGCTGGCGCTGGCGTTGGCAGCGCGAGCGAAGCGACGGCAGTTGTCGAAGTGGCCGTCGATGATGGGCACCGCGCGGGCGAGCCACGCTGGTGTGAATTGCGTGGCATCTGGATCCTCGCACTCTTTGATTACACACCTATAATTGTATTGGGATATAGCTTCAACTAGTAATGTAACGACCAAATTTTCGACGACCCTAAGATAAGAATGTTAGAGAGCATACTCGTAGGCCACTTACTGTTTTTTTTTTAGTTTTCTGTTTATTGGTCAAGTTTGCTTAGCGGGACGATATCCTGTTTTTTTTTGTCGTTTAATGAAAATTACTAAAATTCTTCATGCCAATCAGTTTCCAATATGATAGTTAGCACTACTCGTTGAAATGCAAGTAAATAGTATTTAAATGTTAGGTAAATATTGCTAAGTAGACATGACAGGCGATAGTTGTAGTAAGGGATGTTGCCGAGAACACAAAATAATGAAATAGCAACGCCAGAGTATAGTGGAAAGCCGAAAATGAAAAATATTAAACTAGATTATTAGTGTCATGGTCACATGCTTGGCGACACACCTTACTATGGGTATGGTGTGTCGCCAAGCACGGAAAATAATATATTATTTTATTATTTTGCGTGCTTGGCGACACATCTTTTGTGAAACCGTACAGGTCGATTTCCAATGACTATCGATAAGTAGGTTTATTTGACTTTATTAGAGTGGAACAGATGAATTTTATAGACAATTATGAGAACTAATAGCATGGCAAACTTGGTTGCTATCTGTTACAAAGAACAATTTTTATTGGGACAAATAAAAGTCTCAAAATAATTTACCTTGTGGGTATCCTAGCGGCGGTGAACATATACCCGCAGGTCCTGAACGCGAATGTGAAGATTAGGACTACGGATACGGCGCTCAGCCGCCACTGGAATGGACCGAACTGACCCGTTTCTGCCAACAGTATCTGCAGCCTATCTGACATCGTGTATGAGTCGATCAAGCTTACACTATACGAGTAGGTCCAACACGGTAATAGGATACACGACACACAACGTTGTAATAGTATTATGTATACTATTTGGATAATGTTAACAGTATTTATGTAGGTATAAGTAATTTCAAAAAATATACTTATGCCTCCCTAGGGCACAATTAAATAACGACAAAAATCTTTGTGATATTTAAACCACTTTTCAAATGAGACTTATGCGTAACTATTACAAGAATTTACATGTCGACAAATTGACTTCGAATATTTGCCGAAGATATTTGGAAACAGCTATGTAAACATATAATATGTATGTTTTCAGGGTTCCGGTAGAATTTTAGCGAAAATCGTCTGCGTCACAATAATCCCATATCGTTGGTAGGTACACACTTATAAGACATTTTTATTAAACCCTAAAAAATAACACCTTGTATTAAATTTTTGCGTTTTTATCACATACGAGTTTTTTATAAATAAAATCATGTTACCTACATTGTGATGGAACACTTTATTTTATTTATTTGGTTTTTTGTTTATAAGAGAATAGGGAGCAAACAAGCAGACGGGTCACACACATTAATGAACATATAAAATGATAAACTGACTTACTTATTGGTGATTATAATTATCATATTCTGTGATTATACGGGCCTGTTGGCTCAGTTGGTAGTGACCCTGCCTTCTGAGTCGGAGGTCGCGGGTTCGATCCCCGCTCGAGGCCAACATTTGTGTGCATGAACATGTCTGTTGGCTTCGTGTCTGGTCGTTTAATATTTATTTAAGTATGTTTATCAGTTGTTTAGTACCCATAGTACAGGCCCTGCCTAGTTTGGGACTAAATAACCTTGTGTGAATTGTGTCCCACAATTTATTATTATTATTGTTATATATCAACGCACAGTCTAAACCGCTGGGTCTAGAGACTGGAAATTTTGCACATATAGATAGCTTATACAGTGTCGGCATCCACTAAGAAAGGATTTTGCAAAATTCACCCCCTCAGGAGCTTACGCTTTTACGCTTTTATTTATAAAAAAACTAGCTACCCGCCCCGGCTTCGCACGGGTACAATGCTACCACTAAAACCTTCCTCTTGAATCACTCTATCCATTGAAAAAACCGCATCAAAATCCGTTGCGTAGTTTTAAAGATTTAAGCAGCAAAGAAAGGGACATAGGGATATAAGGACATAGGGACATAGGGATATAGGGACAGAGAAAGCGACTTTGTTTTATACTATGTAGTGATAGGCATGTGATAAAAATTATTATTATTGAAAACATTGTTTGGCTACTAAAACTAATTTATAGCCTCGTTAAAATAGTCAAAAGAAAAAAAAGTCGGGAAATGTAATATTATGATGTAAAAAAGCAAAAGTCCGTAATTTTTCATGAGTACCTATATTTGATTAGTAAAACATATAAAACAAACCAAGCTACTACAGAAGGAATTAGTAATTCCAATCGTATTGAATTATTTCTATTTAGTAATTTCAATCATTAAGGCCGAGTCCGGCCGGTCATCAGACTGCAATCCTCAGCTTCGCGCGGGTTTTGTTCGCGTGTGAGGCGCGCCGCCTGCTGCATGGTGTCCGGCAGCACGGTGCCTCGAGTCTCCGGGAGCACCAGCACCACCAGGCTGGACAGCGTGGCCAGGGAGGCAAACAGCACGAACGGCAGCGGTGCCCACACAACGGCCTGAAAGATTCAGTTTTTACCTGACCCACTAAATGATGGCATTCTATGAAAATCATAACTATTACTGTAAGACATATTTACTGTTCAGACATGAGATTTAAAAAGAGCTGGCCTTGAGGTTCTTGCTACTTTTTATCGGGGTACTACATTTGGAACCAGCAACTCGTCGGTGGAGATGGGCTGCTGTTTACATTTAGCCAATCTTCATGGACAAGTTTAGAGTGCCTTGTTATTAGACTATTGAACTTTCTAAGTGTACTCTTTGTACCTACCTACAGAAAACGAAAGGTCTCTTTGTACTTACACAAAAAGAAAAATTAATAAATGTTTTGACTTTTGACTAAAAATATACATGTCACTAACACGTAATTTTAATTAAGACAAGTCAAATAGAGAAAGTCTTAGCCCCTTTTCACACGTACCGGTTTCCGCGTGTGCATCTGGATTGAGGGCCCACTTTTTAAATTATTGCGAAACGAAATGATACTTACAGGGCATTTACTTAAAATTTTGTAAAACCTAAAGCAAAGATTCTTAAATTTCTTAAACGTGAATCAAAAGAGTTATGGTCAAATAGCTTGGGCCCTCAATCCTGACGCCTGCATAAAACGGCATAGTCGAATCTCAGAAAGTACTATCCCTGGGATAGTAATTTTTATTTGAGTATTTAGTTAGGAATTTGTTAAATACATTAAGAAATTGTCAAGTCTTAAGAATGCGACAATACAGATTTATGGCGGTTTAGCTTGGGCCCTCAATTCATCAATTTTGATATTGTAGAATCAGCAAAAAATAGTAGTTTTTCTAAGGAAAGATATTAATACGACTATAATATATTTGAGTTCCATATCTCGGAAAATTTGTTAAAAAGAAATAACGACACAAAAGTTAATTGTTAAAAAGTTATTGAAATTCGTATTTTTTCAAAACTTCTGAACTGAGGGCCCAAGGTTTTTGTCAGTATTGACTAGGCTAAGCCTTCTACACTACCGCACTTTAGGCTAAGTATTTTAACAAATTTTTAACTAAAAGGCTACAAAGCGTCCATTCTTCTAAATGCCGTACTTTAGGAGAAAATTGATTTTCGATGTTTTATATGAGAAAATTCAGTAGGGTGTATATGATTTTGTTACTTTTTTGAGACAAATCAGCATGTACCCTCATATAAGATATTTCATAAGTTGTTGTCGGAAGCGATTACGTTTTGTGTGATCCAATAATTACTATAGGGTGTTATTTAAATGGTTATCATAGTATTCGTATTTTTGACGCCTGACGTACGCGCGTCCCCGTCATGTTTTTTGTTTAATTTTAATTTTGCTGTGTATTTCGGGTTTTGACTCATATTAGTGATAGTATAATATAATTATATACATACAATTTCATATGTTTTGGCAGATTATAATGTAAAAGAATAAAGATTTTGTCAGGGTTTCATATTATTTTTATTTTCTTGTTAAAAACAAATTAAGGTTACCCTTATTTGTAAGCTAAATATGTAAAAATGTTATACATAAAACAAAACTCTAACGGGGCCGTGGCTGTATATGAAATGTTTTTTGAAAATTTTAACGAGTCTATTTTATCTAGTCTATATAATTATCGATATAGATACCAAAACAACATTTTTTTAAATTTGTGTCTGTCTGTCTGTCTGTCTATATCTGTCTGTCTGGTTGTGCACGCATCACGCAAAAACTACTAGACGGATTTTGATGAAATTTGGTATGGATATAACTGAATACCCGGGTCAACATCTAGGGTACTTTTTATTCCAGCCAGAAAAATATCTCATTCGCACGGGAAAATATAAAAACAGGTGAAAAAAGAAATCGTAGTCGACCGCTATGAAGAGATTTTTGGAAATTCCCACGGGAACGGGAATAAACCGGATCCGCGCAGGCAACGCCGATGGGCGTAATATGTTATGTAGGCGTCTTCTATGTCGTAGACAACCGCTATGAAGGATTTTTTTGATATTCCCAAGGGAACTGGAATATACTGGATTGAGGAATGTTTTGATTTTTTGTATTAAAAAGGCTCCGATACTATCGGTTTTACCGATTTAAAAAAATATTTTGCCAGTGGAAGCGTACTTTTCTGGGAGTAACATGTGCTATAATTTTCCCACGGGAACAGGCCTAGACCACGTAACCGATTTAAAAAGTTCTTTTACCAATGGAAAGATACATTATCAGGGAGTAACAAAGGCTATATTTTATTCCCGTATTTTCACGGGAACGGGAACTACGCGGATGAAACCGCAAGGCACTGCTAGTTGTTAATATACAAGGTCATAATTTTAATACGTCCAATACATAATTTCATTGATTATTGGCACTTTCTTATTTTATTTTTCCACGCATACGTAGGTGAAAGCACAGCACAGCTAATCGTATATAATTATATCGAGCTTTATATATTATATACAATATGTAACAGAATAAGTGCAATTCCTGAAATTAGTTTGTTTAGTATCGACTACATATTCGATTTCATCTATTTTTAATATGTGTTAAATTTTTCCGAAAAATGAATTAGCATAGCTGAATTTAATGCTATCTATTGAAATCGTACTATTATAGAACGATATTTAAGAAAATTGGACAACTAAAGTTCGATTGCATCTTTTTTTATATTAATTTACTAACCGGGGTGTATGAGGAATTGCGCTTTTTCTGTTACGCGTAGTATAATTATATATATTGTATCTGCGCTTTACAAAATACTTCTTACATGATCACAACGAATACTTGTTTATACTTACGATAAACATTATGGTCACCCTACTGAATTTTCTCATATAAAACATCGAAAATCAATTTTCTCCTAAAGTACGGCATTTAGAAGAATGGACGCTTTGTAGCCTTTTAGTTAAAAATTTGTTAAAATACTTAGCCTAAAGTGCGGTAGTGTAGAAGGCTTAGCCTAGTCAATACTGACAAAAACCTTGGGCCCTCAGTTCAGACGTTTTGAAAAAATACGAATTTCAATAACTTATTAACAATTAACTTTTGTGTCATTATTTCTTTTTAACAAATTTTCCGAGATATGGAACTCAAATATATTATAGTCGTATTAATATCTTTCCTTAGAAAAACTACTATTTTTTGCTGATTCTACAATATCAAAATTGATGAATTGAGGGCCCAAGCTAAACCGCCATAAATCTGTATTGTCGCATTCTTAAGACTTGACAATTTCTTAATGTATTTAACAAATTCCTAACTAAATACTCAAATAAAAATTACTATCCCAGGGATAGTACTTTCTGAGATTCGACTATGCCGTTTTATGCAGGCGTCAGGATTGAGGGCCCAAGCTATTTGACCATAACTCTTTTGATTCACGTTTAAGAAATTTAAGAATATTTGCTTTAAGTTTTACATAATTTTAAGTAAATGCACTGTAAGTATCATTTCGTTTCGCAATAATTTAAAAAGTGGGCCCTCAATCCAGATGCACACGGTTTCCGCCGGGCCGGTGCCGGCTACCCAGCGGCAAAATGTATGGCCGATTGCCCGGTAGCCCGCCGGTACGTATGAAAGCAAACGTATATGGCCATATACGATACGCCCGCCGGCCCGGCGGAAACTGGTACGTGTGAAAAGGGGCTTATTGTCTATGTTTTGAATAAGCTACTCGGTTATGTATACATAACATAAAAAACTTACAAAAGCTGGCGTGAGTGGAGCTATGACAGAACCCATCCTTCCCATCATCGAAGAGAAGTTAAAAAGGTTCTGCCGATACCTCGTGGGGAACAACTCGGTCGTGTAAATGTACAACGTGACGGAGACAAGAGCAATGCACAGCTTGCCGATTAAGTACATGATGAATGACATCGTTACCATACCTGCAAATTGATATACCAAAACAAACTGATAAATTAATTTTTATTTGTAGTAGGTACTTTTATTTATAAACTACCGGTTCTACGCGGTTTCCCGTTTCCGTGATAATACGGGAATTGTAACTCAGCGATATTCTAGGTGTCCATTGATGAAAGAATTTTTAAAATCGGTCTAGTAGTTCTTGAGTTTATTCGTAACAAACATACAAAAATATAAATCTTTCCTCTTTATCGTATAGGGGTGAATCTTGAAGATCGGCGTATTTGGTTGATTTTTAAAGTTTTGTTGCAAGTAACAATAATATACGAAATTTAACTTTATTATAAGCATATTAATCGAATAGGCACTACTTTTCGTCAAACCGTTCAAAAGTTATATCAAATTATATTTTTGTGGCCTTCCAGAAAAATCAAAACTAGAACTGATTTGTTAGAAATAAAAGTTTTATGATTACCGCATGTCTACCGTAGATACGTAAATGGGTTCTTGATTCTTTCAGTTTAATACTTACTGTGATATTGATGTAAATATTTCATAGTTGACAGATTTACTTTACATTTTTAAAATTGATTTTTTTACTAATTTTGTACGGATTAATATGTAATTTATCAAATGTATATTGTATTGGCTTCAAATATGCAGTAAATAATATAATTAAAAAGAAAAAATGTGGTCATTTCATACAAAAATTGATTCACCTGGCACAAATGCCAGGAAAATCAACACCAGGTTAATCAATAAAAGTATATTTTCTGTCGATTGTACTAAAAATAAAGGTTTTATAATAATACCAGTTATATCACCAATGAATTATCCTTAATGCGTTTCTATTTACATTAATTAACTAGTATTATAGGATGAAATCTTATAGGATGAAATAACAATATAAATGGGGCCAGCGTAACCAACGACCTAGTGAAACAAAGCTAGGGAAATCAAATGTTTAGCTTCGTAATTCGGAACCGGAGCAACGAGTATCAAGACTGCCCCCTACAATGATTGAAGCTCACCTAACGCTCGGGCTACGATGATAAAGCTTGGTCTGATAAAGTTCCACTAAGTTTGTACGTGTAACTTAGTGACGCGCCAGTTTAATCAACGTTTAGGTCCGGACAAACCTTAGACTCCAATTTGAAAAAAACTACGGTAAACAGTGAGTCTATATATACACTTCCTGAAAATGCTTAACAAATATTCTAGCATTTAGATCAGATTAATTATCTAATTTTCTACCATAAGTCAGTGATATTTTGCTTTTTCTGTCGAAATTTGGATTGCGGACGCGCCAGTTGAATCAATTTTCGGGCCTTTGAATTTTTTTTAGACTATTTCTATATCAATTAGTCACGATCAACAACGTGCCCCATTAAGATCATACATTAATGCAACGTAAAAAAAATACGCTAAGTCCTACTTTTAACATTCGGGTTACTTTTTTTCTCCAGACAGAGAAAATTTCGACTTTCAAGATTCACCCATAGATTAGAAAAAATACTTGTTTGTATAAATAAAAAAAATACTAAATGAGACAAAACAATGAACATAGAAAAGAAAATCAAAGTTGTGATTTATGAACTGTGAGGGTTAATTCACAGCTATTCACCAGAAAATCCATATCATTTTTCAAAATTACAATTTCTGCAATCGATTAACGTTACCTTTAGGCAAGAAGATGTACGCCACTTGACAAACAGCGCAAACGCCGTAGGCGGCTGAAAGGACGTGTCGGCGACCAGCGCGATTCATCAATGCCATCCCTAGGAGACACCCGGGGATCTCTGCTGCACTCACTGCTGCGAAATTCAAGTATTTGTTCCCAAACATATTGGTTGTGTTGATAGACAGCCCATAGTAGATCATCGTCATTGTGATCCACAACACTGGCATGACCGCACACCGTAGGAGAATTGGTTTGTTCCGGAACACTTGCACCACAAGCCACGGCTCATGTTCCTTGTTTTCTTCAACCTGATGCTTTCTCTCTTCCTCTGCTGCCTCCCTTAACTCTCGCTCCTCTGATAACGTTTTGCCGTTCATGTCTGCCACTTTTCTTAGGCTTGCTTCCGCAGCGTCATAGTTCCCTTTACTGAGGTTCCAACGGATAGACTCTGGCACGATCCAATAGTTGCAGAATGTTAGAAGCTGTGGTGCGTAGATCACGAGAGTCAGGGTCCGCCAGTTGGGCACGGACCACGCGAGGAGCGCCAGTAACATCATCGCCAATGCAAAGAACATAGTGGTCATCGGGCCGAAGATCCCGCGATATTTAGCTCCTACAGTCTCTATTACTGCAACAAATAAAATTAAAGTAACGTAGGACTGCAATATTACGAGTGTGAAAACTAACCTTCACAAAAAAAAACATTTAAAAGTTTGATGAGGATTGTTTCAGACACTTTATGAATGGACTCAACCCAACATTTTATACACTATAGTGGGTTAGGTGTTTTAATAGTTAATAGTAAAATTTCTTACGTAGTATATATGCACAGCTGAATTGGGCTCCGCCAATGACAGACTCGATGAAAGCCAGTGCAATGTACGCCCAGTAGGAGGTGCTCCAGTACCGCATGATCCCGAAACAGGCCACCAAGAACTCGTTGACGATGAGAGTTGGCCGACGCCCCCAGCGGTCTGATGCGAACCCCATGAACGGCATTCCCAGTAATATCCCCCCCATGCGGACTGAGCCGATCAGCGTACGATACCAGTCGTTGCATGCCAACCCAAACTGCAATTTTTACATGAGATTTTATCACAGCAAGCGCTAACGATAGTGAATCTACATCTACACTAATATTAAAAAGAGGAAAGATTTGTATTTTTGTAAGTTTTTATCTTTGTTACCAATAAGCTCAAAAACTATTGGACCGATTTATAAAATTCTTTCACTAATGGAAAACTACATTATCGCTGAGTAGCATAGGGCTATATTTCATTCCCGTATTTGAACGGAAACGGGTACTACGCGGGTGAATCCGCGCAGAACCGCTAGTGATTTTATAGATTGACATAATATGTACGGTCTTGTCTCTAGTTAGTTAGTACCCTACTGAATATTAATCCTATTTTACAAACTACTAAAATCTTACATCGTAGACCACAGTATCTTGGTTTTCGTAGATGTAGCTTTCGCACGATTTTGTGGTGTTGGTATCGAAGAGTTCTGCAGGGCAGGAGGCGTCAGTGCTGGCGCTGGTGTTGGCAGCACGAGCGAAGCGGCGGCAGTTGTCGAAGTGGCCGTCGATGACGGGCACCGCGCGACCGAGCCACTCCGGCGTGAATTGCGTACCATTTTGGTCTTCGCACTCTGTGATTACACACCTGCAAGTAATATCGAGGGACAAAAAATATTTTTCACACCACATGCTCGACAAAGCTGGATTATATATCATATAAACATCACCGAAAGCAAGACATTATATCCCTTGGCTTTAGCCGGGTTATAATGTTGTATGGAATTTCATTATAACCCTAGGTCAATAATGTAATTTTCACTTTTCATAATCCTTATTGCTATGACGATAAAGTCTAATTTCGTTAAGCAAAATGTGGTGCACCCGCCTGCGTCCACGGTCGTGGCCAACTCGATTTTCGAAAACCGAAGCCGCGACCAACTAGATTCGCACGATCTTCATTTGTTAAATCAAGTAGGTCACGCCGGCAGAAACAAGTTGCTGTATCCATTTTATAGCTTTAACGTTTCAAAAAGAATATCGAAAATGTCGAGTGATGAAACTACTTTGACTCCAGAGTCTATTAAACTAGATGCCATAGGCATTGTCAATAATCATTCAATAATCGACTACCATGCAATTGCATTTTATTGTCTCGCATAAGGTGAGAAAAGTAGAGTATATAACTCGGGAATAAAACTGTTTTTGTCTTGGGCGCTTAAATCCCTCACTAAACTCAGGACTCAGTCTTAATTCCCTGCGCTCGGGAGTAACACCGGGAGTCCTTCGTTACGTTCAGGATTCAATGTCGCGCCCGTGACATAAAACAGTGCTTTATTCCCTTGTTGTATAATCTACTATAATAACATTGAATATATAAATAGATTAGTCAATAAAAATCTACGTAGAAATAGGTAGTTAAAAAGTAATTAATTATTATCACCAGATAAGTATTTAAATGAGCCGCTAGTATTTTTTGAGAAACTGCCATTATAGAATAATTAAAATTCAACTAACCACTGCCCGAAGAGGAAAAGAATCTCAGGAATGTACTACCTACTAACATACAATCAAAATACATTTATTTAAATGTTATTTTAAAATCAGTGAGGCTCGAATCCTGGCATGTACCCATGAGTTTTTCAAAAACTTACGTACATATTTATCACTAGCTCGACGGTGTAGGAAACCATCGTGAGGTCTCAGAATTAATTCTGAGATATGTGTAAATAAACCCGGTCCGGCATTGGGCTCACCACCTATCACGTTTAGGGGTACAATATATCTCGTGAAATGATGTAATATCCAGTAATGGAATACCTCTGCTTACCCTCTCAGGGATAAAAGGCGTGAGATTATTTATTTATTTTTATTTGTATTTTCAAGCCACCATTTCATTGGAATGTGACGCTTGCAAGAAGATAAACCTGAAAGTAAGGTATTTCCACGTAAGGTATGATATACAAACTTACCTTGTTTTGATCCTGGCAGTGTTGAAGACATACTCGTTTACTCTCAACGAATAGAAGACGACCACAACCATGCATACAGCGAACAACCGCCGCTGGTATGGACCGAACTGACCAGTTTCTGCCAACAATGTCTGTAAGCGGTCCGACATCGTGACTGGCTTACTAAGGTTTACGATCAGGACACCACACTACACATTATACACAAAATTACACGAACACAATTTACAGTACCTACGTAATACAAAACGTTCGACACATATTATACTATAGTTTTATTAGAAACTAGGGTGTTTGATACACACAATAAATGTTTTTTTTTTATTTTATTAGACTTTTTTACGTCTGTACGGTTGTATAATATTTCGTTGTATGATTAATAAACACTAATGCTAATATTATGTCCTCCATTAACTCTATTGCAAAAATAACCAGTTTATAATTTATACCGAATACCAATACCTATTCAAATTGACAAATATTATATGTTGTTTGTATGTTTGTAGGAGACATCGCTAGGCATATTGGATTAGTTTGTAGTGAAGGCATTCTGAGTCGCAGGTCACCATTTCGATTATAACGGGCCATTTACGCGAGGGCAGTCCAGTAAGACAATCCAGCAAGACTGCATACAAAAAAAACTTGAGGACAGTGGAATGGATTGTCCTCAAGTTTTTTTTGTATACAGTCTTACTGGACTGCCCTCGTGTAAATGGCCCGTAAGGCCAATATTTGAGAGAATGAACATGTCCATGCATGCATGCTTCGTCTCTGAGTAATTAGATTTTACAATATCCATACTTCCCTAATCTGCACTATCTACACAGGAAAGATTTGTATGTTTGTAACGAATAAACTCAAAAACTACTGGACCGATTTCAAAAATTCATTCATCATTAGAATGCTACAGGATACCTGAGTAACATATTAGGCTATATATTTTATCCCCATATTCCGATGGGATCGGGAACTACGCGGGTGAAACCAGGCGGAACAGCTAGTGTTATTATAAATTTGAAAGTAACTCTTTCTGATATCATCGAATATTTGGTGTCTATCACAGGCGACTCTCATTACCGCGATGTAAGAGATGTTGCAAAATCGTACAGCGCCACCTATTGGCAAGTCATGAGCGTTTACGAAGCTGACCATAAATACAGGTGACTTTTTTTACCGTCTGGAAAAAAATGTGGTGTGGTAGGTAAGTGTAATAGATTCATTTGGAAATGTTACTTAAAAAAATTTTTTTTTCTCTAAATTTTTTTTTCTTGCTTAAACTAATATACATTACTCAATTGTAGTCAATAATTCACACGGAAATATTTGAAATTGTATTTTAAAATGAAACCGGCTCGTAGCTACCATTTATGCGCAATTTACCTACAACCGCCAGCTGCGCGTAGTACTGTGCGTAGTTTTCTAGATTTTGTAAATTGCATTAAACATGACAATATTTAACAATTAATCTCGTGTATAATTTCGGCTCTAGATACCTTATACGACTTTTTTTTTTCCAGACGGTAAAAAAAATCATTCAGTATAATTTCGATCATACCTATATTTTATCATCAACTGATGATGGAGTCTCTTCATGTGCGAATTTATATTACCTATAATAAACCCTTAATTGGTGTTCAAATGTTCACTCGTACACAGCTGTTTCTATGCATGGTAAATAGGTATTCAAATTTAATTGTCAACCTGAACTTGAAGTTTGCTTCATTCATTTGAAAGTATACTAAAAATCCACACGTGTATTACATTTAAGTTTTAAATAGGTTTTTTTGTTATATTCTATTGAAGGACAAATAAATATAAAAGAGAACACAATAATAAAAAATAAATCTCTTATTATTAATGTAGACAAAAACTATAGTATAAGAAGCGTGTATTGTGTTTTAATCGCCGTGTGTTTCGTGTAGTGTACATATTATAACTGTAAACCTAATTTAGTCATACACGATGTCAGAGCGCTTACAGGTATTGTTGGAAGAAACGGGTCAGTTCGGCTTGTTCCAGTGGCGGCTAAGCGCCGTGTCCACAGTTCTGATCATCACGTCCGCTTTGAGGGTATTCGAGTACATGTTCACTACCGCTAGGATACCCACAAGGTAAATACATTTAATTCTGAAACATTAATATTCCCTAATATAAAAGGGTCACTCTTGTACTTTGAGTATTAAACCAACCGGAAACGCCACTTACAGGCGTTCACCTCTGCCAATAAAGTGTCGGTCAACGATCATTCCTGTTATATACAACTTTTTTTTTTGAGTTCACGGAGTGCTCAGATTGGTGAATGTATTTGTGTGCATCTAGTTGAAGCTAGTATTTAATTGTTTTGTCAAAAAATGCGTTTGTGTTAACATTAATTGTGTGCGTCTCCTGTTGGTTTAATACTCAAAGCTCTTGTATGATACTGAGTTAACAAGTTTTGACACCCTATCAAAGTGCGGATTAATTATATCATTGTATTATTCAAATCATCACACCCGCCGTTATAGTCATAACCCAGGTACATCTAATCTTCTCAGTAATTTGATAAATTAAATATTCCGGATCGAATACAAATCACTATTTATTTATTACTTCAATCTAAATCTTCTTACTATTATTTAATAATAATATATTTGCTTTCATACTATGACTAGGTACCTACTCTCTCAGAGCTCGAGCTATCGCCCCCCACTCGTCGTTTCCCATGGGAACAAAAAACCGGCTATGATTGGTCGAATTTCATAAACCAATCAAATGGGAGTAGGTATTAGTGTTGCCACTTTTCAATGACAAAGATATTACAAATCAAACTAGGAGCATCGACTATAATAATTACAGATCATGACATTAAGATGAATTATCTTTACAGTCTGTCATAGGTGTATTAATGTATTAAATTTACAGAATACCTAAAAAATATTTAAATCTATCCATTTCTAGGTGCGTAATCGAAGAGTGCGAGGACCCAGATTCAACGCAATTCACGCCGGCGTGGCTCGGCCGCGCGGTTCCCACCATTGATGGCCATTTCGACAACTGCCACCGCTTCGCTCGCGCTGCCAACTCCAGCACCAGCACCGACGCCTCCTGCCCCGCAGAACTCTTCGATACTAACACCAAGGTCGCCTGCGAAAGCTACGTCTACGAGAATAAGGATACGGTGGCCTACGATGTAAATTTCTAGTGGTTCTTATTACCCGACTGCGTCAGAAGGAGATTAGTATTTTCGAGTGCTTGATATTTATTTAGGTATGTATGTTTGTTTGACACTATATTTCTACGGCGGCGGTACGATGGCGGTACCTATCATTAGCTTAGTCTTAATTGTGGCAGTGAAATTACTCTATTAATTCGTCAAGCACCGCGTAGTTTAATAAAAATCAAGTGTGTATATGATTCTTGGTTTGAGAGGTAAGGTATTATTTAAATAAACCACCGCTTCTTCTCCTCAACCATACATGCTGAAGCGGTGGAGTTAAAATGACGTTCAATAAGTGGACTTGTAAGTTCCTATTTTAAATAAAACCCCTTGACTTTGACTTTATGGCCAATCAAAAAGGAAGATGGATTTAAAAAATACTAATTGTATTGAATATCTATATCACATACTTACATATGAAAGTTGCCAAGTTGGGTGGTATAGCTGTCGGGTAATATGTTGTTTGCATAATAATACATACATGTATTACAATGAAGAAAAGTCGTAAAAGTCGGCGGCAAGGGAAAGTATACAAAAGGCGATAAAATCTAATAATAACGGCAATACTAGTATGACTTTACAAAAAAGTCGACAAAATGGGAAAGTCGGCAAAAAGGGCAGTACCCGTTTTATAGTACATTTATTTACAAAGAAAAAATACATTTATTTACAATATTAACACATAAAAAATGTCCACCAAAGTGTAACCATGTGGGACAGTGCCCAAGAGACTGGGTGCATTTACTCTCTAGATAATGTGTCTACGGTATTCCATGCACTGGGCGATAAAATGAGTCTTTCTTATTGCAGTTTGGACTTGCATGTGACGAATGGAGTCGCTCTCTAATTGGCTCAGTTCACATGGCGGCTTTGTTAGTGGGGATGCCAATAATGGGATTCACGTCAGACCGCTGGGGGCGGCGGCCTACGCTCATCGTCAACGAGCTCTTGGTGGCCTGTCTTGGAATCATGCGGTATTGGAGCACCTCGTATGGGGGATACATCGCGCTTGTGTTCATTGAGGCAGTTATTGGCAGTTCCCAATACGCCTGTATTTATATTCTGGGTAATATTATATTTGTATCTTTACTTTATTTAGTTGTAGTTAGGACTTGGTAGGAAAGTTGATATTATAACCAAGTCACAGATCATTAATCTAGCTTAATGGTCTGTGAACCAAGTCGAAGTAAAATAATTTACATATGAAAAGACTTAGTTCCGATAACCTGCCCAAGGACATTTCAATATACTAGAATCCATTTGAATATACCTAACAAAATATGTGGTTACAGTGATGGAAACAGTGGGATCCAAATATCGCGTGGTCGCCGGGTCGCTTACGACGGCGTTATTTTCAGTAGCGATCCTACTGCTGACGCTTCTGGCATGGGCGGTGCCCAACTGGCGGACCCTTACTCTCGTGCTTTACGCACCGCAGCTCCTCATTTGCTGCTATTTTTGGATTGTGCCGGAGTCCATCCGCTGGAATCTCAGTAGAGGGAACTACGAAGCTGCGGCAGCAGGCCTAAAAAAAGTGGCGCACTTGAATGGCAAAGAGTTATCAGAGGAATCTCTGCGAGAGTTGATACAGGCAGCAAAGGAAGAGAGACAACAGCTAGTTGAAAAAGACAAGGAAAAAGAACCGTTGCTTGTGATTCAAGTTTTCCGGAGCAAACAAATTCTTCTACGAGCCGTTGTGGCACCAGTATTGTGGATCACTATGATGATGGTTTACTACGGACTCTCAATCAACACTATAAATCTGTTTGGTGACAAGTACCTAAACTTCGCGTTAGTGTCCACGGTGGAGATTCCCGGGGCTTTCTTGGCGATTGTACTGCTGCATCGCGCTGGTCGCCGTAACCTCCTTGCACTCTTCTTCTTAGTCTGCGCTTCTTGTCAAATAGTGTATATCTTCGTGCCAAAAGGTCTATTATCACACTCTATGGAAAGCCTAGTCAAACGTGTTACTTTTTAAGACCAACGAAGATTTACTGAGTATTGAACTATGACGTCATAACTCATAGTACTCAATGGGTATTTGATTGTATCGAAATTAAATTGTAAATAAACATTAATTAAAAAGATTATCCCAAAACATCTCTAAAAATGTATTTCGATTTTTATTTTACAATTTTTTTATAACAAATTTTTAAATAATAAAACAATCAAAAAAGTGTCGCAATTGAGTAGGTACCAACAATGTTGACGTCACAACTCAATACTCTGTACATTTTTCTAATGTTAATTTTCGTTTTGATAGATCATAAAAAGTAACTCATTTGAATAGGCAGTCAAATACCCGCAAATACCCAATTGCATAACTTTTTGACGTGACAACGTCTTATAAATTGATGGAGCCGGCGGCATTCCCGAAAAAGTGTGACGTATGCGTCGTTCCAGTGCAAGCGAGAGCGCGCAACGAGCGACAAAGAGGCACAATCCATGCCATCAGTATTTTCTTATGACGTTGTCACGTTCAACTATCGTCAGTAAGCCGACTTTACAGACAACCGATTTTTTTGATTATTTTTGAATCTTAAAATTTGCTGATGTTTTTCGGGGTAGGCTTCTAAATAAATTATTACTCCCAATCTTATCTCGATACAGTAAAATACCCAATTTAGACTGCAATAATAATAACCTAGTAGAATTTTTCACTATCTGTCACAAGGGGATTCACATCTTCAAAAACATGGAAACGTTCTTCCTATTAAAACCAATCAATTAATAGGTTGCATTCAAAGACGTTAAAAGAAAAAGCTTCGAACGATTTTCTTCCAACCTCTTTAATTACATTATATCGATAAAACTCTTACACTCACTGACAGACAACGAACAGCTAAAACTAGTAGATATAGAAGAATTAAATGTTGATTTCTTAAATTTAAAAAAATGATCGAATAAGTAGATGAGCACAAGGAAAGTTTTTTTCTATTTTAAATTTAATAAGGCATGTACATGGCTTAGTCTACATCTTCTAATATTATAATAATATAAATATAATAATATAATATCACGCCTTTTATCACCGAGGGGGTAGGCAGATGTATTCCATTACTGGATATACCCACATTTCACGAGATATACCTATTGGACCCCTAAACGTGATAGGTGGTGAGCCTATCGCCGGACCGGGTCTGTTTACACATATCTCAGAATTAATTCTGAGACCTGCGGGTTTCCTCACGATGTTTTCCTTTACCGTCGAGCTAGTGATAAATATGTACGTAAGTTTTTAAAAACTCATTGGTACATGCCAGGATTCGAACCCGAGGCTCACTGATTTTCGGCCGGCTCTTTAACCGTTCGGGCTATCACTGCTCTTCTAATATTCTAATATTATAAAGAGTAAAGATTTAATTTTTCGTTTATATGTATTGAATAGGCTCTGTAACGAGTGGACCGATTTTAAAAATTCTTTCACAAATGGAAAGTTTACTTTTCTGGGAGATACTTAATCTGTAATTATCCCAAGGGACTGGATGGGAAGGGATGTTACACAGGTATCAATGATGTCGTGCAATCAACGTGGAGGCATTCGTTCTCTTATTTGCCAAAGATTACGAGGCTTTTAATTTTTAATAATTTTTTAACGTTTTTTTTTTGTGAATTATAATTTACATCACTATTTTTTGGTAGGTATGGTCGTAGCGTCTCTCATCGTATACTTGATCGGGAAGATGTGTATCGCTCTGGTTTCCGTCGCGCTGTACGTGTACACGACGGAGTTGTTCCCCACACGGTATCGGCAGAACTTTATCAATTATTGTACTATGACAGGCAAGATTGGGTCCGCTATCGCTCCACTCACGCCAGTTTATGTAAGTTTTTAAATATACATTTACGAGAAGATTTTGTTGAGCAGATTTTTTTAAATTTCTTTAAAATATGGTCCTAAGCATTTTTAATAAACTTTTTATATTTGGTATGACGTTTATATTTATACAGTATGCGTGTGCACATTTTGCGAAGTGCACATTCTGCGTCCGACTCAGACCCATCTATTCTATGGACTCAATCAATAGACCATTGCATTTCTCAAAAATAATCCTGAGGCGTAAGTATACTAATAATATTTATTTAAAAAATTCCTTCCAGGCCGTTGTGTGGGCACCGCTGCCGTTCGTGCTGTTCGCATCCCTGGCCGTGCTGTCTGGCCTGCTGGTGCTGGTGCTCCCGGAGACGCGCGGCACCGTGCTGCCGGACACCATGCAGCAGGCGGCGCGCCTCGCTCGCGAACACAACCCAAGCGCCAACGAGGACCTCGGCTTACTGGCCGGCCGCAATAGGCGTCATTGAGGCCTTTGTTTTCCTTGTTCGCTGACTATGCTTGTAGGACCAGACTAGCAGTATACCTTATTATCTGTAGTAACTTGGTTTATTTTTTAAGTTTAATGTATTTTGTTTATGAAATAATTGCCAAAATTTTAGTGACTGCTGAGTAGCAGTACAAAATTCCTAAAAACGGTAATTTATTGAGTAATAAATTACCGTTTTTAGGAATTTTGTATGTCTGTCTGCAATTTTATCTTTTTTGTTAATTTATTGGACTTTCAACGGGACATACAATATTACATGGTCAGTGTACATAAAAAAAATATAAACAAGATACAGGGTAAATCGCGCGGAGCATATTATTGTGTCAAATAAAGGCGATTTCGATTTCCAATTATAAAAAATTAAATAAAATATAATCTCACGCCTTTCATCCCCGAGGGGGTAGGCAGAGGTATTCCATTGCTGGATATACCCACATTTCATGAGATACATTGGACCCTTAACGTGATAGGTGGTGAGCCCATCGCCGGACCGGGTCTATGTATACATGTCTCAGATGTATACATGTCTCAGAATTAATTCTGAGACATGTATGAGAGAGTTGTTGCTGTGAGGCTTATTCCCCACTCGAAACCTAAGAAAATTTCCCATTTCCACCCACTGAGAGGGGGTTTGATTTTAATTCGAGACTACGTGTGTGTAGTGTAAATTTTACTTGGTCGCATTACAAAGCCGTATTACAAGTTGAACGATACTCTCAGTCCCAAAGTCAAAGTCAAAATGTTTTATTCCAAGTAGGAACTTACAAGTCCACTTATTGAACGTCATTTCAATACATTTGTCTTTCTATTCGAATAATTTTTACGATATAAAGCCACTTGGCTAGACCCTCCGGAAGTAGGGTTGTGACATTGGTCGAAAAAATCGATAAATAAAAAATAGATTTTTCTCTTTTTAACTATAATCGATTTTTGAAAAATCTAATTATTTTATTAATAATAATCATTAATTTTAGAAAATAGTCATTAATTTTATTAATAAAAATCATTAATTTTATTTAAAATAATCAATAAATAAAAATCGATTATGCGAAAAAAAATACCTTTAATATAAAAAAACTATTTTTTTTTTACATTCTTTATCCTTTTAACATAAAATTTCTTACTGAACTTGCTTCAAATTTCTTCATTCGTCGCACAGAAAATGCTGTTTACAAAAATATATTAAAATGTTTAAGAATTATTCGAAAAATCTATTATTTTTTATATCCCTATCCGGAAGATTAATTAGTATGTCAGTCAGTGATTAGCAGTCGACCTTTACAACAAGTATAAATTATAAACAGGTCACGCCTGCAATAAGTAACAGGGAACATTGAGATCGGTAATCACCATTAGTGCTGATGAATCTAAGAAACACATACACGTCCTAGATATTCTATTGAAAAAAAAAATCGTGAGACCAGTTTCATATTGCATACGAAACAGTGTTGTGCAAACGTGTATTATTGTGCACAACTATATTCATAAAAATCATACTATATTGGGAGTTTAAATTCCCGGAGCTATATTGTGAATTTCGTGTATATGTTTTTGTAGTGTGCTGATTGTGAATGTGCACAGTATTATAAACCTTATTGAGCCAGTCACGATGTCGGATCGCTTACAGACACTGTTGGCAGAAACGGGTCAGTTCGGCCCATTCCAGCGGCGGTTATTCGCTGTGTCCGTGGTTGTGATCATCTTCTATTCGTTTAGAGTAAACGAGTATGTCTTCACCGCCGCTAGGATACCCACAAGGTAAATGGGACTTTTAGCCAAAGGGCCAAAAACTGGTTGCAACCTGATTTTTTTAAAATTACTTTAATAAATGTGAAATTTCTGTTACGATACCAATTAATGCCTTATTAACTTACTTTGTATAAGATTGTCTTTCAAACAACTCATTTAAATTGGAAATAATACTGGACTGAAACAAAAAAATCGGGGTGTAACGTGTGCTGCATTTCTACTTTTAAAACTTTGACTCGGTGTACAAAAAAATTACTAGCAAATTTACACTTACTTATGATTTTATACATTAGAATATAGTTTTAGCATTAAGTAAAAATAGAAAATAAATTTGTAGGTGCCTCATAAACATGTTATTTACAACGTTACAACTTCTGGCAGCAATTTTTGTCCTTACCAGTTTTCGTAACAAAATGTTAAAGCATAAGTAAACTGTGCACCGCACACATACAAGCGCATCACTGTGCATAGGCAAGCTCGTCATTCGTCCGTTGAGGGTAGAAATGTTAGATAGCGCGCCTTTGTTTTTGCTGTACAAGCGTTCCTTCTAAAAATTTGAAAATATGTCCACACCGGCACCACATCCAGATTTAAGGTAAGTACTATTTATATATGTCTGAGTCCTAGATATATTATAAAAACAGCTTTTTTGTGCGTAATACGTCTAAAAAACCGGTGTAATATTGGAAAGTTTTAGAATGAAGTCACAAAAACCGTCGAATGTCCTTACCACGACTGTCCTCGCCGGGTCCTGTTAAGTAGAGCGGTAAGGACAGTTTTGGGATGGTAATGACATTTAATTTTTTTATAGAAAGAATTATCCTAATAGCCCAGTCATATTAGGTAAAAAAGGGACCTCAACCTCGGAATGAAAGAAAATAAGCTGTAAATTGGTATAAAACTTTGTTTTGTCGTCCTAAATATTGTCTCAAAAGTCACACATGCTATCGTGTTCGCGTCTTAAGATATTGAAGGTCAAAGGTAATAAAAATCGGTTTTTCGTTAATATATCGGTTCTTATTGCTTAAATGAGATTTTCACCTATTATAAAAGTTGTAAAGTATAAAATTTCAAACAAAAGTTGTAAAAAATTGTATACTCTACAACTTTTATAATAAGTGTAAATCTCATTTAAGCAATAGGAACAAATATATTTGCGAAAAACCAATTTTCACCCCTAATATGACTGGGCTATAAATAATAGCAAGTTATAATATGAATATTAAAGTACTAAATGAACATTATTTTTTTATTTATTTTAAGGGTATCATTTAAAACTAAAAACTAAAGAATTATTGTTTGTTATTTAGAACATAAATATACATAAGCATTAAATGTTATAAAAAACTATTAGCATTTGAAGCAAGAGTGTTTTTGTTTTGTATCTTTCTTTTACATTTTGGAGAAAATACGTTTTAGTTAATTCAAGTAAAAGTCTATTATTATTTCTTATTTCATAAGAATGTTCAAATTATATTATTTGTTTTTGACTGTTGTATAAAATAAAGTGCTTACCTAAGTTACGACAGATTTACAGTTTGGCGAAAAGTGATTTGTTTTTTTTAAAATGTTTTTTAAAAAGTTTTGTTATTTTAAATTTGATTGTAACCTAATCATATCAATTGTGGAGAGTTTATATGTTTTTAGTTATTTACATAAATCGTTAGTATAAAGACTGATTCTATAACCCTATACAATGTGACTGGAAAATCAAGGGAATTCTTCAAGAGGGTAAATAAAAAGCCGATACCTTTAGCATTTGTATAAAAAAACACCACCTTAATGTATGCGGAATGTTGATGGCTACCAAAATTTTACTAATTTTATTTTCGAATATTCTGTAGTATGTATTCAGACTAGCCCAACTCATACAACTCGTCGTTATCCATGGCTAATATCCGTGGATACAAACCCTTCAAAACATCTTCAGAGTTTTTAAAATTTGTCATTACCGGTCCAAAAATGTCCTTACCAAAACTTTATTGCTAAATATCTCGTAAATTAAGATACAGATTCGGTGCAATCCAACATATTTTTGATGTTCAAATGATCCTTTATGCACTTTGACCCTTTTTACTTCTAATTTTGAACTTTTTTTCTCGTTCTCCCACAACAGTGAAGTTGGCGAAAATGCCCAAATAATTATAGCTACTGGTATTATCTCGTTACTCTAAGCGATATCACTACATAGTATAAAACAAAGTCGCTTTCTCTGTCCCTATATAAATATGTCCCTTTGTATGCTTAAATCTTTAAAACTACGCCACGGATTTTGATGCGGTTTTTTTTTATAGATAGAGTGGTTCAAGAGGAAGGTTTTAGTGTTAGCATTGCACCCGTGCGAAGCTGGAGCGGTTCGCTAGTCACTACATAGTATAAAACAAAGTCGCTTTCTCTGTCCCTATATCCCTATGTCCCTTTGTATGCTTAAATCTTTAAAACTACTCAACGGATTTTGATGCGGTTTTTTTAATAGATAGAGTGATTTGAGAGGAAGGTTTTAGTGCTAGCATTGCACGTGCAAAGCCGGGCGGGTCGCTAGTATAGTATAAAACAAAGTCGCTTTCTCTGTCCCTATATCCCTATGTCCCTTTGTGTGCTTAAATGTTTAAAACTACGCAACGGATTTTGATGCGGTTTTTTTTAATAGATAGAGTGATTCAATAGGAAGGTTTTAGTGATAGCATTGCACCCGTGCGAAGCCGGGGCGGGTCTTTAGTTACAACATAAATGAGAATGTTGGGGTAATAATAAAAATAACAAATTCTGGGACACGTTGGCAAGAGCTTATGTCAATCCCATACATGTCAATCTAAAAGAACATTCGATTAGATTGTACTATGCCACTTAGCTAGGGGGGCTGAAGTGTCAAGTACAGAAAAGTCCCAACTTTGAATAAAAATAAAAAAACTTGAGAGGTGTTAAGGATGTCACTGGCTTGATTTATATGAGAGAGAGAGAGGCGTGCAAGTTAAGGAAGCTGCTACATCGGCCGCCTTGAAGTAGACCGATGTCAGCTTTATACTTAACACAATATGTTTAATAGTACTAGTTTTAAGGAGGTTGCTACATCAGCAACCTAGTAAAATATTAACGTCAACTTTAATCTGTGTCTGTTTTAGTGTAATGTTAGCATTTAATTAGATATAAATACTATTGTAATTAGGATTTAAGTGTTCTTACTTATCGGAGTTATTTTTTCTACTATATAAAAATAAGTCGGGTTTTCCTTCCTGCTATAACTCCAGAACGCACGAACCGATTACCACGGTTTTGCATTCGTTGGAAAGGTCTCGGGCTCCGTGAGGTTTACAGCAAAGAAAATTCAGGAAAAATATTAACAGAAAAGTGGGAAAATCTTATAAGCATTGCACCCGTGCGAAGCCGGGCCGGGTCGCTAGTCTCTAATAAACATTACTCCCATAAGTCTGCCTTTCAGTTACCTACAACTTTTGGTCTTAATTTTTTCCATCTAGCGCCCTTTTCGCAACGTGCGATAAGGAACTTCGTTCCAACATTTTGATTTTGACTTTGAATGTGGAAATGACGGTTGCCAGGTATAAATGGAAGAAAAAAAAATCACGCCTTTCATCCCCGAAGGGGTAGGCAGAGGTATTCCATTACTGGATATACCCACATTTCACGAGATACATTGGACCCCTGAACGTGATAGGTGGTGAGCCCATCGCCGGACTGGTCTATTTACACATGTCTCAGACTTAACTCTGGGACCTGCGGGTTTCCTCACGATATTTTCCTTCACCGTCGGGCTAGTGATAAATAGGTACGTAAGTTTTTGAAAAACTCATTGGTACATGCCAGGATTAGAATCTGAGCCTCACTGATTTTCGGCCGGCTCTTTAACCGTCAGGGCTATCACTGCTCTTATGCTAAATAGAAGAAGTTGACGTAATATGCTGAATTACTTCCTCACTTCACCGCGGTGATGATATACCTAGAAAAGAACCTTCACAAGTTTTTCTTTCCAGATGTAAAACATTCCGAAGCGGTGACGGTTTAAAAATTAACTTATGTAAATGCTTATTGATTTAGTATAAATTACCAACTAGGTCTGTGTTCCTATACGGCCAAAGATATTAAAATATAATAAGGCATAGAAGGGAGCGAGGAAATGTGGATGCTAAAAGTTATTACAAGTGGAATAAATCCAGTACGACCGAATGACAGCTCGCGTTCATACTAACTGAGATGACGCTTCAGCTTTCAAGTTTTGTATGAAAATATTCCCAATGCCCCCTCTATGTCTTATATATTTTAATCTCTTTGTATACGGCCAATGACTAATTAAATAGGTATACTCATTTAAATACTAGTCTGGTGCCACTTGTTATCCGACAGCACTCAAATGAAGATAAAACATAATTTTGGATGTTTATACTCGTATGTAAGTACCTACGTAAATACGTCATCTATTTTGTTGGCGCCGGATGTAACCGAGAAGTGTTGACTTTATTGTGTAAACTATTTCATATCTTTATGATATGTAAAATAAATAATCTCACGCCTTTTGATCCCAAAGGGGTAGGCAGAGGTATTCCATCTCTGAAAATACGCACGTTTCATCAGTATATTCTTTGGACCCATAAACGTAGATGGTGAGCCCAGGACCGGGTTTGTTACATGCCTCAGAATTAATTCTCGGACCTGCGGGTTTCCTCACGATGTTTTCCTTCCCCGTCCCGCTGAAACTCATTGGTACATGCGAGGATTCTAACCCGAGCCCTACAAATGAGGAGTGGCTCTTTAGCCTACGTTTATACTTAATTGTCCTTATCTCGATAGTGTCACAAGCGACATTAGTTTCTATTTGCTGTTCAAATTCAAAATTCAAAAATATTTATTGCATGGCTGTAGGTTACATACGAAAGTTCTTAAAATAAATATAAACTACGACTCTCTACAGTCTACCATATTATGGTATACAATATAACTTGTTTTAATAATTACCTGTATATGATAAGGTACATTTAAACCAAGTCTACATGCACAGTTCCTACTGAATGATATTAAACGATTTTTGTAAATAAAGGTCTTCAATGTTGCAGATGTGCAATCACAGAGTGCGAGGACCCAGGTGGGTCTCAATTCGCGCCGGCGTGGCTCAGTCACGCGGTGCCCACCATAGATGGCCACTTCGACAAATGCCACCGCTTCGCTCGCGCTGCCAACGCCAGCGCCAGCACCGACGTCTCCTGCCCCGCAGAACTCTTCGATACTAACACCACGGTCGCCTGCGAAAGCTACGTCTACGAAAACCAAGATACCGTGGCCTACGATGTAAGATGTCTGATGTCTGTCGTACGTAGGGTTATGTAGTCGAATTTAAAGAAAGAAAGAAAAGTATTTAATTCTCACGTATTAGTTTCTATTTGCTGTTCAAATTCAAAATTCAAAAATATTTATTGCATGGCTGTAGGTTACATACGAAAGTTCTTAAAATAAATATAAACTACGACTCTCTACAGTCTACCATATTATGGTATACAATATAACTTGTTTTAATAATTACCTGTATATGATAAGGTACATTTAAACCAAGTCTACATGCACAGTTCCTACTGAATGATATTAAACGATTTTTGTAAATAAAGGTCTTCAATGTTGCAGATGTGCAATCACAGAGTGCGAGGACCCAGGTGGGTCTCAATTCGCGCCGGCGTGGCTCAGTCACGCGGTGCCCACCATAGATGGCCACTTCGACAAATGCCACCGCTTCGCTCGCGCTGCCAACGCCAGCGCCAGCACCGACGTCTCCTGCCCCGCAGAACTCTTCGATACTAACACCACGGTCGCCTGCGAAAGCTACGTCTACGAAAACCAAGATACCGTGGCCTACGATGTAAGATGTCTGATGTCTGTCGTACGTAGGGTTATGTAGTCGAATTTAAAGAAAGAAAGAAAAGTATTTAATTCTCACGTATTAAAATTAAACTATTACTTAAAATAAATTAAATCTAAGAAAAACTAGGCACCAAAAGGGCGGCCACTCAGCATAAAGTCGTAGCTCGACGTGAGTAGCGCAGAACCAGCGACACTGGTATTCTGTGGACACCCGGGGAGAGGAGCTGCACCGCACAAACAACATATTATTTGGGATAGGTACCTTTTTTTTTAACTTTTTTCGTTTCGCGCCGCAGACCTTAAGACTTCATATCGATAGAACACGTCATCCCCTTGGTGTAAAGAACCCTAAGAATGGAGTGTCCTCAAACCAAAATTCGTTCTTCGATCGTTACGTTAAGTATGGTTATTGTGTTTATCAAACAAAACAAATTAACCTAAACACGACGGTGTTTTGTTCTGTCATTAAAGAGTTCATATTGAACACTGAACACTTCAAACCACATCAGATCCCGGAAAACACCTATAATATAAGACAAATCCAACAAGCCCAAAAACGATGAGGATATATTGTTTAGTCGAGGAATTCCTATGGCCTCATCAAATTGCAAGTACATACATACATACACAATCTCACACCTATTTTCCTTTGGGGTAGGCATATACAATAGACTGCCACTTGCTACGAACCTGTCAGATATGTCGTGCTTCATCCACGACTCGACTCATGCATGCTCGTTGCAAGTGTATAACGTATTCAAATATGTTTTTTTGAATTGCAGCTTGGGCTGGCATGTGATGAGTGGCATCGTTCGCTTATCGGCTCGGTCCGCATGGGGGGGATATTGATGGGCCTGCCTCTCATGGGGTTCGCGTCAGACCGCTGGGGCCGGCGGCCGACGCTCATCACCATTGAGGTGATGGCGGCTTGTCTCGGGCTCATGCGGTACTGGAGCACCTCCTACATGGTGTACATTGCCCTGTCGTTCATCGAGTCTGCCTTTGGTGGAACCCAATTTAGCTGTGTTTATTTATTACGTAAGAAAATTATCCAACTCCTCAATCTTAAATTTTGATGTTACTTTTGACCATAGTTATTTAGATGTAGGTAAGTACACATTTAGTTAAATCCTTGATTGAAATTTAAAATGAAATTTTTAAGTTTAGTACTATAGAACGAGTGTCTGTCAAATTACCGCCATACACTCATATTTATAATAAGTACCTGAACATACACTGTTGTTGTTTGTTGTTTTTGCTTGCAGTAATAAAGACAGTGGGATCCAAATATCGCGGGGCTGCTGGTGCAATTGCCAACTCGGTCTTTTCATTGGGGATGGTCTTTCTGGCACTCGTCGCGTGGGCCGTACCCAACTGGCGGACCCTTACCCTCGTGCTCTACGCGCCGCAGCTCCTAGCATTCTGCTACTTTTGGATCGTGCCAGAGTCTATCCGCTGGAACCTCAGTAAGGGGAACTACGAAGCTGCGGATGCTGGCCTGAGAAAAGTGGCACATTTGAACCGCACAACGTTGTTAGAGGAATCGCTGCTAGAGTTGAGACAGGCAGCAGAGAAAGAGAGACAGCAACAGCTTGAAAAAGTCAAGGAAAATGAGGCGTGGCTTGTGGTCCAAGTGGTCCAGAACAAACCAATTCTTCTACGGTGTGCCGTGATGCCAGTGTTGTGGATTACGATGACGGTGATCTACTATGGGCTATCGATCAATGCGACGAATATGTTCGGGAACAAATACTTGAATTTCGCAGCAGTGTCCGCAGTGGAGATCCCCGGATGTCTCCTAGGGATAGCACTAACGAGATACGCTGGTCGCCGGCACGTTCTTACAGTCACTTACGGCATCTGCGCTGCTTGTCAAATGGCGTACATTTTCTTGCCTAAAGGTATGATTTGGTAATGATGTTTTTTTGCCTTTATCCAAGTTGATAGGTACTTTAAAAAATCTGGTGGAAAATCACCATAAACCATCACTTTAATTCAGGAACGTGAGGGTTTTAACTGAATAATACAAGTCTTGAAAAATTATGACAGTTAGTTGGCCACTAGCCTATGACCATCTCTCAAATCCGCGGTGTGTTCGCGCGGGAGATTGTATCCCATATATCCTCATGTGTGAGGAAAGACCCTTCACTCAGCAGTGGTCTGTTACGGGTTGATGTATACAAGTATATCTTTTGAAAACTGTCAAATGGACAGAACAAACAATCATAAGCACAGAGTTATTTAAATTTTCATCTACATTTATTTTTATAAAAAACTTTAACATTATTTGGTAGCTTCTCAATTATTTATAGCGTGTAACTATTTTATGAGCCTCTCATAAAAGTCCAAAAAGTAAAGTCAATTTTTTTTATTTGTAAATTTGCTTTTGGTATCAATTTGCAGGTATGGTGGTGTCGTCATTCATAGTGTACTTGATGGGAAAGCTTTGTATCGCTCTGGTCGCTGTTATACTATACGTGTACACAACAGAGTTGTACCCCACGCGATATCGGCAGAATCTTCTCAACTTTTGCTCAATGATAGGAAGGCTCGGCTCCGTTGTGGCTCCACTCACCCCGGCTTTCGTAAGTTTTTCATTATTTCGTTACGCTTGGTACGAGTTGCTTTTTCAAGGTGTAGGTTACTTCAAAAACTTAACTTACAGGCCGTTGTGTGGGCGTCGCTGCCGTTCGTGCTGTTCGCTTCCCTGGCCGTGCTGTCTGGCCTGCTGGTGCTGGTGCTCCCAGAGACACGCGGCACCGTGCTGCCGGACACCATGCAGCAGGCGGCGCGCCTCGCTCGCGAACACAACCCAAGCGCCAACGAGGACCTCGGCCTGCTGGCCGGCCGCACTAGAGCTCAATAAGGCCTTTGTACTCCTTGTTCGCTGAATATACTTTCAGGACCACTGGAATTACTGGCTGTAGTACTCGTGTACCGTAGCTGCTATCGACCAGCATCTAAGGCAATCTTCTTTATAAATGTATTTTATTCTGTTTTCTATGTTTTACTTAAGAGAAATAAATGAGTGTGCAATTTACATATAGCTGTAGTAACTTGGTTTGTTAATAACACTTTAACTACTATTTACTATTTCACCTACTACAACTTACTATTTCAAATATAATACTAATCACTCGTACCCAGTAAGTGATCGGCTGTTTAAGTGTTAAGTTTTATGTTTTTTGTTTATGAAATAATTGTCATTTTTGTGAAAACTGCTGCTCTTACGATGTCTAACAATAAATTACCGTTTTTAGACATTTTGTGTGTTTGTATGAAAGTTTTTCTTAAGGCTAGGCTTTGAAACGGCTCAGTAAAAATTTTAGGGGTTAAAACAGGAATTTTATATCTGGCAGGGTTCCGATTTGCAAAGATAATTATATTTTATTTTGATAAACCGAAGTGAAACCCTCGAGGGGAAAGGTCAGTTTTGTTAGAAATATTAAAATATAAGTTACATTTTACAACTATGCCTGTTGTTTTATAATTAAATAAATAGGTTTTAGTAAAAAAAATATGTTTTTGCGTACCTACATACTTAAATAAAAATGGAACGAAATTATAAAATTTATTTGAAAGACAATTTTTATTTATTGTCAAGGACGTTTGAAGAAGAAGTTTATATATAAATAGATATTTTTGCCAGACCGCCATTTATGTTATTTAGTGAAAACTCCGTTAAACTCACCTCTACCTACTCACTTCTCTGCTCACCGTAACGATGTTAACAATTATTTTTATAATGGACTGTATTTGCTTAATAAATAACGCTTAAATGACGCGACAGAGTCAATGTTATATAGCAGTCAAAAAACAAAAACGCCGTATGCCCGTGGGTAATTACATACTAGAAATATCCACTTTTTACCATTGTTTTTAAACGAGACAGGTGAAGAGACCATCGTGTCTCAGAACCAAGTCTAGAAACAGCATGTTTCCTCACGTCGTTTGCATTCAACATTGTCGTAGACATAAAAAATATGTTTAAATATGCTTATCTTCTCTAACGCTTATTAGAACACTGCAGTAATTCAAACAAGCAAAATATATAAAGGACAGCGCATTGTAGTGTGTTTTGTGGTGGCTCGTTTTTTGTCATTATAAGTGTAAGCCAGAGTCAAACGATGTCAGATAGCTTACAAATACTGTTGGAAGAAGCGGGCCATTTCGGCCCATTCCAATGGCGGCTAAGCGCCGTATCGATTATTCTAATCATCGCACCCTCGGTGCGATACTGCGAGTATATGTTCATCACCGCAAGGGTACCCACGAGGTATTTTGTTCTAAGATATTAATTATCCCTAATACAAAGTGGATCGTTCAATGATAAAGAATGAAGGATGATACAGGTAGCAAGCAAGTTTTGCCAAATTTCTTACAAGAGTCGCTACGCTAAGTTATTGTAAACTTGTATGTTGTACTTATTTAGTGCTGTTATAGGTGGTTGAAGAGATACAGAATAATGATGAAAAATTTTCGATAAGTCCACTACATCACAATATTTTATGAAGTTAATTGACAACCCATCCCAATACTAATTGTAGGTGTTTAATCAAAGAGTGCGAGGACCCAGGTACGACGCATTTCACAACAGAATGGCTCGGCCGCGCGGTGCCCACCATCGACGGCCACTTCGACAACTGCCACCGCTTCGCTTGCGCCGCCAACACCAGCGCCAGCACTGACGCCTCCTGCCCCGCAGAACTCTTCGATACTAACACCACAGTCACCTGCGAAAATTACGTTTACGAAAACGTATTCCATACATATTTAGAATTGCATTCTGTAGATATTTACGCTCGCCTTCTAACTGCTTTATAAATATTTTGTTCTGAGAACAACTTGTATAACCAACATACAATTTAGTCTTGTTAAGCTTCACAGTCAGCTTCATTGAGACTTGATAAAGAAACCAACAACAAGAAATCGTGCAAGTGCATCAAAAGTGTTAATATCTTCCCCATAAGCCGCTCTCATGTATGCATGCTGCCGTTATTATATAGACTAGAACATGGCATATCCACCTGTAAGCTGTAATGTGTGTCTAAAGTTACAAGCATTAGACGACATGTATTTTTTGTAATTGCAGTTTGGGCTAGCATGTGACGAGTGGCATCGCTCGCTAATAGGCTCGGTCCGCATGGCAGCCATGGCGGTGGGGTTACCATTCATGGGGTTTGCGTCAGACCGCTGGGGGCGGCCGCCTACGCTCATCGTGAACGAGTTCTTGGGGACTTGTCTTGGAATCATGCGGTACTGAAGCACCTCGTATGGGAGATACGTCGAGCTGGTGTTCATCGAGGCTGCTATTGGCAGTTCCCAATACACCTGTATTTATATTCTGGGTAAAATATTCTTATAGACTTGACGTGGACTTGACTTTTTATGATTTTTATGGATAAATATTGAGATTGAGATGGATGGAAACTCGCTTCTCATATTGCAACCATATGTGGCCAACAATTTTAATGTAGGTCTGATTGTGAATTTCAGCAAATACGATTCTGTGATCAAAAATAACAAAAGATACAGTGATTGAAACGGTGGAATCGAAATATCGTGGGGTCGCCGGCTCGATCAACAGGGCGTTATTTGCATTTGGTAACATCTTGTTGACGCTTCTGGCGTGGGCTGTGCCCAACTGGCGGACCCTCACTCTCGTGCTTTACGCGCCGCAGCTCCTCATCTGCTGCTATTTTTGGACAATTCCTGAGTCCATCCGTTAGAATCTCAGTAAAGGGAATTATGACGCTGTGGAAGCTTGCTTAAAAAAAGTGGCTCACTTGAATAGCAAAAAAATATCAGAGGAATCGTTGCGAAAGTTAAGACAGACAGCAGTGGAAGAAAAACTTGTTGGCAAAAACAATGAGAACGAGTCATGGCTATATAGTGATCCAAGTTTTCCGGAACAAACTAATTCTTCTAAGGACCGTTGTGGCGTCTATATTTTGGTTCACGTTGATGATGAACTTCAACGGGATGTCAATCAACACGGAAAATCTATTTGGAAACATGTACCTAAACTTTGCGTTAGTGTTCGCAGCGGAAATACCCGGGGTTTTCTTATCAATGGTACTGCTGCACCGCGCTGGTCGTACCAGGGGTAATGAAAAATCTCCCGTGGTACTACTAGACAGGATAGTAGTACTATGGGCAAAAAATAATCCCCGTGGTACTACTAGTAGTACCACCAGTAGTACCACGGGTAAGGAGTGGTCGTATCGTCGTTGCCGTCGGCTTCTTGGTCTGCGCTGTTTGTCAAATAGTGTACATCTTTGTGCCCAAAGGTTTATAAAATATTGTCTAACTACCTTATAAAATTCGAAAACTGACTGACTGACTGACAACGCCTAGCCAAAACTATGTATATAGTATATAATAATCTCACGCCTTATATCCCCGAAGGGGTAGGCAGAGGTTAGCCAAAACTATAAGCATCTATAAGCATGAAATCTTGCAGACTATAAGATTTTCCGGTTTATTTTTACCACGTCAGCGACAGGGAGATGCAGGTCTGTGTTATCGACATATCGACAGCTGATTATTCCTCAAATTTGAGGGTTGTAGTATAATTATAGCAAAGTATATAACCGCTTTTAATATGTATGGTCAAATATTTTAAATTAAATTTCAACTACTAGGTACCTCATAAACAACTGAATATTCAATTCTGATGACAAGTCATTTATAGACATGGTCTGAGCGGCAGCCAAGATCTTATTACGAGAACTCCTCCTCAATAGATAATATCTCTGACACAAAACTTTGTTCACGTTGAATTTAGTATATTCATAATTTTCATTATCAAGAGATGATGATAATCGTCCTCGTAGATCATATTGGTAAGAATATTAACTTGCGGATTATTTCACCTCTTTAAAATACATACGGGAAACTTCACTGAATCTGTAATCTAAGGAAATGGACAGAAATATACGTTCAAGAGCATTGACTTCTTTTAAACTGATCCACAGAATTCCATGACTCCACAGACCAGATTAATGGTCTGCGATTGACTCTAAAATAGTGGACACTGATCTGTTTGATATGAATTAGTTCTAGAATATTCCTTGTATTCAATATTTGCAGAAGATAGTGACGCTTCCGCAATTTGACTAATTTATTTTATTTTATTGCAGACATGATCATAGCGTCTCTAGCAGTGTTCTTAATCGGCAAGCTGTGTATGGTCGTGGTTAGTACCACGCTGTGTACGTGTACACGACGGAGTTGTACCCAACGCGGTATCAGCAGAACATTTTCAATTAGACAATAACTATAGGCACGATTGGCTCAGTTATTTCCCCATTCACGCCTAATTTTGTGAGTTTGTTTTGTAATTGCTTGAATATAAATATACAGCTTTGAAATTGCTCTTTTAAACTTGTTATGTTTAAAACAGCCCTTAGCCAAGATGCGCTAACGCAAGCGAATGGTTTTATAGATTGACATGTATGGGATTGACTTGCACTTGCCAACCAATGCTAACGTTAACGCGTGCTTCTATCAATCCCATACCATACATGTCAATCTATAAAATCATCGCTTTCGTTAGGGCTTGCATCTTGGCTAGGGGAGCAGTTAGGTTTATATGTCGTGGAGGCATATAAGTAAAGTCTGCCACCACTGTAAGAGAAATTAATCAGTTCACCATCGGATTTTGTAAACGTATAGACTCGTACACGAATATGTCTCCAGGTTGACGTGTGGGCGCCGCTGCCGTTCGTGCTGTTCGCCTCCATGGCCGTGCTGTCTGGCCTGCTGATGCTGGTGCTCCCGGAGACGCGTTATACCGTGCTGCCGGACACCATGCAGCAGGCGAGCCTCGCCAAAGCTCAAAACCCTCGCGTCAACGAGGACCTCGGCCTGCTGACCGGCCGATTCGGCCTCAATGATTAGTTTGCTCTCAGAGTACCGCTACCTATTTAAAGGATGAAAAATGGATATTCCTATTAAGTTAGAAGCGATATTTTAGTAATGATATTTTCCTTCTTCTATCTTCTTTGTTTCTTTAATGGTTCCTTATTTTAACTTACTTGTAATAAGTCACTCTCTATTTAAATTGGATTGTATTGAAATTAGTTTGGACGCCTGTTTACTTAAAATCGCAAATTTTTAATATTAGTAGGATATTTGGAGATGGAACAATACACACGTTTCCACCTTCCACCTGGTTTCACTTAACCCTTTAACGAGCATACGCAGTTTAAATTTTTCATTTCAAATACATAGAGTTCAATATTTGGTAGTAATTATTTGTCTTCTGCCTGTTAAACCTATCGTCGACGTCCCCTCCTCATATAGGACTAATAGGAGTTTCTAAATTATCCCGGTTCCGAGTTAATATGTGGGTAACAAACTTTATTCCTGAGGTTTATTCTATTTATAATAATTAATTTAATAATTTATTTATTTTTTTATAATAATAATAAATTGTGGGACACAATAATAATTTACACACGGTTATTCAGTCCCAAACTAGGCAGAGCCTGTACTATGGGCACTAAACAACTGATAAACATACTTAAATTAAAATTATACACCCAAACATACAAATGTTGGTTCCAAACCTCCTCCGACCTTCGAGTCAGGAGGCAGGGTCACTACCAGCTGAGCCAACAGGCCCGTCAATTTCTGGGAATACCTACTTTTGGGGTGCTGTTACATATAAGGTAATTTTAAATCAAGTGCAATTATTTAAGGGTATGTACAAATTATATGCAAGAGAAATAGAATTAATAATAATAATAATAAATAAATTTTATTTCAGACAATTATCCATAATTTTTACCCATAATAACATGTAAAGAAATATTTTTTTTTTAGCAATATATATTGTTTTGTGAACATGCTTTACAAAGACCTTCTTTGTGATTTATCTATTTATTTATTTTGATATTTTGCGCAATTTTTGATTGGGAAGTGTGTGTAATCTTTATGTACAGCGTGATAATTTGTTTTTACAATTTTTGTATTAATCGATGTTATTTAGTAAAGTAGCGTATGAAAAATAAAAATCAATGCCAAAAATAATTTCTTGTACATTATTTGATCTACCCTTTAAATATTTGCACTAAATTTAAAATTAATGTACATATATGCCTCAGAACCAATCCTTCAATAAGTTTCGTGTTTCGTAGACATAAGAAAATGTTTAAATAGCTGTGTTCAAGGCTGGCAAATAAAGTAACTACTTATGTAAATTTCGTTAAATTTCAAGATACATTCAGTCTCTTAAGGTGAGATTAAAATACCACACGTGTATGTTATTTCACACGAAAAATATATTATCTAAACCTGGCCAAGAAAATAATGAGATAAATTTTGAGTTTTATTAAAAGTAACTTAAATGCTATCTTTTTAATAAAACTGAAGTATAAGTGCACAGCGTATTGTGGTGTGTTTTGTGTTGTGTACCGTATACACTAAAAGTGTCATACACGATGTCAGATCGCTTACAGATACTGTTGACCGAAGCGGGCCCATTCGGCCCATTCCAGTGGCGGCTAAGCGCCGTAGCGATAATAGTAATTATGACTTCCTCTGCAAGGATATGCGAGTATATGTTCACCACCGCAAGGATACCAACAAGGTAGACTATAAAATAATAATATAATCTCACGCCTTTTTCCCCGAGGGGGTAGGCAGAGGTATTCCATTACTGGATATACCCACATTTCACGAGATATATTATTGGACCCCTAAACGTGATAGGTGGTGAGCCTGTTTACACATGTCTCCGAATTAATTCTGAGACCTGCGGGTTTCTTCACGATGTTTTCCTTCACCGTCGAGCTAGTGATAAATATGTAGGTACGTAAGTTTTGAGAAACTCATTGGTACATGCCAGGATACGAACCCGAGCCTCACTGATTTTCGGCCGGCTCTATAACCGTTCGGGCTATCACTGCTCAAGGAAGATTATTCTGAAAGTTTCACATTCCCGTAGGTTGTACAGTCAGGAGCAAGTCAAGCTTTACACTACCAGTTTAAGCTGAGCTCTGATTTATACTGCGCCCCGTAGAATACAGGGCCGGTTGAAAGTCATAGTCATAACATTTATTGCAAAATGTGGTTATACAAGTGGTAGGTAAATATACAGTACACACAGTAACCCTAGAAGGGCGCAGCAATGTAAAAATACAAAAATATATACAAAATGACATTAAAAAATTAAAATTTAAAAAAATGTTAAGTAAGTCTTAAAAAAATGGGTTACATAAAATTTTTTTAGATTAGATTAGATTAGAAAAAGAATAGAAATTACTGTAAGCAAATGAAATCTATTTCCCAGAGTGCTTGAGTGCCCATGTAAGTAAGTAGTAACAACTCCTTACAGACTGTCATAGATGTATTAATGTATTTAATTTACAGAACATCTAAAAAAAATATACATCCCTATCCATTTCCAGGTGTGTAATCGAAGAGTGCGAGAACCCAAATACGACGCAATTCACGCCAGCGTGGCTCGGTCGCGCGGTGCCCATTATCGATGGCCACTTCGACAACTGCCGCCGTTTCGCTCGCGCTGCCAACACCAACGCTACCACCGACGGCTCCTGCCCCGCTGAACTCTTCGATACTAACAACACAGTCGCCTGCGAAAGCTATGTCTACGAAAACAAAGATACTGTGGCCTATGATGTAAGATTTCAGTGGTTTGTCAATGGAAGACTACGCGGGAAGAATAATGCCATCTAGTGGCATTTTGTAACCTTTTCCAAAGCCGTATTTTATTCGTAGCAAGAACACGATGAGTCAATGACAGGCCACATTTTTTCCTTTCAATAGACTGGCTATAAACAAGGAATGTCCGAGCGTACTTGTTAAAAAAAATGAATGTCAGTGTGCGGCCGCGCGTTTTTGCTTGACATGTGCTGTCACTTGTTGTATTTGCAAATCTCGTGCTATGCTTGTATTATATTTTTCCAAATTAATCGAATGCAAAATAAATTACGCATAACTGAACAAGAAGATTTTGAATTTACAACTTTATGAATCAAAATTCTCAAAAAATGCAACTACTGCAAAGAGATTAAAATATAATAGGACATAGAGGGGGCATTGGGAATATTTTCATACAAAACTTTGAAGCATGTTTGAAGCTCAAGCTTCGTGTCAGTTAGTATGAACGCGAGCTGTCATTCGGTCGAAATTGTACTAGACTTATTCTACTTGGAATAACTTTTCGGCTTCAAATTTTCCTCACTTTGTCCCCTCTATGCCCTATTATATTTAAATCTCTTTGAACTACTGACATACGGCACAACAGCAATCTTATAAAGTGTGACAAACAAACCTGTTATCTATCTTTTTCTATAAGGTTCTTTATCATCTAATTTTAATTACTATACGTTTACTAAGTAAACTTTACTAAAGATGAGGAAGTAAACTTTACTATAGACTGATGCTTCAAATACACATGATACGAGACGCGTTTGCTACGATGTAAAATTTATATAGTTTTCAGTATCAGCACTCTGTCGACATCGTCAAACTCGCCAGTACTTTCGTAAACTAAATTGTAATGTATCGCCAAGTATATTTCAAGCATAGGGCTATAACATGAGTTTTTTTTTAATTGCAGTTCGGGCTGGCATGTGATGAATGGCATCGCTCGGTAATAGGCTCGGTCCGCATGTCGGCGATGTTGGTGGGCCTGCCGCTCATGGGGTTCATGTCAGACCGCTGGGGACGACGGCCGACGCTCATCATCAACGAGTTCTTGGCGGCCTGTCTCGGAATCCTGCGGTACTGGAGCACATCGTATGGGGGATATGTCGCGCTAGTGTTCATCGAGTCTGCTGTTGGATGCTCTCAATACAACTGCATTTTTATTCTGGGTAAAGTATTTTTCGATATTTTATTACTTATTATTTGCGGTATTTCCGAACTGATACGACATTTTTAACGTAGGTAGAATAATTGACTACCAGTAGGTACGTTTGAAAGGTCCAATGTAAAACATGCATTTATTTTCTATTGCAGTGATGGAGACAGTAGTAACAAAATATCGCGGGGTCGCTGGCTCCATCAACAAGGCGTTATTTTCATTAGGCCTGGTATATCTGACGCTCTTGGCGTGGGCTGTGCCCAACTGGCGAACCTTCACACTCGCTTTCTACGGGCCGCAATTTCTCATATGCTTCTACTTCTGGATCGTGCCGGAGTCCATCCGCTGGAATCTCAGTAAAGGAAACTACGACGCTGCCGAAGCTGGCTTAAAAAAAATAGCGCACTTGAATGGAAAGAAGTTGTCAGATGAATCTCTGCGCGAGTTGATACAAGCATCAAAAGAGGAGAGACAACAGCAAGTTGAAAAAAAGGAAAACGAGCCGTGGCTTGTGGTTCAAATTTTCGGGAACAAACCAATTCTTCTACGTTGCGTCGTGGCACCAGTGTTGTGGATCTCGTTCATGATGATCTTCTACGGGCTGTCAATCAACACGACTAACATGCATGGAAACAAGTACATGAACTTCACGTTGGTGTTCGCAGCAGAGCTCCCCGGATCTTTCTTGGCAATGCTACTGCTACACCGCGTTGGTCGCCGTCACATCCTAGCACTCGCCTACTTAGCATGCGCTGCTTGTCAAATAGTGTATATCTTCGTGCCTAAAGGTTTTATTTATTTCTAGTTTTTTACGCTTTGTCAAATAATATACGGTAATGGGTTTCGTGGTGGCAATCTGTTAGCTATTACCACTGCACTAAGACAATATTTAAGAATATACTCCTTTCATATGAAGCTCATAATGGAAATGGGAACTATTATTAAAATAAAATTCATTCTCTTCAGAAAATATACAAGATTTCCGATATTTAAAAAAGCCATGAGGCGACTGAGCTTAGGACAATAAAAAAGCAATCAATATGGTGTTAGTGAACATCTGTATTTTTACAGAAACGACGGTTTATCTATTATCAAACTACTAACATTGATCTATGACAATAATAATACTTTTAGGGAAGATTGCGATTATTCAGATTAACGTGTAGGTAATGTTTTCTTTCAGATATGGTCGTAGCGTCTCTTGTCGTGTACTTGATCGGAAAGCTGTGTATTGTCGTGGTTACCGTAACGTTGTTCGTGTACACGATGGAGTTGTACCCTACGCGGTATCGGCAGAACCTTTTCAATTATTCTACAACGATAGGCAAGATCGGCTCCGTTGTTGCTCCACTCACGCCTGTTTTTGTAAGTTTTTTAACATTAATTCCTTTTTCACCAACTCGATGATGAAAAAAAATGTCGCGAGGTAAAGCATATGCTCAAGAAATTGTTCTGTGGTTTGAGTATTAAACCAACAGGAGACGTCACGCGCACTAGATTCTTTTCAAAAAAGTCTGCCAATTTCTGCGCGGGGGACGAGGAAACGCACACAAATAATGTTAAAACAAACGCATTTTTTGACAAAACAATTAAACACTAACTTGAACTAGATGCACACAAGTACATTCACCAATCCGAGCACTCCGTGTACTCAAAAAAATTAGTTGTATATAGCAGGTATGATCGTTGACCGACACTTTTTTTGGCAGAGGGTAACGCCTGTCTGTGTTGGTTTAATACTCAAAGGTGGTATACGTAATTAGCACTCCGGTCTGGAAGCTTGCTTAAGAGTAAGAATGTCACTTTTGGGGGGTCCAATCAATGTTCTGTTAAAGAAAGGTAATTACAAAATTGGAAAGTATTTGTCAAGTTGTTCCTGATTCAGTCAATTTAGATAAAAATCTTTAAAATAGTTGAATAAGCTTGGCTGTATGTGTTAGCTACTGACTTTCCTTTGCCTTCGGAACTAAATGTCCAAGGAAACTTATTTTGATTGAATTTATCATATATTTTTTATTTAACCTCACAGTTAGGTGTAGGTATAAAGTAGAGTATACTCCTCGGGGATAAAAGTGTCTTAGCCTTGGGCAGACTTGAATCCTTCGCTTCATTCAGGATTCTTACTAGGAATCAACTACAGAATCCTTTATTTCGCTCAGAATTCAATGTGCTGCCGGTGACATAAGACACTGCTTTATCCAATTGGTGCCTAATCTACTATTTCATCCCTAATGTGGAAAGTTTTATTAATTGTTATGACTAGCCACGGAGTCGAAGATAATTGACTTACGTCAAATAAATAATAATAATATAATCTCACACCTTTTATCCCCGAGGGGGTAGGCAGAGGTATTCCATTACTGGATATACCCACTTTTCACGAGATATATTACGTCAAATTATTAACATAAATGATTTTCATATATCTTAATTACACTATACATCAAACGACGTGTTTATTACGATACGATACTATAGGTTGATATTAAAATCATTTTGCAGTTGGTTTATTTTCTATGACATTGAATTTGTCGTTTTAAAATTGTTCTAATTTTATAAAATGTGCGTGTTGTATTTTATTTTCCTCACAGTCGAAATGAAAAGTGTTTAGCTCGGGTGAAATGTGTCACTTTCGACCTTTGGTTAACAATCTACTATTCCAGGCCGTTGTGTGGGCCCCGTTTCCCTTCGTGCTGTTCGCATCCGTGGCCGTGCTGTCTGGCCTGCTGGTGCTGGTGCTCCCGGAGACGCGCGGCACCGTGCTGCCGGACACCATGCAGCAGGCGGCGCGCCTCCAACGAGAACCTCGGCCTGCTGGCCGGCCGATCTCGGCCTGAATGAGTCATTCTTTTGTATGTTTCCAGGCGTTTCCAGCAGTACATTCTATCAATTTAAATGTATGTTAGCGATAGAAAGTGCTGTCAACCAACTATTGTGGTACAAAGACGCGGGATTGTAGGTATTTAAATATTCGGTTTGTCATTTTGATTATTACACTTATTAAAATATAAGTTTTCCGATATGTATTATGGTAAATATTTAAAAGATTGTTTTTATTTAATAAATAATTTAAGCACAAAATTTATTTTATTACAATTTATAATTTTAGTTTAGTATAGTTTCGTCATTGGTTGACGCTGCCCCATTATTTAACCAAACCCAACTGCCCAAAAGCTGGAAACAAGATCTATTATTGAAGTAGGAAGTACCTAAATATACCATTTGCTGCACTATCTTACAACAATCTCATGCAGTCGGCGGCAGTAGTATGTTTTTATTGTTGAATTGAGAATATGCAGCAGTGATAGCCCGGACGGTTAAAGAGCCGGCCGAAAATCAGTGAGGCTCGGGTTCGAATCCTGGCATGTACCAATGAGTTTTTCAAAAACTTACGTACATATTTATCACTAGCTCGACGGTGAAGGAAAACATCGTGAGGAAACCCGCAGGTCTCAGAATTAATTCTGAGACATGTGTAAAAAAAAGACCTGGTCCGGCGATGGGCTCACCACTTATCACGTTTAGGGGTCCAATATATCTCGTGAAATGTGGGTATATCCAGTAATGGAATACCTCTGCCTACCCCCTCGGGGATAAAAAAAGGCGTGAGATTATATTATTATTATTATTATATTATTTGATTTTTAAAATTTTTATTTTATACTTTTTAGTTAGTAGCCTACTTTGAAGCGGTATAAGTCCTAAACGGTCATTCTAAATGAAAAATGGTAAAAGAAACCTAATAGTCCAGTAAATTTGTCGGTTGAATGTATGGGCTCGTATGCGTCAAATCCGGTAGTTCTGATTTTTTGCAGACTTGTTTATGATGTTGGCCTAATGTATAATCCAAGTTTGTGACCTCGAGCGCCGAACGCAACTTTGTCAAAAATCGAAAAAACTGCGAAAAAATAGTTCTTTTTTAAAATTTTGGCGATTATAACCCTGAAGGACTAGTTTCTGAAAAAATTTTTTAAGGGCGTTTTTAAAGTAGGCTAAATTAACTACAATATGATACTAGAATTGTCTCTGTAGACCCAATAGTTTCTGAGATTTAGCCTTTCAAAGTTTATATTTTTTTTCGAACTTCGCAATTTTTTGCATTTCTGTCGTTTTAAAATGTTGCCTGCTACTATGTTCGCGTTATTTAGGGATAAAAAGTAGCCTATATGTTAATTCGGGTCCTGATCTATCTACCTACCAAATTTCATCTAAATCCGTGCAGCCGCTAAGTTTATTTTTGTCTTTTATCACATAGATATCTACACTAATCTATACTAATATTATAAATAGGAAAGATTAGAATGTTTGTACGTTTTAAAAAATTTAATTTAATTTAGATTAAAAAAATTCTTTCACCGATGGAAAGTTAGAATATCCTTGAGTAACATAGGCTACATTTTATTCCCGTATTCCCACGGGAACGAAAACTACACGGGTGAAACCGCGCCGAACCGCTATTATATTATAACACTAACGGTATTTGTATCGAATAAACTCAAAAACTACTGAGCTGATTTTACAAATTCTTTCACCAATGGAAAGCTACATTATTATTGAGTAACATAGGCTTTATTTTATTCCCCTATTCCTACGGGAACGGGAACTACGCGGGTGAAAACGTGCGGAACCACTCTATTATATATGAAACTAGCGATTCTGCGCGGTTTCACCCGCGTTGTTTCCGTCCCCGTGGGAATACGGGAATAAAATATAGCCTATGTTACTCAGGGATATTTTAGCTTTCCATTGATGAAAAATTTTTTTAAATCAGCCAAGTAGTTTTTGAGTTTATTGGTTACCAACACCGTTAGTGTTATAATATAATAGCGGTTCGGCGCGGTTTCACCCGTGTAGTTTTCGTTCCCGTGGGAATACGGGAATAAAATGTAGCCTATGTTACTCAAGGATATTCTAACTTTCCATTGGTAAAAGAATTTTTAAAATCGATGTAGTACTTTTTGAGTTTATTCGTAACAAACGTACAAAAAATCTAATCTTTCCTTTTTATAATATTAGTATAGATTAGTGTAGATATCTATGTGATAAAAGAAAAAAATAAACATGGCGGCTGCACGGATTTAGATGAAATTTGGTAGGTAGATAGATCAGGACCCGAATTAACATATAGGCTACTTTTTATCCCAAAATCACGCGAACGAAGTAGCGGGCAACATTTCAAAACGACAGAAATGCAAAAATTTGCTAAGATCAAAAAAAAAAAAGCTCTGAAAAGCGAAATCTCGGAAACTATTGGGTCTACAGAGACAGTTTTAATATCATATTGTAGTTAATTTAGTCTACTTTAAAAACGTCATAAGAAAGTTATTTCAAAAACTACTCCTTTAGGGTTATAATCGCGAAAATAAAAAAAATAAAACATTTTTTCGAGGTTTTTTCGATTTTTGACAAAGTTGCGTTCGGCGCTCGAGGTCACAAACTTGGATTATACATTAGGACAACATCATAAACAAGTCTGCAAAAAATCAGAACTACCGGATTTGACGCATGTGTTAGAATAATAATAATAATTATTATTATTATAATTGTTATTTTTATATATAAATATTAAATATATATATATATATATATATATCGTGAAATGTGGGTAAATCCAGTAATGGAATACCTCTGCCTACCCCCTCGGGGATAAAAGGCGTGAGATATATATAACACATGCGGTAATGTATAATTTTACTGGACTATAAACATGACTTTCAAATACCACGTATTCAATGATATTTCGTAGATTTTCTTATTTTTCTTTTTCACAATTTGGCGCCAAAAATCCGCCATTTATTTTTATTTCTGTTTGATATACCCAGTGTTACTATCACTGTAAGTACGAATCTAACCACACTTCTCAAGCTAAAATCCATCGAGTCGTTTAGGCCGCAGAGCGTGCCAAACAATTGTACATACATACATCATACATACATACCTACTCTAGAAAAACATAACCCTCCTTCACCCGCCAGGATTAGAACCCGATCCTCACGAATGACAAGCGGGCTCATTAACAACAGGACTATCACTTAAAATTCATTTACAGTAATTTAATTCAGTATTACTCCGAACTACATTATTTATGTGACAATCAGTCAAGTTAATTTAATTAGTGATGATAAATTGATGATAAATTTTATCTGCCATTTATAAAAGTTTAGCTGAGTGCAGTCAATGTTGCACATAAAGGTACACATGAAACAAAAGTAATTCAGGTCTGTGCACGAAACACTGGTGTGTTGTTTTATTTGTTAACCGTCTGCAATTATGATCATCATTTAATGAAGTATATGAAGTATACTTATTTCACAGTTCAGTTACTAATAACCAAAATGTAAAGTAAGTGTATAGTGTTGTTTATTAATCGTATACCTATATATAGTTTTGTTTAGTGTACAGTGTTCGTAGTTAAGTGTAAGCCTGGAGATGTCAGAGCGCTTGCAGAAACTGATGGCCGATATGGGTCAGTTTGGTCCATTCCAGCAGCGGCTAAGCGCCGTGTCTACGATTCTGATAATCACGAACGCCTTTAGAATGACCGAGTATGTCTATACTACAGCAAAAATACCAACAAGGTAAACAATTGACATGTGATTTTCACTATACTAAGAGCCCCCGCACATTAGGCAGCCAGGTCGCTGCGGCCAACTAAGTATTCCGTGACTTATGCAAGTGCGCGCACTAGGCGACCAGCGGCCACGGAACAAAAGTTGGCCGCAGCGACCTGGCCACGCGACCTGGCCGCCTAATGCGCGGGGGCTCTTAAACTTACGATTTTTTTTTTTTATGCATAATCGTACACACGCTATAAAAGTACTAAAACATTCTGCATATTATTATGTACAAACTTAGATAAAAGTTAAAAAGGAAGATACGGGTACTAGCTTCTCACGAGTGGGCCGCTTAAATTAGGTCCAAGGAACGTAATTCGCTGCAGTCCCAATCGGGCCGGGTATTTTCACGAGATATTCTTTGGACCCTTAAATGTGATAGGTGGTGAGCCCATCGCCGGACCTGGGACCTGCGGGTTTCCTCACGATGTTTTCCTTCACCGTCAATCTAGTGACAAAATATATTTTGATAACCTCATTGGTGCATGCCAGGATTCGAACCCGTGCCTTACTAATTTAATATACATATAAAACTAATAACAAAAATAATACAGGCAGGCGGGTCGTGTATTTGGTATGGTAAACCATAGTGCTAAATGTTCTTTAATGTTCCTTAACAATGTAACACGCTTTTATTTATAAAAAAAATATTGATTATATAATAATATTTTTTTAATCAGGTTTAAATTATTATTTTTAAATTTTTGTTCTTTTTATTAACAAGAACAAAATATAAGCTTGTTTTAAAAAAATATTTTTTAATTTTAATTTGATTGACATTATTATGTCAAGCCATGCGCACAGGCATATTCTTCGCATGTGCGAAGGAGCTCTCTCAACGCACGGACCGACGAAAATTATAACACACATAAATCAAATAACAGATGTGTAATCAAAGAGTGCGAGGACCCGGCTGGTACACAATTCACGCCGGCGTGGCTCGACCGCGCGGTGCCAATCGTCGATGGCAACTTCGACAACTGCCGCCGCTTCGCTCGAGCTGCTAACACCAGCGCCAGCACTAACGCCTCCTGCCCTGCGGAACTCTTCGATACTAACACCACAGTCGCCTGCGAAAGCTACGTCTACGAGAATCAAGATACGGTGGCCTACGATGTAAGATTTTGGATGAATTAATGTACCTTCATAAATAAAAATTAATAATTTTCTCTTCCTCAAACAAGCATTGCAGTGATAGCTCGGACGGTTAAAGAGCTGGCCGAAAATCAGTGAGGCTCGGGTTCGAATCCTGGCATGTACCAATGAGTTTTTCAAAAACTTACGTACATATTTATCACTAGCTCGACGGTGAAGGAAAACATCGCGAGGAAACCCGCAGGTCTCAGAACTAATTCTGGGAAATGTGTAAAAAAGACCCGGTCCGGCGATGGGCTCACCACCTATCACGTTTAGGGGTTCAATATATCTCGTGAAATGTGGGTATATCCAGTAATGGAATACCTCTGTCTACCCCCTCGGGGATAAAAGGCGTGAGATTATATTATTTATATATAACCTTAGCATCACCTTAATCAGAATTACTATGATCTATAGACTGATGTATCGGATATTGCATGTAGCCATGGGCGTGCGGTCCATAGATGCTGATAAGCGCCGCATGCCCTGGGTATTTTTTCCAAAATACATGCAATATATTCAGTACTTTACTATTCTTAACAATTCGCAAATCAACTAATAACGCCACCTTTTTGTTTCTAAGTCAAACTATTTTTGCTTCCTACTAGCCCCGTAGCGCCGCCACTAAATAGCCATATACGGTTTGCGGCGTAAGCGGGTACTACACCAGCCTAGTTCATTGCCATTTTCTCTCTATTCCTACACGCAAATATTAGACGTCAGTGTGGAAATGTTTCGGAGTGTGCGTGAAATTTTGTATGGGAAATAAGCTCCGCTTTTTCTCAGTCAACCAGATTAGAGGAGTACGGCATAATACGCATCTCTATGTAACGAAAGAGACAGCAGCCCACAGTCGGGTGATTTCGGCGACGTTCGTTAGTTGACGAAGTTCTTTCATTTCGAATAGACCGGAAGTCTAGAATGGGTTATCAATTCATTATGTATTTAATTGTTTATAAGCAGATTAATAATAAATAAACAACTATCTCTATTTCAAAATAACATTTTTCTAATGCAATATTTATTCATTTACACTAAGTGCATTTTTACAGTATTGCTTGTTTGTTTTTTCAATAAAAAGCGTTTTGTCATTTCCTGTCTTCCTGGTTATTGGTCTGTGCTGTCTTCGGGGCATTGCACTTCAAGTTTTTGGCCATATTGTTTTTGTTTTGATACAAGTTACGAAATAATTTGATGAAATACTTTTTTATATATTGTGAATTCTTAACGAACGAAAGTGAAATAATGGAAAGTTTACGTTGTGATACGTGTAGTGATAGTTTGTGTGCAAAGATTTAAAAACTAACCAGTTTTCTTTAGTGCAACCAGGATTAGGTACCAATTCGATTGAAATTGCACTAAGAATGCAAAAACGGAAGTCACTTCGAATATCCATTATCTGACTTGTTTGTGAATATCAATCATTTACTGAGATGTTTGATGTGGCTGCCCAAATAATTTCGCTTTCTGCATTCAGTGTGAGCATAGGTACTTGGAAATAATTACGGTAGGAAAGGTACAGTAGGTACCTACACTACAGTAACCCGCAAGGAAACCTCGATGTAATTACCTGTTAGCTGTATGGTAAGGTCTCATAACTAATTTTAGTTACGATTTATTAAAACTACCTATAAATAAACATCTGGGTAACACCGCTGGCGGCGTGCTGGTGTTGCATAGGTATTCTAGCAAATCAAATTCTAATAGCATGACCGGTACTATCAACCAGTGCACGCCCCTGCATGTAGCTATCAATATTATCTCAAAAACGTTGACTGTGCTGTTCTTCTGCACCATTCTTAGGATGTAATCGCCCTTGCTTCACTTATGCCCTCTTCGTTAAATTGCAGGATGCGAACTGAAGTTCTAAGTTCTAGGGTCAATAAGGTCTAAAAAGAACCATTTATAAAATTTTTTGAGCTAAATGTTGGATTTTCTTATAAAATTTAGTGCAGGTATGAATACAATACAATACAATAACTCTTTATTGTACACCAAAAACAACACAATATGGATACCAACATTAACATATGGAGGAGTGGAGGTGGAATGCTCCTCCATCGAGAAAAGGGAAGATCTTCCGCTAGGCGAGGTGATCGTGCCTAGGGACCGCGGTCCAACGGTTGATGTTGGACAGTTGTAGGTATTTATACAAACTCATTAGAAAACTCCGATAGCGCGGCTTAGAACTCGGTCGTCTATTGGCACGTTCTATGTAGTGTCGCTACAAACTAAAGTACAATGGGCGGTCTTATTGCTTTTAGCGATCTCTTCCAGACAACCTTAGGATGGATGAAACTGAGAGATTAGAACTAGGGTAGACGGTGCACTATATAATATTTAACATACTCTTACATACTATTACATAAATAAATATATACATAATATTTATTAAATAAATAAAACAAGAATAGAAATTACTTACACACATTCACACATACTTGAGGATAATAATAAATAATAATTATAATTATAACATAAATAGAGCAGAAAATTAATTCACCTCAATGCTTGCAAGATAGTGAGCCTTCAGTCGAGTTTTAAAAATGTATCGACGCCATATGATTAAAAAAAATCAATAGCATCGACATCGACATGTGAGTAGTATAGAAAGTTTGCAGCATAGAAACACTGTCTGTATCTCCGGTTTATTGTTCATGTTTTCATTTTTCCATCTATTTCTAAAGAATTTTTTAGCGTTTTCAAGTTTTTAATAATTGTATACGTCTGCATACATGGTGTATCATGTACTGTTTATAAGTAGATTGCTTACTAAGATTAGTGTAGTGTAGATTGTACACAACTATTAAGTGTAAGCCCGGCGATGTCAGAGCGCTTGCAAGAACTGATGTCCGAAATGGGTCAATTTGGTCCATTCCAGCGACGTCTAAGCGCCGTGTCCACATTTATGATCATCACAAGCTCCTTTCGGATTATCGAGTATTTCTATACTACCGCAAAAATACCAACAAGGTAAATGATTCTGAGACATGTAACAGACATTATATTTTATTATACACAGTCCATCAAAATACTCAAAATGTACCTATACTGTCAACTGTTGGGTCAAAGTACCTAGGCGTGATCACAACTCCTAATTTTTTTGATGGAATGAGGAGCCTTTACGATTTTTTGCGATTTTATGTAGTTACTAAACACATCTCGAAGATGTCTTTAAAAATATTACTTATGTCTATTACTGAGACTAGCCGACTACGAGGAAAAACTATCTTAGTGCTTACTTACGTAATTTAAGAATTTTATGAAAAATTTCATTCTTCTAGACACGCGGTTTTAGCTTTGTGTTGATCGATCAGTCAGTCATCCAGTCAGGCAATTAGCTAGTTAGCCAATCAACATAAACCTAACACACAAGACTATTATTTTACATAGTTAGCTGTCGCAGTTAAATTCAACACAACCAAATCCAATAACAGATGTGCAATCAAAGAGTGCGAAGATCCAGTTGCTACTCAATTCATGCCGGCGTGGCTCGACCGCGCGGTGCCCACCATCGATGGCCACTTCGACAACTGCCACCGCTTCGATCGCGCTGCCAACTCCAGCGCCAGCACCGACGCCTCCTGCCCCGCAGAACTCTTCGATACCAGCACCACAGTCGCCTGCGATAGCTACGTCTATGAGAACCAAGATACGGTGGCTTACGATGTAAGATTTTAGTGTTTAGATATAAATGTATATGCCCGCTGAATAAAAAAAAATCTCACGCCTTTTATCCCCAAGGAGGTAGGCCGAGGTATTCTATTTCTGGATGTACCCAATTTTCACGAGATAGACCCCTAAACGTGATAGGTGGTGAGCCTTTTACACATGTCTCAGAATTAATTCTAGGTACTGCGGGTTTTCTCACGATGTTTTTCTTCACCGTCGAGCAAGTGATAAATATGTACGTAAGTTTTAATAAACTCATTAGTACATGCTAGGACTTGAACCCGAGCCTCACATCTTCTGAATAGCAAAATTTATAACGGAGATTCACCATATTTATAACTTTTTTATTGCAAAACTAAAACAAACGTAAAACAATTGGTTTGAATTTTTTTATACTACATTCAAAATTGACCATTATTTTACATTTCAAGTTTTTTTTTTACAATTAACAAAAATAAATAAAAAATGATTTTTATTTTATTTTATGTGGCATTAAGTATTCTTTAATCTTTTGCAGGATTCTAAGCATGTAGTTTCACGCTTTAATTATGTCGTCTACGTTACGTTGCAGGATGAGGACTGAAGGTCTTAGTTGTATAGTCAAGGTGTTCTAAAAAGACAACAAATACCTTTTCAAATCATTTCTGGCTTCTCTCTTTCTCACGTGCTGGGTTTTTCCCCTTTTAGTTACAATATAAATTTGAACTATATTAAATCGACGCCATGAGTATACTATGGAAAGTTTCCAGCATAGAAACATTGTGTTATATCTATTGCAGTTTGGATTGGCGTGTGACGAGTGGCATCGTTCATTAATCGGCTCGGTTCGCATGGTGGCTATGCTAGTGGGTCTGCCAATCATGGGATTCGCATCAGACCGCTGGGGGCGTCGGCCAACTCTCATCGTCAATGAGTTCTTGGTGGCTTGTCTCGGAATCATGCGCTACTGGAGCACTTCGTACGCAGGATACGTCGTGCTGGTATTCATGGAATCTGCTGTCGGTAGTTCCCAATACGCTTGTATTTATATCCTAGGTAAAATAATCATCAAAAGTTTTGACTTTACTTAATGCTTTTTGCTTTTTTTTGGTAATATTAGTTAGAATGAATTAACTTGGGAATGCAACAAAGCCTTTCTTTTAAATATGCAAATTAGTGGACTACATAATATTTCAAGAACCATTTAATAATCTGAAATCTGATATGCATAACATTGTTTTGATTGTAGTGATGGAAACGTTGGGATCCAAATACCGCGGGGCTGCCGGAGCGGCCGTCAAACTTATTTTTGCCTTGGGTATGATTTTGTTGACACTTCTGGCATGGGCCGTGCCTAACTGGCGGACCCTCACCCTCGTGCTTTACGCGCCGCAGTTCATTATATGCTGCTATTTTTGGATGGTACCGGAATCCATCCGCTGGAATCTCAGTAGAGGGAACTATGACGCTGCGGAAGCCGGTCTAAAAAGAGTCGCACACATGAATGACAAAGAAATATCACAGGAATCGCTAGTAGAACTTAGACGGGCGGCAGAGGAAGAGAGAGACTATGTTGAAAAAGATAAGGAAAATGAGCCGTGGCTTGTGATTCAAGTGTTCCAGAATAAATCGATTCTTCTACGGTGTGTCGTGATGCCAATTGTGTGGATCGCGATGATGATGATCTTCTACGGTCTATCAATCAACGCTACAACCATGATTGGTAACAAGTACCTGAATTTCACGTTGGTGTTCGTAGCGGACTTTCCCGGGTCTTTTTTGGCGATGGTGCTGATTAGCCGTACTGGCCGCCGTTACACTTTAGCATTTGCCTTTTGGGTCTGTGCTACTTGTCAAATAGTTTATGTCTTTTTACCTAAAGGTATACCTACTTTTTATTGTTTATGGTAATGTAACCTACTGATGATACTGGACTATGAGAACCAAGTACTTTGTCAGTTCGAGATTATACCACCTCTTCAGGAAATACAAACACATAAAAACTTGTTAGAATGTGTAAAAATAATAAAGAAATAATAATAATCCATTGTAGGATACAATTCACACACGGTTTTTTAGTCCCAAACTAGTCAGAGCCTGTACTATGGGTACTAAACAACTGATAACATACTTAAATAAATATTGAACTACCAGACACGAAGGTAACAGACATGTTCATGCACACAAATGTTTGCCCCGAGCGGCCATCGATCGAAATGACAGATAATGTTAGGATTAAATCTTAATTAATCCACCTAAAATATTTAATTAATCTGCTAAGCCCGATGGTTTATTGCCTTGTGTTCCTTTTTTTTTGGTACGTGAAGTTAAATAAATAAAATAAAACTTGCTTATAATGTGACAGGCTGCTGGAGGTTGGGAAGATGAAATAAAGGAATGAGGGATTGTGTGAATGATAATACAATCATGTAAGTTGGAAACTGTGTCATGTCCAGCTGTGGACTACCATAGGCTGATGATGAAGATGGAAGTGACTGTAGGTATGACGGTCGCTTGCGATAAATGGATACATGAAAGTAGAAGACATACCGCACAGACCATCTACATAAGAAAATATTAAGGTGTCAACTATATCAAGAAGATTACGACGTTTTCGTAACAAAATGTGTTTTTTTTTTAAGAAATGGTCGTGCCATCCCTGATAGTTTACTTTATGGGAAAGATGTGTATCGCCGTGGTTATCGTCACTCTGCACGTGTACACGATTGAGTTGTTCCCTACGCGGTATCGGCAGAACCTTCTCAACTTTTCTTCAACAACCGGCAAAGTGGGCGCTATTGTGGCACCACTCACGCCAGTTTTTGTAAGTTACCTACATTTACACTTAATAATATAAAGTGGAAAGCAAAGACGTTTTTAAAAAGTTTCTCTAAGAGAACGATTTTCTTCCGACCTCTTTGGTGGAAAGATTAGTGTTTTTGTAACGAATAAACTCAAAAACTACTAAACCGTTTTAGCGGAAAAGCTAGTTAAATAATATATTTAAAGAATTGCTAAGTAAAAAATTTAAAAAAAATGTCTTTATAATTTCTTTCTAGGCCTCTGTGTGGACGCCGCTGCCGTTCGTGCTGTTCGCCTCCATGGCCATGCTGTCGGGCCTGCTGGTGCTGGTGCTCCCGGAGACTCGAGGCACCGTGCTGCCGGACACCATGCAGCAGGCGGCGCGCCTCACTCGTGAACCAAACCAGCGCGCCAACGAGGACCTTAGCCTGCTAGCCGGCCGTTGTAGGCCTGAATGAAAGCACGAAGTTCTTCTCGATTTTATGTCATATTTATTTGCAAGTAACTCATGCACGTTTCGGGACATATTATGTCTTTTGCGGCATCAGCATATTCGTTGGCTTAATATCTGTCAATTCTATTTAATATTTACTATTGTATATTGAATGTTATTTTTTTTTAGTAAATAGATGTTATTCAATTGATAATAATATAGGGTTTATATACTTGATTAAAAACTTATAGTCTTCGAAGCTACTATCGATTAAAATACAACAAATACTACTCATTTATATTACAAATTGCAAAATTTAACACATATACAACATGTAACAGAATTAGCGCAATTCCTGAAATTAGTTGGTTCAGTATCGACTAATTGTTCGATTTCAGCTATTTTTAATATTTGTTATTTTTTTCCCGAAAATGAATTATCGTAGCTGAATTTAGTGCTTTCTATGGAAATCGTGCTATTATTAATCGATTTTTAGGAAATTGGTTAGACACAACTAAAGTTCGATTGCATCATATATTTTTTTAATTAATATACTAATTGGGGTGTATGAGGAATTGCAGTCAGTTTATCATTGATAAACTTACTGACTCGAGGCAATGCTCCCAGACTGGCAGCATTCCTCCTCAAAACAGCTATACTGATCCTTTGTGAGAAGTAGCTACCAGTCCTCGATTATACGCGCAGATAAATTTAAAAACATCTAAACTTCTTGGCCCCAAGGGCATAAGGGCAGGAAATTCCCACCCACACCCAAATAGAAACTTCGGCAGAAACAGCAGCCGCACCAGAGCGAGAAGCAATACCCAATACCCAGTTATTACTACCTATATTACAGGTTTTATTACCGATCCTTAGTTTTACTTATCTTGGATTTTCTTCAGTTATTCAAATAACGTGGTGAGTCATCGGCAGTCTGTTTAATTAGCTGTTTTCAAGGGTTAAATAACAGAAATTGATTGTAATGTAAATTTTAATAGTAAATGCTACTGTTCCTTTCCTTCATTTAAAAGGCGACAGAAATTTTGGTATTGTACATACATTAATACATAATCTCACGCCTTATATACTCGAGAGGGTAGGCAGAGGTATTCCATTTCTGGATATACCCACTTTTCACCAGATATTCTTTGGACCTCATCATTAAACATCGTGAGGAAACCCGCAGGTCTCAGAATTAATTCTGAGACATGTGTAAATAGACCCGGTCCGGCGATGGGCTCACCACCTATCACATTTAGGGGTCCAATGTATCTCGTGAAATGTGGGTATATCCAGTAATGGAATACCTCTGCTTACCCCCTCGGGGATGAAAGGCGTGAGATTATATTATTATTATTATTATCCTTTGGACCCCCAAACGTGATAGGTGGTGAGCCCATCGCCGAACCGTGTCTGTTACACATGTCTCAGAATTCATTCTGGGACCTGCTGGTTTCCTCACGATTTCCAGGTATTGTATTATAGGTTTTCATTTAAAGAAAATATAATATATAATATATATACTTTTAGCGATGGCGATCAATTTTCATTAAAAAAAAACAATTTCGACAAGTACACGTTTTTAATTCAACATTAAATATTAAATTCAAACAATTTTAATAATGTGAAATCAATCAATAATTTACATGAACAATTAATAGGCCTCGTCTAAAATTAGAAACGAAACGAATCCTGACAACAACAAAAACCGGGTAATAGAAGCGACAACAATAGCGTTCGCGCAGCGAGACGGTCTAGAACGGAATGTGTGTGTTGCCAGGGCACGCCTCGTTTATATAGCCGACGGGTCGTAACCATAATTAAATTCCCTACACGGCCTCTCCTGACATCGTGGCGTCCCGACACGACCTCCTTAGCTCTCGATGTCGGTGTCTAGTACTGGTAGAGAAGCCGATGATGGACCCGCGACAGGCTCTTCAGTCTGACACCTGTCAGTCGCAACGCCTCCTTGCCCAACAGTCTCATCCGCATTGCTCCCGTCTTCAACTTGAGCAGTATCCATATGTCGGGAGCAGAAGTTGTCGTCATCTGAAATTGACCACAATATTAGTTTGAAAGATCAATCATGCCGTTGTCTCATTCATCGTCAATCAAGGCCCCTCTCATTCTACTTTCACCATTAGTAACATATTTGAATTCACACATTTTCTTTTCACTATAACTTTTCATTCGTCATCACTTAATTGAGCCGACCAGACGACAAACCGACTGGTCCCGCAGTCCCAGTCGGTTTGAAAAAATCACACCAACTGGTCCCGCAGTCCCAGTTGGTTCAAAAAAAACTCATACCGACTGGTCCCGCAGTCCCAGTCGGTCTGCCGTGATGGTCACATCCCCGCAGTTTCGAAGAGATGATAAATCTCAGAGGTGCTACTCATTCCTTACAAGAATCGAGTGAACCAGACCCGTCAGTTATTTGATGTCCTTGTCCGTTATAAAATACTCACCAGCAAAAAATGCCGCACACGTATCAGGACACCATTCGCCTTTCCATGGGACCATGTACTCTGCCGCAGCCTGAGTTGTCTTCCCTCGTGCACCACTCGAGTGATATGAGTGCATAGCGGCCAGCTGGTAGGGCTTTAATTACTTTATATGGTCCCCTCATTCCAGGGTCAAGTTTACCCGTCGATTGTGAATATTTGATCACGAACACTAAATCATTCACATTAAATACTCGGGCTGGGCGGCGATTTCGATTAACGTAAGCGTCCTGTCTTTCCTGATTCTTTTTAAGCAAGTCACTGGCTCTATTCCTGCACATTTCTCGCCATGCATCTCGATTTGGTTGCGAACCACTCACTGCAAGATCTTATAATAGCGATCTTATCACTGGCGTAGTTGAGTCAGTACCTATTAGGAGATTCAATGGAGATGCTTGTGTTGTTTTGTGTTTCGTAATGTTCAGCACCATTTGTAATTTCCACAAGCTATCAGACCAAGGTTCATTCTTCTGGTTTGCTTCTATACGAATCATGTTGAGAACTGTTCGGGCGTAGCGTTCGGCCTGTCCGTTCGCGTGGTGCATCTCGGGCGTGATAAAATGTATGTCACACCCCATCTCACTAAGCCAATTCGTGAATACCGTTGACTCGAACATCCGGCCGCGGTCGGAAACCACGAGTTTTGGTACGCCGAACAGGGAAACAGCATTGGTTACGACCCGCTTCAGTTCAGTTACATCTTGCCTGGAAATAGGATACAATTGGCAATATTTAGTAAATGCATCTACTATAATCGAAACAAATTTGTAGGAGTTGGATTCTGGTAATGGACCTAGGGCGTCCATGTGTAAAGTCTGAAAAGGTAGTTCCGGCTTCTCCCATGACGTAATGAATTGATGAGGGGCCCTAGGTACTCGCTTTTTAGTTAAACAAATGAGGCAATGGGAAATGTATTTTTTCACAAATTGTCTGAGACCGGGGAACCAGAAGTGTTTTAAAATTAAGTCTAAAGTTTTTTCAAGTGAGATATGCTGGTGTTCGTCATGGAATACTCGAAGCAATGACAACCGGTGTCCTTTGGGAATGTAACACAATAGTCGGCTCTCTTCTCCGAGTGGATTGTACCTGTAATATAATACACCGTCTTTTTCTACATACCTCCGAGGATCCAAACTTCCCTGTCGTAATTTATTCAACAGTTCACTAGTCTCGGAGTCAGCTGTTTGTGCGATCTCAGCCCAACAGAGTGGACGTGAGATATTGTTGACTGACTTTGTTGGGTTTCGGCTGAGGTAGTCTGCGTGTGATATCATAATCCCTTTTCGATACTCGATAGTGAACGTAAAATCTTGGAGGTAGATCCACCATCGGGCCACCCGCGGTAGCAGGTCCTTCTTACGTTCTGTAGACTTTAGCGCATTACAGTCAGTGACGACTTTGAATTGGATTCCAACTAAATAGTGACGAAAGTTTTGTAAAGCTTTTACTACGGCTAAAGTCTCCAGCTCGTAAGAATGGTACCTACTTTCGGCACCCTGGGTCACACGGCTAAAGTAGGCGACTACTTTCCGCTTACCATCGGTGTGTGCCTGTAACAAGACGGCGCCGTAACCACTACTACTGGCGTCCGTGTGGACTTCAGTCGGCAGTGCAGGGTCGAAAATAGCTAAGATCGGTTCGCTAGTAAGGTGAGTGATGATAGTCTGCCGAGCCTCCTCGTGTTCAGGTCCCCACTCGAACTTGACGCCTTTTTTTGTTAGATGAGCAATACAGGCTGTCTTGGTTGCGTAACTTTCGATGTAGCGCCGAAAGTAACCAGCAAGGCCAAGAAATTGTCTTACCTGCTTCACATTCTGAGGGGTGGGGGAGTCGACCAGGGCCTGAACTTTACGTGGGCTCGGCCGAACCTGACCATTACTTACAACCCTTCCAAGGTACTCCAACTGCGTGGCTAGGAATGAGCAGCACTTACGAAGGTTGATGGAGAACCCGGCTTCCGTCAGAGTTTGCAAGACTTCATGTAACAGCTGGATTCCCTCCTCCACAGTTGAGCTCATGATCAGGACGTCATCGATGTAGACTTATACTTTACCAGAATCTATGAATCGACGCAACGTATTATTTATAATGCGCTGGTAAACAATTGGGGAATTTGACAGACCAAAGGGCATTTTAAGATACTCGTATTGCCCCTCGGGTGTTACGAAACCTGTTTTTGCAATTGATTCCTCATCTAGCGGTATCTGGTGAAAGCCGGTAGCCATATCCAAGCTGGTGAAATATTGAAAATTGCCTAAACGGTCGATATGGTCGTCAATAAGCGGTAATGGGTACCGGTCTTTCACTGTAACCCGATTTAATGCACGAAAGTCCACGCACATCCTATCCGACCCATCCTTCTTCTTTACCAAGATGATCGGACTGGAATATGAGGACTCCGACTCCCGAATGATGCCCTTCTGTAATAAATCATTAATAATTTCACGGACCTTTAATTTCTCGTGGTAAGCCAACTTGTACGGTCGATAGGTTATCGGAGTATTATCAATAAGATCAATGTGCATGCTGCCCGTTTTGACTGTTGAGGTAGCTGTGCCAGATATAAAATATTCTGCATAGTGATTGACTACGTCTAATAATGCTTTTCGTTCGGTGCCTTGAAGAGGCGTGCTTACCTCCAAAGCCTGGTTTCTCTCCACGGTGAACACCTCTGACCGCACGGGATTTGACCTCCTTAGATATTGAGCATCCTTTGTTCTAACATAGGTAATTCCATCCCGGTTAAGTATATCGGTGCCTATAATAATCGGAGTACTCATGCAGTCTGCCGGAGCGATTACCAAGTCAGCCTCTATGGAAATATGATCAAATTCTTAGATTAAAGTAACACGAGATGTGGCAACTATTTTATCGTTACTAAGGCCTTGGAGTGTACATTGATAAGGGGTGGGGTTGCAGGACAGATGCTTGACTGCATCAGAAGAAATCAAAGATACGTCGAGAGCTCCACTGTCAATCAGGACGTCCACTGGAATACCCTGCACAACCGCCGTCACTAGATCAGTGCTCCTAGTAGAACTACGTATTTCACTGCAGAGGTTAACGTTTCGTGAGTTAAGATTACCTGACCTTTCCTTAGCAAAACACTGTTCCTCACTGTGACCTAACTTTTTACAAAAGGTGCACCTGTTGCTAGTAGCTACGGGTGTGGTGGGTTTAGATCCAGAAGCTGCTACTCTTAATCTTTTTGGACAATGGTAACTCTTATGTCCTGTTTGGTGGCATGTAAAATACTTACCAGATGAAGGTGCGTTCCTGTTGGTAAATGTTCGTTTCTTAAAACCCTGGTTACGAGAGTTGTCTTTTGACTGTGTGGGTTTTTGATAAATTGATAAAAAGGATACCACGCTATCTGGAGTGAGATCAGCATTCGCAGCAGCAGCACGCACGTTAGGGTCAGTAAGGCCGCGAATGACGATTAGAGTTCGCAGTTCATCGCTGATCCCTTGCACTATTCGCAATCGTAAGAGAGTGCGTCGTGCGTATTCAGCATAGGTGGCAAACCTATCTGACGTCGTGTTCATTGTCTCGTATAAAATGTTGTCAAAATCTAATTTACGGGGACAAAGAGAAACAAACTCACGTTTAAAATTTGACCACGAACGGTCGTTTGTGACCCATTCGTTAATCCAGTCTTCGCGTCGCCTTTCAGGCAACCTGCTACTCGTGAAATGCACTCGCAGTCGTCCCAGTTATTGATTTGCTTTACGCGGTCTACTTCTTGGCACCACATTTCTATGCTATGGATACGGGGATCAAAATTTGACACATAAAAGTTTTGAGACTTACCAGAAGGTATTGCCGTGGATATAGCGTTAGCAATTGTTTTAGCACATGCTGACATCTCGTTTGCTGCATTATTCTGCGCCCTATTCGAGGATGTATAAACTGTAGTGTTCTCTAAAGTGTTCCAGCGGGACATTATTGTACCCAAACTTTGTTGGATGCTGGATAGGCTAGCCACTTCTGGGGAATGATCAGATCGGCGCTCGGGTGAACGAGAGCGAGTCCTAGCGCCTTGACGAGTATGTGAACGTCCGTAACGACGGGGCGAGGCAACCGCTGGGAATCGTCCTATCTCATCATTGGCAAAACCCGCCTGGACATGCTCGTAGTAACGCTGTGGAGAACGTGACCTATACCTGGTGACTATTGAGTTTCGAGAATGACTGCGGGAGTGACGCGAATATCTGCGCCTTCTCGAACGCGAGTCCACGGAGCGATTGCTTCGTGGAGTTACAGATCCAGGTGTTGACGACGTGTCCGCTATACTCCGGCGCCTGAGACGACGCCTGCGTGACCTGGATCGAGATCTACGGTCAAAAGGCATTTTGAAACCACCGACAACGTTGTAAGAATCTAACTTGTTTAAACTTGTTCAGAAACTCACTAAAACAAACAAAACACAATCTCACTGTCACAGATGCTAAAAAAAAACGGTGTGGACCTAAGTTTTAGGAATCCCACTTCTGATTTTGGCGATGGCGATCAATTTTCATTAAAAAAAAACAATTTCGACGAGTACACGTTTTAAATTCAACATTAAATATTAAATTCAAACAATTTTAATAATGTGAAATCAATCAATAATTTACATGAACAATTAATAGGCCTCGTCTAAAATCAGAAACGAAACGAATCCTGACAACAACAAAAACCGGGTAATAGAAATTACAACAATAGCGTTCGCGCAGCGAGACGGTCTAGAACGGAATGTGTGTGTTGCCAGGGCACACCTCGTTTATATAGCCGACTGGTCGTAACCATAATTCAATTCCCTACAATACATATAATCCACCATGGTAGAAAAACGATCTTAACCTCTCAGACCATGAATCCCAGACACAATAGATTTTTAATTGTGTCTTCCAATTGGAGCCGGCGGTTCTTAACTGATTAAGTAACAAAATGTAGAACAAACATGATCCGCCATGTGATTGCATGCAAAATTTTATACTAAATCAAGATTCAAAGAGATTTAAGTATAGTATAGGTACTAAAGCATTTAGCGGTCTAAGCGAACAATGGACTCAATTGTGCAGACCAGCTAAAATTCCTAATTTTAAGTTAGCTCTATTCTTTTTCACCGCTTTGGAAAGGAAAGGGACAGAAATAAGCGCCATATTTATTTACAATGTCACAAATGTCAAAATAACCTTAACGACGCATTCACATCTTATTCAAATATACGTTTTTAGCAATTTTAGCGACGATGTAACCAAGGTTATGGATAAAAGTGACAGATAAGCTCGTTCATAAGGTTCAAATAAGTTGGTTTTTACATTTTCGACATTACTCTATAATCTATGGTTTGCTTCTGTCCTTTTCCTTCCGTGTTATATGAAAAAGGACTGACTTAAAATTAGGAATTTTAGCTGGTACTCGATTCTGCAATCGAGTGCACTATCGCTACAGGCTTATATTATTATGACGGGCCTGTTGGCTCAGTTGGTAGTGACCCTGCCTTCTGAGTCGAAGGTCGCGGGTTCGATCCCCAACATAAATGTGCATAAACAAGTCTGTTTGCTTATTTATTTATCTATATCTATACTAATATTATAAAGAGGAAGGATTTCTATGTTTGTATCTTGACTCTAACTACTACAACAACTTATAAACTCAAAAACTACATGACCGATTTCAAACATTCTTGTATCAATGGAAAGCTAGAATATTTCTGAGTCCATTAGGCATATTTTATTCCCGTTATCCCACGGGAACGGAAACTACGCTGGTGAAACCGCGGAGAATAGCTTGTTATTTATATTTATAACACATTTGCTCGTAAAAGGTGTCTTATTTCACCAATTTCAATATCGTGTTGTATCTTATTACGCCCAAGTGCGGTAAGTGTAATGTAAAACGCACGGTTTATCAAGATGCTCCGTCTTATAACGAACGGTACTTTTTTAAATCTCAGCAGAGTTTTTGTCAAAAAAGTTGTCAACATTTTATGATTAAAATTAACTTTGGGAGATAAAATATAATAAAGAAATTTAATTTAATAAATTATTTAATTTAATAAATTTTGACAGTAAATTACAATCAAATAATCTGTAACAAAAACACAAAAATATTAATTTACTTTATTAGTAATACTGGCTGTTTTTTGTGCCTTTGCCTAAAAAAAAATGCTGATTTGCGCCGCGCACTTTTTCTTAACTATGTATTGTTTTTATTCGTTTACCATAGTCGGAGTTTTATTTTATTTCCTCGCAAATGTGTTATAAAACGTCGTATGACATACGTGCGCTTTGATAATTACAGCCTACCGCACTTATATCATAACTAGATGTCGCGCGGTGCGCGAGGCCGCAAGCGGCCACGCGCGTCTCTGTGCGGTTCGATTGTGACAGAAAAATAAAGTCTACTTTTGGGGCGGCCATCTTATTTTAGCCATATTAAGTCGAAAAAAAATAAAATTTTGTTAATTATTACTTTTAATGGCAACACTGTTCACTGAGACCCACAATCGCTCCATACAAGCCAACTTTCCAAAGTGTTGCCAACTGGCTAAAAAATGCCGATTAAGATTAGGAAAATTGATTTTTTTCAGTAAAACAAAAACAACGGGGCGGCCATCTTGTTTTTTCTATTTTTCGGGATTTTCTAGTAAACTACAGGATATACCCTATGCGATGACACCAAACACATCCCTGTAGCATATCGGCATCGACAAAAATTTGAACCGAATCGGTCGGAAAACAAAAGAGATACGGTAGGCAAGCTCGGCCGCCATTTTGTTTTTTTGAAATGTCGGAATTTTTCCTGGGTCACCCCGCCATTTTGAACACTTTTTTCATATATGACTTGCCTCGAAAACGACTCCTTCTGGGAGAACAATTATGTCAGTGAGTCAGTCAGTGGTAATCGAGCTTTATATATTATAGACTAGATGTCGCGCGGTGCGCGAGGCCGCAAGCGGCCACGCGTGTCTCTGTGGGGTCGTATTTTGACAGAAAAATAAAGTCTAATTTTGGGCCGCCATCTTGTTTTAGCCATTTTAAGTCAAAAAATAATACCATTATCTTAAATATTTCTTTTCATGGCAACACTGTTTACTGAGACCCACAATCGCTCCATACAAGCCAACTTTCCTAAGTGTTGCCAACTGTGTAAAAAATGCCGATTAAGATTAAGAAAATTGATTTTTTTCAGTAAAACAAAAATAATGGGGCGGCCATCTTGTTTTTTCAGATTTTCGGGATTTTCTGGTAAACTACAGGATATACCCTATGCGGTGACACCAAACACATCCCTGTAGCATATCAGCATCTGGGAGATCAATTCGTGTCTTTCGAGGTCTACCCTAAAAATTTTATCGGCCATAACTTTCAGTGTTGCCAGGTGAAATTCAAAAAACCTACAAAAGGTCATAGGGAGGGATAAAATGTTTCACTGACTGTCACTTGTTTTTGCAAAATGGTAAAATTTAGACTTTTGACATTTTGCGTTAAAAGTAAAAAAATACGAAAAATTCCGGGAAAATTCTTCAACACGGCAACACTACGTAGCAAGACCTCCAACCCCGCTATACAGACCAACTCGCTCAGGTGTTGCCATCTTGCCGAAAATCGACAATCAAAATCTGGCAAAATCCATCCCTTTCTTTGGGAGCAAATCACCGGTCGGCCATCTTGGTTTTTCAGATTTTCGGGATTTTCTGGTAAACTACAGGATATGCCCTGTGCGATGACACCAAACACATCCCTTTAGCATATTGGCATCTGGGAGATCAATTCGGGTCAAGTGGGGTCTAAAACCACTCCAACTTTGAAACACTACTACGCGGCCGCCATTTTGTTTTTTCAACTTTTTTAATTATTTTCGTAATTCATCTAAACATTTCTACAGATTTCAAAAATTTCAACCGGATCGGCCGGAAAACAAAAGAGATACGATAGGCAAGCCTGGCCGCCATTTTGTTTTTTTGAAAAGTCGGAATTTTCCCGGGGTCACCCCGCCATTTTGAACACTTTTCTCATATATGACTTGTCTCCAAAACGACTCCTTCTGGGAGAACAATTATGTCAATGAGTCAGTCAGTGAGTAAGTGAGTGAGTGGTAGTCTAGCTTTATATATTATAGACTAGATGTCGCGCGGTGCGCGAGGCCGCAAGCGGCCACGCGTGTTTCGGTGGGGTCTTATTTTGACAGAAAAATATTAAGATAAAAAATATTAAGATAATATTAAGATTCTTATTTTGGGCAGCCATCTTGTTTTAGCCGTTTTTGATAATTTTCTATGTGAATTTTGTCTTTTTTTAGTATAAATCGAAAAATAATAAAACTTTGTAAAATATTTCTTTTTATGGCAACACTGCTTACTAAGACCCACAATCGCTCCATACAACCCAACTTTCCAAAGTGTTGCCAACTTGCATAAAAATACCGATAAAAAATATAAAAACCCATTTTTTTCAGTAAAGAGATAATACCGGAGCGGCCATCTTGTTTTTCCAGTTTTTCGGATTTTTCTGGTAAACTACAGGATATGTTCTATGCAATGACACCAATCACGTCTCTATAGCATATTGGCTTCTGGGAGATCAATTCGGGTCTTTTGAGGTCTACCCTAAAAATTCAATCGGCCATAACTTTTAGTGTTGCCAGGCGAAAATCAAAAAACCTACAAAAAGTCATAGGTAGAGATAAAGTGTACCGTTGATTGTTACTCGTTTTTGCAAAATGGTGAAATATCGAGTTTTGACTTTTTGCATTAAAAGTAAAAAACTACCCCAAATTTTGGGAAAATTCTTAAACATGGCAACACTACGTAATGAGACCTCCAACCCCGCCATACACGCCAACTCGCTCAGGTGTTGCCATCTTGCCGAAAATCGACATTCAAAATCTGGTAAAATTCATCTTTTTCTTTGGGAGCCAATCACAGGGCGGCCATCTTGGATTTTCAGTTTTTTGGATTTTTCTGGTAAACTGCGGGATGTGCCTAAAAAGATGACGTGCTACTTGTAACTGTACAATGTCGGCAACCATGCGTCTAATTCGGGTCAAGTGGGGTCTGCAATAGCCTAAACTTTGAAATATTACTACGCGGCCGCCATTTTGTTTTTTCGACTTTTTAAATAATTTTCGTAAATCATCTTAAAAGTTTTACAGATGCCGAAAATTTGAATGGGATCGGCCGGAAAACAAAAGAGATATGATAGGCAAGCCTGGCCGCCATTTTGTTTTTTTGAAAAGTCGGAATTTTCCCTGGGTCACCCCGCCATCTTGCACACTTTTCATCTAGCATTCAGATCAATACAAATGAAAAATACTGCCGATCTCGACGGCTTATCTGTAAAAATCATATCATCCATAATAGACTTAATTGCCTCACCCCTAGCTTGTTTATTTAATAAATGCGTTGATGATGACGTGTTTCCTGATCTGATGAAACATAGTAAAATTATTCCATTATTCAAAGCCGGTAGTAGATTAGACCCTTCTAACTTCAGACCAATATCAATTCTACCGACTCTTAGTAAAATTTTTGAGAAAATTATTCTATATCAGTTGAGTGCACATTTTTCTATCAACAGTATAATGTCTGTAAAGCAATTTGGATTTACTAGGGGTCGCTCGACAACCGATGCCGGTGTTGAGCTAGTAAATCATGTTTTTGATGCCTGGGAGGAGTCGCAGGATGCTGTTGGGGTTTTCTGTGATTTATCTAAGGCATTCGATTGTGTCCATCATGAAATTCTCATCAGAAAACTACGTCATTACGGAGTACAAGGCCGCGCTCTTGATTTAATAAAGTCCTACTTGAGAAGCCGGATACAATGTGTTGATGTAAACGGTTCAAGATCGTCTGGATCGGCGGTTTGTATTGGTGTACCGCAGGGCTCCATTTTAGGCCCCTTTCTATTTCTGGTCTATATAAATGACCTACCCAACCGAGTGCAACATGATATTGTACTGTTTGCAGATGATACATCTCTACTTTTTAAAATTAAACGACCTATTAAGTCTTATGACGAAGTGAACAGTGCAATTGATGATGTTGTCAGTTGGTTTAACGTTAATAATTTACTTCTCAATGAGAAAAAAACTAAATGTGTACATTTTTCAATATCAAATATTAAACGAACTTTAAACTCAGTTACAGTTAAAAACGAAAAATTAGAATGTGTAAACACTACAGTATTTCTAGGAATAACTCTAGACTCTAAGTTACAGTGGGGACCGCACATTGATACGTTGGCGAAAAGGCTCAGTTCTGCTGCATATGCCGTAAAAAAAATACGTAATATGTCAAGCGTAGAAACAGCTAGACTTGTCTATTTCAGCTACTTCCACAGCTTGATGTCATATGGCATTCTACTGTGGGGGAATGCTGCTGATGTCTTGAGAATATTTATTTTGCAGAAACGAGCCATTCGTGCAATTTATAAAATGGGGTCTAGGATGTCTCTAAAGGAAAAATTCAAGGAAATTAATATACTGACACTGGCGTCACAGTATATTTACGAAAACGTATTGTATGTTAAAAAGAATATATCACTTTACAAAAGAAATAGTGACAGACATTGTATAAACACTAGAAATAAGAATGAACTGGCTGCTTGTGTTAGTCGATTATCTAAAGTTACCAAATCCTTTAAGGGTCAATGTATACGTTTTTACAATAAGATTCCCATTGAATTACAAAATTTGCCTCTTGACAAATTTAAAATAATAGTTAAGCAAAAATTACATAAAAAAGGCTACTATAAAATTACAGACTACTTAGTAGACCAACATGCATGGGATTAACCGACTCGACGCTATGTAAGGCTATTAATTATAATTATTATTGTAAACGATATTTATTAGTAAGACATGAGATTAAAAAGAGCTGCCCTTGAGTTTCTTGCTGGCTCTTCTCGGGGTACTGCATTCGGAACCAGCAGCTCGTCGGTGGAGATGGGCTGCTGTTTGCATTTAGCCAATCTTCATGGACGAGTTTAGAGTGCCTTGTTATTATAAAATATTGACGTTTCTAAGTGTATATTTTAATACCAATAGAAAATAAACGATTTTGAATTTTGAATTTCCCTTACAAGACTTTTCTCCAAAACGACTCCTTCTGGGAGAACAATTATGTCAATCAGTGAGTGAGTGAGTGAGTGGTAGTCGAGCTTTATATAATATAAACTAGATGTCGCGCGGTGCGCGAAGCCGCAAGCGGCCACGCGTGTCTCTGTGGGGTCGTATTTTGACAGAAAAATAAAGTCTAATTTTGGGCGCCCATCTTGTTCTAGCCATTTTCGATAATTTTCTATGTGAATATTGTAATTTTTTAGTATAAGTCGAAAACTAATAAAATTTTGTTAAATATTTCTTTTCATGGCAACACTGCTTACTGAGACCCACAATAGCTCCATACAACCCAACTTGCCAAAGTGTTGCCAACTTGCCTAAAAATACCGATGAAAATTATAAAAACCCAATTTTTTCAGTAAAGAGAGAATACCGGAGCGGCCATCTTGTTTTTTTAGTTTTTTTCTAGTAAACTACAGGATATGCCCTATGCAATGACACCAATCACGTCTCTATAGCATATTGGCATCTGGGAGATCAATTCGGGTCTTTTGAAGTCTACCCTAAAAATTCAATCGGCCATAAGTTTCAGTGTTGCCAGGTGAAAACCAAAAAACCTACAACCTAAAGTCATAGGGTTCAAAATGTTCCACTGACTGTTACTCGTTTTTGCAAAATGGTGAAATTCCGAGTTTTGACTTTTTGCATTAAAAGTCAAAAAATACCACAAATTTTAGAAAAATTCTTAAACATGGCAACACTCCGTAATGAGACCTCTAATCCCGCCATAGAAGCCAACTCGCTCAGGTGTCGCCATCTTGCCGAAAATCGACATTCAAAATCTGGTAAAATTGATCTTTTTCTTTGGGAGCCAATCACAGGGCGGCCATCTTGGATTTTCAGTTTTTTGGATTTTTCTGGTAAACTGCAGGATATGCCCTATGCAATGACACCAATCACGTCTCTATAGCATATTGGCATCTGGGAGATCAATTCGGGTCTTTTGAGGTCTACCCTATAAATTCAATCGGCCATAACTTTCAGTGTTGCCAGGCGAAAATCAAAAAACCCACAAAAGGTCATAGAGAGAGATAAAATGTACCGTTGACTGTTACTCGTTTTCGCAAAATGGTAAAATTTCGAGTTTTGACTTTTTGCATTAAAAGTAAAAAATACCCAAAATTTTGGGAAAATTGTTAAACATGGCAATACTCTGCAATGAGACCTCTAACTTTGCCATACAAGCCAACTCGCTCAGGTGTCGCCATCTTGCCGAAAATCGACATTCAAAATCTGGTAAAATTCATCTTTTTCTTTGGGAGCCAATTACAGGGCGGCCATCTTGGTTTTTCAGATTTTCGGGATTTTCTGGTAAATTACAGGATATGCCCTGTGCGATGACACCAAACACATCCCTTTAGCATATTGGTGTCTGGGAGATCAATTCGGGTCAAGTGGGGTCTAAAACCACTCCAACTTTGAAATACTACTACGCGGCCGCCATTTTGATTTTTCAAATTTTTTAGTAATATTTGTAAATCATCTAAGCAATACTACAGCTGCCAAAAATTTGAACCGGATCGGCCGGAAAACAAAAGAGATACGATGGGCAGGCTTGGCCGCCATTTTGTTTTTTTGAAAAGTCGGAATTTTCCCGGGGTCACTCCGCCATCTTGAACACTTTTCCCCTACAAGACTTTTCTCTAAAACGACTCCTTCTGGGAGAACAATTATGTCAATCAGTGAGTGAGTCAGTCAGTGGTAGTCGAGCTTTATATATTATAAACTAGATGTCGCGCGGTGCGCGAGGCCGCAAGCGGCCACGCGTGTCTCTGTGTGGTTCGATTGTGATAGAAAATAAAGTCAAATTTTGGGCGGCCATCTTGTTTTAGCCATTTTAAGTCGAAAAATAATAAAATTTTCTTAAATATTTTTTTTCATGGCAACACTGCTTACTGAGACCCACAATCGCACCATACAAGCCAACTCTCCAAAGTGTTGCCAACTGGCTAAAAAATGCCGATTTTTATTAAGAAAATTGATTTTTTTTAGTAAAACAAAAATAACGGGGCGGCCATCTTGTTTTTTCAGATTTTCGGGATTTTCTGGTAAACTACAGGATATGACCTATGTGATGACATCAAACACATCCCTGTAGGATATCGGCATCTGGGAGATCAATTCGGGTCTTTTGAGGTCTACCCTAAAAATTCAATCGGCCATAACTTTCAGTGTTGCCAGGTGAAATTCAAAAAACCTACAAAAGGTCATAGGGAGGAATAAAATGTTTCACTGACTGTCACTTGTTTTTGCAAAATGGTAAAATTTAGACTTTTGACATTTTGCGTTAAAAGTAAAAAAATACGAAAAATTCCGGGAAAATTCTTCAACACGGCCACACTACGTAGCAAGACCTCCAACCCCGCTATACAGACCAACTCGCTCAGGTGTTGCCATCTTGCCGAAAATCGACAATCAAAATGTGGTAAAATTAATACTTTTCTTTGGGAGCAAATCACCGGTCGGCCATCTTGGTTTTTCAAATTTTCGGGATTTTCTGGTAAACTACAGGATATGTCTTATGCGATGACACCAAACACATCCCTTTAGCATATTAGCATCGGGGAGATCAATTCGGGTCAAGTGGGGTCTAAAACCACTCCAACTTTGAAACACTACTACGCGGCCGCCATTTTGTTTTTTCAACTTTTTAAATAATTATCGTAAATCATCTTAATAAAACTACAGATGCCAAAAATTTTAATCGGATCGGCCGGAAAACAAAGGAGATACGATGGGCAGGCTTGGCCGCCATTTTGTTTTTTTGAAAAGTCGGAATTTTCCCCAGGTCACTCCGCCATCTTGAACACTTTTCTCCTACATGACTTGACTCCAAAACGACTCCTTCTGGGAGAACAATTATGTCAATGAGTCAGTCAGTGAGTGAGTGGTAGTCGAGCTTTATATATTATAAACTAGATAAACTAGATGTCGCGCGGTGCGCGAGGCCGCAAGCGGCCACGCGTGTCTCTGTGGGGTCTTATTTTGACAGAAGAATAAAGTCTAATTTTGGGCGCCCATCTTGTTTTAGCCATTTTTGATAATTTTCTATGTGAATTTTGTCTTTTTTTTGTATAAGTCTAAAAATGATACAATTTTGTAAAATATTACTTTTCATGGCAACACTGCTTACTGAGACCCACAATTGCTCCATACAACCCAAGTTTCCAAAGTGTTGCCAACTATGCTAAAAATACCGATAAAAATTATAAAAACCTAATTTTTTCAGTAAAGAGAGAATATCGGAGCGGCCATCTTGTGTTTCCAGTTTTTCGGATTTTTCTGGTAAACTACAGGATATGTTCTATGCAATGACTTTAATCACAACCCTGTAGCATATTGGCATCTGGGAGATCAATTCGGGTCTTTTGAGGTCTACCCTAAAAATTCAATCGGCCATAGCTGTCAGTGTTGCCAGGCGAAAATCAAAAAACCTACAAAAGGTCATAGGGAGATATAAAATGTACCGTTGACTGTCACTTGTTTTTGCGAAATGGTAAAATTTCGAGTTTTGACATTTTGCGTTAAAAGTAAAAAAATACCCCAAATTTTGGATTTTTTTTAAACATGGCAACACAACGTAATGAGACCTCCAACCCCGCCATACACGCCAACTCGCTTAGGTGTTGCCATCTTGCCGAAAATCGACATTCAAAATCTGGTAAAATTCATCTTTTTCTTTGGGAGCCAATCACAGGGCGGCCATCTTGGATTTTCAGTTATTTGGATTTTTCTGGTAAACAACGGGATGTACCTAAAAAGATGACGTGCCATTTGTAACTGTACAATGTCGGCAACCATGCGTCTAATTCGGGTCAATTGGGGTCTAAAACCACTCAAACTTTGATACACTATTACGCGGCCGCCATTTTGTTTTTTCAACTTTTTAAATTATTTTCGTTAATCATCTAAAAAGTTAAACCGATTCTAAAAATTTAAAACAAATCGGCTAGAAAACAAAAGAGATACGATAAGCAACATTGGCTGCCATTTTGTTTTTTTGAAAAGTCGGAATTTTCCTGGAGTCACCCCGCCATCTTGAACACTTTTCCCATACAAGACTTGTCTCCGAAACGACTCCTTCTGGGAGAACAATTATGTCAATCAGTCAGTGAGTCAGTGAGTGGTAGTCGAGCTTTATATATTATACTAGATGTCGCGCGGTGCGCGAGGCCGCAAGCGGCCACGCGTGTCTCTGTGGGGTCGTATTTTGACAGAAAAATAAAGTCTAATTTTGGGCGCCCATCTTGTTTTAGCCATTTTAAATCGAAAAACAAAAAAAAAATGTTAAATATTTTTTTTCATGGCAACACTGTTTACTGAGACCCACAATCGCTCCATACAAGTCAACTTTCCAAAGTGTTGCCAACTGGCTAAAAAAGCCGATTATTATTATGAAAATTTATTTTTTTCAGTAAAACAAAAATAACGGGGCGGCCATCTTGTTTTTTCAGATTTTCGGGATTTTCTAGTAAACTACAGGATATACCCTATGCGATGACACCAAACACATCCCTGTAGCATATCGGCATCTGGGAGATCAATTCGGGTCTTTTGAGGTCTACCCTAAAAATTAAATCAACCATAACTTTCGGTGTTGCCAGGCAAAAATCAAAAAACCTACAAAAGGTCATAGGGAGAGATAAAATGGACCGTTGACTGTTACTCGTTTTTGCAAAATGATAAAATTTCGAGTTTTGACTTTTTGCATTAAAAGTTAAAAAATACCCCAAATTTTGGGAAAATTGTTAAACATGGCAACACCACGTAATGAGACCTCTAACCCCGCCATACAAGCCAACTCGCTCAGGTGTCGCCATCTTGCCGAAAATCGACATTCAAAATCTGGTAAAATTCATCTTTTTCTTTGGGAGCCAATTACAGGGCGGCCATCTTGGTTTCTCAGATTTTCGGGATTTTCTGGTAAATTACAGGATATGCCCTGTGCGATGACACCAAACACATCCCTTTAGCATATTAGCATCGGGGAGATCAATTCGGGTCAAGTGGGGTCTAAAACCACTCCAACTTTGAAACACTACTACGCGGCCGCCATTTTGTTTTTTCAACTTTTTAAATAATTATCGTAAATCATCTAAGCAGTACTACAGATTCCCAAAATTTGAACCGAATCGGCCGGAAAACAAAAGAGATACGATAGGCAACCTTGGCCGCCATTTTGTTTTTTTGAAAAGTCGGAATTTTCCCGGGGTCACTCCGCTATCTTGCACACTTTTCTTATATATAACTTGACTCCAAAACGACTCCTTCTGGGAGAACAATTATGTCAATGAGTCAGTCAGTCAGTGAGTGGTAGTCGAGCTTTATATATTATAGATATACTAGACGTCGCGCGGTGCGCGAGGCCGCAAGCGGCCACGCGTGTCTCTGTGGGGTCGTATTTTGACAGAAATATAAAGTCTAACTTTGGGCGCCCATCTTGTTTTAGCCATTTTTGATATTTTTCTATGAGAATTTTGTCTTTTTTTAGTATAACTTGAAAAAACATAAAAATTTGTAAAATATTTTTTTTCATGGCAACACTGCTTACTGAGACCCACAATCGCTCCATACAACCCAACTTGCCAAAGTGTTGCCAACTTGCCTAAAAATACCGATGGAAACTATAAAAATTCATTTTTTTCAGTAAAGAGAGAATACCGGAGCGGCCATCTTGTTTTTTTAGATTTTCGGATTTTTCTGGTAAACTACAGGATATGTCCTATGCGATGACACCAGTCACGTCTCTATAGCATATTGGCATCTGGGAGATCAATTCGGGTCTTTTGAGGTCTACTCTGAAAATTCAATTAGCCATAACTTTCAGTGTTGCCATGCGAAAATTAAAATACCTACCAAAAGTCATAGGGAGTAGTAAAATGTTTCATAGACAGTAACTTTTGACGTCACTCGTTTTTGCATAGTGATCAAATTTAGAGTTTTGTCATTATGCATTTAAATTTTAAAAAATACGCAAAATTTTGGAAAATTTCTTAAACATGGCAACACTACGTAATGAGACCTCCAACCCCGCCATACACGCCAACTCGCTCAGGTGTCGCCATCTTGCCGAAAATCGACATTTAAAATCTGGTAAAATTCATCATTTTCTTTAAGAGCCAATCACAGGGCGGCCATCTTTGATTTTGAGTTTTTCGGATTTTTCTGGTAAACTACGGGACATGCCTAAAAAGACGACGTGCCATTTGTAACTGCACGAAGTCGGCAACCATGCTACTAATTCGGGTCAAGTGGGGTCTACAATAGCCTTAACTTTGAAACATTACTTCCCGGCCGCCATTTTGTTTTTTCAACTTTTTAAAAAATATTCGTAAATCATCCTAAAAGTTTAACCGATTCCAAAAATTTCAACCGGATCGGCCGGAAAACAAAAGAGATGAGATAAGCAAGCCTGGCCGCCATTTTGTTTTTTTGAAAAGTCGGAATTTTCCCTGGGTCACTCCGCCATCTTGAACACTTTTCCCCTGCAAGACTTTTCTCCAAAACGACTCCTTCTGGGAGAACAATTATGTCAATCAGTCAGTGAGTCAGTGAGTCAGTGAGTCAGTGAGTCAGTGAGTGGTAGTCCAGCTTTATATATTATAAATAAATGTACTATTAAATTTCTTTTATTCCCTTTCCCGTGAGAATTTTCAATAATACCTTCTTTTTGCAAAGTTTCGTCCTTCCAGGCCCAATGGGTGCAAATTGGCTGGGGGCAAAATGGACTGGGACCGTAATGGACGCACCCAGCACTCCATTTCTTTATATATTTTCTTAGAGACTATATATAGAGGATAATATATTGCAGCCTAAGGTCTGACTTGGCTAGTTTTCACATACTAATTATTATGTTCGATGGCTAGTTTCTACCAGCAAGTCAAATTTTTGGAATAATAACAGGTTTAGAACTTACGACACGACACGACAAGTAACAGGTTTAGAACTTGCGAAGGCTATAATAATTATTAAGTTCGATGGCTAGTTTCTACCAGCAAAAAGCAATAATTCGTATATGAAAAATAGCCAAGTCAGACCTTAGGGTGCAATATATTATCCTAAGTTATAAGAAGATTTGATATTTTATGTTATAAATAAATTTCAGGAATGACCATTGAACTTGGCACCCATTTAGATCTCACTTCTTTTGTCGTTGAAGTCAACAACCAAGGCATATGAACTTGACTCTCATTTCACATTTATGTTTTTGATGGGATATCACTACTTTTTGTATATAAATTATTAGTAGGTACATTTATAACACAATTAATACCAAATGGTTTTTGTTAAACTACTGTACTTTTCTACGTTTACGGGGTATAATTGTCTTTTTTGTGTTATTTTCTATTCTCAAACTCACTTAGAGTTAAGTATACAATATAACTTCTTATAACTATTATAACTATACTAAAATTATTATCAATTTTTGATTAAACTATTGCCTATACCATAGGTATTTACTAAAAGAATTGTAATAATAAAATAACCACATAAGTATATATAAGTATTTTTAAGAAAACCTATGAATTTCGTAACATAAATCGCAACCTAATAGGTCAGATATCTAGAGACAACCAGACAGCAAGATAGTGTACATGCACAAGCGCGGCTGCCACTCGGTCGGTAAGGTTTTATCGCACCGCTCACATAGGGGTATTCTGTTGATCTAGCTGGTCAAAATTATTTATTAAGTTTTTTTTCTCCAAGGAGTTGCTCTGGTTAGTTATAAGCTATAATATATTTTTTTGATGAATTATAGGAATAAAATTATTTTAGGATAAAATTAATCATGTTAAATTTATTTTAAGGAGGTCTGTTGTCATACCTAACTTATTCTTTACATGTTTGTATACGACTGTATGAGTTCTAAATAAATAGAATAAAATAATGACAAAATATTGTAAAAAACAATAATAAAAATAAATTGATGTAATTATAATGTTGATGAGTTCCATGATTCTTCATCATCCTCATCGCTTTCAGTTCCCCCAGAAACCTTCTCCAAATCAGAATCTGAGTCTCTTTCAGAGTCAGGTACAGCAGGAATCATCAAAATTTCGTGAATGGCAACGATTTTTTTTTTAGTGTTGGTCTCATTCCAGTAATCAGTGGGTCAGAAGTGAGTAATAATCTATTTATAATATCAGTGTTACAGTTGACCCTTGAAAATTTCCTCGCAAAATTCTGCCTGCACTGCCGGAAATGTTTATTCCGTGCCTCAGCGGCTTCTTCCGAGAGCAAACCAATTGGCAACAATGCATGGGCTATGACAGTAGCACCATGCACCAGGATCTTGTGCATCGTAGGTGTCATAGGATGCCACGGATACAAACTTATATAAAGTTTTGCAGTGTCTATGCAATAAACTGCAAACTTGTTCAAATAGACTTTGTGACCACTAGATATGACTTCAAGGATGACTTTCAGTCGGTAAATTAAATTATAATCAACTCCAGTTATTTCCGCAGCTAATTCAGGATTGGAAAAAAATCTTCTACTTGTGTTACCATCATTGGTATTTCCAAACCCAGCTTTCGGTACGTCCACTATTAGACCGGTTTCACGTCTAAATTTCTCTTGAATGATTTTTTTCCTATCTTTAACAATAATTTTGTCAACGTCATATCTTAACTGCCACTTTTTTATATTGAGTTTGTATGAGAGATGCAATATGCTCTCAAACAGACGAATTCTGGCGTGCAAAGTGGATAATCCGAATGAAAGTGCGTCTGCATCAACATCTTTTTTGATGTTTAAATCGTTGAAGTCTTTCGATGTTGCTCCACAAATGCTACATTTGTGGAGCACCTCATTGTTGACGTGGTCTGTGTGGCGGCATTACATACTTTTGCGTCTACCATTGTAAGCATCATAGTATGTTTTACAAAATATGATTTTTCCTCCAGTAAAATTTTTGTTTTTTGTAGGGCGTTAATAGCATTTTCCACATACTCAATTTCTTCTTGGGTTATATCCACAGTATCTTTAACGAATCTTATTCTGATGGGACGACAATATCGCGGTGAGGATGGGGTTGGATTTTGCCATACTATTTTTGTACCACATACCAACCGAAGTGGTACAAAACTACTTTGGAAAATGTTACTGTCTGTGGCGTCATTTTCCATCTTTTGTTTGAATTCTGCCTGCTGTGATCCATCACAGCCCCACTTGCAAAATAGCTCTAATGAGTCACATTCATCTGACCTTAGATCACGTAAAACATCCTTCAAATACGTCAGTAATCTTGTTGCGGTATGGTTTAGTAAATCTTGAAGATTTACATGCGCGCAAGTTTCGGTCACTTTGTATGACTCTTTGGGCGGATAGCAGTCACTTTTTGCTTTTTGTAGGATACTGTAACTAGGATACAACTTTTTACTGGCACTTCTTATTATTTCATATTGTCGACGCGTGAAGTCAGCGTCCACGAATATAGAAAGTGCCAATAAGGGTGTGCTGTTTTTCTTTGTCATCTTTTACTGTTTTGTATGCTATTTTCAACTTTGTAGCTCTCGTTGGGGACTTCATAATCTGCTTAAGTATACTTAAAGCATCTTTTTTTCCAGATGTTTGTAATTTTGTTTGTGCAGCATGTATCAACACATCAGTATCCTCTGTAATACGTAAAGTTTCAGTTTTCCTTCTCTTGCTTCTTTCGCTCAGCTCATGAAATGGCTTTGATGGTCGACCTGAACTTTTAGGCTGCGCTCTCGGTATTTCGAAAGTATTTTTTAGCCATTCGTCATTATTGTGAAGAAATCTAGCTTCCATTTTATCAGCTTTATTCCACCTTTGTTTAAATTCTGACTTAAAATTCGAAAACTTGTGCTTCATCGTCTTTACTTCATCTTCGGAATAGTTTTCCCTGGATAAAATCCAATTCTCCAAGTAATTTAATTTTTTTTCGAAATTAGGCAAATTTTGCATTTTCATCTTATCAAAAAGTGATCTACGGGTCAATACTCTAACACCTGAGTGACCGGGTAACCCTGAAAACAAAAAAATACCGTCTAACATAGTGCAAATTCCAAATGTATTTTTTTATATTTTATGTACTGTCCTGGTATGTCATCTCTGGCGAAAAAGGGTGCGGGTATGGGCGGCTAATTAGGTCATAATTATTTTAAATAAACTATAACCTATCTTTATTAATTAATATAATAATATAATAACCGGGAAGAAACCGGAAATACAACAAAAACCTTTTCAAACTTAAAATTGGGTAAAAATTTTTATGAATTTTAAACTATATTTTCTAACGTCAAATAACAATATCCTCTCAAAAAATAATCCAGATTTATATTTTAAAAATATGCATTCTTACCACCTTGATCCATATCTATAACAATAATTTGCAAGAAGTCGGTAGTCACGGAAATATTTTACTTTTTATCACACGCCTAATATTTACGAAATGCGGAAGATACCTACGTGCAGTTGAAGCGATGACTAACTTCTAACGAAACAAGCGCGCAGGTGCAACCGATAGGAGACCAAGACAGGTTGTCTATTGTTCTCTAGTCATTCGAGAACTATAAGAACCAGTTTTTTTTTATCTGCGACAACTTCTCATAATTATATTTTTGACCGACTAGATCAGCAATATACCCGTATGTACGCGCTGCTCTGGCGTTGCACTGCGCGCCGTGCACCGAAATAATAATAATAATAATATTTTTTATTTCAAATCTTTACAATTCATATTTGTTAGTAACATACAAACTTACTCTAGTGTTAGTAAATATTAAATTGTATACATTACAAAATCACACATTGCTGGAGCTCGCAGCGCCGGCCGTGTGGAGGTGCATCCAGCGCGACCACAGCGGCGAGTCCCAGCGCTCGGAAAGTTGCTCGCTTGTTTAGGCTGGCGCGCACGCGAAATGCGTATTATTAAATTATTTATAAGTAATGATCTTACTCTAATGACACAATTGCGCTAAATATTGAAACATTGAAACAATAATTAATACTAAATCCCAGTTAATAACGTAATAAATACGAAAGTCGACTATACTCTTAGTAATAAGTACTATAACGGAATATTTAGATTTAAAAAATTAAGGGTGGTATTCAACTCGTTATATATTTACGAAAAGACCTTAAAATCCACATAATGACCGGCTGTCATAAGTTTTTGATTGCTGATTCTATAGAGTATAAAGTTAAGTGTTCCTAATAGAATCAATTAATTGACAAATTATAATAAAATGATAAAAAATTACCAGATTTTGATTTATTCCTTTGTATTCACCTCATTACCTACTTGCATGCCAAATTTGAATTTTTAACTTACTTTTTAAATTGTAGCGCCATCTATCGGCAGATAGCGGAACTAAAATACACTTCACTCCATTGTGTACTTAAATGGGTAGTAAAATTATAAAAAAATACCAGTTTCAGATTTATTTCTTTGTATTCACCTAATTACCTACTTGCATGCCAAATTTGAACTTTCTAGGCTACGAATAAGGAATAAGTCAGGAAGAGTAACTAAGAACAAACTCCGTCGAAAAACTGGCCCCACAAATAATTACTACAAACTAAAAGGACATATATCCATACAGACCAATCAGTAGAGATTGCGTGACGCGATTGATTCCGACAAGCGCTGTGATTGGTTCTCAGCAGCCATCATAATAGTAATTGGTTCGAGTATTTGAATTACGAATTGTTACTGTTAGATTGTCATTGCATTCGTGGACGATGTTATGCAATGTACGGGAGAGTAAAAGTAAAAAACAACTATTGAATATTTCAGTGTTTTATTTTAGTGATATATGTATTTATAATTGCGTGTTAGAAACAAATTTGTTATCAATAAAAATCTGATATTGTGTTTACGAAAGATAAGATAAATCTATATATATAATTAAGGTAAACGCAGCTATTAACGACCCATCGAAAATCTGCAAGTATTGCCGACCCATTCTGCTTATTCTTATTTTTATCGGTTTGGAACGATTTGAGTCACAAGAGAGTATAATATACACACATGTTTGTATGTTTTCTAATAAATTTACTGGTGTTAGTGTACATAGGTTCACGGGAATGTGACCAAATACGTTAGTTTCTGTGAACGTAGCGAGTGCGCCGATCGTGTCATACTAACCCTTACTTCCTCAGGTAAGTACTCGATTTTTTTGCTTAAGATATTTTATATATAAATATTTACGTTAAATTTATTCTGAATAACTCAACATATTCCTTTATTTGTATATTCCACATTTCGCAACTAAATTATTGTGTTTAAAGGAATTTTTAAAAGTATTTTTGAAATTAAAATAGGACGGCAATAGCTGCAGTGCATTTTAGTAGTGCAGTCATTGCCGACCCATGGATCGGCAATGGCTAAGAGGTTATGCTTTATTTTTTTTATTTTTCGTTAATGCTTATAATAATTAAACAAGTTTTTATAACACCATTTCAATCGTAAGTATTCTAAAATTATAAGCATCTATTAGCGACATACACCATGTTATATTATAAACTTGTTTTTCCACGATAAACTGCCACGCATTATTAAACATTTAGACGTGGGATATGAAAGAAACTACTTAGAGTTTTCTTCGTATTTATATGAAAATGGTGTATTTTTTTATAGTTTAGGACTAAATCAACAAATTATTGTATTAAGTCGGATGGGGAAATAAATTACAATTAATATCGATTATTTTTCGTGGCTCGTTAAAAGATTTGTTCATTTTTTTATTGAACACTAATTACCGATCCATATGAATCGGTGATTGCAACAAAGAGAAGCTATCACCGATTCTATACCGAATAATTGGTATTTTTGGATTAACGGTATGTAATGTCTAAAAGTAAAGCTACTAATTTGTTTCAATATAATGATTTGATTCAATAAGTTAGGTTCGGTTTAATTTCATTTCATGTCATTAAATTTCATTTTCATTTCATATCCATAAAAAAAATCTACTGAAGACTTGGCTGTATGTATAGTTCCCTTTGCCTACCCAGAATGTTTGAAGAAAACAAAAAAAAACTCTGCTTTTACGGTTGGCGCGATTTTCCAAAAATGTTAGTCGAGTTTATTGTATTTTTATTATTTTATTAAATTGCTTAATTTTTTCGCAACTGTATTAAAAATAGTTATTAAGTACACGTGCGGAACCGTCATTGCAACTTGTTCCGACAGTCAACCCTTACCTTCGGCTGCGCTAAACTTGGGAAGTTCGAAGAAAATTTTTAGGTTTTTTGGGAAATAAAACAAAGGGTTTAAGTAATTTTGAAATAAAATTGTCTAATTATTTTTATTCAAAACATGTAAATTATATATTTATAATATTTTTTACTTTTATTTTCAGGTTTGTGACTCTGACTTAAATAGTAGATATAAAGTATTAGTGCTAGCCACGGTGGAGCAAATCATGATTCACGTGTAGAAGAATTCATAGAAGCACCAGCCACTATCCCAACTTGAAAAAATCTGTGCTGAAAATAAAACAGTTTGTTTTTATTTTATTAACATCTACACATTTACAAAATTATATCTGAATTTTGATAGTGAATATTTATGTTTCAGGTGATTCAGTTATCCCCTAGGTATGTCAAACACAATTGACACTAGGATCAGTTTTCTTCAGCGGCACTACATGGAACTGCATTGTGAAGTAACAGCATTGACATTGTTTTAAAAGTAATTACTATTAAGCAGGCTAATCAATTAGAAAGAAAGGCTATGGTAACTATGATTTGCACTACCTGGCCAAGCAGCAGGTTTCCGGGGGCGAAAGATACATGACCTATGTTCTCAATTTGATTTAATGAATGTTATTCTATTTACCATTTCTATTAAAGTCTATTTTCTTATATTACTAAAATTTCATTTATGTCCACCGAGAAATCAATACCTTTATTTTTATTTAGGTCCAAATGTGAAAACAATCTTTTAAAGAATCCACAAGCATTCCGAGGTTCACTGCGATTAGTTAGAAAGCATGGTCACTAGAAGAAGAAATCTACATAACAATGAATTTCACGTTGGTTCTATTCATTTTTTTTTCACCCCTTACAGGGTAGGCAAAGGCATTACGCCATGCAGCCTCGTCATTACTTAATGATATCCTTGAGTAAATGGCTCTGCTTCAGAGTCCATGCACAAAAATACAGTGTCTTCAACACTTTCTACATCCTTAACTTGGTTATCAACAGTAAAATAATAGCATTTTTACTGAAGACTTCATTGTGACTTCTTGAGGCAATCCAAAAATGTCCATATCTCGCATTTTATCGAATTTCCCATTCACTGCACACTTTCACGGACACTTGCCACATAATAAACTATCACTATTATGATGAGTCAAAACCCGAAATACACAGCAAAATGAAAATTATACAAAAAACATGACGTCCCTCTTCGGATTCCCGCCAAAAAGTTTAAAGTCAAGTTTATCTCCATTTTCAGATTATTTTAGTAACAATAATTATTGTAATGAATCAAGTACAAAAATGAGAAGCAAATAAAAGTAAACGGGACATTTCGAAACGGGATATTTTGGGAAAGGGATATTTCGCTCAAATTAATAATTATTTTAAGAATCGAACGTGTAGGTAGGTATTCTGTGAAAAAAAGTATGCTTTATTTACTTACGGTCGGTGTTAGATTCATAAAAATCGGTAATAGCTTCAAAGCGTTTCGGGTGGGTCGGTGATAGAAACAATTGACTTCAACAATCCTTTGATTATTTTTTCAATTAAAACATGATATTTATAAACAAGTGAAAATATAAATATAAAATATACAATCTATATTTAAATATAAAATGAAAAAATCAGGTGTGTTTGCAACCACTACCCTTAATTCTAATAATCAATTTCAAAACTTGCTTAAGGGGGTCGGTAATAGCTGCGTTTACCTTAATCTCTAGAGGGGTCGCGTCTGTAGTGAATATTTTTGTAAAAAAATAATAGAGTACTTATATGCATACAAAATATTATCCGTACCTGTCTGAACTTATTTACAAAAAATATAGAAAATTATAATAACAACAGTGAAAACAGAAAAATGAAATTAATCAAAAAATCACCGAGATATACAATCGTAAAGCTAGGCTATCTATCCCTCTCTTGGAAACGAAATTTTATATGGAAGTAATATGGCGCTCCCGTCATGTGACGTCCACGACAGTTCGGATCTCTCTTTTTAACCAACGACTTTAACAGCATTATAACTCGTAAACTAACAAGTACTTTGTGTTATTTTTTTTTCACATTTATTCTTACTGATAATTTAAAAAAAAGACTTGCATATACCGTATTGCTACAGGCATTATTAACGACACTAAGGCCAAAACTTTTTTTAGATTTTTATCTGTCTATATGTAAACTACATCACGCCAAAACTAATGGACCGATTTTGAGAAGACTTTTTTATTCGACTGAGTGTTAATAGTTAATACGATTGCAACTTAGGATACAAATAATCACGATTCGATCCATTTTTGTCGTCGGAATTCGTTTTCGGAGAAACTAAAAAAGTAAATTTTCATAAGAAATAATACCAGAAATGTGTATATTGCTGAAAATTGCTTGTTCGTAACTGTATAATATTACAAATTATAATATATAAATTACGCTTTATAAACTGGCTGGCTGCTTCTTGTGTAATGCGGACCAAACAACAATATTTTTACGAGAACAAAATGGCATATTATTTCATATATTTTATCTGTGATAAGTTATCCCGGTTAGCTTTTTACTTCTTTCCTTACATTTTTTACACCAACCTACTACACAGGTGGTCATTTTTGTGAAGATTTATCAGATTTTTCTCGAGTTTTACACAAATAAAACGATGAGGGCCTATCTCACTGACAGCGCGCGACAGACTGAAAAACGCACAGATTGTAGTTTTTTGCCCCGCCTACAAGATTGTACTTTTCGTGGGGTCATTTTTTGACCGCTGTTACTCCTTATTCTTACTTATTCCTTATTCGTAGTTTCTAGGTCACCTGGAACCGGGTCAGAGTTTTGATCTATAGGTCAGTCAGTGATAAAAGTGTATATTTTTGGACGTTAATATCTAAATAACCGTTTGAGATGTGTTGAAATTTGGAGCACATACGTATCTTGCAAGTCTCAATAGTATGAGCCAAATTTGACACGTTTATGTGAAATAGTTTTTGAGTTATGAAGGGGTCAAAAGTGGCTCCAAATGGTTCGTGTAAAACTACACACGGTGCTACTCGCCGTTCTGCTACTAGAACTTGGCTTGACACGCTAAAGCATGTCTAGATTAGTTTAGATTACCTACATACACATGCCTTGCATTGATTTACATAAGCCTACGTTTAGACAGAATGCTAAGTAAAGTCACTTGTTTAGTCAGCTGTTTTGAAACGCTGGCAAATGTTTGGAGTTCATTAACATTTTTTTGAATTTGTAATATATTTGTTTGGAAATATTTATGTCCCTCCTTTTGATAATAATAACACTGAAAATCGCACGTATGATAAACTTTTTTTAAATTAGCGGACGTTTTTAACTAATTAAATATGATACATTAAATTAAATTAGACATTTTTAATATTTGTGGACATGCTTTATAATATACTTTCATTAAATTAAAACAACTTTATTTTATGAAACTTTTTAGTTATAATATCAAGTCAAAAAATTTCATATGAAAAAATATAAAAACAGTAGGTATAAACCATTTTTGTTCAGAGTGTTTTTTGCATAAATTTCCATTAAAGACTAAGTAGTTAAAAGTGCGTTTTGAAAAAAATATAATATTATATTTAACACCATCGGGCAGCATGTCGGATCGCTTACAGTTACTGTTGGCAGAAACGGGTCAGTTCGGTCCATTCCAGCGGCGGTTATTCGCCGTGTCTGTGGTTGTGATCATTATAGCCTCCTTGAGGATCAGCGAGTATGTCTTCACCACAACTAGGATACCTACCAGGTAAACAATTATCAGGCAAATTACTAATTAAATCGTCCTTGTATAAATACTGTGATAATTTTGTGGAGTTTCTTATGCCCGTACTTATTTTATTAGTTCACTAAGCTAGTCCCGGGGGTCGATTTTTGAATCTCACCAAGTGATTAATTCTCACCGATGTGAGTGATTTCCGAAAGTTCGTATTTTTGAAACTCATCGGTGACTTACATTTGTCATACCTATGATATCGATTTACGAGTGCCCCCTACCCACTCGTAATTGAAATCACCATGCGATTGTTTTTGACAGTTGACGTAGTGCCATCTACCAAAAGTGCCAAAGTATGTTCTTTGAAGAATTAGCAGCGGGGCTCGATTGTGATATTTTGTGATTGCGACGATTTATTAAAAACAGCGTGTGACTTTCAAAAATACGGCTTTTGGAAAATGGTGACATAAAAGTCATCGGTGATAATTTTAGTCACCGGTGATTTTGATATCACCAGTGAGATTCAAAAATCGCACTCCTGGTTACAAAAAAACCCGAATCTGCTGACTGAAATGCTGACTAATCATTTTAACTGTTCCGCCCCCATTAGGCCAGTAGCATTCGAATGATCTTATAGATTGACTTAAGCCCTAGTACAATGCCTCTTGGCTAGACAATCTGATTGGTTAAATAAAAAAATAACGCTTTTCACCAACCAAAACGAACAATCAATATGAGATTCCTCTGTGTGTCAGCTAATTTTAGTTTAATTTGCCTTTGTGAAACCGCTTTTCTAGACTCATCAGACAACACCAAATCAATTTCCAGGTGTGTAATCAAAGAGTGCGAAGACGCAGATGGGACGAAATTCACTCCGGCATGGCTCAGTCGTGCGGTGCCAGTCGTCGATGGCCACTTCGACAACTGCCGCCGCTACGCTAGAGCTGTCAATACCAGCGCTAACACCGACGGCTCCTGCCCCGCTGAACTCTTCGATACTAACACCACAGTCGCCTGCGAAAGCTACATCTACGAGAACCAAGACACGGTGGCCTACGATGTATGATTTTACAAGTTTGTGTACCCGTAGACAGATATAATTATATCTGTCTATTATAACATCAAAAAGCTTATGATGTTTTTCAGCCCCCCTAGCCAAGTGGCATTGCACAATCTAATAGAATATTCTTTTAGATTGACATGTATGGGATTGACATAAGCACTTGCCAACGAGCGCTAACGCTAATGTCAATCCCATGCATGTCAATCTAAAAGAACATTCGATTAGATTGTGCAATGCCACTTGGCTAGGGGGGCAGTTGAGTTTGACGACTGGTATTTCCGAGCACTGAAACTCGGAAGAAAGAGCAGTGGTAAGTAGCTCTGTTGGTAGTGAGGCCGTCCCCCATGCGTGGTGCTCGGGTTTGAATGCTGCTATTACCTACTAATATTATAAACGCGAAAGTTTGTATGTATAGATATAATATGGATGTCTGGATGTTTACTTGTTCCTCTTTCACGCAAAAAGTACAGAACGGATTTTGATGAAACTTTACAATTATATAGCTTATACATCAGAATAACACATAGGCTACATTTTTTCCCCCTATTGGAACGGGAACTACGCGGGTGAAACAGCGGGGCGCTCTGCTAGTAGGGCAGATACTAAAGTCTTTCGGGTTAGTCGTAATAATTATTTTAATCTCAGGATTTTATGCTTTGTTTTTCAGTTTGGATTGGCTTGTGACGAATGGTATCGTTTGCTAATTGGCTCGGTCCGCATGTCAGCGATGATAGTGGGCTATCCGGTCATGGGGTTTGCGTCAGACCACTGGGGGAGGCGGCCGACGCTCATTGTCTGCGAGTTCATGGCGGCCTGTCTCGGGGTTATGCGGTACTGGAGCACCACCTATGGTGGATACATCACGCTTGTGTTCATCGAGTCTGCTCTAGGCTGTGCCCAGTACGCCTGTGTTTTTATTTTATGTGAGTATATTATATTTTTTATTGAACGCCGATTTTGTAAGACAGATAGATTTTGCAATATATTATTCATTTAAGCCACCGAATGGAAAAAATTTAGTATGGTTAGGACAAAATACATTTACTATTTTACAAACACGCATATTAAACATAATAGTGGAGAATAATCAAATAGAAGAAGTCTACGTCGACGGGCCTGTTGGCCCAGTTGGTAGTGACCCTGCCTTCTGAGTCGGTTCGGTCCAACCTCGGGGCCAACATGTGTGAGCATGAACATGTCTGATGGCTTCGTGTTTGGACGTTTAATATTTATTTAAGTATGTTTATCAGTTGTGTAGTACCCATAGTACAGGCTCTGCCTGGGATTAAATAACCGTGAGTGAATTGTGTCCCGCAATTCATTATATAATATATTATTTATGTACACCAGCAGTAGACGTCTTTTAGCTGCAATTATAATGTTGATGATACATACAAACCCTGTTGCAGTTTTCGCTTTAAAGTAGTTGGTAAAATCACTTTAGTATATTTTCTTTCACAATTTTTGGCACCACACCTTCGTTGGAGCACCATATTAGTAAGAAAAATATTGTTGTTCGCGTGAAATGAAGAAACTAGTCCTGCATTTATGTTAGTATTCACTTTATCGAACTCCAGCAGATTATAGCTGCAGATTGTGGATTTTCAAGTTTCTTAGGAACATTGGTATTATTAAATATGTACAGATTTGACCTAACTTGATCTTTAATATCTATGGAATCTTTTTGTAAAATATTCAAACAATCACATTTTCATGCGTCACTTTACTACTTGGTTCTCAAATCAATTTGATGACAACAATTTATAATATTTAATTGGTTGCAGTAATGGAAACTGTGGGATTAAAATATCGCGGAATCACCGGCGCAATTACCAATTTGTTCTTTTCTTCGGGAATGGTCTTACTGGCCCTCGTCGCGTGGGCCGTGCCCAACTGGCGGACCCTGACTCTTGTGCTCTACGCGCCGCAGCTCCTAACATTCTGCTACTTTTGGATCGTGCCAGAGTCCATCCGCTGGAACCTTAGCAAAGGGGACTATGACGCTGCAGAAGCCACACTTAGAAAAGTGGCGCACATGAACGGTAAAAAGTTATCACAGAGATCACTGAAAGAGTTGAGACAAGCAGCAGAAGAAGAAAGAAAGCAGAAGTTTGAAATCGACAAGGAAAAAGAGCCGTGGCTTGTCATTCAAGTTATCAAAAACAAACCAATTCTTTTACGGTGTATTGTGTTACCAATGCTGTGGATCACGATGCTGTTGATATACTACGGGCTGTCATTGAACACCACAAACATGTTTGAGAACAAGTACCTGAACTTCGCGGTGGTGACCGCAGCGGAGATCCCAGGTTGTCTCCTAGCGATGACTCTAATGAACTATATTGATCGTCGGCATATTCTCGTAGTCGCCTACTTGGTCTGTGCTACTTGTCAAACAACGTACATCGTCTTGCCCAAAGGTATTTAATAGAGGTTATAAATTCGACTGTTTTTTCTTGTTACCCCAGAACTTTCGACTGGGTTAACCGATTTTGGTGATTCTTTTCTTATTTGAAAGCTGGTGCTTCCCGTGTGGTCCCAACTTGGTCCAGTTCTGACAATGGTATTCATGAGAAAACCACGAAGTCTGTCTTTTACTCTTTAGAGTTTTATGTTATATATAACTTTTATTTATGATGAAGATGTAGGTACTGCTGTCCAATAGAAAAAGTTACATCTTAAGGCTAAGAGTATCAATACTTGTATCTGTATATCAGTCAAGATATTAGATTACACCTCTTCTGGTAATGTATCAGAAATAAGAATCGTAAATTGAAATAGACGTGAGATTATATAATATAATATGTATGATTATCGTAAATCAAATAGTTTCAATCCACCCAGTCTTGATTACTAGCTTCTATTTCATAAGCGGAGGTTAATATTTTTTTAATATGACTTACTCAAATATTTTTATCCCAGGAATGGTCGTGGTATCAGTAATCGTGTACTTGATCGGAAAGCTGTTTATCACCGTGGTCAGCGTCACACTGTACGTGTACACGTCGGAATTGTACCCGACGCGGTATCGGCAGAACTTTCTCAACTTCTCTACAATGATCGGAAAGATTGGCGCTAGTGTGGCTCCACTCACGCCCGCATTTGTAAGTATTCGATAATTGAATGCTCCCAGAATGTTTTTTCTGTGTTTTTCGTGGTGGAAAAGTCGAATTATTTCCAGGCCGCTGTGTGGGCGCCGCTGCCGTTCGTGCTGTTCGCCTCCATGGCCGTGCTGTCTGGCCTGCTGGTGCTGGTGCTCCCAGAGACGCGCGGCACCGTGCTGCCGGACACCATGCAGCAGGCAGCGCGCCTCGCGCGAGAAAAAAACCCAAGCGCCACCGAGGACTTCGGCCTGCTGGCCGACCACACTCTTACCCAATGAGTCTTTCGTACTCTCAGCCTTTACTGTCTGGACAAGCAGTGTTACTTATTCTATATATAATGGCAGCAGTCAGCACCGCGTTGCTTAATAGGAACTTTGTTAAGTTTTTTTTTAGATTAAAATGCCATTTGTTGTACTATTTCTTCAAAATAATATTGTACTACGATGTTGTGACGTGTGCGAAAAGATCTACCAGAAAAAGTGGCTAATATTTGAAAAACCGGTCTGTGGATATACTTTGATGACCTGCCTACCCATACAATGTTCACATTTAGTTTCACGTTTGTATCCTTGCTAAGGTAATACTTACTGAGTAAATGTTTTATTTTTTATGACTTACATATTTCTTCTTCAAAAAGAAACACAATAAAATGGCTAATTCTAGTTTATGATAACTTTAAGAAAAGAATGTTAGTAGAGGCAAGTATAATAAGAAATTTATATGAGACGCAAGCTTACCATTAATCATTTCAGCTAATTGCTGTCCACTGCTGGACGAAAGCCTTCCCCAAGAAGCGCCAACCATTCCGGTCTTGGGAAGCCCGCATCCATCCACTGCCAGGCACTTTCTTTTGGTCGTCAGTCCATCGTGCTGCAGGGCACCCTACACTTCGTTTGCCTAAACGCGGTCTCCTCTCCAACACGTGTCGGCTCCAGCGGCCATCAGTCCGCCTGGAGACATGACCGGCCCACTTTCACTTCAGCGTCCTGATTCTCCGCTCGATGTCGGTGACTCTCATTCTCTGTCGAATGACTTCATTCCGAATTCTGTCAATATTATTATTATTATTATGAATAACAAGATTCAAATTATGACTCAGGGGAGTTAGAGACTCTTCGTAGAGACAAGGCCATGTGTGATATTTTTTATATATATACGTTTATTTGCCGCGTTTATTTTTCTTTCTGAAATACCACATGTGCTAGTCAAATAAGAGATAACTTTATTGTTATTTAAAGTGGATACCTTTTATGGTAATATGCAGGCCATTTTCGTAGCGTTTGTATCTTGTGAAGAAATAATAAGAACATAAGTGTAAAACTGATTGTGTCATACACGATGTCGGAGCACTTACAGATACTGTTGGCAGAAACGGGTCAGTTCGGTCCATTCCAGTGGCGGCTAAGCGCCGTATCAATAGTGCCTATCTTCACATCCTCGTTCAGGATCTTCGAGTACATTTTTACCAATGCCAGGATACCCACTAGGTAAATCATTCTAAAACATAATAATCTCTATAAAAAGTGGATCAGCATTGTATTAGGCTGCTTGTGTTATTAAAAATAAAAAAATCCGGTCTTTTATAAATCATTAAGAGGGTTTTGTTACGCAGAGGTTTTCCATTTTTGGAAATACCCACGTTTCACCAGGCTGCGATTGTAGGTCTGTGGTTTCACCAGTATATCTATTTATTTATCACTATTACTACATAGTATAAAACAAAGTCGCTTTACCTGTCCCTATGTCCCTAAGTATGATTAAATCTTTAAAATTACTACTACTTTATTATTACTATTGCATAGCTTCTATCAAGGGCCTTTAAGCGCGGGGACCGAATCAAGAAATTCCGTAACGAAAAAAACCTCACGCTCCCCACTCCGACGGGCACGGAGGTCCGAGTCCGAGTCCGGGTCCCGGTCTCAGTCCCACTCCCACTCTGACTCCCACTCCCACTCCCACCCCACCCCCAACCCCACTTCCCACCCCCACTCCCACTCACACACCCTCACACTCCCACACCCACCCTCACTACAACCACCACCACTCCCACTACCACTACCACCACTACGAATACTCTGCTAACCATTTAAATAACACCCGTGTGGCTTGACGGCCGTGCATTGTCTAACGTCGTTTCTTTTCGGCAGTCTTGTTGATACAAAATGCTATGCAATAGCTTTACGGCGGCAGTCCCCGAGTGCCACACGTCTTTTATGCTATTGCATAGCTTCTATCGCGAGCCTTGAGCGCGGGGACCGAATCCAGAAATTCCGTAACGAAAAAAACCTCACGCTCCCCACTCCGACGGGCACGGAGGTCCGAGTCCGAGTCCGAGTCGGACTCGGACTCGGACTCGGACTCGGACTTGGACCCGGACCCGGACCCGGAACCGGACCCGGACCCGGACCCGGACCCGGAACCGGAGCCGGACCCGGTCCTGGACCCGGACCCGGACCCGGACCCGGTCTCGGACCCGGACCCGGACCCGGACCCGGACCCGGACTCAGACTTGGACCCGGACTCGGACCCGGTCCCTGACTTGGAACCGGACCCGGACCCGGACCCGGACCCGGATTCGGACCCGGACCCGGACCCGGACTCGGACCCTGACCCGGACTCGGACCCGGACCCAGACACAGACCCGGACCCGGACCCGGACCCGGACCCGGACCCGGACTTGGACCCGGACCCGGACTCGGACCCGGACGCCGGGTCCGAGTCCGAGTCCGAGTCCCAGTCCGAGTTCTTAATCTTGGTAAGGAATGCGCCCATTGTGCGCATGACAAGTTTGCTAAGATTATTTTTGCTACTTTACATACTGGATGATTTTTTTACCGTCTGGAAAAAAATATGACGTAAGTATAAGGTATCTAGAGAGATCCTAATTTATGTAATTTTTGCTACCTCTCAAACCAAAAATCATAGACACAAATGATTTTTTATTGTTACGGTGCGCATTGGAACCGCGCGGTGTTTGGCGAAACTATTGTTTTAAATTTGGAATTATATTTGAATCTTAATGTAAAAGCGTATACATTGACCCTTATATGATTTGGTAACTTCCACTCCCGTTCTCTTCCCCCATAATTGCAACATTAATTAGCCCTCTACTAATAACCAGGGGGCCAATTCTACTAAATGACAGCGGTGATAGTTGGATGACAATGACATCTCAATGGTCACTTGATGGTGTTATTTAGCACTTTTCGTAATCTGTCAGTTTTCACAGTCATTCAACTATCATTGTTCACCACTTTTGGTATTCTACTATTCCTACCATGAAATGACGCTATCCAGTGATTGCTTTTTTTCCCTTATTTTAAGGCATTGGCAATTTAGCCATCAGCCCTAAACACGACACGAAATTCAGATTTTAGCTCTGCTTCAGAGTCTATGCACAAAAATACACAAGTTTCCTCAAAACTTATCAAAATGTCACATGTGCCATAAATAAAATCGATCATCTAAAGATTTTAGTGCCCAAAACCCGAAATAAAATAGTAAGTAGTAGTAGTAAGTTAATAGTTATCTAAGGTAGGCAACACCTAACGTAGTCCATAGTCATTCCATTGTAATGCCACTATGATTTTAGTGGAATACAAATTATAGGTCATAGTGCCAGTTGCAGCATAATGGAATGATAGTTCGATGACAATGGCTCGCCAATGGCTGACATTTAGTGGAATTGGGCCCAAGTTTTTCCGATTTGCGCGAACTTGGGATGATTTGATGGAAGTCTCATCGGGCGCCATCTTTATTCAATCTTGGGCACCATTCAATTGGGGAGCGCACGTGACCTGACTGCTTGAGGGATCGGGATGGACCCCTAGGAGGGTGGGATACCCAAAGGTTTACGGCACCAGCCCTTATTGACTTTTAGAGGTTGTGCCAAAAGGGTACATGACGTGTGAACTGTTTATTTTTGAAGATTGAAAGAGGTGAAGTTCTGTTATCTAAGCCTTTATTTTAGCGTGATGACAGTGTTTAGTGAATGGTTCAATCTATATACAACGCGTAACAGAAAAAGCGCAACTCCTCATACACCGCAATTAGTACATTAATATAAAATTTTCTTAAATATTGATTAATAATAGCACGATTTTTATACAAAGCACTAATATCAGCTACGATAGTTAATTTTTTTGAAAAATTTAACACATTAAGAATAGCTGAAATCGAATAAGTAGTCGATACTGAACAAACTTATTTCAGGAATTGCGCTTATTCTGTTACATGTTGTTTATATATAAAATGATAAACTGACCGACTGATTGGTGATGTATCAACGCACAGCCTAAACGGCTGGGTCTAGAGACTTGAGATTTTGCACATAGCTTATACAGAGGCATCCACTAAGAAAGGATTTTGCAAAATTTAACCCCTAAGGGGGTGAAATAAACATGCGCGAGCGAAGCCGCGGGTAAAAGCTAGTGTTAAATATATTTAATAACATTGGTTAGGGGTTCCGTAGGTGTATCAGTGGAAAAAACAACTTTTTGTCTTTATTATACTCCTAGATCATTAAGTAGTCCTAAACTAGGCAGATCAGACCTAAACAACTGTTAAACATACATAAATTAAACCGACACAAAACCAACCGACATGTTTATGAACACCAAATGTTGGCCCCGATTACGAATCGAACCTGTGACCTCCGACGTAGAAGGCTTTGTGACCACCAACAGGTTTATCACATGACTCTAAATATACACGTAATACAACCCAAGTTAATTGGTCCACTTGAGCCTAAACGCATGAATGCACACTAAGACAATGGAATAATGCAACAGCCATGCAGTAATTAGGTAGCTCTTCAATAATTGAGCGGATCAAACGGAGTTTGGTCTTTAGATCAATACATTCTAGCTAGTGCTGGTATTCATTGACCGGTAAATATTGAATCAATCGAAATTGTAGCTACATTGTCTACTACACAGAGATAGGTGTTAATAAATATGTGCTCCACAATCTGGGGGCACGGCAGTGCTCCCAGCCAAGTCGAGCAAAAAGCGGCACGGCCGTTTTAAGGGAATCCCATTTCATCTTTAATTTATTTTCTATTATTATTAGATTGATGGATGTAGCTGAAGTGCGAGAGGTGTGCCTCTGCCTACCCCTTCGTGAAAAAGGCGATCTTATTAATGTATGTATTACTAGCAACGCCTGACGGTTTCACCCGCGTTGTTTCTTAGGTGAGATTCATTATAGGCTATATTTCATCCCCGTATACCCACGAAAACGGGAACTAACTACTGCTAGTGTTCTTTATACCTACTCTTATATCGAGTCAAAGTTATTAAAGTAAGGATGAGTTATATTCATACTGCTCGCGTTTGAAAATTGATCCCCTACGAGTGTACGAACATGTACATACTTACTTCTTAGCGTATTTATAGGATACAACAATGACGGGGAAAGATAATGCGGAATGAATAATAAAGAAAAAGAGAGCTATCTGATAATAGTTGCGCTTAAAATGCGACTTGAAATACAATGCTACTAAATAAAATGTGGTTAATTAACTACATTTGTCGGCCTCATGTTCCGTGCTCTAGTAACATATCTACGTCTTTATATATATAATATCTTTGTATCGAGTACCCGTATTAAGTTCCTAGACATTCTACACCAAAAACCAGCGATGTAATTCCCATATTTCTTATCTCGCACGCGCGGACCCAGCTTTTTTGCCCCAACTAATGAGCGCCCTGCCCCGTGTCGCCCCCACCGCCCCCTCAGCCTTCCCTAATTAATTAACTTCACACGGAACCTTTACACGGAGTTCTTGCGGGCCCCAAAAAATACCTAATTTCCCGAGCACATGTGTTGCGGATTTCCCTCTTAATTTACGGAGATTTAAATGAAGAAATTATAAACGATGATTTAATTAGAAGCTCTAGTGCACATGAATTGCTTCGGGCGCTATTAATTATTGTTAAGGTATTTCTGGGTTAAATTGGATACGTTTATGCAGAATGCTTACAATCTACTTTTAAAATGAAGCATAATTATTTATACATTTAGTAGATAATATTGTATTACGACCTGGAATATCATAGTGACTAGAATTGAAAAAAACCGGCCAAGTGCGAGTCGGACTCGCGCACCGAGGGTTCCGTACAACCTTGCAAATTTATGGTTTTCGTAATTTTTCCTTTATCTATGCTATAAGACGTTGCTTCGTACCAAATTTCAAGATTCTGAGTTCACGGGAAGCACCCTGTAGGTATTGATTCCCTTGCAAGTGTCGAAAATTTGCGGCATAAACGGCTGTATCTTTTGATTGCGTTGGCTTAGAAGTTTGATTTTTTCACAGCTTCAAGGGGCAGTAGACCTGAGTAATTGATATAAATTTCAGCTTCATACCTCCACGCGTTCCTGAGAAAAAGGGTCTTGACAGACGGACGGACGGACGGACAGACGGACAACAAAGTGATCCTATAAGGGTTCCGTTTTTTCCTTTTGAGGTACGGAACCCTAAAAGGAATGCTGAGGTGGCTTGGTCATATTGAGCGGATGAAAAATAATTAACGAGACAAATATACAAAGGTGTTGGGGTGACGGAACAGTGTATGGGACCTCCTAGTGTGCGCTAGAGGTTGCAGTCCCTGGATATCCTCGGATCGACAGGGAACGCAACTCCCGGCGACGGTGCACCCCGGGCAACAACAGCTAGTGACTTACTAACGGCCTTGCGCTGGGGGTTTCTTACTAGCTGATGGCCAACGTCATACACCACCTCCACCCACCTAAGATGCGTGCGAATGGGTGGATGGTACAGCACGCCTGCGTCTTTGGGCCTGCGCAGTTGAACGCCGTAAGCGAGGATGACGGAGTCCTGGAGGGTTGAGCCGAGCGATCGTCGGGTGAGTTACTTTCGCGAGGCAACACGCCCTCTTTGGTCCCGATTTCACGCAAAACGGTAGCCTTCAGGGTTAGCCACCCTGGGGGTAACAGTCCGGGCGTCCCGTCAGAGGGCCGCGGCGAGGTGCGGAGGGGTCCGTGTGGTCACCTCGGTCACACGGACGGTAGTCGGCCATGCTGATGGGGCAAGGGTGTGTGGAACGCCTGGACAGGGTTGAATCCAACCTGTCCAGCCGCACATTAGCGCTGAGGCCTTCGGGCCCTTCGCTTTCCGAGCTCCCGATGTCGCGCCGGGGCGCCAACTCACTGCTCCTATATCCCCCTTGGTAATCCTAGTGCCGTTACGTAAGTACGTTAGTAGGGCACTCCAAGGTTTGCGGGCTCCGTGGTGGGTGGGAAGCCAGCGGGATGAAGCAAAAATAATCTGTTATGAGTAATTCCGGATTCTTAACTCATCGTGAGATGGCACCGGAGGGGAAACCCGAAGGAGCCTCCACCACCAGCGAAGGTGTGGCGAAACCCAAACCCCAAACCGCGGCCAAGCCTGCAAAGGCGCGGCCCGAGGGGCAGTCCGCAGGGAAGGGCAAACCCAAGGGTAAGCCACGAACTGCGTCCGACGCCCATACTGGCAGATCGCCACATCAGGGGAAGGCCAAGGAGAAATCCAAGGCCCCCCATAAAACATCACACAAGCCGACGATCCTGGTGGCCTCTAAAACATCTGAGGCCCTGCTCGCGAAGTTCTCTGCGGGTCCATCTTCGCAAGTCCAGGGGGCTGCTGGGCAACCAAAAGCCCCCGAGGACGAGAACTTCAAGTCGGCTTGGACGATTGTGCCCAAACATCCGAAGGGTGGTAAAGCCCCACAACCAGCTGGTGGCTTCCGCCCCAAGGGTAAACAACAGGAGCGGAAGCGGAGATCGCGGCCCAATTCCAAGCGCCGGCGCCAGCTCAAAGAGCGGTACGAGGCCTCTATCTCCTCCACTTCCTCTTCCCCTGCCCCCCCCTCAACATCCAAAGGGGTAACCCCTTGGTGGCAAAACACAGCCAGGGACCAGCGCCCCCCGTCAGGTTGCGGCCAAAAGGGCCCGACTTGATGAGACGCAGTCGCCAAGGGGCGAGCGCAAGAAGCCCAGGCTGTTAAACGCACCATCTAACATGCCGCGGCACAACACCTACGCCGCGGCGGCAAAGTCTGACTTGATAGCCGCCATCACCACCTTGGAGTCCGGCCATCTGAACAGTGCCCAGTCAGACCTTGTCCTTAAGATGGTGAACAACAAGCTCTTCGAGCTGTGCGACGACGAGCCAGTCGTGGACGATGCGCCGGGGTTTAACGGCAAACCCACTTTCGTGGGTGGAGCCCTACAACTCTGGTGCAAAGACCAGAAGACGTGGGACTGGCTCAAACTGACAGTGGAGGCCTTAGTTTTGCCCCCTGATACAAAGCTGACAGTGAAGAGGCCCCAAGACATCCCCAAACGAGTCGTGTGCGGCATCCTGATCCCGGGCGTATATGAGCCGGTTCGGATCGGGAAAATGCTGCGTAGACAAAACGTCTGGGCGAGTGTCGAACGGTGGCTTCTTCTCACTGTCAGTGAACAAAAGGAACACACCTTCCTTTTCGTCAGCGTGCCGGAAGACATGGTCCCGGAACTCGTCGCACGAGGTCGCCGCCTCTTCTTTCTAGCGGGGGCAGTGTACCTCAAGTTCCGGGGCCCGAGAGGGCGTTTCATCGACGTCCCTCCTAGCAAGGACCCAACGACAACACCGGAGTTGCCCACAACAGCAGCAGACCCCTCGCCTGTGGCTCCATCAACCACGACCCAGATGGAGACCGGGATTTCCTTGCCCAGCTCCAAACCCGCCACTGCACCGGAAACGGCTGCAGCAGCGGCGTCCGACCTGGAGGAAGCTGGAGAGGAATGGGTCCTCGGGATCGAAGACCTGGATCTCGGGGAGACGGGGGAGTTGACGCAAGATGGCGTCTCCTTCGCCTAACTGCTGCTTCATACAAGCAAACCTCCACCACAGCAGAACCGCAACGGCTCAGCTCCGGAGATGGTTGGAGGAACACGACGCAGCTGTTGCCTTGATCCAGGAGCCGTGGATCGGCGCAGCTGGCAATATACAGGGCCTCTCCAATATTGGAGGTAAGTTAATCACAAACAGCGAGCACTCCCCAAGGGCATGCATATACATTTCCAGAAATATAACAGTGCATCCACTAACAGACTTCTGTTCCAGAGATCTGCGCGCAGCCACAATAACAATCAAACAAGTTTCAAGCACATGCGAGCTAGTAATAGCGTCCGCATACATGCCGGAGAGCGATGACCCTCCTCCCCACGAGATGGCGAGACTTGTGAACTACTGCGAGAACGGCGCGAGGGAACTTATCATCGCCACCGACAGCAACGCACACCACCCCCTATGGGGAAGCACCAACAGCAACATCAGAGGTAAGAAATTGGTAGAATATCTATCCACTACTACCCTAGATGTCCTTAACCAAGGTTCGAAGCCAACTTATGTCACCAGGCGGAGTAGGACCATTATCGACCTCACCCTGGCGACGGCAGGCGCTTCGGACTTAGTCTCCAATTGGCACGTGTCGGACGAGGCTTCGTGTTCCGACCACAGATGGATACGCTTTAACATTGAGGTAACAATCAAAGTCATACAGCCACGCAGGAACCCCCGGAAAACGGACAAAGCGGTTTATTCAAGGCTGCTGTGCCAGAAACTGGGTGCGCTAAAGCTTCCTGCAAGGACACAAAACACTCAGGAAATAGAAGAGCAGGTAACTGAGCTAACCAATTCGATAAGCTACAGCTACCATAACGCCTGCCCTCTAACCACTCCACCTGCTGGAAAGGCCAACAAGGAATCGTGGTGGGGCCCCGAACTGGAGAGGCTCAGAGGTAAGGTAAGACGGCGCCTAAACCGCGCTATGAACACTTGCAGCGACCTGGACTGGGACCGGTACAAGGATGCTAAGTCCAGGTATAAGAAACGACTGCGCTACAGACAACCCGCCGCATGGCGCAAATTCTGCGGTGAGATCGAATCAAACAACACTGCTAATCGGGTAAGGAAAATTCTAGCACTACAGCAAAACCAGAGCGTAGGGTCTCTGCGCCGCCCAGACGACTCTCTGACCAACTCACCAGCTGAGGCTCGGGAAGTGCTGCTCCAAACGCACTTCCCTGGCTGCAGAATCGTACAAAACATGTCCTGGGACGAGGAGACCACGATCCCGACGAGCGATTGCTGGTCTACCGCTGAAAAGGTGGTAACGCCGGATAAGGTTCACTGGGCAATTAACAGCTTTCACCCATACAAATCGCCTGGTCTCGACGGCGTACACCCCGCCCTGCTGAAGTGGGGCTGCGCCGTTTTGGTTCGGCCACTCACGACGCTGCTGAGGGCATGCTTGGCCCACAGGTATGTTCCCAAACAATGGTGGGAGGTGAAAGTAATTTTTATACCCAAACCAGGTAAGACAGACTATACAAATGCTAAGTCATACAGGCCAATCAGTTTGACGTCTTTCCTACTGAAAACGCTGGAAAGGCTCTGCAACAGAGACCTAAGAGACAACGCATTAAGAAACATACCAATGCACGACAACCAACATGCATACAGCTCAGGTAAATCAACAGAATCAGCCCTACATATGGTAGTCAGCAGGTTAGAAGAGGCTATCCTGAATAAAGCTATGTGCCTAGGCACCTTCATAGACATCGAAGGAGCGTTTGACAAAACCAACTTCACCAGCATAAAATCCGCACTTACAGGGCACAGGGCGGATGCGGCTATTATAGGGTGGATCGAAAACATGCTCAGCAAGAGAATAGTCAGGTTTGGTAGCGATGATCCCCAAGGGGCCCTCGTGGCTAGAGGCTGTCCACAGGGGGGAGTTCTATCACCCCTCCTCTGGAACCTTGTGGTAAATGATTTAATTGCTAATCTTAACCTACATGGCTACTACACCATCGGATATGCCGACGATCTGGCAATCCTAATATCAGGTAACTTTGCAAATGTTGTCTGCGATGTCACACAAACAGCCCTACACATTGTGGAAAGATGGTGCCAACAGTATGACCTATCGGTCAACCCGTCCAAGACAGAACAGGTAATGTTCACTAACAAAAGAAATATAGGTAGCTACAAACTCCCTACACTCTTCGACTGCCAACTCCACCTCTCTACGGAGGTAAAATACCTGGGCGTAACGCTAGATCATAAGCTGAGCTGGAGTAGCCATCTCGAGCAGAAGCTCACAAAAGCCAGCATAGCGTTCTGGCACTGCCGCAGGATGCTGGGTAGAAACTGGGGCCTTACCCCCAAAATAACACTCTGGCTGTACAAGACAGTGATAAGACCCATGGTAAGTTATGGAGCTGTGGTCTGGTGGCCGAGGACAAAACTCGCCACGGTCGCTGGTAAATTACAATCCTTCCAGAGACTTGCATGCATGGCGGCGACAGGCTGCATGAGGACAACCCCCACGGCCGCCCTGGAAACCATGCTGAACTTAACACCGCTCCATCTCTTCCTCCAACAGGAGGCGGCGTCAGCGGCGGTACGTCTAAAAACCTTAAAGCTGTGGCGTGACAGAGCTGTTACCCACACGAAAATCCTGGACAATGCCGTCGTGGACCTGCCGCTACTAGCGGCGGTTAACGACAGGATACCGGTAAGGTTTATATTTGACAAAAAGTACAAGATACAACTCTTCGAGGAGGGGACTGAGAGTCTGAACCTCCGGGAGCTACGCGTCTTCACGGATGGCTCAAAAACGGCCTCCGGCACAGGGTGCGGTGTGTTCTCAGAAGACTTACAAATTTATCTATCCAGGCCCCTGGGAGCTCACAATACAGTCTTTCAGGCTGAGTGCGTGGGCATCTACATGGCGGCAGCGGCCATAGCTTCAAGGAGAGTAAAAGGTGCATGTATACGTATACTCTCTGACAGCATGGCGGTTCTACAGGCCCTCCGTAGTAACTCAATCAAATCGAGTCTCATCATGGAGTGCCATGAAAAGCTGACGGAGGTAAGCTCCGACAATACAATCACTTTGCAGTGGATCAAGGGTCACAGTGAGTCGCGCGGAAACGACGCGGCTGACGAGTTGGCCAGAAAGGTATCAGGTATAGCGGCGATAGGCCCAGAGCCCATGGTGGCCCTCCCCTTCGGCTGGTCCGGCACACAACTGCGACTCCGTGCTCAGGCTGAGCAGGAACGGGCCTGGACCGGCCTGGGTGAGTGTAGACAGGCGAGATCGGCGGTACCACACCTGGACCGGCGTCTCTCTCGCACCCTGATAAACCTGAGTCGGAAACAGCTACGTACGGTAACTGGGGCCATAACAGGCCACGGTCCTTTTAACAAACATCTGTTTACTCTAGGTGTCACAGACAGCCCCCTGTGCAGAGCGTGCATGGAGGCAGAAGAAACGGCTGCGCACGTGCTGCTGGAGTGCGAAGGCGTGGCTCAATACCGGGCGAAGCACCTTGGATCCCCGAGGTCGCTCCCCGAAGCCCTCAAGGACGTCAAGTCGCTGCTGGGCTTCCTGGAGGAGCTGGGATGGCAAGAGTAGAGTCATTCCCACCATCACGCAAAATAGGCGCAAAAATGACGACGAGTTGCGGAAACAAGCCCGCGTTACCATACCATACAAAGGTGTTATGGATGGGCGAGTAGGTAGATGATGATCTAGGCGTACTTCCATCGACCAGATCAGCGATGCATTGAAGAAAAGCTAGATGAAGAGTCCCTACCCGAAACCGACGATTATGCAGGAGTCGTTTGATGGATAGTAGTCTATAGTCTCTACCTACCCCAATGGGAAATCATTAATTGGTAATCGAAGACAATAGTCTTTTGACTCTGGTGTTCACCGTCCCATAGGACACTGCGCTCGCTTCACTCGCTAGTCTTCGCGCGTCGTTGTGGTCAAAGTTCTCACCTAACGGGGCAAAATTACTGTGGAACATTTTTTCGTTAGACAAAGGTCAAAACCGGCAATATTATAACTTAGACTTCTTGAGAGGCTAGCTAAATAGCTTTGTAAGATGATTTTTTTTATTTATGTATTTACTTATTAATCGGAAGCGGTCAGATGCACAGGATATTTTAAAGTGCACAAACGTTCGCGCAAGCGCAAGTGAACACACTCGTCCTTCCCCTCCTCGATTCAGTGAAAAACCTTACTTATTATATAATAATAATAATAATAAGTATAATCTCACGCCTTTCATCCCCGAGGGATTCTTACTTATTATAACCACTCTAAAGAGTAAAAAACAGACTTCAATCTTCAACTTATATGGTTTTCTCATGGATTCCGTTGTCAGAACTGGACGAAATTAAAATGGGACCAATCTGGAAGCACCAGCTTTTAAATAAAAAAAAGAATCATCCAAATCGGTCCACCCACTCAAAAGTTCTGAGGTAACAAACATAAAAAAAATACAGACGAATTGATAACCTCCTCCTTTTTGAAGTCGGTTAAAAACCAATACAGGAGTTGACGTTATAGGACAAGTTCTTTTTAAGACCTTTTCTGCATTTGTCCATTTCTTACTATGCCCACTTCTGGTTATGACTATTTCAGTTTGTGACCAATTCTATGGTTCACCAAAGAGCGAAGTTTAAATTTTGTGACTTATGAGTTATGACGCTCGTTTTGTTTTAGAATAACTCTGAACTAACGTGGAATTGCAATGTATGGCATAAACAACAAACAAACATAGAATAGAAATAATATTACAATCACAATTCACACACGGTTATCTGTACTATGGGTACTAAACATCTGATAAACATACTTCAATAAATATTAAACGACCAGACTCGAAGCCAACATACATGTTCATGCACACAAATCGCCCCGAGCGAGGATCGAACCCGGGACCTCTGACTCAGAACGCAGGGTCTTTACCAGCTGAGCCAACAGGCCCGCCCGAAATAAGGACACAGTTGCATCAAACATGACTTTGATTGTCATTGGAAGCAGTTTTCTTCACAAGGCCGAGATAAGGATAAGGCGAGTGCCCGAATGAATATTGATGCGTTTGTTTGCGGTGGGCTCACGTCTTCTGCCGCAGTAATAGAAATCGTGACGCCTCACTGAGGGCACCGGGGTTGGAACGGATCTTCTGTGAAGTGCTGAACACACTGAACGAGCGGAAGCGGCTTAGTGTTTGGGACTCACGTAAGGTTGGACGTGGAGATTATTATTTTTTTAACCGACTTCAAAAAGGAGGAGGTTATCAATTCGTCTATATGTTCTTTTTTATGTTTGGTACCTCAGAACTTGTGACTGGGTGGACCGATTTGGATGATTGTTTTATTTGAAAGCTGGTGCTTCCAGATTGGTCCCATTTTAATTTCGTCCAGTTCTGACAACGGCATCCATCAGAAAACCATATAAGTTGAAGATTGAAGTCGTTTTTTTTTACTCTTTTTTTTTTTGTGAAATGATGGCACTAAGATGTTACTGTCACACGATGCCGAACTATCTAACTAACAATTCAATATATTAATTCGAAGAACGAAAAATTAAATATACCACACTGCAGGCGCCGTAGTCGAAATGGATCTTCTGTGAAGTGCTGAACACACTGAAAGAACGGAAGCGACTTGAGTTTGGGACGCACGTAAGTTTGTACCTACGTGGAGAATTCAATCATATTTTTTTTTAAATGATGGCACTAAGATATTTCTGTCACACGACTATGTAAATTTAACGATCTGTCACACCATGCCGAACTATGTAACTAACAAGAAGTACATTTATTCGAAGGACCAAAAATGCAGATTTAGGAATCAATTAAATATACCACACTGTAGAGCCGGTCGAAAATCAGTGAGGCTCGGGTTCAAATCCTGGCATGTACCAATGAGTTTTTCAAAAACTTACGTACATATTTATCACTAGCTCGACTGTGAAGGAAAACATCGTGAGGAAACCCACAGGTCTCAGAATATGTGTAAACAGACCCGGTCCGGCGATGGGCTCACCACCTATCACGTTTAGGGGTCCAATATATCTCGTGAAATGTGGGTATATCCAGTAATGGAATACCTCTGCCTACCCCCTCGGGGATGAAAGGCGTGAGATTATTTATTTTATTAAGCTATTGCATAGCTTCTATCGCGGGCCTTGAGCGCGGGGACCGAATCCAGAAATTCCGTAACGAAAAAACCTCACGCTCTCCCCACTCCGACGGGCACGGAGGTGTGGCTTAAAGGCCGTGCATTGTATAAAATAAAATAAAGTGAAGTCGAAAGTCGAAAGTCGAAAGTCGAAAGTCGAAAGTCGAAAGTCGAAAGTCGAAAGTCGAAAGTCGAAAGTCGAAAGTCGAAAGTCGAAAGTCGAAAGTCGAAAGTCGAAAGTCGAAGGCGAAAGTCGAAAGTCGAAAGTCGAAAGTCGAAAGTCGAAAGTCGAAAGTCGAAAGTCGAAAGTCGAAAGTCGAAAGTCGAAAGTCGAAAGTCGAAAGTCGAAAGTCGAAAGTCGAAAGTCGAATGTCGAAAGTCGAAAGTCGAAAGTCGAAAGTCGAAAGTGGAAAGTCGAAAGTCGAAAGTCGAAAGTCGAAAGTCGAAAGTCGAAAGTCGAAAGTCGAAAGTCGAAAGTCGAAAGTCGAAAGTCGAGTCGGAGTCGGAGTCGGAGTCGAGTCGAGTCGAGTCGAGTCGAATCGAATCGAATCGAATCAAATGAAATGAAATGAAATAGTCAGACCAACCAAGACAGTCAACTTTATTATTTTATTGGTGACTGTACTTTTGGCGAAAAAAGGGGTTATTGAAACAACATAAAAACAATCGGAGCAGTGGGAGAAAATATTCCCACTCTTCCCTACCAATCGGAGTTCCGATCGGCGGACTGGGAACAACCCGTTTCTTTCGGCAGTCTTGTTGATACAAAATGCTATGCAATAGCTTTACCGCGGCAGTCGCCGAGTGCCACACGTCTTTTTTTTTTTTTTTTTTTAGGTGCCGTAGTCAAAATGGATCCTCTGTCAAGTGCTGAATACACTGAACGAGCGGAAACGGTTGGAGTTTGTGAAACGATGGCACAAAATTATTTCAATCACACCATGCCGAACTATGTAAATTTAGGCACATTAAGTTGAAGATAAAAAAATGCAGATTTATAAATAAAAGTACCAACTTTCTGGTGCACTTTACCAAAAGTGTTCCAAACACCTCACACATAAAAATTCATAAAATTGTTTAGGTTTGGTCACAGAGTACTGATATACTGCTTACGTTTGGTACAGACTGCGCCAAAGATGGTACATCTTGTGACAGTCAGTAAAAAAAGAGCCACATTCTAGCAAGACCTAGTAATAATAGCACGATACGGTAATCAATAAGATTGTGAAACGATATGTACGAAATATGCATATCTTAGGATACGCAAGATTTTGAACTTCAGCAAGTGAGGACACAGCTTTAGCAGTTGCATGTTCATTCAACCGTCATTACAGGTATAATAGCCAGCGCAATGTCAGCAGCTGTCTGTATTGTGTCAACACATTCAGTTTACGAGAGCTAATTAGGTACACAACTACTTAAAGGTTGGCAAATTGGCGCAGTTCTTGAGTCGGTCGGGGCGTGCACTGACTAACGTGTGCACGATACCACCAGCTGATTGGGTTAGAATGGTATTAATCTTGATTCAGTGCTTCCGTTAGTTACACCGGAGACTTTTTTGAAATGTACTCTTTGGGAGTTGGACATTTTGGGATGTAGCAATTTGTAGAACTTGCTTTTTCCAGAATTAGTCATGAGAAGACTTTAATGCCGTTTTGAGAATTAGTCATTTTCTGCCTTAACCAAAAGACAAGCAGCCCTTTCGTCATTTTTAGGGTTGCTAACAAAAAGGTGTCATTGGTGCTAATACTAAGGCTTAGGTGGGCGTCTATCTGTCCGTGTGTGTATTACTAATAGTCGCTATAAAAAACAATTAATAAAGTTAAAAAAGCACGTTTCCTGTATGTATACATTTTTTCTTATTGTTAAATATTGACTGTGTGCAAATTTGAATCACACTTGCCATTTTTTCCTCGTACTTGAAACATGTTTACCCTTTCGCAAGCAGTGTAAGTTAATTGAGAATTTTTCAATATAGAAAGCTGCTTCAGACACTGTTTGCAAGAACTTCCTGCTGCTTTAATTTTGTAGAGACTCTATCAAACTACATAGAACAAACTAAAGCGCCATAGATAGCAATCAAAGCACGTGACATCAAAGGTTCTAAATCCCGCTATCGAAGTGTTCACACAACTTTGTATAAAACTGTCTAACATCAATCGTTGGACCGTGATCCCCAGGCACGATCACCTCGCATGGCGGAAGATCTTCCCTTTTCACGATAGAGGAGCATTCCACCTCCATTCCTCCACAATTTAACAGATTTCTCACGTAACATAGATATTGGACAGTGACAGAAAAGCAAACCTTCTACAAACCTCTTAGAACGCATACGAACTCCCAAACAATGCTTACAAGCACCTACCTATGCGCCCCAGAATGCAGAAGTTAGGCCGTCGCTTCTCGACTTTGAATCTCTTTATAGCTGGAGTTTAAATCAAAGGAAGCCCCCAATAAAACTTGGGCTGCAGTGGGACTGGGAGCCGTTAACTGAAAATAAGTGTTAGTTAGGAAGTCTGAGCCATGCGGGTAACGCATTGCAGCTTAAACGGCCTGCTTACACTTCGCGATACGACTGAAAGAAGTAGACGACGAGTATTAGACGAGTAATTTATAACGCGATGACCGAATTATTATGGTTTACTAGCAGCGCCCCGCGGTTTCACCCGCGTAGTTCCCGTTCCCGTGGCATTACGGGGATAAAATATAGCCTGTATTATTCTGATGTATAAGCTATAAGTATACCTAACTGTTAAGTTTCATCAAAGTTCGTTCAGTAGTTTTTGCGTGAAAGAGGAACAAACATAGGTACATACATCTATACATCCATACATACAAACTTTCGCGTTTTTATATTAGGACAATAGTACTTACCTGAGAGACCGAACTTCGTTCGTTCGTATACCAGTATCACCATCTGTCGGTGAGTGGCCGTATTATTCTAACGCCATCTGCCGTTGAGTAGCCGTATCATTTAAAATGGGTTTTCACAGGAAATACAAAAATGCAATGGAACTTAAAATGCAAAAATGTATCTGTTTACAAAATTTTATCAAAATCTTTAGAACGTTTCCGAAATAAATATTTATGTTTGGAATTGGATTTAAAATATTGCGGGTTATTTGGTTTTAAGTTGTGTAGGTAGATCGGTCGTTGGTTTGAGACGCCTTATTAGTGCATAATTTCGGGGCTTATCTATATTAAATCGGTGACTTGATTGTGACTAATACTGGACTGAACTGGTGGAACTACAAGGCTGCGAGAGGCTCCGTTCCTAAACCACGGGGGGCCCCTGCATCACGTCGAGCAGCACACCAGGTACGTGGCTTTGTAACCACTAGACGGATTGAGACATACCGACGAACGATCCAGGGAGTTGGGGAGAGAATAGATTTTCTCATAGCTCCGTGTATCGCGGACAATTTATATAAATTAAATGTAGGAGCCATATAAGTCCACTAAGGGCGCTGCTTACTCACCCTACGATAAGACACCGCGTGTCGTGTCGTCTTGTGTAAATAATGGTCGGACACTGTAGTTATTTATGGGCGAAGTACACGCCGTTTCGGCTGGCCGGCGAAGTTGCACGGGTCTCCGCAGTTTGTTTCAGAGATTTCGTGAGCTATTGTTTACTGTATTTTTTTTTTTGGAGGAATGGAGGTGGAATGCTCCTCCTTCGTGAAAAGGGAAGATCTTCCACCAGGCGAGGTGATCGTGCCTGGGGACTGCGGTCCAACGGTTGATGTTGGACAGTTGTATTTATACAAACTCAATCGAAAACTCCGATAGCGCGGCTTAGAACTCGGCCGTCTATTGGAGCGTTCTATGTAGTGTCGCCACACTTCCCAACTTGAATAGTGGCCGTTATCATTCCTAGCTGCAAGATTCGTCTACTTTAGTGTCTTATTTTTCATGGTATTCAAAAACCAGCTAAGTGGGATTTGGACTCGCACACCGAGTGTTCATTACCACTGTAAAATAAAGCGGTGGAGTTGCAATGACTTTCAATAAGACCCTACATTGAATAAAAAAAATGACTTTGACTTTACAGACAACAAAAAAAAACACGATCTAGTAGGCCCCATGATTTTTAAATTATTTGTATTATTATGAAACGCGGATATTTGTCGAAATGGAAGTCCTCTGCGTACCCCCTCGGGGATAAAGGCGTGAGATTATTTATTTATTTTATTTCGCAAAATACTATCTTAGTGAGTGGCTTGAAATCTTACATCTTCATCATGACGGGAATTTTCTTACAAACTTTCTTCTCCTAATACCCTTTCCCGTGATATAATAATAATAATAATAAACACTTTATTTCGGACTTGTATCCATCCATATTTAAATATTAGTAACAATGAAACTTAGGACTATGTTAGTATACAATTACCAAAAAAAAAAGACGTGTGGCACTCGGGGACTGCCGCGGTAAAGCTATTGCATAGCATTTTGTATCAACAAGACTGCCGAAAAGAAACGACGTTAGACAACTCGGACTCGGACTCGGACTCGGACTCGGACTCGGAGTCGGACTCGGACTCGGACTCGGACTCGGACTCGGACTCGGACTCGGACTCGGAGTCGGACTCGGACTCGGACTCGGACTCGGACTCGGACTCGGACTCGGACTCGGACTCGGCCTCGGACTCGGACTCGGACTCGGACTCGGACTCGGACTCGGACTCGGACTCGGAGTCGGACTCGGACTCGGACTCGGACTCGGACTCGGACTCGGACTCGGACTCGGACTCGGCCTCGGACTCGGACTCGGACTCGGACTCGGACTCGGACTCGGACTCGGACTCGGACTCGGACTCGGACTCGGACTCGGACTCGGACTCGGACTCGGACTCGGACTCGGACTCGGACTCGGACTCGGACTCGGACTCGGACTCGGACTCGGACTCGGACTCGGACTCGGACTCGGACTCGGACTCGGACTCGGACTCGGACTCGGGCTCGGGCTCGGGCTCGGGCTCGGACTCGGACTCGGACTCGGACTCGGAGCGTGAGGTTTTTTTCGTTACGGAATTTCTGGATTCAGTCCCCGCGCTCAAGGTCCTCGATAGAAGCTATGCAAATAAAATAGCTTAAAAACAAAAAATTAAGATAGAATAAATCTACTTAGACACTAGACAACAACGGCTATGGATTGTTGTCCAGTGTCTAAGGATACGGCTATTCACTCTGCCAGCAACGGTGGATAGAAGGATGTTGGAGCTGCCACGAACCTGACACATCAAGGAAGCGACCCTCTTTCGCACGATGGCCTGGAGACAATCTGTATGGGTCTCGGCGAACATTCCCGATGCACTACAAAATCGAGGCAGCCCCATCAACGCCCTAAACAGGTTGTTGTATTGTACGCGCAGGGCACTGTGAGCCCTTTGTGTATAATTAACCCATAGGCTGCATGTATAAAATGATTGGCAATAAGCTTTGAACACAGTGTTATTTTTACTTCATTAGTGCATTTAGCAAACATACGGGTCAACATATGCCACCAGCCGGTCAGCCATTCATAATTTTAACCAGTGTTATCGTTACAATACAAACACAATCTCTCCATAGAAATATGTCGTGATGTTCAAGGTACATGTATCAAAGTCGCCCCCTCCGTTTCCGTAAGCCAAGTACAGTCAAGAGCACGTCGAGCTTGACACATTGGATTTTGTAACGTTCATAATACAATCGCTTTAGAGGTTAGACTTGCACTACAAGTGTAATCATGTGCTCTTGACTGTACACCCGGCTGTATAATTTTTGCATGAACTCAAACGCGCGATCCCGTTGTATGAAAATGCGAGTCTTCGGCTCCGTTACACAGTGCTTCAGGAAATGGCGGCATTATTTACGGGGTGCATTAAAAGGGATTATTTGTAGGTTGTTTTTGTTACTGGCCATATTTTTTGGGGAATAACCTGAAATAATATTGTTAGAAAGAATATATGTAATTACAATTTGAAAAGTACCAACGTACAGGATGGCTTCCTTCATCCCGGACTCAAGAAATAAATAGATAAATCAGTACATAATAATAGTCAAGTAACCATATTGATGAGTTAGAAGAAAAAACATTACGTATACATAACTATCTTTATTGGTGTACAATAAATAATAATTACCCACTATTTTGTACAAAGGATAATGCAAATAGAAATAATACGTTGCACCTTTTAAGATATATGACGATGATACATGTAAAGAGAGGCTCTTAAGAAGGAGGATGAAAGAAGCATGCAGCGGAGATGAGAATGTTGAGATGAATGTGTGGAGTGACAAGAATGGATAAAATTAGGAATGAGTACATAAGAGGAAGTCTGAAAGTAGTACCCGTCACGAAGAAGTTGAGAGGTAATCGTTTGTCTTGCTACGGACATATAATGAGGAGGGATGAGTAAGGCGAGTACTTGATATGGCTGTAGAAGGTTATAGAAAGAGGGGTAGATCAAAGAAAATATGGATGCATTGTCTGAAGGATGAAATAATTATGTGCAAGATGGGAGTGAATGTAGATAATGACGTATGATAGATCAATAAAAGGGCAAGTAGATAATGATAAATGGAAAGAGAAGACATGATAGGGAATTACTGATGCCAAATAATGAGATAATTGCACAAGATTACCTAGTACCTAATGAGAAAATAAACTTGCAGAACACAGAGTTTATATAAAGTAGAACATGCAGAAGAAAATTTTTGTAGTGCCCAACTCCACTGGGACGGATTCTGTACAGAAAGTTAGTCTCTTGAATAGTTTCAGTCCCCGAGAAGTTTCTGTGAAGTTTCATTAGAGGTCTGTGTAGTTAGTATCATTTGGTTTTGAAAACATTAGGGATTCAATCTGAGTGTTTGGACTGCTTCGCGTTCCGAGCGTTACTTCCCGCGGTGGGTGGTGCAAGATGCGGCAGCAAGCGGCTTAGCAAAGACGTTTAAAGAAAAAGTTTCTAATGATTTTCTTCCAACCTCTTTACGGTTTGGTATCGATAGTGTTTTGTTTTTCGCGTTTATGATGAAAAGTAGTCAAAATGAGAAATGGGCTGTTTGAGAAGTAGACCTCTGGCGCCGGTACTAGGTACGTTTTCGTATCTCGGGAACATGGGTTCCCGAACATTTGAAAGGCATGCGTGGGGCCAACAGCACAGAGGCCGAAAATGGGCTATAGAATACAATGCTGTCGGCTGGATTTCTGAGCTATGCAGTGAGATAACGTACGTCTGCCTATTATTATTATTATATTATATTACAATAAGATTCCCATTGAATTACAAAATTTGCCTCTTGACAAATTTAAAATAATAGTTAAGCAAAAATTACATAAAAAAGGCTACTATAAAATTACCGACTACTTAGTAGACCAAAATGCATGGGTTTAACCGACTCAGCGCTATGTAAGGCTATTCATTATAATTATTATTATGAGACTAAAAAGAGCTGCCCTTGAGTTTCTTGTTGGCTCTTCTCGGGGTACTGCATTTGGAACCAGCAACTCGTCGGTGGAGATGGGCTGCTGATTACATTTAGCCAATCCTCATGGACGAGTTTAGTGTGCCTTGTTTATATTGACATTTTAAAGTGTATTCTTATACCTACTGAAATAAAATAATTTTGAGTTTGAGTTAGAGTATTATCTATGTTTGTTCCACCGCTACGCCTAATCTACTCATACGATTTTGATGAATGAGGTGTCAATCGATCCGGGAAACTACATTATTCCGTAGTCGGGTTTTAGTCTCCCTTTTTACTTCCATTTGTTTGCAACTATCCAGTTAGGAAAACCGGTTTCCCCTTTAAACTTGAAGCGGTGATCCTAATTACCCCGCGCGGACCGATCACCGGCGGAATTCCGGCTTTCTCCGCCGCGGAAACCGACGCGGTTTGCGCTATTTCTGCGACTCTTGCGCAACAGTTACAGATCTCCCAGCGGTAATGGCGACCTGTATCCAACCTGACTTGGGTAATTTCAAGATTTTCTTAATATCTCTGTAGATTTTTTTTAGTAGTTATTGGAGGAATGTGCATGATTAATCTTTTTATTTCATTATATTTTTAGTGACCCTGCTTTCTGAGTCGGTCGCGGGTTCGATCCCCGCTCGAGGCCAATATTTGTGTGCATGAACATATCTGTTGGCTTCGTGTTTGGTCATTTAATATTTATTGAAGTATGTCTATCAGTTGTTTAGTACCCATAGTATAGGCCCTGCCTAGTTTGGGACTTAAAAAAACACACACACACACACCCTCTTTATTATTATTTTATAGTTTTGCAGTATTTATAGTGTAATGGTTCCCAGTCGGTCGATTTCATACACAAATAAATAATGATGTTCGTATCTTGCATTGCTTTCTTAACCCTATAAAGATAACGTGCGCCTCAGAGGCGCCCGCGAAACGGATATATCGCTGTATTTTTTCATCCAATGCATGTACAAGCTTGTTTTTTCAAGCCAACTCAGTGGTCGGTCAACACTGCCTAGGGACGACTGCTGCTGTTCGGTAAGAACCATACTTTCTTAGCTATGATAACCCGTTGCGCTCGAGAGGCGCATGTTTATCTTCTGTGTATTTTTTTGCATTTTTATGTAATTTAGTTTTTGTTACTTTTTATTTATTTCTACTTATATAAAATGAATATAAAAATAGTTTATTGTTAGTAGTTAGTTTTAATTATTTTTTAGGAACATCTCGACATCATGGCGAGCAGAAGAGTGTTGGAAGAAATAGAAATAATTTCCATTTTGAGGCAAGACGATGAAAGCCCAGATGATGACAGTGATAGCGAAATTGAGGATCATATAAGTGAAGACGATATTCTAAGTGATTCTTATTCTGAGACCTGTGTAACAGACCCGGTCTTGCGATGGGCTCACCACTTATTTTATTTTAATACGTTTAGGGGTCGAAAATTCCCGTGAAAAGTGGGTATTTCCAGAAATGGAATACCTCTGCCCACCCCCTAGGGTATAAAAGGCGTGAGATTATTTATTAGTTTTATTTTACTGATGTAGAGTATATAGGTGATGTCATTGATGAACGTTTGAACACATCAACACCTCCTGATGACACCTGAACTGAACTTTATACACCGTAAATGAGATCTAGATTGGAAGTGCATCTTTATGAGAAAATATTGAGAATATCCTGCCACAAACTAATAAAGAGGCTTCTCAAGAAGCTGAAGAGGAACCTCCGGCTAAAGTGCGGCGGTAATGTAACTTATATATATGTACAACAAAAAAGAAAATAATGTCTAAGATGACATGTACAAAATGTAAAAAGACAGTGTGTGGTGAACATACAAAAGATGTTTGCCACAATTGTCTGTAAAATTTTTTTTTTTCAGTATTTCTTGTAACTTGCGACTGAATATATAGTTATTCATTATTTAATATAGAAAAAATAATTATAAATGTTACTAATTAAAAAAAAACTAATTAATTAAAAGTCCATCTATTTTTTGTTTCTTTTTGTTAAGGCTTTATAAAATCCTATATAATTTTCTTAATAATAAAAATAATAATATAAATTTGTGTTTAATTAACTTCTTATTAGTCTAAATCCTCATAGAAATTACAATAATAAGAATAATTATTTCAATTTGTAAGTAATTAGGTTTTTAATATTGTGCGCCTCTCAGGCGCATGTTTATCTTTTCAGTACTATAAAATAACGTTATCTCTCTAGGGTTAAGGATACGAGAGTAGAAGAACCAATATTATCTATAAAAAATATTTATTTACAAACTGGGGTGAAGTGTGATATTTACAAGAAGATTTTATTTAAAACATTTTTATTGTTAACCAAACTTTTTTTGTAAAATGCTTTACATATTGCAATGTTCTCATTCGCATAAAGCAACACAGCTACAAAGGTGCCAGGCACGAGCGACTCAAAGGGACGAGTATTGGGACACAGTGACGCAGCACAAATTTAATCCAATTTGTGATCAATTCGCTCAGTAATTCCTGTTTGTAAAGGCGTTTTCAGACAGGCATGTTGACGCTACAAATCTGTCCAAGCACAAGGTACAAGACAACAGGTATATTAATGAAGAACCATATAACCCGATTGTGTGGAAGCAAACATTTATATTATAAACTCGGGTAGATGTACTTTGACATTATAACCAAACTAGAAACAACGATATAGTGACGAGGATTTCAAAAAGAATTCTGAGGTGGTTTGGTCATATTGAGAGGATTAATGCGAGACAAATATTCAAAGGTGTTGTGAATGGGCGAGTCGGTAGAGGACGACCTATAGGCGTACTTATTGAAGAAAAGCCAGTCATAGAGTAGGAGTCATTTGATGGACGTGGATGAAGCACGAGATCGTTTTAAGTAAATACATTGACTTGGCAATCGCACTAAACGATTTAATTTAAATATTTTATTTTATTTTATTTGGGATAACAACAGCTTATTACATATTGGATAATCTTATTTTAACAGTTTCAAAGCCAATTACAGTTATCCACAACTTATGTGACTAACAGAAAAAAAAAACCGGAAGTAAATCGTAATTCGTATACTCGAAACAAACCCCTAACATATAGATAAAAATATACAAGTATAAATATTAATTACATAATATGATAAATATCTTAAAATATATATTTAATATCTACATAAACCTACATTTATTTATATAAATATTAATCTTTATTATATATTTATATATATATTAATATATTGTTATAAATATAATATGTATCACTTGTGAGATACATTGTATTTTCATACGATGGCCAAGTCGTTCTGTTAATTTTAAACATAAAAGATATTAAAGTTGATATGGCCACTATAAGATGTTGTTAGGTTAGCTAATTACGTAATAACTTAAAACAGAAGGTCAATTAAGTTGGAACTGAATAAATTAACCGACTTGGTATTACATGGATCTCACAACTTTTTACGGTAAAACTGACTTGCGAGACTTGTTTTTTAGGGTTCCGTACTTCAAAAGGAAAAAACGGAATCCTTATAGGATCACTTTGTTGTCCGTCCGTCCGTCCGTCTGTCAAGACCCTTTTTCTCAGGAACGCGTGGAGGTATGAAGCTGAAATTTATATCAATTACTCAGGTCTACTGTCCCTTGAAGCTGTGAAAAAATCAAACTTCTAAGCCAACGCAATCAAAAGATACAGCCGTTTATGCCGCAAATTTTCGACACTTGCAAGGGAATCAAAACCTACAGGGTGCTTCCCGTGAACTCAGAATCTTGAAATTTGGTACGAAGCAACGTCTTATAGCATAGATAAAGGAAAAATTACGAAAACCATAAATTTGCAAGGTTGTACGGAACCCTCGGTGCGCGAGTCCGACTCGCACTTGGCCGGTTTTTTTTTTACATGTTATGTTTTTTATGGCATGGTATTTTCTGACAGAGAAAACAAATTTTTTATTCATGATTCTGCTTTCCGGTTACTTCGAGAATGTGTAGACTCCTTATGATAAGGGCAATACGTCTGTGATATTGATATATTTGTATTTTCAATAACTTTGATGAATGACTGTACGAATAGAAGCTTCAAGCTTTCACAGGATAATCAAATATCGTGGTGTTTAGTAAGATTAATTTGACTGAGTCAATAGATACTAGGTATTTATCACGATTGCTTGCGTCTTCGTTCGAGTTCTGAGACAAATATAAGATGTATAAACATAAATGTTTACATAAGACATATCATTTACCATTCCGGGAAATACACACTTTTCACATATTCCTCAGTGCCAATTTTAGGGCTTTTGGGTTTCGTCATAATCATATAAATGTAATGATTTCTTTTAACTTTGATTCTTAATCATAACACATAAGTCGTAGAATTCGAAGTGCAACTAGCAGTTACAACTGATTCGTTTACAATATTATTCCACGAAAGTATTTTGTATTCTGCACTGAGTCTGTACTAGGTCGACCGTGAAGGAAAACAACGTGGGGAAACCAGCAGGTCTCAGAATTAATTCTGAGACATGTGTAAACAGACCCGGTCCGGCGATGGGCTTACCACCTATCACGTTTAGGGGTCGAATTTTCTCGTTTACAATATTAGTTCACGAAAGTATTTTGTATTCTGCACTGAGTCTGTACTAGGTCGACCGTGAAGGAAAACAACGTGGGGAAACCCGCAGATCTCAGAAATAATTCTGAGGAATGTATAACAGACCCGGTAAGGCGATGGGCTGACCACCTATCACGTTTAGGGGTCGCATATTCACGTAAAAAGTGGGTATTACAGAAATTTCTGCCTACCCCGCCGGAGCTGATAAAAGGAGAGAATTTTTAATTTTTTATTTTGTTAGTATTCATAACGCAACACCTATTATGGGTAGCAGCATACAAAAAAATCTTAACAAAGAGGTCCCAAGTTGGGAGTAATGTTCAATTTTCGCTCCCAGTATTTTCTTCGTCGCTTACGAGCGCTGGAACTAGAACTAAACTCTGGCATAGTTCGGGACAAAGCCCGTCGTATTTTAATTAAAGTTGCGACCCGGAGCCGCACTATCTGATCATTAACTTTATTCATTAGCTGGCAATTTGGCGTGTCGTCGCCCTGTCGGCTGGCACCCGTCGCGTGGTCGTGTCGTGTGTCGCGCCGACAATACGTTCGGCTTCAAATTTATCTGCATTTGCTTTTAGGTACAGTCAAAAGCACGTTGGACTTGACACATTGGACTTGGTACCGTTCTTATTACAATCGCCTTAGAGGTCAGACTCGCACTACATGTAAAGCTTCATGTGCTGTACTTAGTTTTGGAACTGATTCTCAGGGTTGTTTGATTATTGGACATCGACAGTTTAACTTATATACAGTAATAGCCTAGAGCCCCCCCCCCATTATTCGTGAGGCTCGGTTTGGAATAAAATAAAAAGTAAAGCAATGCTTTCATTGCGTTTCATTGAGTGAGTGAGGTAACCGGAGGCCCTAATCCCCCCCCCCCTCTTCTCCCCCCTTCCACTATTCCCACCTCCTAAGGCCGGCAACGCAGTTGTGACTCTTGAGTTGCAAGTGTCCATGGGCGACGGTAGTCACTTACCATCAGGTGACCTGTCTGCTCGTTTGCCCCCTTTTTCTTATAAAAAAAAGAAAAAAAAAGTTCCCATTTGATGGAGTGATTCATGAGTAGAGAAGTTACAATTATTTATTGTATAGTATACTAGCGACCCGCCCCGGCTTCGCACGGGTGCAATGCTGAATTTTCTTTGCTATAAACCATCCCTGGACCCACTCGAACCCACACAAAAAGTTTCATCAAAATCGGTCCGGCCGTTCTCGAGTTAAATCGTCAGGAAGGAAAACCCGACTTATTTTTATATAGTAGATTATCACACAATGACACAATGATTTAAAAATGTACAATGGACGATTTCGAGCGATTTCTTTTAGACCACCTTGAGATAAATGTAAAATAAACAGATAACGTTGTTTAAGTGTATAATTCATTAAAGTTTAGTGTGAAATATGACGACTTTTTACCACATCTTGTCACCAACCTATGTAATGCTCTATCAGAAACAGTAAGTGCCCCATAAAATAGACCTGACAAACAATTTAAACAATAACAAGTTCAGTGATATACACGCATCAGCTCAAGAGCTGCTATTGTATTAAATAAATATTATTAATAATTATAGATCATTGTATCTTAACACGTAGCCTCTTCACTTTATCCATGGTCGTGATCTTCTTCACCTTCCTCTTGAGTCTACGCTGGAGGTGCTGGAAGTGCTGGAAGCACTCCGTCCGCGAGTAGTGCACTTTTGGCGACGAGGTCCAGGCGCAGCGGAAGACCTGCCACAACAGCTGCCCCACCTCCAGTAGGCTTAAGACGCTACAGCCGAAGAATACGCTGAACACTCCCCCAAGCTGAGCTGGAAATTAGAGTTGACATCGACGGGCCTGTTGGCTCAGTTGGTAGTGACCCTGCCTTCTGAGCCGGAGGTCGCGGGTTCGATCCCCGCTCGAGGCCAACATTTGTGGGCGTGAACATGTCTGTTGGCTTCGTGTCTGGTCGTTTAATATTTATTTAAGTATGTATAATATCAGTTGTTGAGTACCCATAGTACAGGCCCTGCCTAGTTTGGGACTAAATAACCGTGTGTGCATTGTGTCCCACAATTTATTTATTACAATAAAATAATTTATTTTGCTCAAATTGTGGTGCATGAGAATAACAAATTATATGTAGTCTCACACATTTTACCAGCAACTGGCATCCAAAAGTACATGTTTAAAGAAGAATTAGAACAAAGGAACTCAATTATAAACAAACAAATAAATAAATTTTCACGCCTTTTATCCCCGAGAATCTAGACATTTCTGGAAATACCCCCGTTTCACCTGTCACAAGTTTCTTTGGACCCCTAAACGTGATAGTTGGTGAGCCTATCGCCAGTCCAAGCCTGTTACTTAGTTTTCTTCAGAATGAATTCTCAGTTTCTAAGTATCATCTAAGTAGTAAGAGTAGTATGTATTTCTCTTTTTAACTAGTTTTTACATTTTCCCCTGGGAATGTGACATTTTCATGGAATAAAAAGTACCCTAGATGTTGATCCAGGTACTCAGTTATCTCCATACCAAATTTCATCAAAATCCGTCCAGTATCTTTTGCGTGATATACACTAGGTATATAAATTGTTTCAAAAATATTTCATGTACACGGCCCCGTTTGAGTTTTATTATTATAAGATAACACTTACAAAATAGATTAAAGGACTCGTAAACCGGTCGTCGAACATTCAGCTTCGTGTCTCGAAACATGACAAACGCCTTTAGTACAGTCACATTGGAAATATTGAAATCCTGGCTGTAAGAAAATATTAATTATAAACATTTTAAAACCGTAATTTGAATGCTAGCGTATGCCCGTGAATTTCTAAATAAAAAATAACCAGCCCCCCTAGCCAAGTGGCATTGTACAATCTAATCGAATGTTCTTTTAGATTGGCAAGTATGGGATTGACATATTTATTTATTTATTTATTTATTTAACTTCATGTACCAAGAAAATGTACACATGGCGAACTTAATGCCTAAAGGCATTATCTACCAGTCAACCATCAGGCTAAGCAGAAATAATTTGGCGGAATTGGCCGCAAATAGTAAAAAAAATCAATTAAATATAACATTACGGTAAATACAAATATATATATATATATATATATTTATACTTATTTACGTAATAATATATATATATATATATATATATATATATATATATATATATATATATATATATATATATATATTATTACGTAAATCCTAATACATATATATGTTGATAAAATAAACTAATACATACTATATATCGTAACAAACATAAAACAAAAATACTTACATAAAATAATCTAAAGATGATGATTTTCTTTCAAACAATTTATGTTTGACCTGATAAAAACGCACGAATTTTCCTCTTAAAAGAAAACTTGCATTGGGATTTTCTAATGCAAACGGGGAGGGTGTTCCAAAGCCTGATGGCATGCACAGTGAAAGAGTTGGACACAAAACCAGTACGGTGAGAAGGCATATGTAGTAACAGATGATTGCGAAGACTTCGACTGTGGGAGGAGCCCAAGAGCTGGAATCTACATTTCAAGTAGTTAGGAGAAAACGGAAAGTTGAGAAGTGAATAAAGCATGCAAAGCATCCGAAGCTGTCTTCGCTTTGGGATGGGTAGCCAGTTAAGCTGAGAACGGAAGGTAGAGATGTGGTCATATTTGCGTAAACCGAAAATAAATCGGATACAATTATTTTGGAGGCGATCCAGTTTATTTATTTGTGCCTGGGTAAGATCGGAACAACACACATCAGCATAATCAAAGATATAAGCACTTGCCAACGAGCGCTACCGCTAATTGTCAATCCCATACAAGTCAATCTATAAGAACATTCGATTAGATTATGCAATACCACTTGGCTACGGGGGCTGTATCACTTCTCGGTTCTCCAACTATCAGAGTCAATCCATTGCTTCTTTCTACGCGAAAACAGGACAAAACAACAAACACACTTTTACATCCTAAATATTATTATAAATGTGAAAGTGACTTTGTTTGTTTCTTTACTACATGGTATAAAACAAAGTCGCTTTCTCTGTCCCTATATCCCTATGTCCTTAATGTTTGCTTAAATCTTTAAAACTACGCAACGGATTTTGATGCCGTTTTCTTAATAAATAGAGTTATTCAAGAGGAAAGTTTGAGTATAAGTATTGCACCCGTGCGAAGTCGGGGCGGGTCGCTAGTTGTTAATAAAATTTTAATAATTACTAGCTGTTCCGCGCGGTTTCACCAGCGTAGTTCTAATTCCTGTGGGAATATATGAATCAAATATGGCCTATGTTACTCAGTGGTAATATAGATTTTCATTAGTGAAAGAATGTTTAACCTCTTAGGCAAAAAAAATTGACAAAATTGATTTTTAATTGTTCTGTCGTGCTGGAACCACACGGTGCTTGACTGATTTAAATCAGTTCAGTAGTTTTTGAGTTCGCTCCAAAAATACAAGAACACAAAATCTTTCTTCTTTATAATATTAGCGTAGATGTATACCTACAAAATGTCATTGTCTCAGATTTCTTAAAAATATTATGCCTGAACCATTAATTCCTGATAAAAACTATCGTAAGAATATTCCCTTGAACAAGCAGATTGTTGAAAATAAACTTACTACAAATAGTCAACAGGGTTCACTTCGGAAGTCAGCTCGTAGGTCTGTGTAACGACATCTTCCGTTGAGGTGTCGCAAGTCGATGGGCAGTTGCACTCGATTGTGCCGTAAGGAACTACAAAAGGAAGAATTAGATGGTAATTCTATAAATTGAAACATTAAAAACTCCACTTTGTATCAAAAGTATTGGAAAGATTCAAAATCTCTTCCTCCTATTACTGCATTCGGGTAAATATGTAGCTAATATGCAATACCAACGAAAGAGATGGTATTAGGCTACTGGCCACCTAATTCTCAACAACTAGATGTCATTTTACTTCTCATGCTCTAAAAGTACGCCAATATAGCCCTACGAAGCGGGACTAAAGTGACCACTTTAGTCCCTAGGGAGTATAAAGTATATTTTTTTTTAATTTCCTTAATGAGAAAAAGACAACCTCAAACAGCCAGTAAATATCTGTAGAGTGTGGACCATCTTCATTGCGAAAATGTGAAGAGCTTTAGTTCCATGGTTTTTCCGCGAAGAAGGTGGCGCCATGTGGTTTAAATTATTTACCTGCAAAGAGTTAATCTGTGACAGCCTGACAGGTTTAGAACAAAAAACTGACCGCGAAAATTTCAGAATTTTTGTCGAGTGTAAATTTGTTGAGTTTTAAATAAATTTGTACTAAATTGTCAATTTTTCTCGCACTCAAAGTGAAAAGTACAGTTTCCACTTCGAGACTAAACGCCAACTTAATATACCCTCGGTTTCAAACCACCTCTGGTATATAATGGCTTCGTTTAGTCCCTCGATATAAAATATACTATATTGATGACACATATTATCATAAAACACTCCATATGTGCCAATTTAAGATACGACGAAGGAGTCTGCATTACTTCATTTAATTGTCGTTTGGGCATAACGTGATTAGGGCTTGTACAGATTTAGACTGGTCAAGATATTTTAGCACTACTGAGAAATAGGCAGTGTACTTAATAGTCCAATATATTTCTAGGCCTACAGATCTGTTATTATGATATTTAAGCATAACACGACTTAGTCAATCTATGCTTTAGGTATACCCGACGTAAAGGATCCAACGGTATGTGACATGGATTAAAGATACATTTTTACAGATTCAGTCAATATATAATATCTTTGGATTCAGTGCCACTAAAGACTGCTCTACTGCATAGCAAAAACAATTGACAAACTGAAGTGACATTGGGAGGGGCACATTTCTCGTAGAACGGATGAGACCGAAAAGTTGATCAGCTGGACCATTGGCCTGGTGAAAGTTGCTGGTACACGTTAGATATGGAAAGACCAGCGAACAGGCATCTTCTGGACAAGCTTGTCCCATTGTAAGCCTCGTCTTTGCCTTCGAGCCAATCTGGGGTCAAGAGTAAGTAAGTAATTAATAAAAAACGGTCATTGTGGCGATGGTCGAGGAAGGCCTATATCCAGCAGTCAACTTTCGTTTTTTTTTTTTTTTAAGAAAAAGGGGCAAACGAGCAGACGGGTCACCTGATGGTAAGTGACTACCGTCTCCCATGGACACCTGCAACTCAAGAGTCACAACTGCGTTGCCGGCCTTAGGAGGTGGGAATAGTGGGAGGGGGGGAGAAGGGGGGAGGGGGGGGGGAATTGGGGCCTCCGGTTACCTCACTCACTCAACGAAACGCAATGGAAGCATTGATTTACGCTGGTTTTCTGTTAGGCCGTGGTATCACTCCGGTCGAGCCGGCCCAAGCGTGCCGAAGCATGGCTCTTCCACGTTAAGCATATTATATAAGATTATTTTTTTTATGATAAAAAAGGGGCCAAACGAGCAGATGGGTCACCTGATGATAAGTGACGTCCGTCGCCCATGGATATGATGAAACACTACTCTATTTACAAAATACAAAATAATTTATTTCTGTAAATTACAGGTTATAATCATCTACTTGTAGATGCCTTCTTTTAGGTATACCTGTGACAGAAGACCTCACTTTTCCATAACCATATTTATTTGATTGCCAAAATAAAAAGAAAAAGGTAAGTTTAGTGAAAAACGTGACTCAATCAAACTTAAAACTAAGCAGAAAGTAGAAACTAGTAGGTACATAAGAATGTTCATTAATGTGTATGTGTCTTGGGGTGGTGAGTGTAGGATGAGATGTGCTAGTGTCGGGGTGGGGTTGAGTGTACAGTGGGATGTGCGGGTGTCATTGTGTGGGTGAGGGTTTTTACTTGAAGAACTTTAAGTGACCTGCAGCATTTTTGGCGCACAGAAAGCTCTCCGGACGACAATAGGAGGCGCCGGGAGGCTTGGGGTGCGAGAAGCGAACGCAGTTGCAGCGCTGCAGAGTGCGTGCCATCTCGCACTCGATCAGGCAGTACCTTCTGTATGGAAAAATCACGTCATTAGACGGTCTATCATCATCTTTTGTCTCATTTTTTTGTCTCATCTGTTAGATAATTCTGTCAGGGTGTTTTTCAAAAGTACATCGTAGCGGTCTTAAGGCCACCTTCTGCAACCCTTCTCTAAATGAAGTTTTAATCGAACCTCCATAATAGCATGAAGTCATATAAATCAAATCAAATATCTCTTTATTGCAGTTACAGCTTAATAATTAATACAAACGTTCATATCGTAACACAGTGTCACTGTAACTTGCTCAAAGTCAAAATCAAGTCGAAAGTCAAAGCCAAAGTCAAAGTAAAAGCCAAAATCAAAATAGGAACTTACAAGTCCTAACCTACATAATGTTTTCATAAATGTACCGACAAGGCATTGTTAAAATATTAATTTCTTTGAATAGTTCTTTTAGGGAATCACGACATCTTAACTTGTACTCGTAAATGGCGCGTATAGCCCTTTTTTGTAAAATAAAAATAGATTCTGCATCAGCAGTTCTGCCCCACAGCAAGATGCCATAGGACATTATACTGTGAAAGTAAGCCATCTGATTTTTCTGACGGCATAGGCAGCTGAGCTCAGTCTGTTAGATAATGGAGAAATATGAGAACTCCATTGAAGTATTGGCTGGGTGCGAAGTAGGTGGTGGGGGAACCACGAATCGATCGCAGCGCCCATGGTGGCTAAAAAAGGAACTAGGGACGGACGAACTGTCACTTTTTACTAGAGAAATTTGCGTATTACTGCATTCTTAGTAAAAATAAATACTTGAACATGGGTAACGAAACCTGCTGCGTAATCAACTGCAAGAATAATGGCAAAAATAGTGATCGGAAATTAAAAAAAATTCCAAGAGCAAGTTGAAAACAAGATCAACGACTTCAATGATCTTTTGTATGGCGTTGATGTCACTGAAGTTTGTCTATTTACACTAGCTTCAATGGTGTGGCTCATTTGATTTTCACATTTTATTTCTTTTACATCTTGCACATGTTGAGCCAAAGCTAACTGTTTGCCTTTTGTGGTGGTTTGTGACTGAAAAACTATATTGTGCGTTATTGTCCGGAATCCAGTTTTTATAATCAATTTGGCCATGTTGAACTGAAATTACACAACAGTCTGCATTATTATCGACAGTACTGCTATAAATAATGGTCTACAAGATACATGAAACGCTCTAGTCGATAAATTTTGTCCATTTCTTTACTTATTTACCGTGAAGCCATGAGAAAGTCCGTGTAGGTATACTGCCTGAAATCTACTGATTGTGGCATTTTTGACGGGAAATAAAAACGGTCAACATTATTATCGACGCTATAGACTTACAATTTCCAACAGGACCTAAGTAAATAACGTTGTTTCACTGAAATTATTTTTGTGTTTACTTACTTTTCGTAATGACAGCCCGACATTAATTGACATTTCAAAGTCCGCCCTAATTCTTACCACTAGTTGACGCTGTCATCGCGCACCCAGCCAATATCGTTATCCGAAAAAAAAACTGTATTATCAGCGAAATCTAATTTAGCGAAATACAATTAAAATAATTAATACGATGTAGTGTTAGTTTCAATGTCAATAATTTGTTATTTATTTTTTCCTACTTAGTAGGAAGTCATATTAACAATTAATTCATAGGTATTCTAAGGTCAATTGGAAAAACGTGTTCTGTACAGCCAAAACCAACAGCTAGCAACATCTATAAAACACTTAAAAAAAGAGTAATAGTTTATTTTTTCATAATATGCCTTAGCATTCGACCGATTACAATGAAACTTTGCTAAGTTGTTGATAGCGTACAAAGAAAGAGGTTTTCATAATTATAATTTTTAAGTCAAAAGTAAAAAATCGTTAATATTTGTAGGTATACAAGGTACCTACACTTAGTCTAATAACATAAGGCACTCTAAACTCGTGCATGAAGATTGGCTAAATGTAAATATCAGCCCATCTCCACCGACGAGTTGCTGGTTCCAAATGCATCTTTATAAATGAAACTAAGCAGAGAAGACATACTTATTATAGACGGGGAAGTACTTGAGTGGCTCGTAGGACATTCGGCAGCGACGCAACTGGGCGCTGAGCTCGCTGGCGTCTTTGTCGATCATAAATTCATTTCTGACGATGCCGGCCCACACCTCCGAACCGGCTGATATGGGCGTGCCGTTCGATGTGTAGTCTACAAACTCCTTTCCAGACTGCATGATTAGCTGGAAGGCAGATGTATTAAATTGTATTGGTTGTTTTCCCAATTATAGGTAATGTTGGTGTCAGTAGAACTATACCTACTATTGTTTTATAAAGTTAGTTTTATTACAGACTAGCATCTCCTCGCTTCTTTTTGGTTTTTATCATACTAGATAGCGACACGCCCCGTATTTGCACGGGTAAAATGTTTATACTAAAACCTTCCTCTTGAATCACTCTATCTATTAAAAAAAATCGCATCAAAATCTTTTGCGTAGTTATAAAGATTTAAGCATACATAGGGACAGGGATATAAGGACAAAGAAAGTTTGTTTTATACTATGTAGCGATACAAAAACCAGTCCTCCAGTAAGCCATATGCACTTCTCAAATAACCATTCTAAAGAGTAAAAAAATCGACTTCAATAATTAACTTATATGGTTTTCTCATGGATGCCGTTGTCAGAACTAAACGAATAAAACGGGACCAATCTAGAAGCACCAGCTTTCAAATAAAAAAAGAATCATGCAAATCGGTTCACCCAATCAAAAAGTTCTTAGGTAACAAACATAACACAAAAATACAGACGAATTGATAACCTCCTCCTTTTTGAAGTCGGTTAAAAACTAGTTGAACATAATTGAGAATTCAGTCGATCCGATAATCGAGACAGTATTTATAAGTTCCTACATACGAACCCATTTGTAGCTGAGGTCGAGGTCATCTTTCGGCTGGCTATTGTTAACGACAACTTCCAGACCACCTGTGGGGCCGACGGTTCCGACCACCAGCGGTTTTGCCGGCTTCCTTATCTGATATAAGCCGAAGGATTTTAGCTCACTGCCAAAAAACAATTTTTATGAGACCCTTTTAGACCCCAACATTAGGTAACTCTAAAACCAAAATGTTATATCAAATTACAGAGATTTCTATACTATTACCTTAGAGTTGATATAGAAATTAATTACACCGATGGAGAGTTACAAATACACAAATTCATAATTAAAATTCATTTATTTCTGTAGATAAACGCAAGAAAAGAGGACGCCCCAGAAGGACGTTCACGGATTAAATAAGTGACGTCCTTTCAAAATCTGGGGTCCGGAGTGCGAAGAATAAAAGAGCGTGCATGAAAAGGCATATGGATGTGAAGGAAGCGAAAGAAGTATGCAGAGATCGAGCAAAGTGGCGATCCATCGTCTCTGCCTACCCCTGCGGGATAATGGCGTGAGCATTTTGTATGTATGTATGTATAAAATAATTACACGAGACGTCAATAGTCTAAATAACAAGAGACTAAACTCGTCCATGGAGGTTGGCTGATTATAAACAGCAGCCTATCTCCACCGACTAGATGTTGGTTCCATATGCAGTACTCCGAGAAAAACCAGCAAAATACTCAAAGGCAGAGTGAGAACTTATCTCACCGTAATACAGTTACAATTGGCATGGCCTGGAAGTAGCATATTTAGAAAAGGCCTTTTTTCAACGGCAGAATAGTATGGACTGATGATGTTTTTCAATTATACTGACCTCCTGAGAGATCTTCCATTAAAAGTACAACAGTAGCCCAAGTTAGTGAGATGCATCTTGAATATATTGGAGCAGTTGACAAATTTGCCTTGGAAACGACATCTGAAAATTTTAAAAGTAGATTAAACAAGCTAGAGTGGATGAAACTGAATCATCAGAACAGTAGAATAATCTGTTTCCTTGCGATGTGCTAGCGTGGGACATTACTTATATAATCTCACGCCTTTTTGCTATCCCCGAGGGGGTAGGCAGAGGTATTCCATTACTGGGTATACCCACATTTCACGAGATATATTGGACCCCTAAGCGTGATAGGTGGTGAGCCCATCGCCGGACCGGGTCTGTTTACACATGTTTCAGAATTAATTCTGAGACCTGCGGGTTTCCTCACGATGTTTTCCTTCACCGTCGACCTAGTAATAAATATGAGATTACTTATAATATATAAAATAAAATAAATAATATAAGAGGTATTCCATTTCTGGAAGTGCCTACGTTTCATCAGTACATTATTTGGACCTCTAAACGTGATAAGCCTATTGCTGCTCTGGGTCTGTTATACATGTCTCAGAATAAATTCTGGAACATGCGGGTTTCTTAACTATGTTTTTATTCACTGTCGAGCTAGTGATACTTATACATACCGCTCATATTTTATAACATTGGGCTTCGATGATGATTAACAATATGCCGTCACCTTAATACAGTATCTTCGCAGGATTCCGTAAGTCGCGTCGTGGCCTCCTCCACGTCCATCTGGTTGTAGTCCAGCACGCCTTGCAGTATGTCCAGGGTTTTGGTGGAATAATCCACGTCCAGCGAGTGGAACGCGGCCAGCTGCCGCAGCACGCTCTTCAAGAAGCTGGCATTGACTGCTGAAGGCAGTTTGCTGCGAAACAATTCATTGCCAAAGTTCTGTGTTTGTTTTAACATATCAAATAAAGTATTGAATACGTCTCCTGGGTAAGTTTGTTCCGTCGTTCCAAAACCAAGTCCATTAAACCTAGCCTATCAAATAGCAGCCTACCACGGGCGATCTGTTACAATAGATACTCCTTTGTTTTCTGCCTACATGGCTTGACCGAAAAACATCAACCCATAACAGTCTACTATTGGCTTTTTCTCCTCATAACGTATTCGTGTTTTAGCATGTTATCGCGTGGTTGTCACTATTTTATGCAACTGGCTTTTCACAAGTGCTCTCGAGCGTTCAAAGCCAAGATTGGCTATAGCAACCGCCTGCTGGGGTACGAAAGGTGAAAGGAGTATAAAAGCGAGACCTCATCTACTCCAACTGCCACTCATGCTGTAAAATCACTGAACCCAAAAACTAGATCATTTTTAAAGACAGTAAAAGTCGTTAAGCGAATAATGGCAATTAGTGTATACGATAAACAACACACATCTTCTAAAAGTAGTATTAATTAATTTACTCTATTAGAAATTAAGGAAACTTGAGTGACACTAACATGTCTTCGATGAACGCGTCCATCTTGTACTCTTGAAAAGAGACTTCCGGGCAGATCAGGACAACAGGAAACTGGACATATTTCCTCCCCGTTTCAAAAACCGCTAGATACGTTGGGGACTCGAAATAGCGAGCCACGGCCATTGACAGGATGCTGACTGCCATCCACAGAAACAGAACTAGAGATATGGCCCATTGAAACCTGAAATCAACGTAATAAATAATCGACTAAACACATAGAATCATCATTCGTTTTCATTCGCAGACTCTCTGAAGGAGTTATTGTTTCCAGGATTATATAATATGTCTGTATGTATCTATGTAAGTGTGTAAATCTGGTATTTAGAGTATTTGAGTTCTAGAGTGGCGTTTGATTCATCTTCATCTCTAGCCTCGGTCCGGCGATGGACTCACCGCCTATCACGTTTAGGAGTCGTTCCCGCTGGTTGATACCACCGTCGTTAACACTATTAAACAACAGGGAATGTTTTGATCTACTCGTTAACAGTGTTGACCACCTCGACATTTTTTTCATAACAGTTAAGGGGGTCTAAAGAATATCTCATGAAAAGTGGGTATATCTAGAAATGGAATACCTTAGGGATAAAAGGCGTGAGATATTTTTTTTATTTAATCCCTAGAGCGTCACAGGATTGTATATCATGTAACATAACATACAATAATTGTTTGCAGTCAATTTCACATACAATCGGAACGGTAAACAACTCGATACTATGGTCGTTTGTCTAGCCTATGCAAATTTACCTATCCTTGCTTCCAGCCAGTCTCTTTGCTCCATGGAACTGAGCTTCTTCTAGTAATTTCTTCAATTTTATTTTGTTTTTAGGGAAACCCGTACACCTTTTCTTCTGCCCCGTCATCATTGCAATGGCCACAAAATATGTTTACGAATTTATTTATGTACTTATCATTAGTTTCAACTGTCATTACGATTATGGTCACTGTTGATGGTAATTCAGATCTGTCAGTGATTGTCACGAACTTTGGCCATAAACATTGATAATTTTGATTAATGTTATAGTATAGAGGTTTCAGAAAAATAAATAGTATTTGTTGTTATTTAAAATTTATTAATTTTGTTTTCTCGTTAGGCCATATTGAGTTATCTATCCAAAAACTTATACATAGAGCAGTCTTTACGGTTAAAGAGCCGCCCGAAACTCAGTGAGGCGGGTTCGAATCCTGGCATGTACCAACGAGTTTTTCAAAAACTTACGTACATATTTATCACTAGCTCGACGGTGAAGGAAAACATCGTAAGGAAACCCGCAGGTCTCAGAATTAATTCTGAGACATGCGTAAATAGACCCGGTCCGGCGATGGGCTTACCACCTATCATGTTTAGGGGTCCAATATATCTCGTGAAATGTGGGTATATCCAGTAATGGAATTCCTCTGCCTACCCCCTCGGGGATAAAAGGCGTGAGATATTTTTTTTTGTCTCTGAGGCAAGCGAAATAGCCCTGGGGTCTAGAAATGAAATATCTGTCTCAACTCCTCGAGACGCAGCCAGTAGCCATGAGCGACCCACGGACCAATCAAGGAATGTAGCTAATCCTATTTTGTCGCGATCTTGTGGTTTGGCAAGAGTGTATAAATACAATGATGAGTAGGGATGTGAAAATGTACCTAATAAATTTTTAGAATATTCGATTATTTTCTTTAAATAATGGAGAGGTATTTGGATAAAAATTATTATTAATTAATCAATTATATTTTCATAGATTTTTGTAAACATCACCATTTTTAAGCGTTCATGCACCAGCCTCCCATGGGTGATCAATGATAATCTAAACTTCACTATCACTATGACTACATAGTATAAAACAAAGTCGCTTTATCTGTCCCTATATCCCTATGTCCCTATGTATGCTTAAGCTACGCAACGGATTTTGATGCGTTTTTTTAATAGATATAGTAATTCAAGAGGAAGGTTTTAGTATAAGCATTGCACCCGTGCGAAGCCGGTGCGGGTGGCTATAAAGAGGAAAGATTTGTATGTTTATAACGAATAAACTCAAAAACTACTGGACCGATTTCAAAAATTCTTTCGCCAATGGAAAGCCACAATATCCTTGAGCAACATAGGCTATATTCCCGTACTCCCTCAGGAACGGGAACTACGCGGGTGAATCCGCACAGAACCGCTATTTAAGTACCATTGTTTCGCTATTAGGCGACTTGATCTGCAGACACTAAAACTACGAAATACCCATGCAATAATAAAGTATGATATTCCCACCTTCAAAATTTACATTTAAGAGAAGCGATAAAAATGACAAAAGCATACATTCTGTAGCATTATTGCCGTGTTTTTATCAAGAGGAATGGCGCGGGCGTTCACTTGGGAAATAAAATAAAGGGTACGTACACTCTCGTACATAGAGGCGACAATGCCACCCCTATAAATATTAGATTCGATAGGGGTAGCTGTAAAGACGAACACGCTTTTACGAGACGGGAGGCTTTATGAAAATGTATGTTACGGAGGAGGCCGTTTAAATATGGCAGAATTTGTTATAAGATGGACCAACAGTTAGGCAAAGTTTTTATGTATTTAATAACGGGTGACATACTTGAATATTGACGGACGACATCCAGTGAGATTATATTTTCATCTCTCCGGGCGGGAAGCGGCAACTTTGGGCCGGCTCGCTTAACGAAGTTGCCGCTTTCACACCTTGGGAAGTAAATAAGAAATTAATTGTTATTATTTGCATTTCTTCTATTTCATAAAGCAATTCCCTGTCCAAAAAAGGGTTCATTAATTAAAAATAATTTTAAGTGTAAAGATCCTCCACCTACAAAAAAACAAAAAGACGTGTGGCACTCGGGGACTGCCGCGGTAAAGCTATTGCATATCATTTTTTATCAACAAGACTGCCGAAAACAAACGACGTTAGACAATGCACGCCCTCGATAGAAGCTATGCAATATCCATCCATCCATCCGTCCGTCCGTCCGTCCGTCCGTCCGTCCGACCGACCGACCGACCGACCGACCGACCGACCGACGGACCGACCGACCGACCGACCGACCGACGGACGGACGGACGGTCGGTCGGTCGGTCGGTCGGTCGGTCGGTCGGTCGGTCGGTCGGTCGGTCCGTCCGTCCGTCGGTCGGTCGGTCGGTCGGTCGGTCGGTCGGTCGGTCGGTCGGTCCGTCCGTCCGTCCGTCCATCTACTATCATAACTTGGCTTTGGATTATGCCCAATAAACAAGCCACGCCTCCGTGCCCGTCGGAGTGGGGAGCGTGAGGTTTTTTCGTTACGGAATTTCTGGATTCGGTCCCCGCGCTCAAGGCCCGCGATAGAAGCTATGCAATAGCTTAAAAACCTCAGATCACATGTTTGTAGACCTCGGCTTCGCCTCGATCGACAATTACTCTTGTGATCTGAGACATTTCTTATTTTACTTCCTTAGAATGGAATGTACAGTCAAGAGCCCGCTAAGCTTGACACTTTGGATTTTGACCTGGCCCTGTATTCTATGGCGCGCAGTACAAATCAGAGCTCAGCTTAAACTGGTAGTGTCAAGCTTGACTTGCTCTTGACTGTACTATTTTTGCAATGATTACATGATAGTTTAAATTATGATCCGAACAGAACAAACACAAATCTCTATACTTCCTTACTAATATTATAAATGTGTAAGTAACGTTGTCTGTCTTCAATCTTTATGAAAGAACATCGGCAGCTTTGGTACCCACTGAAATAGACACCCACGGGGTATCACACTATGCTATAATAACCTACAAAATACGCTAGGTAACGAATAACTTTTAAACCAAAACTTATAAAAATGTGGTATGATTACCTACATATTATCTTAGTCTGTCCAAGAACTATCGATTTTACACGGTTTCGTCTTCCGTGGGCAGGTGTAAGTGGGGTACCCGAAACACATGGACTTTTGCCAATGTTCTTTGTCAGAACGATAGCCTGAATCATTAAGCATTTTTCCATTCTAGAAAAACAATTAGTTCTTAGATGCGGTCGCCCTCTCTTCTGTTTGTGCGCTTCGATGTTGATACTGTTTTCACTATCTTTTAAGCCGTATACAGAAAGAAAGCTGAAAACTTATCAGCGCTTATCGGCGCTTATCGGCGCCGATCGGCGCTGGTCCATTCTACATAAAGCAAGCAGATTGAAGCAGAGCGAGCAAAATGTCGTACGATGATTGGCGGGCGGCACCAGCGCTGACCGGCGCCTGTCGAAGATTGTCGGCGCTTATCGGCGCTGGTTCATATAAATGCCTGCGTAGACCGGCGCCTATAAGCGCTGATAAGTTTTCAGCTTTCTTTCTGTATACGGCTTTAGATAGTTTCTTTTATGGTGCGTTGCCAGTCTATATGTGTACTAGTATTATAAAGAGGAAAGATTTGTGTATTTGGATTTTTGTATTTTTGTTACGAATAAACTCAAAAACTACTGGACCGATTTTAAAAATTCTTTCACCAATGGAAAGCTAGGAGATCCCTGAGTAACATAGGCTATACTTTATTAACGTATTCCCACGGGAACAGGAACTACGCGGGTGAAACCGCGCAGAACCTCTAGTTTATTATAAAGAGGCAAAATTCCCATCTCAAGCTGATGAAAGTCATGCCAGTACAGTTAAGAGCAAGTCAAGATTGACACTACCAGTTTAAGCTGGACTCTGATTTATACTGCGCTCCATAGAATACAGGGCCGGGTCAAAGTCCAAAGTGTCAAGTTTAGCGTGCTCTTATCTGTACAAAGATCTTCATTTATTAGAAAGAAAGAGTTCTTACTCAGAAACTACGATTAGCTCAATTTTAATTAGTATATTGCACACTAGCTATAAGACAAGGCAATACATTCACCATCTCTCAGTTGATCGTTCAATCTGGATTCAGCAAAGATATTAAAGTAAGGATGAGTTATATTCATACTGCTTGCGTTTGAAAATTGATCCCCTACGAGTGTGCTACAACATGTACATACTTACTTCTTAGCGTATTTATATTATACAACAATGACGGGGAAAGATGATACGGAACGAATAATAAAGAAAAAGAGAGCTATCTGTTAAGGATTGCGCTTAAAATACGACTTGAATTACAATGCGGCTACATAAAATGTGGTTAATTAACTACATTTGTCGACCTGATTTTCCGTGCTCTCGTAACATATCTACGTCTTTCTATATATAATATCTTTGGGATTCAGTGAGAGTATGTCGTAAACGTTTACTCGTATCTCGTTCGGCCATTACCCCAGCACGGCGCTCCAATGGCTGTAATCTGCGCTATTTACACATCCAATAAACATAATCACTGACTGCTCTCTGATTGTTTATGTTGACATTAAATATAAGTATGCTATGTGTATTTGATTATGATTATTGTTGAGAGAACTAAAGAAATACGCAATACAGGTGTATGTTATTAGATTTAACCTCTGTATCTAGATAAGTCAAGGTAAAGTTTTGCTGTTACTTCTCCACTTCCTACATACACATAAATACTCACTTTATTTTCGAGGGGTTCTGCAGATATATTCTATCGCTGAAAAATATCTTTCAAATCGACGAAAAAGCATGACTCATTGTCACGTTTCGCCTGAGCCAAAGGTGCAAGCGAGAGCGCGGAAAAAGCGATAGAGAGACACGATCGGCCTAAGCGTTCGGCTTGTGACGCATCTATCATATGCAATTTTTCATCAATGTTTTCTTATGACGTTATCACGTAAAATTATCGTCCGTAAACCGACTTTACAGACAAGCAATTTCTTACCAGTATATTTTTATATTAGCCGTAGAACAGATGACCGTTAGGAGATAGCGAATCGGCAACCGTCAGGTAGGACGGCTAAGGCTAGGTAGAGTGACGATCTTCGCAGGGTGGCTGGTAGCATCTGGATGAGAGTTGCCGAGAGTCGAGGTGAATGGCGTACAATTGGAGAGGCTTACGTCCAGTTGTGGACTGCTATAGGCTGATGACGATGATGTTTGTACGGATATCTAAATGTGGCAGGTCATTAGCCTGTCGCTGGACCGAGGTGCTCATACAAATACAAATTAATTAATTTTCTGTAGGTATAGAAAATACACTTAGAAAAGTCAATAGTTTAATAACAAGGCACTCTAAACTCGTCCATGATGATTTGCTAAATGTAAACAGCAGAGAAGAGCTGGCAAGAAACTCAAGGGCAGCTCTTTGAATCTCATATGTGATAACACCCTTAGCTCAGCAGGTAGGCATGTTGATGATGAGACTCTCTTATAGCAACTGGACCATAGTTACTTCATAGAATATTTCAAAGCACCCACTGTAATGTAGTCACCAGTTAAAACGTTTCAAGCCAAACATGTGACAAGTCGTAATGACTTGCAAAAGCACTTATTCCACGACGTCCACATCAACTTATCATTTTGTTCTTTCACTAAAAGGAAATGTCCAATTTTCATTAGCGCCCCTTTCACGGCGACTTATCGCCCCCGGGCGATAATATCGCGTCGCTTTGTTCGGGTGCCAGCACTTTTGCCAGCCAATCTAAAATGAGCTTTATTTCCCAAGATATACCTACATGTAATTTTAAGCTACTTTAAAAAAGACGTGGTTGTTTTTGACGTGATAACGTCTTAGAAATCGATAAAGGCCGGCTGCACGCACGAAAAAACACGACCCATTGTCACGTTCCGTCTGAACTGAGCGTGCAAGTGAGAGCGCGGAACGAGAGATAGAGAGGCACGATCTTCATCAATGTTTTCTTATGACGTTATCACGTAAAATTATCGTCCGTAAACCGACATTACACACAACCAATATTTTTATATGTAAGTCGATAGTTACCGTATCGAGTAAAGCTTGGGACCAACTCCAAGAAATACTATGATGCCATAAAAACAAAACAGAAATGTTTAGAGGTAGTTCTTAGCGATTAAAATTATCAGTGTCAGTGGCCAGTATCTTTACAACAGGAGTGGGGACGGATTCGAAATCCTAAAAGCCCAATCCATGATCAGCAGTGGAAACATGAGTACGTAAAAATCCTACTGGACCCACTAGTGGAACCAATCAGTGGAACCTTTAGTCCTAAAGGCTTTTTCTTTACTCTCGTTTTTATGCTCCACATTGTCAATGATCCTACTTAAATTGATATAGAAATGCGAAAGTACGTTTTTTATTTGTACTATCACATAGCAAGGGGCCAACGAAATCTTGGACAAATCTTAGTACCTATGTATAATATAAAAGAAGAAATTATCTGACTGACGCATATTCCAACGCTCAATACGAATAATCACTAAAAGCACTTACTAAGATTTTATCAAATTCCCACGTACGCTAAAAAACGGAATTTTTTTGACAACGTCTCTCAAACCAAACAGACTACGTCTGGAGCAAAACTGTGGTCAATTTTACGGTGGTCATTTAAGTGGTACCTTAGACGTGTCCAGTATTAACTGGCCTCCAGTTCCATACTGTCTTTTTAGAGTTGGGGTCCTATTTAATCCGAGCCTTTTACGAGTGACGGACGACCGTATAGCGTGCTTGTCACAAACGGTATTAATTAATGACCGTTAAAAGGGCTTTTATCTGATGCGGGTGTTGTATTAATGTAGGGGTTTCAATCTGGAACTACAGGGTGCCGAAGAAAATAAAGAAAAGTAAATGTTACAGGTTGTTTGTAGGGAATAACCTAAAGTTCACGGAAAAAAAGTCAGCGACGAAACTTATTTTAGTTTACTCCTATCATATTTTTTCTTCTAGAAAAGAAATGAGACGAGAGATATTTAGTCCTGTCAAATTAAAATTTGTCCTGTCAACTAAGGCATTAGTCACAACTAAAATACAGCCTCTGACAGGACTAAATTTGGTAGGTTATCTTCTATTCCTTTTCTTTTTTTAGGTAAGACAGAGACAGGACAAAACTAAAATTAGTTTAGGTAGTCAGTGTAAAGCAGAATCGAACCCAATAGCTATCGAAGTCAAAAACCACTTATTAACACTCTCATCACGAAATCTCTAAAACTATGAAAGTCATCTCAGAACTTGAAATGTGCAGGTCCCTTATAAAGTTGAAGAGCATGATCTATACATTACATAATCATATGGATTAAGACACAAAGTCAAGCTGCTTAGGCTACAAGGCACGACATTGGTTTTTTTATCTCACCAAATAAGCGTCTCACCAACGCTCTCTCACTAGACAAATACGAAATCTCATTCGTTAAGAACTACCCACACAAATTAAAGACATTACCCTGTTTCTGATGTTGTCGCCATAATTGCGACTAAAATCTGTTTAATTAAAAAATAATGAATAGTAGCGGCTAAAATCTGTTTAGTTAAAAAAATTATAAATAGTAGTGCCATCTCAATGTTTTATTAATCATAAAAGGTACATATTAATTTGTAATATGGAGGAACGGAGGTAGAATGCTCCTCCATCGTGAAAAGGGAAGATCTTCCGCCAGGCGAGGTGGTCGTGCCTGGGAGATCGTGGTCCAACGGTTGTGTTTGGACAGTTGTATTTATACAGACTCATAAGAAAACTTCGATAGCGCGGTTTAGAACTCGGTCGTCTATTGGCGTGTTCTATGTAGTGTCGCTACAGTAATACCATCACGTCACTTACCATCAGGTGACCCGTCTGCTCGTTTGCCCCCTTCTCTCATAAAAAAAAATATATTAAGACTAAAATATATAAAGTAAATACTAGAATACTAAAATAATCAAAAGTTTTAAAATAATAGTAAAACTTATTTGTTTTGTAGCAAGTTAATAGAGTCCACTGCATTTCACTTTTCAGGCGCTAAGAAATCATTCGGTTAAGTAGGTTCCTACTGCATTTTTTTCTATGCAATAAGTCATAGGAAAAAAAACATTAATAATGAAACAGCAATAATGACAGCCGAAGCCGCGTGCTGCGGACAATTAGTGCGGCCACTAAGACCGCTGTGATTTACTACCTCTGTAGGTGGTGGTACAAGTCACAGGACTAAACAGAATCAATCCATTTTTCTTTATTCACGAAAAGCAGTAGTGGTGCTGAATATCTAGCATTTCCATCCACACATGCCGAATTATAAGTTTTCATTTCTTGATGAGTAAATGTGTTTTTTTATTAATTTTTCATCCCTCGTGGTCGTGATTCAGCAGTCCACTGTTGAATTAAAATAATCAATAAACGTGATAGGAGGAGAGCCCATCGTCGGACCGGCAGGCGTATTCACGGGGGCTCGATACCGTTTCCGTTTGATTCAGATCGAGTGAAAAATTTTCCGAATCCTTATGTCACAGACGACATTAGTTTTCGACACCAACAACAGCCCATCTCGAAAGTGTTCGACAGATTTTCCGATTCCGAGTCGAATATCGAAGCTCCGTGAATACGCCTGCTGGTCTGTTACACATGCCTCAGAATTAATTCTGAGACCTGCTGGTTTCCTTACGATGTTTTCCTTCTTGTCGGGCTAGTGATACATAAGTAGGTACGTAAGTTTTGAAAAACTGATTGGTGCATGCCATACACAAAAACAAAACTAAAACTCTTATTTAGTTCATTCTTCATTCTGTGCCGTGGCTAATTTTGGAGCACCAACACTGTTTTGCGTTTGAAAATTGCTCTCCGCTTGTGAATCAACCCTCACCGTAATAGCGGGGCTGGGCTAGGCACCACTTATTGGATCGCGTCGGTTATTACATCTATTAGAGAACGTTTCGGCGGATCAGTGAGCAATAACTGAACAATTGCCGCACAATCGGCAATGTTGCGCAATTCACTGCGTCTTGTACCGTCAGTGGCAAAAATGGAAAAGGCAAGACTTGTTTCACCCATTCCAAAGTGCAGTCACGCCGCATAGTTCCCGTTCCTGTGCGAAGACGAGATTAAAATATAACTTATGTTACTCAGTGATGATGTAGCTTTCCATTGGTGAAAGAATATTTAAAATCGGTTCAGCAGTTGTACGTGGGAGAGCCATGCTTCGGTACGCTTGGGCCTGCTCGACCGGAGTGATACCACGACCTCACAGAAAACCAGCGGAAAGTAATGCATTGCATTTCGTTGAGTGAGTGAGGTAACCGGAGGCCCCCACCCCCCCCCCCCTCCTCTTCCCTCTTCCCCTTCTCCCACTTCAAAGGCCGGCAACGCAGTTGTGACTCTTGAGTTGCAGGTGTCCATGGGCGACGGTAGTCACTTACCATCAGGTGACCCGTCTGCTCGTTTGCCCCCTTCTCTTTTTAAAAATAGTTTTTTCAGTTAGTTCATTACAAACATACAAAAATACAAATCTTTCCTATTTATATTAGTGTAGAAGTGTAAATAAGTGAAGATGTATGTACTCGTACACCTATACCAAAGATTTTTTATAAACTTACGTAAATACTTACCGCACGGGCTCGACCGTGAAGGAAAACATCTTATGGAAATCCACAGAATTCATTATGAGATGTGTAACAGTAGATCCGGCGAAAAATGCACGAGTGAAAAGTAAGTATTTCTAGGATTAATAATAAAAATAATAATAATAATTTATTACATAAACTTAGTCTAATTACAAATACCTATTATTATTTTATTTTTTTATTTAAAAAAAAATATAATAATAATATTTGTAATTAGACTAAGTTTATGTAATAAATTATTATTTTTATTATTATTCCTAGAAATACTTACTTTTCACTCGTGCATTTTTCGCCGTTAACAGTAACAGTAGTAGATCCAATTACAAATAATGATTAACAAAGTAAAACTTATTGCTAATAAAAGAATATCGGCAGCTTTGGCGCGCCAGACTTACCTTCACATTATTCTGCCACATCAGTGTGAAGGATAAGAAACTTTATTCCTATTCTTCACTTTTACACTATCACTGAACGTCGTCACACTAGTGTGAACGTTGGGAAAGATTATTCCTTACATTAACCTTTTGCTTCCACACTATAAAAGAATATGACTAACGGACACAATGATTTTTTTAAAGTTATTCTATTAATTAGTAAACAGTTTTTTTTAAGTTGCTGAACGAGTGTTATTCAGTTCGAAGATTAAAAATTTTTATTTTTTCATTTATTGCTTATATATTTCTCTTGCCGATATATATAGCAACAAATATTTTAAACGATCTCTACTATTAGGTACATTTAAAATTAACTAATTCTTTTAGATAGTGTGACGGTTAAGAATTGATCTTCTGACAGGCCCACTAGTGTGATAGTGAGAAACACAAATTCTCCACCTTCACACCGCTCTGTCACCCCGCCTTACACTAATGTGAAATTTAAGATTTTAGTTTCCTGTCATACACACTGATGTGGCGGTTAATAATAAAAATATGACAGTTAGGAAATCGTTTGTCTGTCTAACACATTGGAAGTAAGGGTAGGATTTTTATTTCCTTTCCTTCACACTGATGTGGCAGAATAATGTGAAGGTAAGTCTGGCGCGAGCTTTGGTACCCACTGAAATAGACACCCACGGGGTATCACACTATGCTTGTTTTATTGACTCATAACAAGTCGAAATTTTACATATTTTTTAATTAATCTAGCAGTTGGAAATATTGAGTCAAATAAAACAGAAATATCATAGAAACACGAATCGATCGATTAGGAAATCTATTAATACCGAAGGGATTCAAATATAATACAAGGCATAGAGGGGACAAAGCGAGGATTATTTGAAGTCAAAAGTTATTCCAAGTGGAATAAGTCTAGTACAATTTTGACCGAATGACAGCTCGCGTTCATACTAACTGACATGACAAGGACATGACGCTTAAGCTTCAAAGTTTTGTATGAATATATTCCCAATGCCCCCTCTATGCTATTATATTTTAATGTCTTTGATTAATACAAAAACTTTTTTGTTGTTGTGCTAAAATTGAACGTCGTGTCATCACGTCAACCATGTCAGTCACTAGGGATGGCCAAGTGAAAAAGTAAATTGATATTTATCGTATCGACATTTCTAAATACTATAGATAAAAATCGAGTGAAAAATATCGATACATGGTCAGTTTTTACATTATTATTTTTTTTAAAAGGACGATGAAAATAGTATTATTTTATAAATGCTTGAGTCTAAACAAGTATCTAGTACCTAACATGAAATGAAACACGAAACCAGAATTGCGTTAAAAATATATTAAAATTGATACGAATTCGATACTGTAAAATAAATGTCGATATATCGCCACTAAAAATATCGACGATATATATAATAATATGCTAATTATGTATTTGGAAAAATATCAATATTTTAATATAGGTATCGATATTTTTTGCCCAAGCCATCATTTACTGCCACTATGTGGCATAGAGTAACTTATATGGCATGTGGTAGGCAGTGCTATTTTCTAACAAAGAGGTTGGAAGAAAATCATTTTCTTTCCTAGAGAAACTTTTTCTTTACACGTCTTTGGTACCTAAAATCTCATAATAACCTACAAAATACACTAGATAACGAATAACTTTTAAACCTTAACTTATAAAAATGTGGTATGATTAAATATTATCTTAGTCTTTCCAAGAACTATCGATTTTACACGGTTTCGTCTTCCGTGGGCAGGTGTAAGTGGGGTACCCAAAACACATGGAGTTTTGCCATTGTTCTTTTAGTGATACCTAATTAAGTAAATAAATACTTGTATCTTAGGTATCATGTTAGTAACACAGTAAACGGTTAGTACACAATGTTATTATTTTAATAATAACAATAAAAGAGGAAAACCATTGTACATTAATCAAATTACTTGTTTATAAGATTATACAACTACGGCCAGTAAGTTTTCTGTTTCCTCGTATATCTTACTTTTTAGCCAGTCTTGTACAGTTTTATTACATGAGGCTTTGTTCATTGGATAAATCTGCAGATGAAAATTTATCCTGTTATATTATAGAAAAATACCGAAGAAGTAGAAAAATTTATGTGAGTGCGTTGTGCTAAAACATTCTCTGGGACATACCTTATCTACTCCTCTGTTGCTGATTAGGAAAGTGGGATCATAGGGCACTTGTGACTGTTTTTTGATGATGATCTGTAAGATCTGTCTAAGAATCTTTCTAAAAACAAGTAATGGACAAGCCCTTTGTGGCTGACTGTCCAGAAACTAATTGATTTTATTCATTACCTGGAATTGTTGATGGCATGGTGTGGCAAACTACAGGCTATAGTGATTCCCGGAACATTTCAAAGGCTCGCCCTCACTGGAAGCACTTTCATTACTGTCGACAAACAGTTTGTTGATTTTTTCATGAGTTTCCTTTCACATTAAACTCTTCTTTTCCGTTCCTAGAATTACATAATTTTTAATATGACTACTAACAAGAATTTAATTAAAAACATAAAAACCCGGCTGAGAGTAGAAGGCACTGAAAAGTTTTAAATTATACACTTTTGAGACACATTTTTATAAAATCTACTTGCAGCGCCCCGCGGCTCCAACTGCGTATTTCCCGTTCCCATGGGAGTAGGTACGGGGATAAAATATAGTCTACGTTACTCTGATAATGTAGCTTTTAATTGATAAATGATTTTTTTAAATCGATTTTGTGGTTTAGACGTGAAAGCGTAACAAACAAATAAACAAATCCACTTTCGCATTTAGGACTGTTTATAATATTTGAGGTCAATTAAATTGCCTCAAGTTTTCCTTAAAACCAGCCAAGTGCCACCCGTGTAATAAATTATATCGAATCATCTTTGACGGCAATAACATATATTATGTAGTACACCGTCTACCCTAGTTCTAATCTCTCAGTTTCATCCATCCTAAGGTTGTCTGGAAGAGATCGCTAAAAGCAATAAAACCGCTCATTGTATTTTAGTTAATGTTGGTATCCATATTGTGTCGTTTTTGGTGTACAATAAAGAGTTATTGTATTGTATTGTAATGGTGTAGTCAATGTCATGGATGTCAATCAGTTCTGATCCTCTGACTGCAAAATGGAACAACCTAAAGCAAAATCCGCCTACTGCCCACTTAATCACATGCGTTTGATAGTGACCGCAGACTGCTCTCCTAGTCCGTGTGTGGTATATATTTGCGGATTCTACGGGCGAGGGTTGTGACAGATGCCGGATGGAGGAAACGGAATAATTTATATAACCGCAGTCCGCTTTCGTGTGATGCGTGTCTTGTGCTGAAGGTTGATTGTGTGATGGACGTAGTATATGCACAGAATAATATATTTTAACAAATACAAAACGACTTCAAACTGGAAACTAAAAAAGGTTATGAAAAATGCAATGTAATACAATAGATGCGTTTCCAGATACCAAATTTCATTAAAATCCATTTGGCGGTTTAGCAGTCAAAAAATTCGGTTGTCTGTAAAGTCGGTTTACTGACGATAGTTGAACGTGACAATGTAATAAAAGAAAATACTAATGGAATGGATTGTGCCTCTTTGTCGCTCGTTGCGCGCTCTCGCTTGCACTTCAAGCCTTAAATGGAACGCAGCGAGAGGTAACGCCGCATACGTCATATTTTTTCGTGCGTGCAGCCGGCTCCATCGAATTATAAGACGTTGTCACGTCAAAGATACGACACGAGGTATATAAAACACACTTTGAAACGTCAATAACAAGGCACTCTAAACTCGCCCATGAAGATTGGCTAAATGTAAACAGCAGCCCGTCTCCACCGACGAGTTGCTGGTTCCAAATGCAGTACCCCGATAAGAGGTAGCAAGAAACTCAAGGGCTGCTGTTTTCAATCTCATGTATTACTAGTAAATGTGGTGTAAAATAGTCACCACTACGATTTTCGAAGGTTGCCTAGGACACAGTCGATTTCTCTGGGAAAACAAAAAAAAACAACTTCCTAGTGAAAACTTCTTTAGATCATTGCGTCAACTTTACTTGGTCTCGTTTCAATGGTGTTTCAGTAACAGTTGATAAACATGTGTCTTTTGTCAAGCTTATAAATCTACGAATAAGCAAATCTTACACATTTATCATTTTGTTTCACAAAACTTTATACAGAGCAAAGTTTTCGGGGATGCGGAACGAAAGAATTCGAGGAATTTTCTGGTGAATTATTAATTTGTATTGCCTTCCTAAATCTTAAAAAGAAAATAAAAAACCGGCCAAGTGCAAGCCGGACTCACACACGAACACTTTGAGATTTTATTTCATCACCCGACTGCGCCAGAAAGAGGGTTATGTTTTTCGAGAGTATATTTTTTATTCTATGTTTACAATTCGGCAATTTACACATTCTGTGAGAATTTCAACTCTTTACCGATTACGGCTCATGACATACAGCCAAGTGACAGACAGACAGACGGACATACGGATAAGCAGCGCTGCAGCAGCGGCTTGGTAATATTGTCCCGCTGGATACGGTACCCTAAATACATTTACTTTCCATGTCAGCTAAAAGAAAAAGTAAGTACCTACTATACCTAATAAGAGCAGTGATATAGCCTTACAGTTAAAGAGCCTGCTTCACATGATGAAAATCAGAGAGGCTCGGGTTCGAATCCTGACATGTGCCAATGAGTTTTTCAAAAACTTACGTACATATTTATCACTACCTCGACGGTGAAGGAAAACAATATCTGGTGAAAAGTGGGTATATCCAGAAATGGAATACCTCTGCCTACCCCCTCGGGAACAAGAGGCGTGAGTTTTTTTTAAGTACTAATATTTTAGTGCATTAGGTATAATATACAAATCCAGATATTTTTCATTTTAAGTCTAGACTAGAAAACCTGTCTGCGTTGATCCACCGTTGAGTAGATAAGAGCATTGGATCAATATCGTAAGCTTTTTATCTGCGGGAAAAGGTTCAGTGCCCGGACACGTCGTTGATTTTCTCAGTTACCGCTGAAATAATGTACTCGTATGGGAAAATATATACTGGTGATTTTTTTTCACCGTCTGGAACAAAATATGACGTATAAGGTATCTAGAGCCGAAGTTATACACAAGATTATTTGTTAAATATTGTCATGATAAATGCAATTTACAAAGTCGGCGGTTGTAGGTATAATGCGCATAAATGGAAGCTACGAGCCCGTTTCTTCTTAAAATACTATTTCAAATAGCTCAGTGAAAGACCTTACGTTTAAAGATCCGGCCGAAAATCAGTGAGGCTCGGGATCGAATCCTGGCATGTACCAATGAGTTTTTCAAAACTTAATATATATATAATATAATATAGATAATATAATATATATATATATATATATAATATAATAATATAATCTCACGCCTTTTTATCCCCGAGGGGGTAGGCAGAGGTATTCCATTACTGGATATACCCACATTTCACGAGATATATTGGACCCCTAAACGTGATAGGTGGTGAGCCCATCGCCGGACCGGGTCTGTTTACACATGTCTCAGAAATAATTCTGAGACCTGCGGGTTTCCTCACGATGTTTTCCTTCATCGTCGAGCTAGTGTTAAATATGTACGTAAGTTTTTGAAAAACTCATTGGTACATGCCAGGATTCGAACCCGAGCCTCACTGATTTTCGGCCGGCTATTTAACCAAAGTTTTTTCAAAACTTACGTACATATTTATCACTAGCTCTACGGTGAACGTGAAAACATCGTGAGGAAACCCGCAGGTCTCAGAATTAATTCTGAGACATGTGTAAACAGACCCGGTCCGGCGATGGGCTCACCACCTATCACGTTTAGGGGTCCAATGTATGTCGTGAAATGTGGGTATATCCATTAATGGAATACCTCTGCCTACCCGCTCGGGAATGAAAGGCGTGAGATTATGTTTTTATTATTTACTAGCGGATGCCCAGCGGCGTTGCCCGCGCGGATTCCGTTTATTCCCGTTCCCGTGGGAATTTCCGAAAATCCCTTCATAGTGGTTGCCTACGACATATTGAAGACACCTACATACCATATTATTTCAAATAGCGGGTGCCCATTTCCCGCTTGGATTTAGTTTATTCCCGTTCCCGTGGGAATTTCCAAAAATCCCTTCATACCAATTTCCTATGACATATCAGACACCTTCATACCATTTTTCAAGTTTCTATGTGTTATCGTTTCGGAGTAGTACGTTTTTCTCTTTTTAACCAGTTTTTATATTTTCCCGTGGGTATGAGATATTTTCCTGGAATAAAAAGTAGCCTAGATGTTGACCCGGGTACTCAGTTATCTCCATACCAAATTTCATCAAAATCCGTCCAGTAGTTTTTGAGTGATGCGTGCACAACCAGACAGACAGACAGACAGACAGACAGACAGACAAAAATTCCAAAAATTGGTGTTTCGGTATCTACATCGATAACTATATACACTACCGTTAAAATTTTCAAAAAATATTTAATGTACAGACACGGCCCCGTTAGAGTTTTATTATATGTATAGATATAGATATCTCAGTGAAATTGCAACTAAAAATACCAAATGATTCTATTACACTTACCTATCACGCCATATTTTTAGATGGGAATAAAAAAAACAGGCGGTATAGCTGGCCATGTGATACTAAGCCTGTTTTTAGGGTTCCGTAGGGGTGCCAGCTTGACCTATTACCTGGCCTGCGCTCGCCGTCCGTCTGTCTATCGGTGGGCTGTATCTCATGAACCGTAATAAGTAGACACTTGAAATTTGTACCGAACTTCACACAAAAAAAATCTAACCACTAACACTAAAAACCTCTTTTTACAGTTTTTGTAATAAAGCTGATGTTTAGAGAATCTATAGAGGGTGGTATAAAAATAAACAAAAAATATTATATAGATCTGAGTAAGTCAAAGAGATTAAAATATAATAGGACATAGAGGGGACAAAGCGAGGAAAATTTGAAGCCAAAAGTTATTCCGAGTGGAATAAGTCTAGTACAATTTCGACCGAATGACAGCTCGAGTTCATACTAACTGACATGACGCTTGAGCTTCAAACATGCTTCAAAGTTTTGTATGTAAATATTCCCAATGCCTATAATATATTTCTGTGTCCTATTATATTTTAATCTCTTTGGAGTTAGTGGATCGGTGAGAAGATATTATTTTAAACAAATATATCCTAAAAAACACCCTCCACATTGCCCCCTGTTTTGTAAAATTCTTAGCAAATAGCCCAGTAAATTAGATTCACAATGATATTTATGGTTCTTTTAATAAAATAGGTACGAGGAATAAAATACCACCATTATTTCTTCTCTTTTATTTACAGACACATTGTATTGTAGTTTTAGTTGTTAAACGCAATTATAGGGTGTTCCATTATTATACCCCATGTTACTCCCAGAAAAGTAAGGTTTCCATTGGAGAAAGAATTTTAAATCGGTCCCTTATTGACCTATTCAATTCCTATTCAAGGCCTATTCAATACCAAAACAAACAAAAAATAAAATGTTTTCTCTTTATTACTGTAGAAGAAGAATAGAGGACGGAAGTTTATTATACAGACTGTCAATCCACCTTGAGATATGAGGTGTATTATTAGACATGAGGTACAGTGTACATATGATCAGTTTCTCATGATTAATTAATCTGCAAATTCAGAAGCCCGAGGCGGTCCATCAATATTCGTCGGTTAAGATCTGTCTAGATCTAGATATTGACGTACAGACGGACGTTAACCCCTTTTCACATACACGACTGCACACAAAATTATGTCAAGAAATTATCTAAATATTAGTTTTTTTTTTTTAACGAAGTATGAATACTTTTTGAACCGCATAACATGAATCAACCCCTAAATCAACTTTAATAAATGACTTTTTCATCTCTCCGGGCGGAAAGCGGAAAATTTTGGCCCGCTGCAGCGCTATAAGAATAAAAATGCCAAAGTGACTTTGTTTGTTACGCTTTCACAATACGATTTAAAAAATATATTTTACCAATGGAACGCTACATTATCAGCGAGTAACATAGGCTATATTATTTTGTCTCAGTATTACCACGGGAACGGGAATTACGCTAGGGAAACCGTGGGATGCTGATAGTACATTACAAATAGAAAATAATTAGGCCCCCAGTTTAGCGAATTAACCCATTTGTTCAACGTGAGCTAAAGATTTTATAACATCTCCAAGTTACCTTTACTCTCTATGGGCTTATCAAGACTTAGTGAAAAAATCAAATATTCACAGTTAAGTTTGAATTGGTGTTATTATGAACTAGCGTCCTAAACGGTTTCACCCACATAGTTCCCGTTCCCGTGGGAGTACTTTAATAAAATATAGCCTATGTTACTCAAATATATTGTAGCTTACCGTTGGTGAAAGAATTTTTAAAATCAGTCCAATAGTTTTTGAGTTTATTCGTTACAAACATACAAAAATAAAATCTTTCCTCTTTATAATATTACTAGCGACCCGCCCCGGCTTTGCACGGGTGCAATGCTAATACTAAAACCTTCCTCTTGAATCACTCTATCTATTAAAAAAAATACATCAAAATCTGTTGCGTATTTTTAAAGATTTAAGCATACATAGGGATATAGGGAGAGAGAAAGCGACTTTGTTTTATACAATGTAGTGATAGTGATTGTGTAGATTTGTTATTGTTCAGCTTTGTCCATTGTAGCTTGTACATCTTTGATGTGTAAAACAGGTCTGTTCTACCGAATGTTGGCGTATCGATTCCAGCCAGTGTCTGTACCACAACTGATGGGTCGTTAATTACACGTGTGTGCTGAGTACGGAACGTCCATCGGATAATGTTGTGTACTAAAAGATTAAAAATGTTGATGTTAATCAACATTTTCTTGTAGTCTGCATTATTTAGTTATCAGATATGTAGCAGGCTGCTTATTGATACTTATCTAGATAGCTTAATAAATATACATTAGGGAATTGGCAACCTGGTAGGATATTTAACAACTTATCCCTAAGAGGGACGGCAGAGGTATTAGGTATATTCCCCTAAATACCGGGAGACCGGGGTGGACACATGAGAAAAAGCCAGACAAAACATTCGATCTTTTTTATCATGGCGGTCGTGAATGATACTTACACTAGGTAGGAGTCCGGGCCCCACGCATCAGAAGTGACTCCACGTTTATAAAGGACTATCATTCTGTATCATATTATGTTCTCTTACTACGATTTTTATAGAGCCCGAAATCGGTTAGCATACCTACCATTGTTATTAACTTTGTAGTCACTCAATTAAACCTAAAAATTACGAAATATCTATAAACATATTATGTTGTTTTTGATGATCGCATTCGTGTGTTTTGCTGTATATGGCAACGTCGTGCAATGTTCGGAGAAGTTGTGCAATCTTAGGCGAATCTGTGCATTTTTTGTCGACGTTGTGATTTCTTAGGCGATGTTTTGCATACTTAGGCGACTTTATACAATCTTTGGCGACGCTGTGCAATCTTTTGTGACCTTTTACAGTGCTCGAGTGACGTTTGAAACTGCGCTACAAACATTTCCTAGTGTATCCACTCGTTAGGTACCCAGCTTAACTATCATAAAGCTTGAACAAAGTACATATTGCGTTACATTACCACAACTAGCTAGCTGCATCTGTAGTAAGTGCACGATAAGTTGAGAACTTGTTTAATGGGGCGTGTAACTTAGCTCCCACTTGGGAAAAGGGTGAATACGAGTATAAGCGGAAGCTTAATTTGTTGAGTATGCATCAGTTTGCTCCACGAACAGCACATAATTCAAGCGGTATGCTTAGGACAAAGAGTATAAATTTGAAATGGTATGCAACGAGAATGGCTTTTGCCGGCAGCTTCTTTCGCCAGCTGGAACAAGCAAGCTGAAAGCTGTAATTTTTTATGAAATTCACCTCAAAACATTTGCCATATAACCACTCCAAAGAGTAAAAAAACCCACTTCAATCTTCAACTTATATGGTTCTCTCATGGATGCCGTTGTAAGAACTAAACGAAATTGAAATGGGACTAATCTGGAAGCACCAGCTTTCAAATAAAAACAGAATCATCCAAATCGGTTCACCCAGTCGAAAGTTCTGAGGTAACAAACATAAAAAAAAAATACAGACGAATTGATAACCTCCTCCTTTTTGAAGTCGGTTAAAAAAGGTAACACATCAGTCACTTAGTGATTTTGCGATGAAAAAGTAACAAATATTAAAGTTACATTCGCATAATACTAGTGTAGATAACTGTCTAAAAAAACCGGCCAAGTGCGAGTCGGAACCGAGCACGAAGTTTTCCGTACCATTATCTATAAAAACGGAAAAAAAATCACGTGTGTTGTAAGGGAATAAATATTTATTTTATTCTTTTTTTAGTATTTGTTTTTGTAGCGGCAACATGAATACATCATCTGTGAAAATTTCAACTGTCTAACTATCACGATTCATGAGATACATACTACCTGGTGACAGACAGATAGACAGACAGACGGACGGACAGCCGAGTCTTAGCAATAGGGTCCCGTTTTAACCCTTAGGGTACGGAAGCCTAATGAACATATTATATTACAAAATAGGAGGATATAAAGTCAGGAAATAGAGATATAGCTAGTTTTATGAAGTCGTACCGTATTAAATGCCTGCCTGCTTTTTCTGAACTTGGCTTACATTACACACTTCACTGGGCATAGAAAAAAAAAGGTGTTTTCATAATACATCACGGGTTGTTTTGGATATGGAAAGAGTGGGAAGTTGAAAAATAAAATTATGTAAATCGCCGGTGGAGGCCAACCGCGGTTGGGGCGAGATAATATCAATTATCATATGCCTACATATAATTTAGCCTCGCGGTCATTTTCGTGCGCAGCGACTTACTAGTTTGATACTTGAAGCTGAAATGCTTTTGTGTTTGTTTTATTTGTATGTTTTAACTACATAATTCTGATAATACCTCTCCAGTTTGTGTGAGGATAAAGCAGAGACACAGTTTGATGGCAAAAGATCAGGAGTAGTATGAATAACTTTTCATAAATCGGTTATGAAAAGTTATTCATAGTAGTTCATAGTATTTGGTCGGTTGGTGGCTTAGACAGGGTCTATCTGTAAACTTCCTGTGCTGTTGGAGTTTAAGTCTTGCTACCACAGTTATAGTTTCTACTTTTGTTCTTTCTAAATAAAATATGGATTCCTCATCATCCAAAGTAATTTGACATTTATAATGTTTTTAGTTTTTTTGAAAAAATGGTTTGGTACATTCCAGGATTGGAGCCTAAGACCTCACGCATAAGAGGCAAGTTCTTTAACCCATAGTACAGGCCCTGTCTAGTTTAGGACTAAATGTAGGGAAAATATATTTATTGAGCAAGGATCAAGACTGTCCAGTCACGGTAGTCACGGTGCGCCATACTAGCCGCGGGCGCATATTCATGACGCGGCCTGCTCCTGAAATAACACCGTTTTTGTTAGCACCCGGCTCACCCTATATTACTTTCGGATAAATCAGTCGACCGGTTTAGAATAGATTAAGCTTGGTGGCTAGGTGTTTGACTTCAAATACATGCAAATGAGATAAAGTTGAGAATAGTAAATTAGGCTTTGTTGGAAAGACCTACTATACTAGTTGATCTATAGGGTCGACCTAAAAGTAAGTTCAAATTAGTATATTTGTTTTTGGAAGGTATATCAGGAATCCAACATTATTTGGATAGAGGACCTGTGGCCGATGCACTGGCCGGTATTGTATATAGTTTTAATGTTTTAAATTCAAAATTGCATAGACGTGGGTGTGGCTTATTTTTGGATTATTGATTTTGTTTTTCTGAGTTATTATGTGAATCTGTAATGTGTTTTTGTAACGTATTTATTATATAAATAAAATTGTGTTTAAAGCATAACAACCCTTTCCCTGAGGTCACAGAGTTCACAGGACCACATAAAATACTGATCTCATTTTGTCAGAAACGTGAAATTTTAAATTCACAAAATGTCATGTTAGCTTAACGTACCTAAAGTATTGGCAAACATGTGTTTTTTTTGGCACACTGCCCAACCCTTCGGTAAAAAGGTGTAAGCACATGAATGTATTATGTATGTATGTAAATCAATTTAAAATAAATCAACTTATTTCTTCTCGTCAGTCTATTATTATATTCTTAAGATTGTTTCAGTAGCAAACTGCTTTCCTGCTATAAAAGGGGAGACACCCTGTTTTCATTTATTACGTAAAAAATTATGCCTAGGACCGACCCCATTATTTTTATAAAGTTAATGGAGGCATTAATTTTACTTTCACGAGCAAAATTAATGTGCCGTCGTATCTATGGCGATGATAAGGCAGCCATTACGAGCGTTCTTCCTCAACGCCAGCCAATCAATCAGAAGGACGCCCTTCTGATTGATTGGACGCCCTTCGTGTGCGCTTGACTGCTTGTACGCTCAAGCAGTCAAGAGCACACGAAGCTTTACAATTGTAGTGCGAATCTGACCTCTAAGGCGATTGTAACAAGAACGTTATACAGTCCAAGCTCCTTACCTTATGTGAACGGCCTTGGTGAACTAGAGCACCACATCGGTAAAATAGTAGTCGACTGAACCCGCGGGCTGAGTTATCCGGTAAGTGTGGGTCGAGTCACCTACGAAAAAAAAAAAGCGGGCTAAGTGGTCTGTGGGCTCATATGACCACAAAGCCCATCAAATGTATGTGCTTAGGCACTTATAAAAAAAAACTTATGCCTTATGTCCCCGAGAGCGTAGGCAGAGGTATTACATTTCTGGTTATGCCCACTTCTCACGAGGTATTCTTTGGACCCACTTATACCTATCATATAACTTTAAGCGGGCAACTATTCAACTGCTGTATTTCTGTTGTATCCTGTAAAAACGCAATTTTACACACAAAAAACCTTTTTTTAAATAATATGGCCAGTTACCGGCAGATGGCGTTAGAATAATACGGCCACTCACCGACAGATGGTGACACAGGTGCCTAGGTGTTAGAACGAGCGAAGTTCGGTCTCAAAGGTGCTTCTCATTATTGAATTACATTTACACACTTACTTACATTCACTTTTAACTAGGGAATAGGGATGTGTATGATTGCTACTTTTAAATCATTTTCACCTACTTCGAGGAAGTAAAATAAAACACAATTGTTACGGTGCCTATTGGAACCGGGTGGTGCTTGTCGTATTAATCATTTTCATTTGATGAAATCAGGTACGTATATTTTACAAACTTTTATTTAACTATAAGCGGTGATAGCCCGGACGGTTAAAGAGCCTGCCTAAAATCAGTAAGGCTCGGGTTCGAATCCTGGCATGTACCAATGAGTTTTTCAAAAACTTACGTACATATTTATCACTAGCTAGACGGTGAAGGAAAACATCGTGAGGAAACCCGCAGGTCTCAGAATTAATTCTGAGACATGTGTAAATAGACCCGGTCCGGCGATAGGCTCACCACCTATCACGTTTAGAGGTCCAATATATCTCGTGAAATGTGGGTATTTCCAGTAATGGAATACCTCTGCCTACCCCCTCGGGGATAAAAAAAGGCGTGAGATTATACTTATTATACTTATACTTTTATTTAACTTGCATTGTATCTTTTGTTCGGCTGGAATCTTGAAACTCAATTTGAAGCAGATATTATCTTCAACCTAATGAGTTGAAATTGTGTATGCACGTTTAGTGTGGGTGACAATGCATGATGAGCTGTGTGACGTCATTCTAAATCAACTTGGCGAAACACCCAAGAAGGCGGACTAGGTATCAAATGAAAGGGTTTGCTGAGAATAACTCGAAAAAAAAAAGTTTTTTTACTTACGGGCCTGTTGGCTCAGTTGGTAGTGACCCTGCTTGAGTCAGAGGTTGCGGGTTCGATCCCCACTCGGGGCTAACATTTGTGTAAGTACATTTACATGTCTGTTGGCTTCGTGTCTGGTAGTTTAATATTTATTTAAGTATGTTTATCAGTTGCTTGGTACTAATAGTACAGGCCCTGCCTAGTTTGGGACTAAATAACCGTGATTACTTTCAATTTATTTCTCTTTTAAATTTTACCTCTTTGATCTATAGGTACCTACTTTCGATTAGAAATTACATTTACTAAGTAAGTACTAGAAATAGAATGTGAAATACGAAAATGAAATTCACATGCATTCACATTTCTTAAGAAGGAGGCTAGGTGAAAAACAGTAATTATCTCAATTAATAATATAGAACTCAAAAACGAATAATAGTAACAAATACAGTACAATTGAAAACCTCTTCCTTTTTTGAAGTCGGTTAAAAAAAGAATAATCGAAATCGTTTGGCGTGATATTGAGTTATTCATCATGATGCTATTGTCAGAACTGGATTGGCTGACTGGCTTTCAAATAAAAAAAGAATAATCAAAATCGATTCACCCAGTCGAAAGTTCTGATACTTTGTGACAAACATCAAAAAACACACAGCCGAATTGATAACCTCATCCTTTTTTTAAGTCCGTAAAAAGTCAGCCAAGCTATATCCAAACTTAAAAAGACAAATCTTTAGCCAGACTCGCTTATTTGTAGATGACCCAAAATATAATTTCCAGAAATGATTGCCTCTCCCTCTTTCCCTAGCCTGAATCTGAATAGCACTCAAGTCTCATGAATAGTGTTGACCCACTTCTATATTCGTGTGCACCCAGAAATAGCCGTTTATTTCCACTAAAATTCCACTATAAGAAGGGCACAGGGGAAAACTATGCAATCACATTTTATGTTTTTGTAACCGGCCATACTAATAATAATAATCTCACGCCTTTTATCCACGAGGGGGTAGGTAGAGGTATTTCTTTCATACTGTGCTCTAAGAAAGTCTATGTCATACAGGAGAAAAATAATGCACCCTTTTCCAAGGATCAGAAGACTAATATAACCAGGCTGGCTGGTTGGCTCAGTTGGTAGTGCCCTGCTTTCTGAGTCGGAGATCGCGGGTTCGATCCCCGCGAGGCTAACATTTGTGTGCATGAACATGTCTGTTGGCATCGTGTCTGGGTGTTTAATATTTATTTAAGTATGTCTATCAGTTGTTTAGTACCCATAGTACAGGCTCTGCCTAGTTTGGGACTGAATAACCATGTGTAAATCACTACATAGTATAAAACAAAGTCGCTTTCTTTGTCCCTATATCCCTATGTCCCTATGTATGCTTAAATCTTTAAAACTGCGCAACGGATTTTGATGCGGTTTTTTTAATAGATAGAGTGATTGAAGAGGAAGGTTTAAGTATAAGCATTGCACCCGTGCTATAGTCGGGGCGGGTCGCTAGTTGTGTACAATTTTTTTTTTTTTATTATTATTTTTTCTATGATCACTGGCTTTGAGGTATTGCTTGTTTTTCCCTGTTCCCTTAAAGTGGTTAATATTATGGGTTTCTAATCTAAGATTAGTTACATGTGAAGTTAATAAAAGCTGTCTATCGCTACAAAGCACTTTGTCATTTTAGTAGTTTATAGAACCGATGCACCATTTAAGAACGATGTTTTTATATTTCCTCATGTAGTCGGTATCTGTTAAGAGAGAATTTTGCGAAATTCCCTCGGGAACGGGAAAAAATTATGGCAAAAGGCAAAGCCAATGGCAGTGAATCGCAAAGTCTATCTTAACATTATGTTACTCGATTTATATTTAAGTGCAGTGATAGTCTTCCGGTTGAAGAGCCCGCTTCTCATGATGATAATCAGTGAGGCTCGGGTTCAAATCCTTACATGTACCTACCAATAAGTTTTTCATCAAAACATAGTTTTTTTTTTATTTATTTATTTATTCATTTCTTATATATCTACACTTACAGAAAATTAAAGTCGCCAAACTGCAGGAGCAGTTCTTTACAAATATTTTTTGCTTAATATCTATATACAGGATGTCCCAGAAGTCAACGATAAGCCGAAAACCAGCGATAAGCCTAGTCATGAGGGTAATCAGAAAAATATAAAAAAAAATCTATGTTCTTTTTTCAAAATGATAAGAAGGTTTAAAAAAAATCCTAAAAAACGGACACCCTGTAATGAACTTTCTTGTACCGTGACTGTAAATATTAACTTTTTGAATTTTTTTTTTCTGTAATGCTATAACGAATAGCCGTGCTACAATTTACAATAAAAAAAAATGACATAACTGCCTCATTTTTAAGTAAAAAGTTAAATTTGTTTCCAACATTGAATTCTAAATAATTTCATCAACCAACTTAAACCAGCTGTACTGTAAAAAAAATGTATGGCTACTATTTTGGCAAGTATACTTAAAAGTTGACGCATTTAGTCTAAATTCTAAAATGGTATAACACATGCTAGGTTTGTTATAGTTGAGGCATGAAATTTTTTTTCTCGATGAATCCGGATTCTATGCCAATCTAATTTAATGAGGTGAAATGTTGGTAACGCAACCTTCTTAGGTAAATCCAGGTTAAAATCTTTTTGAATGGAGACGGACTCATAATTTTGAATAGAGAACCTAACAGGGATTTTTTTATTCGTACATCTTTTGTTTATGTCATTTGTTTGATGGCTTTGATTTAAATCCATCTGTCCCAGAAGTACAGATTCTGGAGTCTGTTGCTTAGATTGTATTTGCGTGTAATTACGAGTTCGTAACGTGAAGTTATCATGCCAAATTGTTATACCGTACAGGAGTACGCCAACATGCATCTTATTTACGGAGAATGCTTATGTAACGCCAATGCTGCAGCTAGGGTGTATCGCGAGAGATACCCAAACTTAGAGCGTCGTCATCCTGATTACCGAGTTTTTATTAATCTGCATCGATCATTATCCGAAGGTCGATTCCCTGATCATATGGCTGGTGAAGGAAGGCCCCTCTTGCCCTACGAGGACGAAGTCATGCAAGCTGTGGAAGAAGATCCAAGTATATCCGTACGTGGAATTGAGGAAAGCCTTGGAGTACCTAAAAGCAGTGCACATCGTATTCTGAAAAAAAAACCGTCTGCATCCATTCCATGTACAGTCAACAAAGTTGTTAGTGTTACATGGCCAAAAATTAAGATTCACTTTTCTCTTAGCCTTAAATGTATTTATAGTATTTTTTTGGTAATTTTTTTTTTGGTTTTTATAGGGATCAAAGATACCTTTCGAAATAAACATTAATCAATAATATTTATTTATAAGACTTTCCCAGAAAAATGAATTCTTAGCTACTTCCATGTAACCCTAACAACTTTGTTGACTGTACAACGAGTACAATCTTTACTTCCCCTAAACTACCCAGAGAGAGTGCGATTTTGTCAAACGATTTTGCAAAAACACACTGAAGATCCCCAGTTTTTTGAAACGATTCTATGGTCCGACGAAGCAACGTTTAAAAAGGACGGTTACATGAACTTACACAATTTACACGAATGGCACGTGGAAAATCCTCACCTAATACGTGAAGATCATTCACAGTAACGTTTTAAAGTAAACATGTGGACAGGCATTTTAAACGGTACAGTTATTGGTCCGATTGAGCTGCCAGAGACCATAAATGGACATTTTTATTTAGATTTCCTACAAAATCAACTACCCGATTTATAAAAATATTACACAAACTTATTTTAAGTATCATTACATTAAAGGAGGGTTAAGAAAGAGGATAAAAAGGCTTAGTTCAGGTCAGCTGCAGACTTAAGGTTGCGTTACCAACATTTCACCTCATTAAATTAGATTGGCATAGAATCCGGATTCATCGAGAAAAACAAATTTCATGCCTCAACTATAACAAACCTAGCATGTGTTATACCATTTTAGAATTTAGACTAAATGCGTCAACTTTTAAGTATACTTGCCAAAATAGTAGCCATACATTTTTTTTACAGTACAGCTGGTTTAAGTTGGTTGATGAATTTATTTAGAATTCAATGTTGGAAACAAATTTAACTTTTTACTTAAAAGTGAGGCAGTTATGTAATTTTTTTTTTGTATATTGTAGTACGGCTATTCATTATAGCATTACAGAAAAAAAATATTCAAAAAGTAAATATTTACAGTCACGGTACAAGAAAGTTCATTACAGGGTGTCCGTTTTTTAGGATTTTTTTTAAACCTTCATAACATTTTAAAAAAGGAACATAGATTTTTTTTTATATTTTTCTGATTACCCTCATGACTAGGCCTATCGCTGGTTTCCGGCTTATCGTTGACTTCTGGGACATCCTGTATATATACTTAGATTTAGGTAATTCGGATACTACTAACTACTGCAATACAATAAAACCTAAACAACAAAGAACAATCATACGCTCAAGCTTCTAAAAAAACTTCTAGGATTTTAATTTTGTGTTTGTCTAATAGTATACTATATTTATTACACAATTTTGTGTAGAAATGTGGGGAAATTAATTCTGAGGCATGTGTAACAGCTCCTAAAAGTGATAGGTGTCTGTTACACATGCATGCATATTCTTGTGAAAATTCTGTATTTCCAAAAATGGAATACCTCTGCCTACCTCCTGGTGGATAAAAGGCGTGAGATTATTTATTTATTTTATTTATCAGTGTATAAATACTTAAAAGCTAACTTCCATTCCAATCGTTCAAAATAGGGAATAAGAGCGCTCTACTTAAACAGTAAAGGAACAACAGCTACGAAATGAAATTTCAGTAAAATCGAGTTGCTTTTAAAATTCCAGTATACGCTCCCCCCGATCTTATTTACCGGCATTACGCATGTAGATTAGTTGGGAACTCTTGCGCAAGTCAAAGAAAAACTTTGCGCGGCGTCCTAAAGTAATTTTAAAGTTGCGCGACAAATTTTAATGAACTAACATCTACAGAGTTCCTTTACTTTGTGCTTCGTGTAAGAGTTGGATTGTCATACAGGTACTTTAAAAAAAAGAGAAAAAAATATGAGTGTTTTCATGTAGGAATGGCGATTCGTTTAGATAAGATAAGATAAGATACATTTGTTGCAAATCATAATTAATAAGTACATTCTTACGAGTAAATACAGGTCTTCTATAAGTAATTATGACACCCCGTAAGGGCATAGCAATATAATTTAAACTATATTATAAATCTAATAACGTCATTTCAAACAGGTTTAAATCTAACAAATTCAAGTACATATTTCTATTTTCCTTGAGTTTAAAAACGGTCAAGTGTGAGTCAGGCTCACGGACTAAGGGTTCCGTACCGTTATCTATAAAAAGCGAATGAAAGGTAAATTGGTTTACGATTTATGAAGGATTAAAAAAACTCCCTGCTAGATCTCGTTGAAACCAATTTTTGGTGTAAGTTTGCATAGTAATGTACATCATATTATATATTTTTTAGTTTTATCATTCTCTTATTTTGAAAGTTACAGGGGAGAGTCGGGAGACATACATTTTACCACTTTGGAAGTGTCTCTCGCACAAACTATTCAGTTTACAAAAAAAAATATAATTAGAAACCATAATATTATTTTTGAAGACCTATCCAGAAATACCCAACACGAATGGGTTTTATAAAAAAAAATAGTTTCAGTTCTAATTATGGGGAACCCCCAAAATTTTGTGTGAAAATCTTAATGCGGTTTACAGAATATATCTACTTACCAAGTTTCAACAGTATTACTTACTATTACTATTAGTACTTTTCAGCCGTTCTCGAGTTATAAATGGTTTAACTAACCCGTCTTTGTTTTATATACAGATTTTTGATACAAATAAATCTTATTAGATTACCGAGCAGTGATAGCCCGGACGGTTAAAGAGCCGGCCGAAAATCAGTGAGGCTCGGGTTCGAATCCTGGCATGTACCAATGAGTTTTTCAAAAACTTACGTACATATTTCGTGGGCTTATTGGTAATACCAACTAACTCGAGATTTTTGCGAAATTGAGTTAATAATGCCATTCTACTCTGAATTTTTTCCTCTTTCTACTGGTAATACCGACTAACCTATGCGACGCTTGGTTTCGGAGATATAGAAACCAAAAACCAACTATCTAGGCTTTTTTATGGCTACTTTTCGTGTAAAAATCGAATAGTTCTAGTTAATCAATGTTTTTTCTTTTTTGTATCGACGTCTAACCAAATATCTATACTTAATCAGTTTTAAATCTAAAAACTCTCTAGCAGAAATACGTAATTTTATCGAAATAAAACCGTCTTGTCTTGTTTAGTTGGTTTTAACACTGAAAATTAATAGAAAGCAGCATTTTTTTCTAATGGTAATAACAACTACTAAAGGTTAGTAGCTTTTACCTTTCGATTTATAATAAATATGTACACAATCTTACCAAGATATTGGTTGAGTTAGTTGGTAAATTTAATTTTCATTAAGATTTTATGGTTGTTATATCGAAAAATGCAATATTATAGAGCCTAAATGACTCTACTTACTGTAAGTACTCATGTTACTTTATTATTGATGTTATTTTAATAATCATTAGTAAAAAAAAATACAATACTAGCTGTTCCACGCGGTTTCACCCGCGTAGTTTCCGTTCCCGTGGGAATACGGGGATAAATATAGCCTATGTTACTTCCTGATAATGTAGCTTTCCAATGGTGAAAGATTTTTTTAAATCGGTCCAAAGTTTTGGAGTCTATTCAATACAAAGAAACAAAAAATGAAATCTTTGCTTTCAAAGTCAAAGTCAAAGTCAAAGTCAAAATGTTTTATTCAAAATAGGAACTTACAAGTCCACTTATTGAACGTCATTTCAACTCCACCGCTTCAGCATGTATGGTTGAGGAGAAGAAGCGGGGCAAGAAACTCCTCAACACAATATTCTTTTAATCAATTGTTACATATTACTAGATTGGGTTACATAATTTCGTTTGTTTTTCGCTATCGTATTGCGCTGGACTGGAGGAAATCTGTTCCAAGCATCATTGTCATTTATATAGTCGTCTAGTTTGTAATATGCCATTTTACAAAGTACATGTTTAACATGAGTTTTGAACACAGTTTCAGGCAATTTCAAAATATCTTCTGGTATTTTATTATAAAAGCGTATGCAAAGCCCCACAAAGGAATTATTAATTTTACTTAATCGTGACTGAGGTTGCTCTAGTTTATTTTTATTCCTTAGATTACAATTATGCCTGTCACAGTTTTTAGTATACAGTAATATGTTTTTCCGTACATACATAATGTTTTCATAAATGTACTGACAAGGCATTGTTAAAATATTAATTTCTTTGAACAGTTCTCTTAGGGAATCACGACATCTTAATTTGTAAATGGCGCGTATAGCCCTTTTTTGTAAAATAAAAATAGATTCTGCATCAGCAGCTCTGCCCCACAGCAAGATGCCATAGGACATTATACTGTGAAAGTAGCTAAAATAAACGAGTCTTGCTGTGTCTACATCAGTAAGCCATCTGATTTTTCTGACGGCATAAGCAGCTGAGCTCAGTCTGTTAGATAATGCAGAAATATGAGAATTCCATTGAAGTTTGGAGTCTATCGTTATCCCCAAAAAAACTGTATTATCAGCGAAATCTAATTTGTCATTGTTTAAAATTATCTCATTCTCTACTCGTCTAACATTAGGGAGTACAAACTTTATACATTTGGTCTTCTTAGCGTTGAGCACTAGATTGTTTGCAGTGAACCATGTGAGAATTTGTTGAAGAGTGTCATTTACCTCGTCGAGCTTCTGAGCTTGTCTATCTACTTTGAAAATCAGAGATGTATCATCAGCAAACAACACTATCTTTGACAAACTCTCTACCATGAATGGAAGATCATTTATATATACAAGGAAAAGAAAAGGACCAAGAATCGAACCTTGAGGCACCCCAATTTTTACGGGTGCGCCCTGTGATTTACAATCATTTATTTTTACTTTTTGTATCCTATTTTCGAGATAGGACTGTAAAATATCAAGCGCTTTACCGTTGACTCCATAATGATTTAATTTACATAGCAAGGTCTCATGATCTACGCAGTCAAACGCTTTTGATAGATCGCAAAAAACTCCAATTGCGTTTTGAGATTTCTCCCAGGCATTAAAAATATTCTTGAGTAATGCTATTCTAGCATCCGTAGTTGAACGACCTTTGGTGAAGCCAAATTGTTCGTTATGAAATAAGTTATTTAGATTGAAGTGTGAAATCATTTGATCAAGCAATAACCTTTCAAAAACTTTGCTAAGTACTGGTAAAACAGAGACAGGTCTATAATTTGAGGGGTCTTTTTTCTCTCCTGATTTAAAAAGAGGAATAACTTTACTATGTTTCATTAGGCCAGGAAATAATCCTTTGTCAATACAATTGTTAAAGATATAAGCTAAATATGGTGCTAGTAAGGTTATGATGAAGCTACATACCTTAACAGACATGCCCCATATATCTTCAGTACTTTTAAGTTTAAGTGCTCTAAAAGTTTTAATAACGGTATCCGGACTAGTGTGTCTAAATATAAGATATTCGTTACAGCTATTTACATTTTTTCGTAGAAAAGTTATGGCAAGAGATGTGGATGAGTTCAGATGTTCTGTTGTTTTAATAGGTATATTAGTAAAAAAATGTTCAAATTCCCTAGCCACATCCTCACTCTTGGTAAATAGGCCGTGGTCCGTTTGAATAGCTAAGTCATGGTCACGTGGTTTCACTCTACCCGTTTCTCTGTTTATTACTTTCCAAACAGCCTTTATTGTGTTATCCGATTTTCTAATAGTATTACTTATGGACATTGCTTTTGCACAAGCACAAACCTTTTTGAATGTTTTAGAATAGTTTCTAACATATTTCACAAACTTTTCATCATGGGTATATGATCGCTTTTCATACAATTCAAATAATTTGACCCTGCTTTTACGAATACCACTGGTAGCCCATTCGCTAAATTTAAATTTATTAGAAAGTATTTTATTTTTAAGTTCAAAATGTGAATCAAATTCCTCGGTTAAAACAGAAAAGAATTTCTTAAAATAGCCGTTTGGATCAGAATCAACAGGATCGGGCAAAGGTAACTTACACTCTAGTGCTCTTTTATACTTCTCTATTTTACATACTGTGACAGGTCTTATCTGAATTTTTACTGATAAATCGCGATTGTCCACAGGGAGTAAAATACACTGACCGCTGTGATCGGATTTTAGCTTATTTATTATAGTTTTACTATTAGGAATACAATTACAATAGATATTGTCAATGCAAGTTGCCGAAGTTTCTGTGATTCTGGTAGGATCTGTAAATACATTCATTAAATTAAAAGATTTGAATAAACTTAATATCCTAGTTTTATACAAGCTTGGTTCAAGCAGATCCACGTTAAAATCACCACAGACCACAACACTTTTACTATTTTTACTTAACAACTTTAAGACCTCGTCCATTTTGTTCTCAAAATTATCAAAATTTACACTATAAGGGGGTCTGTATACGCATACAATGATGTGTTTCTCCAACTCAACACATGACAATTCAATAGTACTTTCCACCGATAATTTAATTACGTCCTGGCGGTCTTTCGCTTTGATATTATTTCTAACAAAAATTACGGAACCACCACGTGCGGCCAATCGCCGATTGAAAGTACTGACAGCTGTATAATTTACAAACCCAAACATCATTTCTGTGACTCTAAGCCAATGTTCTGTCACACAAAAGATATCAACTTTTTCGTATTCTAAGAATAGTTCTATTTCTAATTCTTTGCTGGAAAAGCCTTGAATGTTTTGATGAATTAACTTTAAAGATCTATGCTTTTCCTTCGTCTTACAGGTGGTAATGTTATGGCCAGAAAGTCCCTGATTTACAGAATTTATAGGTTTGGGACTTTCTGCTGTCGGACTTAACAGTTTAAATTCACATTAGTAGTGCTACTAACAGGTACAAGTGACTGTGTTATACTGCTTATAACAATGTCGTGTATATATGGAGCTAACAAAGTAGCTAGTCGTCGCTTAAATTTATTTGATAGATACATTGTATCCCTAGTCATCCTAAAATGGGTAATAATTTTATTAATGTCATAATACAAAATAGCGTCGCTATGACGGCATGTCGTGTTGAAAATAAATGAATTTATATTATAAATAGTCTTATTGTAATTATTATGTTCTTCCGACAAATTCTGACAATAAGGAAGAGTACATAGGATGAATTTGCAACCCTGTTTCTTGTTTAAGTTGAGAAGCAACTCAATATTTTTATTAAATTCTAGCTTACTGCTATGCATAATACTACCTGTCATTACAAGTACGGTAGTACATTCATCCCATTTTTCTTTACATATTTTATAACTATATAGCTGAATGACGCATCAGGATAACACATGCTGATCACCTGCTGGTCCATACATTTGTCAAGGTACGGTCCTAAGCCAACCCCTAATTTATCTGAATACACTACAGTCTTTGAAATTGGTTTATTCAGCATCACAGACGGACAGGGACTGGATGGCAGCTTGCTCTGGTGACTGAAGGTTGGTGGAATGGCAAGCGGGTGCTGGCTGCGTGGTAGTGATGGGTACGGGGGTGTATGAGTAGATGACAGATCACAGGAACGAGACGAGGGTGGGTTATTTGGTTTCTCCACCTGACGTTCATCATCTTCCAGCACTTGGCTCACCAACATCTGAGTCTCCCTTTGTGTTTGGAGCAATTCACTGGTGGCCGCTGACAGAGTATCGAGGAGACCTTGGGTGTATTGCTGCTTCCCAGTCATTTCTTCACTTATCTGCACTTATCTAAACGTGATCTCCACTCCTGTATCCGTTTACCCCAAAGGTTGATCATGCAACAACTCCGCTACTAAGACGATATCATCGGCAACTTGCAAGTGCTAGATATATAGAACATGTTGATGTTATAAGACGTACAAAAAGAGATTTCTTCTGAAACTACAAACCGACTTCATTCTCATAACTGTTTTCTAGGGTTATTACGAAGATGTTAAGTTATTAAGTAGTCTAGGCAATAAAGGTAGTGGACCCCAACATTAATTCCTCAGTCGATGAAACTTTGCAGGATTGTAGTATAGTATGAGACAATACTTGCATAAAGAAATAAAAAAAAAACCTATTCGAAGTTAGGTTTTTATACTAAAAAAAAATTTTTTTTTTGGTTGATAATTTGATAATTTCTGAAAATAATGTAGCGAGACGGTTTTTATTTTGAATTTTCCTATTGTAAGTCCACAGCGACTATTAAATGACATTCCATTTAAAAAAACAGACTGAGCAATTTTCCCGTGCAAGGTACATTTACGTCTGAGTTTTGTTGTTTCTACCAGGAGATTTTTTTAGATATTTCGCATATAGCTTTCTTAACACACATGAATATTGCTGGCGAAGAAAATTTTGACTGAGAATTTTTCCCAACAAAGATATCAAATAAATAAGTATTTCAGTAAAAATACCTAACTTCGGTTAGGTTTTTTTTTTGGATTTTTTTATGCAAGTATTGTCTCATACTGTACTACAATCCTGCAAAGTTTCATCGACTGAGGAATTAATGTTGGGGTCTTCATACAAAAATCCGCTTCATTGCCTAGACTAAAGACTATTGGTCATACATCGAAGTGCAGTGAAGCCGCTATGTTTATCTAAGTCCAAAAGCAGCAGTCTGAATCTATCCACTTGCACCTTGGAGTGAGACAAGGGGCTGTAATACCCCCTGTATTGTTTACGAATGCACTGGAAGATATGTTTAAGACGCTGCACTGATTTGGAATGTATTGGGCAATAACATCAATGGCAGACACATCTCGCACTTGCGACTATGATATGTAGTAGCGGAGTAGTTAATATTGTATGTAACCGACGAGCAAGTATGACCCCTGTAATGGGTGTGGATGAAGCACGAGAGATTTGCCAAGTTCGTAGCAGGTGGCAGGCTGTTGTCTCTGCCTATCCCGACGAGTTTCAGTTTTCCACCATTAACTTGAATAAATTGCTGAACAGATTTGAAATAATGGGGTATCGTTAGATTCTTAACATCATCCGGAATGACATGGAATAAAAAAAACAATATGGAAGATGTATTATTTTCATACTTCTTAGTTCGTTTCTTTAACGATGCCATGTTAAAGAAACGATCACACATCTAATTTTATGGCAGAAAATAATGTTTTGTTAGGGAAACATCTTAACTTAGTTAAAGTTTCAACAGAATTCAGGAACTAAAAGCAACTAAAATTTGGTTTTTTGAGTCTTTCTCAAAAATTTAAAGGTTTATTGAAGAAAAGAAATGACAACTCCCTATAAATACCTAAACTAAGAAATATAAAACAAGTAGCACTTAAAGGAAACCCCTAGTTTCTAAAATAAAGGCTTTTTTTTTATATCGCGGTAAAAGCAACTAAATAAGGGGTTTTAGATCAAAAAATGCAATTTGCAGCGAAACCGTATAACTTTTGTTCAAGTAACTAGAAATGATAACGTACTAGATAAGATAATAAAGTGAATACTATTTACGAATTATAACATTCCTAAAGCAATCAACGAAATTTTGGGGTTTAAACCTTCAAAACGCCATAACTCGAAATCAGTTTTTTAGCATTTAGTCGGTTTTACTTCTAAGCCCACGTTTATCACTAGCTCGACGGTGAAGGAAAACATCGTGAGGAAACCCGCAGGTCTCAGAATTAATTCTGAGACATGTGTAAACAGACCCGGTCCGGCGATGGGCTCACCACCTATCACGTTTAGGGGTCCAATATATCTCGTGAAATGTGGGTATATCCAGTAATGGAATACCTCTGCCTACCCCCTCGGGGATAAAAAAGGCGTGAGATTATATTATTATTTTATTATATTAGATTACCTATATAATATATGCCAGTGCCTCAAGAGCAGTTGTGCAGTAGGTTATATGTTTTATTTTACCCTCTCAGACCATGAATCACAGACACAATACATTTTTAATTGTGTCTCGGTTCCAATTGGAACCGGCGGCGGTTCTTATATGATTAATACAGGATGACCTTGATCAACTAAGTTCAAAAATAGTTGAGTTATAGACCATAAAATGTTCATAAATACAAACGATGTCCTACTGCTCACCTGCTCAACTAGTTGAGCAATCTGGTTGACCAGTGGGGAAGTCGCAGTCTATAACTACTACTATAGTTTGTACCTCACGTTGCACTTGTTGACACTGTGTGTCTGGAAGAAGGATTTGACGTTATAGGACGCAACGAGCTATAATCCCGAACCCCGGGCGGCGCTGCACGCGTCTTTCGCTAAGCTTCTATTACATGGGATTACATCTATAATTAATCGACGATTCCGCGTACTGAGTGGTTCTTGGAGACGTGAATCTTCGCCGATCTTCTTAGTTTCCGAATATATCTTGTTATCTGATGAACCTGTTGGTGTATTATGTACTTTTGATTAATAATAATAATAATAATAATAATATAATCTAACGCCTTTTCATCCCCTTTTCTGCCCCGGGGTAGGCAGAGGTATTCCATTACTGGATATACCCACATTTCACGAGATACATTGGACCACTAAACGTGATAGGTGGTGAGCCCATCTCCGGACCGGGTCTATTTACACATGTCTCAGAATTAATTCTGAGACCTGCGGGTTTCCTCACGATGTTTTCCTTCACCGTCGAGCTAGTATTACGCATTGGTACATGCCAGGATTCGAACCCGACCCTCACTGATTTTCGGACGGCTCTTTAACCGTAATGGCTATCACTGATCGCTATTTATGTACCTACTTTTAATTAATATTTACATAAAAAGTGCTTACTCACCAATTATCACTTTTCACAACAACACTGTCCGAATGCAACGGCGTCACACTATTTTATACACTTTAGGTGCTACCCCTCCTTTCCCCACTCATAACCAAAGATAACAGCCAATCAAAAGTGCCGATTTAGACAACGAATCAAAACAAAGTATTCAATTTAAGTAAAATTTCTTTAATAAGTCGCCACCTATTGGTTGTTAACAAGAACAATATTTTAAAATAATACAATTTCATACAATGATTAATAAGAAATCTTAGCCCTACTCTTAAAATTAAGTTTCTATTTTGTTATTAGAAATAAATGTTTATTAATAAGGGTAGTGGACAGTACGTAATAAAAACTGGTTATTCTGAGTATGTCCTCTGGTCACCTGCAGCTTTGACAAACGCACTGACAGCTCTTTGAGGAGCTGCCGCGCCTCCGGGCCCCACGGTCCCATGGTGTCCAAACGGAATAATATGTACATAGGTATATACATATTTATTAGTATGACATGAGATTAAAAAGAGCTGCCCTTGAGTTTCTTGCTGGCTCTTCTCGGGATGCTGCATTTGGAACTAGCAACTCGTCAGTGGAGATGGGCTGCTGTTTACATTTAGCTTCATGGCCGAGTTTACATTGCCTTGTTATTATAAACTATTGACGTTTCTTAGTGTATATTTCATACCTAAAGAAATAAATGTATTTGACTTTGACTTTGACTTTCTTCTCCGAGTGCGAGTTTTAATTATCTTTGCTGACGACCCACCGAGCTACCCTGTAACAGTATTATTATAACCACCACTGTGGCGTTTCCCACGTCCCACGCTCTACTTATCAAGCGCCAATTGCAGAATAATGGACGTTACGAACAAACCCATCGGCTATCGCGGGGTCGTCATGACCAACCTGGAGGGTTCGAACAGTCATAGCTAAAAACCTGCCAAGTGTGAATGTAAAAAAAACACGTTTCTTATAAGGGGATCCCCTTTAATTTATAACTATTTTTTGATTGGTCCTGTAGGTCCCATAGAGTCTTTTGATCTCAGCATGAAATAGGATCGATTGTCATCAAAATATTTTTTTTTTCTATTTTAGTATTTTATTCGCTGACTGTACATTTTCTCCAAAATCTGTGAATGCAATTCATAATATCTTAAAAAGTTAGGGATGGTCTCCTAGGAACGTTTTAATGTAACTTTAACGGTTAAGTTACTGATCCGTCTCAAAAATCCACTCTGTATACTATATAACTAGTCACACATAGTTCAGAATCACAGTACTGCTCACTAGAAATCATACACATACGATTAAAATATTAAATATAAATTTCAGACCAATTAATATAACACTATGTGGTCCTTACCACATAGTGTTATATTAATTGGTCTGAAACAATTAAAACAATTATAATATTTTTTTAAAAATACCTTTTTATTTAAAAATTTACCTACATAATATTCTCGCCAAAGAATTTTATATTTATCTATTTATACGCCAACCATTGCCTTTTGCGAATTATTTATCATCCGTAGCACCCGTGGGAATACAAAGGTTAGTTGTTGGGGCGACAAGGACCGGGTATCAGGCGAAGGGTTAAAAATAAACTGGGATCAACGTGTTAAACTGCCAGCGAAGCGTACGACACCTGCCGAGGCCACTTACCATCGCAATATGTTAGGATGGATAATGGTCCGATATTTCCAACAAAAATTATACTCAGCAATTGTTTATATCCTACTAATATTAAAAACTTACTTTTCTTTGGATCCCTAAACGTGATAGGTGGTGAGCCCAGAGAAATGGAATACCTCTGCCTACCCCCTCGGGGATATAAGGCGTGAGTTTTTTATTATAAACGTGAAAGTTTGTAACTTTGTTGCTCTTTTACGCAAAAGCTACTAAACGGATTTTAATGAAACTTTACAGTTATATAGCTTTTGCATCAGAATAACACGTAGAATGTATTTTATTGCAGTATTCCCACGGAAGCGGGAACTGCGCAGGTGAAATGGGGACCGAGGTCCAACTGTTGATGTCGGACAGTTGTGTTTATACAAAGTTATGGAGAACACTTCGATAGCGCGGTGTAGAACTTGCCGTCTATGGCGCTTTAGTTAGTTATAAGTAGTACGGCTATAAACTCTATATTAGATAATTTTATTAAGTAGGTACAGTCAACAAAGTTGTTAAGGTTACATGGCCAGAAACTAAGATTCAGTTTTCTCTTAAAACTTTAAATGTATTTATAGTTTTTTTTTATAAATTATAGGGTTCAAAGATACCTTTTGAAATAATAATAATATAATATAATCTCCCTAAACGTGATAGGTGGTGAGCCCATCGCCGGACCGGGTCTGTTTACACACGTCTCAGAATTAATTCTGAGACCTGCGGGCTTCCTCATGACGTTTTCCTTCACCGTCGAGCTAGTGATAAATATGTATGTAAGTTTTTGAAAACTCATTAGTACATGCCAGGATTCGAACCCGAGCCTCACTGATTTTCGGCCGGCTCTTTCACCGTTCGGGCTATCACTGCTCAATTTGAAATAAACATTAATCAATAAGATTTATTTATGACTACTTCAGAAAAATGAGTTCTTAGTTACTGGCCATGTAACCCTAACAATTTTGTTGACATGCTCAAACCCAAAATTTTACCCACTAAGGTATACACTCTCTGCCAAAAGCGCTATTTAAACAACCAACCAACTAAAAAAGTTGCAGAGTCACTATGTGTCCTTCTCAGGGTCTGTATTCCTAGAAATAATCCGGGTTTAAGTGGATTGGAGCAAATTCAATTTCTTTGGGAGATTGCTTTCGTGTATTCACCTTGAAATTTGATAACATTGCCGAAAGACCGGTACAAAGGCACGGGTTTCGTTGGGCTTACAAACTATTTTTTGTCCGCAAAATGGAACGTATTCAGGGCAATTCAGATTTCAGGCATACGCATAAATGTCCATGTATAGTCAGATCTTCACATTTCTAAATTATTTCGTTCGTTTTTCAAAAATTCGTGCGTTCTTATCGGGTCGGGCATAAATTATTTGAAAGAAAATCATCATCTTTAGTTTATTTTATGTTAGTATTTTAGTATTTATGTTTATTACGCTATGTGTATAGTGTACTTATTCGTTTATAGTATCAACATATTAAATAAGTATTAGGATTTACTGTAATGTTATGTGTTCAGTATCGACTACTTAATCGATTTCAACTATTTTTATTAATGTGTTAAATGTTTCCTAAAAATGAATTGGCGTACCTGAATTTAGGGCTACCTATGGAAAACGTACCATTATTGTTATTTATGAAATTGTCTAAAGTATGAGTGCATTTTTTTTATAATATATTGTATATAACGCATCACAGAAGTTTAAGTATTTGTACTTTAGTTGTGTCTAATCAATTTTCTTAAATAAAGAGCAATAATAGTACGATTTCCATAGGTAGCCCTAATTTCAGCTATGCTAATTTTTCTGAAAAAAAAAAAACAAATTAAAAATAGCTGAATTCGATTAAATAGTCGATACTGAACAAACTAATTTCAGGAATTGTGTTTATATATATAAAATAAAATAAATAAATATAATCTCACGCCTTTTTTATCCCCGAGGGGGTAGGCAGAGGTATCCCATTACTGGATATACCCACATTTCACGAGATATATTGGACCCCTAAACGTGATAAGTGGTGAGCCCATCGCCGGACCGGGTCTATTTACACATGTCTCAGAATTAATTCTGAGACCTGCGGGTTTCCTCACGATGTTTTCCTTCACCGTCGAGCTAGTGATAAATATGTACGTAAGTTTTTGAAAAACTCATTGGTACATGCCAGGATTCGAACCCGAGCCTCACTGATCTTCGGCCGGCTCTTTAACCGTCCGGGCTATCACTGCTCTTATGTTTATATAATAAAGAAAATATACATTGATTTACAATAATTACAGATAAAAAATGTCCTCCAAAGAGGAACCATGTGGGACAGTGCCCAGAAGACTGGCAGCATTCCCTATCTGGATAGCTAGGCTGATCCTTTGCAGAGATAGCTGCCAGCCCTCTGGTCACCTGAAGCCTCGACCAAACGCACTGACAGCTCTTTGAGGAGCTGCCGCGCCCCCGGACCCCACGGTCCCATGGTATCCACCCCAATTGTGTTTATTATCTTACATATTATTATTATTGTATATGAAGGTACGTACACACTCAGTTTTGAAAAGTAAACATGTAAAATAGGCAACAAAAATAAATTGCTTCCCCACATTGATTGATTTACCGTTGCAGATTTTAAATTATGTTATTCCAACAATCAACCAAATAATGTTGAGCTCCGATTAAATATTGCAATGTACGCAGGTAATCGCGTCCAGGGGTCACGTGAGAGTGGTTGCCCAAGACCCGCTGGCCAGCTGAGGGCTTTTTTCATATGAAACGCCGCTATGTCCATGTTTCGTTTGCTTCCGTCCTGTGACACACGGCTGCGGAGAACAACAAATGATAAATAACATATCGAAGTGATTAGTCGTCCGGTAAGTACCGGATGACTAAATAAAATTATTCATCCGGTACTTGGACTACTAAATAATTTTATTCCTCCAGTAACCGGACGAATAAATTGGATCATTCGTCCGGCTACCGGACGCCTAGCAACGTTCATAACAAATAGGATAGGCGATGCGACCACTTTCTGTGTCAGGATGTATACAAACTCGGACATGTCATGTCAAAAATCTGTCCCGTATCGTAAACACTGTCTACCACCTTTACAGCCTCTGAGTGCGTTGACCTTTAAAGTTATAGCATACGTATCAATTTGGAAACGGATATTTTGTTTGAAAACCTTACGATACTACTAACTTGAGAGTATGCGAGTAACCTATTCAAAGAAAAAAAGGATTTGATTTGTTGGTATTTTTCTCGATTGCACATGGAAACCGCAGAATTCCGGCGGATAATATAATGTTGAAAGTAACTCTGTTCTCTTTCTGTCTCGATAGATTTTCATAAATTTACGATAACATAAAACACTGAAGAGTAAAAAACGACTTCAACGTATATGGTTTTCTCAAGGACGCCAGTGTCAGAACTGGACAAAATTGAAATATGACCACACGAGAAACACCAGCTTTCAAATAAAAAATAATGTTAAAATCGGTTCACCCAGTCAAAAGTTCGGAGGTCACAAATATAAACAAAATCAAACAGTCGAATTGATAACCTTCACCTTTTTTGAAGTCTTTTGAGAATAGCTTGCACATACATACATACATACATACATATGCTCACGCCTTTTTCCCGAAGGGGTAGGCAGAGACAACAGCCCGCCACCTGCTACGATCCTGGCATACCTCACGTGCCTCATCCACATCCATCAATCGGTTCATACAAGCTCGTCGGTTTCGGGTACTCTTTATCTGGCTTTTTTTCAATACATCGCCGATCTGATCGATGTAAGTACGCCTAGGTCGCCCTCTGCCGACTCGGCCACTCACAATCCCCTTATATATTTGTCTCGTTAGACGCCTTTCATCCATCCGCTCGACATGTCCAAACCACCTAAGCATTCCTTTCTCAATTTTAGTCACTACATCCTCTTTCAAGCCACAACGCTCTCGGATTACACTATTCCTCATTCTATCAATCAATCGTACTCCACTCATGCTTCTTAGCGATCGCATTTCTACTGCATTTATTCGACTCTCGTGCTTCTTCTGCCATACCCAACTCTCGCTACCATACATTAAGGTAGGAACCAACACCCCATCATGAACAGCCAGGCGTGCTTTTTTAGTCACTTTCTGGCTCCTCATGAAGGCGTGCAATGCACCGTTTACCATATTACCTGCATTCACCCTCCTTTCAATATCACTATCACACTTACCGTCTCTACTAAACTTACTTCCTAAATACACAAATTCTGACACTTGTTCTACTTTCTCACCTTCAATCATAATATCGCACGCAGAAATGTCCATATTCTTCTCCACAACCATAACCTTCGTCTTGCTTACATTTACTTTCATACCTTTCCTCTTGAATGCCTCATTCACGATAGTTACCGTGTCCTGCAACTCATGCGCCGATGGTTCAATTATAACTTGATCATCAGCGTACAGTAGGCATTTGACCGGTACCTCTCCCATTCGTACTCCACAATCACGCTCTTTCAAATCTGTCAGACAACTATCCATGAAAAGGTTGAACAGCCATGGTGATGCTACACATCCCTGTCTAACACCCATGGAGATGTTAAACCAGTCTGTGTAGGCTCCATTTATTCTAACACAGGCTCTGGAATCCTTATATAAGGATTTCAGAGCCCGCACCAGAATAGGGTCCAACCCATGCATGGCCAGTGTTGACCACAATTCGTTCCTCCTCACTCGATCGTAAGCCTTTTCCAGGTCTATAAAGGCGCAATAGATTTTTTGGCCCTTAGCCAAAAACTTCTCGGTAACGCACCGTAAGGAAAAGACTTGATCCATACATCCCATCCCCTTTCGAAAACCTGCCTGAACGTCCCATATTTTCTCATCTGTTTCGCTTACAACCCTGTCAATTAAAATCCTTGCATAAAGTTTTCCTACCACACTTAAAAGACTAATGCCACGATAGTTTTTGCAATCCTGCTGCGACCCCTTCCCCTTAAATAGTGGCACAATTACCGCCTTAGTCCAGTCATCTGGCACTCGACCTTGTGCCAGGCAGAGGTTAAATAGGCGTTGCAGCAGGCCTGCAACTAGCCCATCGCCAGCCCTTAGCATCTCCACGGTTACTCTGTCATACCCTGCAGCTTTACCTAGTTTCAAACGTTTCAATGCTTCCATAATCTCTTTCATACTTATTTCACTATCCTGTGGAATTGATACCTCACAAATTTCACTATCATGCTCATCCTCTTGCTTTTCAAACAGACTTTCAAAGTATCTTTTCCACCGCTCTAGTACACACCGTTCTTCTATCATAAGTTCACCGCTTTCATCCCTTATTACATTTACCGAAGATTTTGTGGACTTCCCCTGCGCTGTTCTTGCTAGTTTCCAAAATAACTTTATGTTATTCCGAAAACTTGCGCAAAATTTTTGGTCCAGCATATTATTCTTCTCTTCTTTCTTTCTATCAATACACTTTTTTACTTTCGTCTTAATCGCTGCATATCGTTCTTTCATACTTTCAACCCTCTCCTTGTTGTGGTCACTACTATTCATTCTAAAATTACCTTTCATTGCCAATAGATCCAGCCACGCTTTTTTCTTTTCCTCTACTACACTCTTCGTCTCACAATCCCACCAGTCAGGCATCCTGTTCTTTGCATTCCTCCTTTTACTTGTACCACAAACTTCTTTGGCACTACTCACAGCATTCTCTCTCAAAACATTCCAGATCATATCTATGTCATCCTCACATTCATCGTTCAAATCTTTTTCCATACTTTCTCTCATTAGCTTTTTATACTTCTCTTTCACTTCTGGTTCACTCAGTCGTTCTACTTTGATACGTTCTTGCTCAGTCACAGGTCCCCGTGCACGATGTTTCCACCGTGAAAACAGACCACCAATCCGACACACTACCAAGAAGTGATCTGTCCCCACGTTGGCTCCCCGATATGCTCTGGAATCAGTGACCTTGCTTCTCAGTCTCTCATCTACTATCACAAAGTCAATCATACTTCTCTCATTACCTCTCTCCCACGTGTAAAGATGAACCTGCCTGTGCTCAAACATAGTGTTAGTCACATTCAGCTTCATCTCTACACACAAATCTAATAATCGCACCCCATTGTCATTCACTCTTACATCACCGGCAGCCCCTAAAACCTCCTCATATCCATCCCGTTTCACACCCACCCAAGCATTAAAGTCCCCTAACAATACCAACCGTTCATTGGGCTTTCGGTTTTGGCAGACCTCTCTTAAACATTCCCAAAAAGACTCTCTTTCTTCTTGAGCTTTCGACATATCGGGGGCATATACACCAATTACAAAAATAGGTGTTATGCCCACTTTTAGTCTAGCCCAAAGAAGGCGAGAATCAACACATTCATATTCTTTCATGCTTTCCATCATTCGCTCAGAAAGGATAAGTCCAACACCTTTACTGCCATATTCATTGTCAGCGACCCCTGACCAGATCGTTGTGAATTGGCCGTGCGTCGACAAGTCCTTTCCCTTTCGCTTCGTCTCATTCACACACAAAACATCAATATGCCTACCACACATCATCTCACATACTTCATCAAGCTTACTATCCATTCCTCCGCAGACATTCAATGTAGCAAAGCGGCACTCTGCTGCCCGCTTTTCGCCCCTACGGAAAACGTTTCGGCGTGACGAGTGGCGAGCTGCGTCGCCGCCTAAAGAAACCGGAATTTTGTCCCCCCCAGATACGTCGGGACTGCCCTCACCCAGGATATTAAGTGAGGGAAAGGATTCTCCGACCCTGTGGTCGGTACCTTTCTGGGGCAATGTTTGTTTAAAAACCGCTTTCATTTTCCCGTAATAAAAATGTTGATAGCTTGCACCTTAAGAAAAAAACATGTGCTACTTTTTATCGAACTCAGCCGAATATTTATACTCCGGAATAAGTTCACGGACCTTCATTTCTGAGTGTATGTTGTAAAAACCAGTGATTAATTTACACAGCAAGGGGCGTAGAAAGTTTTTACTGTGGGATCAGGGTCTGGATATTCTACCACTAACACAGGTCGGGGAACCATTCTGTATTTGAATTACGAGTTTGCAACAGCTCGATGTACCTTAACGGTCTTTTTAGACTGCTGTTGAAAACGTTAACATTTGCTTGTGTCCTACACTCAGCTGTGTCACGATTTGGACACAATTGGTGCCGGTGAAGACACACCTGAAATTGAACTGACATCAATCATTCTCAACACAGCTACAAAACCATAGACACTTAGTTTCTTGTTGTAAAAAACGTTTTATTTCAAAAGTTATACCAATAATAAAAATGTTAGTCATAATAAGTAAGCTCCTAAATGAAAATTAAATATCAAAATAATTCTACTTACAGACTAAGCCTAAACACGTACCTACACGTAATACGAATAATTGTACCTATACGATTGCGATCCAAAACCAGTAACCAAGATTTATTAGAATAAAAATAAATAAAATAAAAATAAATAATCTCACGTCTTTTATCTCCGAGGGGGTAGGCAGAGGTATTCCATTACTGGATATACCCACATTTCACGAGATATATTGGACCCCTAAACGTGATGGGTGGTGAGCCCATCGGCGGACCGGGTCTATTTACACATGTCTCAGAATTAATTCTGAGACCTGCGGGTTTCCTTACGATGTTTTCCTTCACCGTCGAGCTAGTAATAAATAAATATGTACGTAAGTTTTTGAAAAACAAATAAATAACAAACAAATTTTTGAAGAATTAAAATAAATATGTTTTTCTCATGTTTTTCTCAAGTTTTTCTTTACCGTCGTGCTAATCACTAAAATTATAAAAAAGAAACATTTGTATGTTTGTAACAAATACACTCAAAAACTACTGGACCGATTTTAAAAATTCTTTCACTAATGAAAAGCTTACTTTTGGTAGTAACTAATAGCTGGGTAAATTTTCAAAGCGGGCTTTTTTTCGTCATTACGGTGGCAATTTTTTTTTCTCATATTTTACCTAAACTAAATGCTTTAGATTATAGATTAAGATGCTGTGAATCTAATAATTTGTGAGGCGCCCTTGGAAACCCAGTACTTTCGGAGAAATATATTGTTTAAAATTTTTGCGCCACCGTAATGACATTTTCTTAAATATTTCAAATAAAAAAGCGATATTATGTAACAACATGTTTTATTTTTTAGTAATCAACTTTTTTGGTGCCAAAAACATTACTAATATTGTTTATTTCTTTAATGTATGTAGTCTTATAGGGTTACAACAGTTATACCTAGATAGTACGTAAATTTTACTAAATGCTATTATCACGGTAAAATACTTACACCATAGTAATAATATATAAAAAAACAAGTACTGTGTCTTAATATATTATTAGTAATAGTATGGATTATACAGGCATTCATCATTACGGTGGCTCATTCGTCATTCTGGTGGCCCACTGCGCCACTGCAATGACGCCACCGAAATGACGACCAAATGGTTTTTTTCAAGATAATTACTCAACTACCTAATTAACTTGGAAGATATTGGCAGGTCGTAATATCGAGGTAATTATCCACAACATACTAAGTTGACGATACAATACATCACTCTGTTCATTATCTAAAACATGCCACCGAACTGGCCGCTCACGGTGACCAAAACACATTTCAGGAAAAACTTACCTCGGGAACATGTAAAAACTTGCGTATACGCCATCCTCTCTACACACAAGTTGGGGTCCGACAAACGCTTGGGTGGTACGATACAAAAATTTGGCGTGAAATCGCTTGACTAATATGACACAAGTAGTCAAATGCGAGCATCAAAAGAGCAGTTTTACGCGGGACAAAAATATATTGGCTTCTCAGTATTTCTATTCAATAGTTAGTAAAGTTTTTGTGATTTTGAATATGAAATGGAGTAAGTATCTTTAAAATGAGATATTTTGATAAAATATACGTTAAAATTTCGTGTTATAGTGAGTCGTTTTCTGAGCGCAATTTGAAGTGGGACAAGCCTCCCAGAGGTAGGCCGCCATACAAGTCGGATTATTCAACGTGGAATATCTTTTAAGTTTATAATATTAATTCAAATTGGTTTATATATATGGTTAAGCTACGAGGTATATTTTCAAAAAAGCATGTGTTTAGTCTGTTTTGAATTATAGTTTCTTTATAAAGGGCATAGGACGCCTAAAAAAGTACGCTCAAAAATTTACCCAGCTAGTACTTAATATTTAGGTAAGTAGGTAAGCTTTTTAAAAAAATCTCGAAAACATTACACATCTCTTAATCAAGATTCAAACCCAAGCCTGACGCACGAGACGCTTACGAACCACACGGCTATCAACACAAAACAGTTCACAGAAATTGTCTCGTATACATCTTCATCGATACAAACGTAGCATACAATCACAAGATCGACCAAGCATCGAGCTTACATCACGTCCGTCCACCGCAACTTCCAATATCTCGGAATAATACTGGAGGCCGAGTAAATCACACAAAGGCCCAGGGACACGGGGGGCACGAGGGGCACGAGGGACACAAGAGGTCCGCTAAGGGCCATCGAGTGCCCGCCGCAGAGGCACTAGACGCGTCACAGGCATCGGGCTACGTGCTTTGTAAATTGTGATATTATAGATGACAGTGGTATAGTTTATACATGAATCGTGTTTTCTTAGTCTTCCATCCTATTGATTAAAACGCTCAATTCTTGTATTTTTTTAATAAATTAATAAACTCACGCCTTGTATCCCCGAGGAGGTAGAAAGAGGTATAACATTACTGGATATACCCACTTTTCACGGGAATATTCGACCCCTAAACGTGATAGGTCAGCCCATCGCGCGGACCGGGTCTGTTACACAGTGTCTCAGAATTAATTCTGGGACTTGCGGGTTTCCTCACGATTTTTTCCTACATCGTCGAGCCAGTGATAAATATTACGTAAGTTTTGAAAATCCATTAGTACATGCCAGGATTTGAACCCGAGCCTCACTGATTTTCATCGTGTGAAGAAGGCTCTTTAACCGTCAGGCTACCACTGCTCTAAGTATTGTATTTATGTATGAATATTACGGGTATTTCGGAAACTGCTATAACGATTATGATGAAATTTTGTATACAGATACAGTTTTGCATTTAAGGTCAACTGCATAGTTATATTTTATGTAATAAACTTAATATTAGGTACACAAAAATATTTTCTTATAATACGGCCACTCACCGACAGATGCTGACACTGGCTCTGATCTCCTAGGTAGTAATGATATAAAACAAACAACATCATTACTTACTTATGTATACCGATATTATCTGTGTAGAACTTGAAACCAGGCACAGTTTACTGTATGTAATCAATCATAGAAATCCTAGATAACCACTTAAAATAAAGGTATAATACTTTTTCCATACATAATTAACTACGTAATGTATCTTCGCCCACAAATGCTTTTCCAAACCATGTACAGTCCTACGCTGTAGGCTCTCGTAAAAGCAATTACAGTGCAATGGGCGTACGGCGCTGAATATCGCAAGTGCGAGCGGAGCCACGCGGCATTAGCATACATATGGGCGCCGGCCCGACTGATGGCTCTTTAGTTCTATTCTGGTCCAGACTGAACCAGATAGAACTAGTTCTAACTAGATTGAAGATGTAAGATGCGAGTGTGTCTCTTAAAGCCAGTTCGATAGAAGATACAACGAACAAAGGGAGAGTTATGGTTTTATTTTTATCCGACTGCTCCTAAATGTATGTGAGTCTATTTCCAATTGACTCCACTTGTAGGTAGTCTAAATAGGTTGATAGACTTTAATACATTTACTCCACTGCCTCAGGAAGAGGATAATGTTTTTCAGAGTTGGTGTTTCACTAATGCTCTTGTTTTATCGAATCTTCTATTTTATGCACTCTGGGTACGATTTTGGGTTAGCACATGTACCACAGAGTTTTTGAAACATTACAAACAGATAAAGGAAAACGTCGTTAGTAAATCTTTACAGCATTTGGTTGAGGTTAGGTTAAAAAGTTTTTAAACTAAAACATTTAATGGTTTTCTCAGCCGTATCTATACAGAAAAAGATATCTGTTTAACAAAGAGTTTAACTACAACTCAAACGCAGTTAACTTGTAATCGCGAACGAAACTTCGAAGCATCGCCAGACGCCATAACAACTTTTTTCGTCACATTATTTCCGCTGTAACTTTTTAAATGGCAGTCCAGAAAATTCCACCGCGAGCACATTGCCACTCGAAAATTAAAAATAAATTCAAAACTGCGTGCGACGCCTCTTTTGGCGGGAAATTAAATACTTTTATAGCAGCACACTGGCCAACTTTTGATAGAAAAAGTTGGAGGCCACTCGTAAACATAATTAGGGGCCCACTCGATTGGGCGGAAACTTTTTAAATTTTCTTCCATCCCTTTTACTGGTAACCCTGATACCTTTATTAATCAAAAACTCAATTAAATAGCTGTTGCGGGAAGCGCCTCTTTTATTCTTGTTTGTTTTTAAGAGAGTAATGGATTGTATTTTTAAACGCGGCTCGGAATGGAAATTGGTGCTTGTTGGGAGTATTTCACCATCAAAATTAAATGGGAGCGCATAAAACATGGTTTCGGGAATGATGTTTATGGATTCAAACAACGTACTTACAAACACAACCCATGCATTCGTACGGTAGATTTTGGAATAGTCATAAAAAAAAGTTATAGATTTTTGTTCGACGGGCCTGTTGCCTCAGTTTGTAGTGACCCTGCCTTCTGAGTCGGAGGTTACGTCACCCGGTTTACGGACGACTAACTAATTTTATCCATCCGACAAATCGGACGACTAGACACTTCGATATGAAAATCGGATAATTACCCTACCTTCTTCTCAACCAGACATGCTGACGCGGTGGAGTTGAAATGACGTTCAATAAGTGGACTTGTAAGTCCCTACTTTATATGACTTCATTACTTCATTTTGACTTACTCTCTCCTCACCATAGCCATGCCCTATTGCTTGGTGGGCCGAAATTTCATCAAACAAATTGTATCTGCAAGCCCAAGAATAAGCTCATCGTTTCAACGTTACGTCGGTCGTAAAAAAATAACTGCCAATATTTTAATTAAAAGCGAAGCCCAAGTCGGTACGTATTTTTCACGTCGACTCAAAGACGGTCTCGACATCCGTCCACATATAACTCGTTTACGCTTTACAAATGTTTGCCGCCGGAGCTACTAATTATGTTGCTATAAGATTACGCTGGGAAGAGCTGCAATTTAGTTTTAAAGGTCATGGCACGGTTACAGCGGCAATTCTTTCCGCTCCGCTTTCTAAAAGGAGTACTTTTTGTAAGCGATTTCCGAAATGAAAAGTAGCATAATAGGTATGTTCTGTTGCAAAATGCAAGGAATTTTCCTGCGAATTATCGAGATCGATTTAGCCTTGAAAAGGTAACAGGCAGACATACAGGTTTCGCATTCATTGTATTAGTTTATTTTGGGATAGTTGCGTAGATACCACCGACTGAAGTACTTCCCTACTTGTAATTGGTATATTGATATTCGCCAATGCTTTTTTGAGCTCGAAAGAAGAAATGTCGTGACCGACTTTTTACGCTAGCTTTAAACGGATCATTCCAGGATTTACATACCTCTGCCAACCCTCTCGGGGACTACGTGTCAGCGTATTTTTTTTCTTTTTATATCATAAGTCAGTACAAAGGAGGATGTCCTTTGAAAATAAAATATACATTTATGTATTTCGAATATTTTCAGAAAATATATTTATATCTACGATTTATGTCTAACAGTGACCAGAAGACACGCTTTGTACGACATGACCTTACTTATATATAAAATAAAGACGACCTGTCTTTATGTTTATGTTGGCTCCGTTGGTAGTGACCCTACCTTCTAATTCAGAGGTTGCGGGTTCTATCCCCGCTCGGGGCCAATATTTATGTGCCTGAACATGTTTGTTGGCTTCGTAACTGGGTTTTTAATACTTATTTAAGTATGTCTATCAGGTATTCAGTACCCATAGTTCAGGATCTACATAGTTTGGGATTGAATAACCGTGTGTTATTTGTGTCCCACAAATTATTATTATTATTACTAGCTTCTACCCGCGGCTTCGTTCGCGCACGCTTATTTCACCCCCTTAGGGGTTAAATTTTGCAAAATCCTTTCTTAATTGTTGCCTACACTGTATAAGCTATCTATGTGCAAAATTTCAAGCCTCTAGACCCAGTGGTTTGGGCTGTGCGTCGATGATATATTACCAATCAGTCAATCAGTTTATCATTTTATATAATATATAGATTCTTTCATACTGCACCACACTCGTCGCTTCTCTCAGGTCCGTGGCCTCACCCTTAGCCGGCTATGTTCGGGGACCAGTGTTCGCGTTACTAACTACGACCACTAACGAAGCCGGGACCGGTTAGTTAGGTGCTCCGGATTATTAATAAGCGCTATTTATTTTGAGAAGTAAATTGGGGTGACTCTTATTTCAGAGAAAATGGGCCAGCTTTATCAAGAAACAGATCAAGTTAATTCTGCGCCCTAGCGGTTGTGCCAAAAAAAATTTGGTTGTATCTTTCAATACGTCAATACGTCAAAAATGGCGGAAAGGACCTAGTCTCATATAGTTTGCGGACACAATAGGACTATCATGTGATATACCTACTTAATTAGATAGTTTTGATATTTGTATTTCAATTAGTTTTCGAAAAACTCATTAGCACGTGCCTCCACCGGGATTCGAATCCGAGCCTCACACACGAGAGATGGGCTCACTGAAAACAAGGCTATTACTGCTCTGCTCACATAAGATAGTAGTTTGGTGGGGAGGTAGCTCGGAACCAGGAGACGGACATATGATACTTTTTATTCCGATATTCCCACGGGAACGGTAACGGGAAACCGCAGGGCAGGTTTATAAAATACGAAATTATCCGCAAACATACATAAAAGAAACGGTCGAATTGAGAAACCTCAACCTTTTTTCAAAGTCGGTTTAAAAATATGCACAAATATTGTTTAGATATAACGTTTTGCGAAAAATTTGACATCATTTTTGAAAATTCATCATGTTGGGGAATTATGTTAGTGGGACTGGACGGATTGTAATACGAATTTTTTTAAGCTATTGCATAGTTTCTATCGCGGGCCTTGAGCGCGGGTCCGAATCCAGAAATTCCGTAACGAAAAAACCTCACGCTCTCCCCACTCCGACGGGCACGGAGGTGTGGCTTAAAGGCCGTGCATTGTATAAAATAAAATAAAGTGAAGTAAAGTAAAGTAAAGTAAAGTAAAGTAAAGTAAAGTAAAGTAAAGTAAAGTAAAGTAAAGTAAAGTAAAGTAAAGTAAAGTAAAGTAAAGTAAAGTAAAGTAAAGTAAAGTAAAGTAAAGTAAAGTAAAGTAAAGTAAAGTAAAGTAAAGTAAAGTAAAGTAAAGTAAAGTAAAGTAAAGTAAAGTAAAGTAAAGTAAAGTAAAGTAAAGTAAAGTAAAGTAAAGTAAAGTAAAGTAAAGTAAAGTAAAGTAAAGTAAAGTAAAGTAAAGTAAAGTAAAGTAAAGTAAAGTAAAGTAAAGTAAAGTAAAGTAAAGTAAAGTAAAGTAAAGTAAAGTAAAGTAAAGTAAAGTAAAGTAAAGTAAAGTAAAGTAAAGTAAAGTAAAGTAAAGTAAAGTAAAGTAAAGTAAAGTAAAGTAAAGTAAAGTAAAGTAAAGTAAAGTAAAGTAAAGTAAAGTAAAGTAAAGTAAAGTAAAGTAAAGTAAAGTAAAGTAAAGTAAAGTAAAGTAAAGTAAAGTAAAGTAAAGTAAAGTAAAGTAAAGTAAAGTAAAGTAAAGTAAAGTAAAGTAAAGTAAAGTAAAGTAAAGTAAAGTAAAGTAAAGTAAAGTAAAGTAAAGTAAAGTAAAGTAAAGTAAAGTAAAGTAAAGTAAAGTAAAGTAAAGTAAAGTAAAGTAAAGTAAAGTAAAGTAAAGTAAAGTAAAGTAAAGTAAAGTAAAGTAAAGTAAAGTAAAGTAAAGTAAAGTAAAGTAAAGTAAAGTAAAGTAAAGTAAAGTAAAGTAAAGTAAAGTAAAGTAAAGTAAAGTAAAGTAAAGTAAAGTAAAGTAAAGTAAAGTAAAGTAAAGTAAAGTAAAGTAAAGTAAAGTAAAGTAAAGTAAAGTAAAGTAAAGTAAAGTAAAGTAAAGTAAAGTAAAGTAAAGTAAAGTAAAGTAAAGTAAAGTAAAGTAAAGTAAAGTAAAGTAAAGTAAAGTAAAGTAAAGTAAAGTAAAGTAAAGTAAAGTAAAGTAAAGTAAAGTAAAGTAAAGTAAAGTAAAGTAAAGTAAAGTAAAGTAAAGTAAAGTAAAGTAAAGTAAAGTAAAGTAAAGTAAAGTAAAGTAAAGTAAAGTAAAGTAAAGTAAAGTAAAGTAAAGTAAAGTAAAGTAAAGTAAAGTAAAGTAAAGTAAAGTAAAGTAAAGTAAAGTAAAGTAAAGTAAAGTAAAGTAAAGTAAAGTAAAGTAAAGTAAAGTAAAGTAAAGTAAAGTAAAGTAAAGTAAAGTAAAGTAAAGTAAAGTAAAGTAAAGTAAAGTAAAGTAAAGTAAAGTAAAGTAAAGTAAAGTAAAGTAAAGTAAAGTAAAGTAAAGTAAAGTAAAGTAAAGTAAAGTAAAGTAAAGTAAAGTAAAGTAAAGTAAAGTAAAGTAAAGTAAAGTAAAGTAAAGTAAAGTAAAGTAAAGTAAAGTAAAGTAAAGTAAAGTAAAGTAAAGTAAAGTAAAGTAAAGTAAAGTAAAGTAAAGTAAAGTAAAGTAAAGTAAAGTAAAGTAAAGTAAAGTAAAGTAAAGTAAAGTAAAGTAAAGTAAAGTAAAGTAAAGTAAAGTAAAGTAAAGTAAAGTAAAGTAAAGTAAAGTAAAGTAAAGTAAAGTAAAGTAAAGTAAAGTAAAGTAAAGTAAAGTAAAGTAAAGTAAAGTAAAGTAAAGTAAAGTAAAGTAAAGTAAAGTAAAGTAAAGTAAAGTAAAGTAAAGTAAAGTAAAGTAAAGTAAAGTAAAGTAAAGTAAAGTAAAGTAAAGTAAAGTAAAGTAAAGTAAAGTAAAGTAAAGTAAAGTAAAGTAAAGTAAAGTAAAGTAAAGTAAAGTAAAGTAAAGTAAAGTAAAGTAAAGTAAAGTAAAGTAAAGTAAAGTAAAGTAAAGTAAAGTAAAGTAAAGTAAAGTAAAGTAAAGTAAAGTAAAGTAAAGTAAAGTAAAGTAAAGTAAAGTAAAGTAAAGTAAAGTAAAGTAAAGTAAAGTAAAGTAAAGTAAAGTAAAGTAAAGTAAAGTAAAGTAAAGTAAAGTAAAGTAAAGTAAAGTAAAGTAAAGTAAAGTAAAGTAAAGTAAAGTAAAGTAAAGTAAAGTAAAGTAAAGTAAAGTAAAGTAAAGTAAAGTAAAGTAAAGTAAAGTAAAGTAAAGTAAAGTAAAGTAAAGTAAAGTAAAGTAAAGTAAAGTAAAGTAAAGTAAAGTAAAGTAAAGTAAAGTAAAGTAAAGTAAAGTAAAGTAAAGTAAAGTAAAGTAAAGTAAAGTAAAGTAAAGTAAAGTAAAGTAAAGTAAAGTAAAGTAAAGTAAAGTAAAGTAAAGTAAAGTAAAGTAAAGTAAAGTAAAGTAAAGTAAAGTAAAGTAAAGTAAAGTAAAGTAAAGTAAAGTAAAGTAAAGTAAAGTAAAGTAAAGTAAAGTAAAGTAAAGTAAAGTAAAGTAAAGTAAAGTAAAGTAAAGTAAAGTAAAGTAAAGTAAAGTAAAGTAAAGTAAAGTAAAGTAAAGTAAAGTAAAGTAAAGTAAAGTAAAGTAAAGTAAAGTAAAGTAAAGTAAAGTAAAGTAAAGTAAAGTAAAGTAAAGTAAAGTAAAGTAAAGTAAAGTAAAGTAAAGTAAAGTAAAGTAAAGTAAAGTAAAGTAAAGTAAAGTAAAGTAAAGTAAAGTAAAGTAAAGTAAAGTAAAGTAAAGTAAAGTAAAGTAAAGTAAAGTAAAGTAAAGTAAAGTAAAGTAAAGTAAAGTAAAGTAAAGTAAAGTAAAGTAAAGTAAAGTAAAGTAAAGTAAAGTAAAGTAAAGTAAAGTAAAGTAAAGTAAAGTAAAGTAAAGTAAAGTAAAGTAAAGTAAAGTAAAGTAAAGTAAAGTAAAGTAAAGTAAAGTAAAGTAAAGTAAAGTAAAGTAAAGTAAAGTAAAGTAAAGTAAAGTAAAGTAAAGTAAAGTAAAGTAAAGTAAAGTAAAGTAAAGTAAAGTAAAGTAAAGTAAAGTAAAGTAAAGTAAAGTAAAGTAAAGTAAAGTAAAGTAAAGTAAAGTAAAGTAAAGTAAAGTAAAGTAAAGTAAAGTAAAGTAAAGTAAAGTAAAGTAAAGTAAAGTAAAGTAAAGTAAAGTAAAGTAAAGTAAAGTAAAGTAAAGTAAAGTAAAGTAAAGTAAAGTAAAGTAAAGTAAAGTAAAGTAAAGTAAAGTAAAGTAAGTCGAAGTCGAAGTCGAAGTCGAAGTCGAAGTCGAAGTCGAAGTCGAAGTCGAAGTCGAAGTCGAAGTCGAAGGCGAAGTCGAAGTCGAAGTCGAAAATCGAAAGTCGAAAGTCGAAAGTCGAAAGTCGAAAGTCGAAAGTCGAAAGTCGAAAGTCGAAAGTCGAAAGTCGAAAGTCGAAAGTCGAAAGTCGAAAGTCGAAAGTCGAAAGTCGAAAGTCGAAAGTCGAAAGTCGAAAGTCGAAAGTCGAAAGTCGAAAGTCGAAAGTCGAAATTCGAAAGTCGAAAGTCGAAAGTCGAAAGTCGAAAGTCGAAAGTCGAAAGTCGAAAGTCGAAAGTCGAAAGTCGAAAGTCGAAAGTCGAAAGTCGAAAGTCGAAAGTCGAAAGTCGAAAGTCGAAAGTCGAAAGTCGAAAGTCGAAAGTCGAAAGTCGAAAGTCGAAAGTCGAAAGTCGAAAGTCGAAAGTCGAAAGTCGAAAGTCGAAAGTCGAAAGTCGAAAGTCGAAAGTCGAAAGTCGAAAGTCGAAAGTCGAAAGTCGAAAGTCGAAAGTCGAAAGTCGAAAGTCGAAAGTCGAAAGTCGAAAGTCGAAAGTCGAAAGTCGAAAGTCGAAAGTCGAAAGTCGAAAGTCGAAAGTCGAAAGTCGAAAGTCGAAAGTCGAAAGTCGAAAGTCGAAAGTCGAAAGTCGAAAGTCGAAAGTCGAAAGTCGAAAGTCGAAAGTCGAAAGTCGAAAGTCGAAAGTCGAAAGTCGAAAGTCGAAAGTCGAAAGTCGAAAGTCGAAAGTCGAAAGTCGAAAGTCGAAAGTCGAACGTCGAAAGTCGAAAGTCGAAAGTCGAAAGTCGAAAGTCGAAAGTCGAAAGTCGAAAGTCGAAAGTCGAAAGTCGAAAGTCGAAAGTCGAAAGTCGAAAGTCGAAAGTCGAAAGTCGAAAGTCGAAAGTCGAAAGTCGAAAGTCGAAAGTCGAAAGTCGAAAGTCGAAAGTCGAAAGTCGAAAGTCGAAAGTCGAAAGTCGAAAGTCGAAAGTCGAAAGTCGAAAGTCGAAAGTCGAAAGTCGAAAGTCGAAAGTCGAAAGTCGAAAGTCGAAAGTCGAAAGTCGAAAGTCGAAAGTCGAAAGTCGAAAGTCGAAAGTCGAAAGTCGAAAGTCGAAAGTCGAAAGTCGAAAGTCGAAAGTCGAAAGTCGAAAGTCGAAAGTCGAAAGTCGAAAGTCGAAAGTCGAAAGTCGAAAGTCGAAAGTCGAAAGTCGAAAGTCGAAAGTCGAAAGTCGAAAGTCGAAAGTCGAAAATCGAATGTCGAAAGTCGAGTCGGAGTCGGAGTCGAGTCGAGTCGAGTCGAGTCGAGTCGAGTCGAGTCGAGTCGAGTCGAGTCGAGTCGAGTCGAGTCGAGTCGAATCGAATCGAATCGAATCGAATCAAATGAAATGAAATGAAATAGTCAGACCAACCAAGACAGTCAACTTTATTATTTTATTGGTGACTGTACTTTTGGCGAAAAAATGGGTTATTGAAACAACATAAAAACAATCGGAGCAGTGGGAAAAAATATTCCCACTCGTCCCTACCAATCGGAGTTCCGATCGGCGGACTGGGAACAACCCGTTTCTTTCGGCAGTCTTGTTGATACAAAATGCTATGCAATAGCTTTACCGCGGCAGTCCCCGAGTGCCACACGTCTTTTTTTTTATATAAATAGTTTTGTTTCTTCAGATTACCACAAAACACTTTCATGACAATAATTATTAAGGAACCCTCATTCGTGAGGCTCGGGTTCGAATCCTGGCATGTACCTATGACCTTTTTTTTAAATGCGTAAATACTTATCACTACCCGTTGGTCCCAGAATTAATTCTGAGGCATTTGTCACAGACGCGGTCCGGCGATGGGTTCACCTATCACGTTTAGGGGTCCAAAGAATATACTGGTAAAACTTGGGTAATACCAGAAATGGAATACCTCTGCATACCTCCTAGGGGATAAAAGGCTTAAGTTTTTTTTTATAAATAGCTTTACCTCTTTTATTGTTATTACAAGTATTACATAAAAGTATTCCGTTAAAAAATATAAATTCTTTTATGATTTTAAATAAAATCTAAGTCCCCATTTAAGGAGGGCTGGAGGGTCCTCAAAGTGACCTCTGCAAACCGGAGCACCCTCGCCCGTATCAGCGGCCTTATTATTTCGAGCACCTTCTTCCAGTCGGAGTGGGCTACATAGTCCAAGGGGGCTTTTTGACAATTGACCGATTCGTTTTCTTAAGAGCGTTTTATTTCGAAATAAGCCAGGTCTGTTCTGTATTTATAGCGTCTTAATTTTGCAGTAAGCATTTTTTAACGGACTGTTCCGAGTGGCGTGTCTTAGGACCGACCTCCAGCTGTAGAGTGCTATACAATATGTAACAGAATAAGCGCAATTCCTGAAATTAATTAGTTCAGTATCGACTACTTAATCAATTTCAGCTATTTTTAATATGTGTAAAATATTTCCGAAAGATGAATAAGCATAACTGAATTTAGTGCTACGTATCTACTGGAAGGGGAATGCATCCCATACATCTGTCATTATATTAGACTATATTATTATATATCTTTATTTTTTACAAATCTAAGCCCTTAGGTCAATTACATTAAACTTAAATTAAAAATAATTTATTCTTCGACAAAATAAAAGCTTCGCGGCCTATCTAAGCAGCAATGAGCGTCGAACTGTAGCAGCACTACGACGCGTAGATTCCAGCTACGAGAAGCGTAGCTCCGCGTAGCAATCGCTTTTATTTAGGGCTGCTTACGATCAAAGCAAATATTGTAAACAGTAGAGAAATATACTCATACCTACTAAAAATGATCAAACGACCTTAACTAAACTGAAGTTCGATCTTAATTTCCATGTCTTTTGTGAAAAGAGAAAAAAAATGAAGTGAAAAAGTATTTACTTCTTTATAAATTTATTTCTTTATCTTATTTTAAAATATCTTTTTGTTAGAATTAATTCTGAGACATGTGTAAACAGACCCGGTCCGGCGATGGGCTCACCACCTATCACGTTTAGGGGTCCAATATATCTCGTGAAATGTTGGTATATCCAGTAATGGAATACCTCTGTCTACCCCCTCGGGGATAAAAGGCGTGAGATTATATTATTATTATTATTTATATCTTTTTGTGATTGGGACCTTCTTTTAAGTGTGAAAACACCTGTGTCAGAAGGTCCCAAATAATAAAAAATGTAAATATTAATTATGTGGTAAGCAAATAAATGACAAAATGAGAGTTTAAAATTAATAAATACTTATGATAAAACTGTAACGAGACCATCTCTGTGTTACATGAAATATATAATAATCTCACGCCTTTTTTATCCCCGAGGGGGTAGGCAGAGGTATTCCATTACTGGATATACCCACATTTCACGAGATATATTGGACCCCTAAACGTGATAGGTGGTGAGCACATCGCCGGACCGGGTCTATTTACACATGTCTCAGAATTAATTCTGAGACCTGCGGGTTTCCTCACGATGTTTTCCTCCACCGTCGAGCTGGTGACAAATATGTACGTAAGTTTTTGAAAAACTCATTGGTACATGCCAGGATTCGAACCCGAGCCTCACTGATTTTCGGCCGGCTCTTTAACCGTCCGGGCTATCACTGCTCCTGAAATATTACATGAAATATTTACGAATAATCTAAAAAATGCTGATTATTCATTATTTAAATTTTATTTTTCTTACGGGAACTGAACTTAAGTGGGTGCGCGGAACAACTAATATAATAATAATATCCCTCAAGATGCAAGGTCCGTAATAAATTTCATAAAAATCGTTTAAACTTATCAGGCGTCAAAGGTTACAAACCAGACTGTGAAATTCGTATATATAATATCAATTTGTGAAGAGTGCCATTATACTGAGATTGTCTTAGTTGCTTGTATTGTTAACAGTACTTGATAGTTAATTTAAGCTGAGTCGACACGACATTGCAGTGTCAGGGTGGTGACAAAATTAAATATTGGTGTTATGGGAATGGTTACACATCTAGGGAAGTAAAATAAGAAATGTCTCAGATCACATGTAAGCAGGCGAAGCCGAGGTCTAGAAACATGTGATCTGAGGCTTTCTTATTTACTTCCCGAGGTGTGTACACTTTTTTCAGCTCGACGGAGGCAGCAAGCGGCAACTTCGTTTAGCGCAGCGGGCCGAAAGTTGCCGCGTTCCGCCCGGAGAGGTGAAAAGAGCTTTTGTAGTATTGAAAAGTGATATTTACACTACATTATAAGTAAAATGTAGTGTAAATTGGGTTCGAATCCTGGCATGTACCAATGAGTTTTTCAAAAACTTACGTACATATTTATCACTAGCTCGACGGTGAAGGAAAACATCGTGAGGAAACCCGCAGGTCTCAGAATTAATTCTGAGACAAGTGTAAATAGACCCGGTCCGGCGATGGGCTCACCCACCTATCACGTTTAGGGGTCCAATATATCTCGTGAAAATGTGGGTAAATCCAGTAATGAAATACCTCTACCTACCCCCTCGGGGATGAAAGGCGTGAGATTATTTTTTTATTTTTATTTATTACTAGCAGCGCCCCGCGGTTTCACCCGCGTAGTTCCCGTTCCCGTGGGAATATCGGAATAAAAAGTATCCTATGTCCGTCTCCTGGTTCTAAGCTACCTCCCCACCAACTTTCAGCCAAATCGGTTCAGCCATTAACGCGTGATGCCGTGACCAAGGGAAAAAGGGATTCATTTTTATATATATTTATTTTAAGTAACTATCCGATCCGCACGATTTTGCCTCCCGATGTTTTGCCTCACCGTCGAGCTGATCACAAATATGAACGTAATAATAAGTCAGATTATACTGACAGATGTTTTTGGCACTGACAAAGCGACCCTGTCACAGTCCAGACACTGTTGTGTATATAGCTTTATTCCTTGTAAGATATCGCAGAACAATAATCTCATAAGTAAACACGAGGCAAGTGGCGAGGCAGCGAGGCAGGTGCGCCCGTGTGTTTAGGACTTGTTTGCCTCGCTAATCTAGTTTAGGCAATGTAATTTGCGAGTCTGTCCGTACGTACGCGCATAATAATGTTTTGTGAAATGGCCCAAGTTCTGTTTGTTCTGTGTACTGGATGGAATTTTAAGTAGTGTTTAAACTTGGACTTGTTTCGCGGTGTTTGAGTTGGGGGTGTTGCTGCCTTTATTCTTATTACCTTGTAATTAAAATTTTGTACGAAGGAGCGTTATGATTAATATAATCTTGAGAAATTATGTAACTGATAAATTTAAAACTATTCTAGAATATATGAAATTGGCCCTTCGCGAACGAAGGCTGTGGCATAGATATTTAATTCGTGTATTGGTTTTTTGTTTCGTTATTTAAAATGTCAGACATTATTAGGCTGACATAATACCTTGTAAAAGCCTGGATAAAAAAACTTATTAAAACATGTATAACTACCTCATAGACCTGTCAATCATCACTTTGTCCGTGATTTAAAAAAACGCCCTTTCAAGACAACAATCTACTATCCCACATGACATTAGTGATTATTACTGATTATAATAATATATAGCATTTATTAGTGAATAACACACAAAGTATTACAGTTTCAGTACATGGTGTTTAAAAAGGCTCTTTTTTAAACACCATGTACTTTACATAAGGCGGTGCAACACCTCGTTCAACTAGCTCAAGTAACAAGCTGCTCTCGTGTGCGCGCCCTTACCGCGTGTGAAGAGGCCCTTATACCGAAAATCGGCACCTGCTAGCGTTAAGTACATGCATGAGTATGTAAGTCATTATTCAAAGGGAACTATGACTTAAACTAGAAGGAAATACTATACTAGTACATAGCGGAGACTTTAGCTGAGTTGAATTAATTTTAACGCGATGAAAGAGGCAAATTCCAATTTTGGAATTTGCCTCCATCGATCGAACATCGATTCGATCTCAATCGAATTCTTATACAATAATGTAACAGAATAAGCGCCATTCCTGAAATTAGTTTGTTCAGTATCGACTACTCAATCGATTTAAGCTATTTTTAATGTGTAAAATTTTTCAGAAAAATGAATTAGCATAGCTGAATTTACTGCTACCTATAGAAATCGTACTAGTATTGCTCTTTATTTAAGAAAATTGGTTAGATACAACTAAAGTAGGTACGAAGGCATTGTAGGGACACATGTACCTACGCTGTGCGGTCGCGAAAGTCGTTCCCCGCGCACTCATGCTTGCTTGCTAACTACTAATGTCATGAGTACATGCTGAACTAAATTAATTCTTGGACAATATAACCGATAGTTTCGGACTTTTCATGCAATACCCTCTTTCTGATGCGAACATAGCAGCTTAGGCATAAAAAAAGTGTGAAGTAGGTACAGATAATTTATTTCACGAAGTCCGTTGGGCTATGTATGGCATAGATTCTATGATAATAATATGATTCGTAACATAAAAGTTACTTTTCATCTAATCTGCAACAACATAAATCGCACAAATTTTTCACTTTGATTTAAATTACGCGTAAGTATAACTGTGACATCGCAAAAAGTTTTTTTATTTTTTAGTCGGTAAATACCTAAAGAGTTTTGAGTTATAAATAGTATATATTATTATTATAATTATATATTGTGAGGTGGCCCTAACTTGCGATGCTATGTGATGGCACGTCTATTACCTCATTTATCATTACTTTAGAAAAAATGGCACGTTGATACATAAAGGTTCGCCAACCCTGACCTAGCGCATAAACCCGTAACATCATCATATATTTTTTAAAATTATTATACTAATTGGGGTGTATGAGGAATTGCGCTTATTCTATTACGTGTTGTACCTCTATAAAACTCCAGGATTTGTAGCAAAAACATTTTAGACTGATAAGTAGTTTTTTAAATAAAGATTTTTGTTGTTTCCGTTGCGTTGTAGACTTGTATGATGTTACCTAATGTATACCGTATCGTATTTTGTGTCGGTCTTGGTTATACATTGCCCTGTTCCACAAGAGAACATGTAAACAGATAGACGTGACTTTAAATAAACCCCAATTGGTTCGACTTAAAAAATATATTCTAAAAGCAAAATGGCGGAACGCAGCAAGGAAGCGAATTACAAAGAAGCACAAAATAACAATGGCTGCGCAAAATTTTCCATTCCATTCGGGTTCCATTACCCGCCTTTGTCCGAACTCTCGTTTTTTTTCCGATTCGTGTAATTTGTACCAGACGTTTGGCTGCATCGAGTATTACTCCCCTACCATGGAACACTAGAAGACAATAATTATCTCTAAAATATGCGGATTACGAAAAGTGTATGTGATGTACTTAGTTATTGAAGCAATAATACATTATAGAAAAGTAGATATATTCTTAAATACTATGTAACGACACGCCAATAGATGGTCGAGTTCTAAACCGCGCTATCGAAGTTTTCTAATGAGTTTGTATAAATACTAGCGGTCACTAGGCACGATCACCTCGCCTAAAGGAAGATCTTCCCTTTTTACGATGCTCCTCGCATTCTAACTCCGCTCCTCCATACTTATGTATCATAATGTTTTGTGTATGTAGGTACAACAAATAAACACAAAAATTAAAAAGAAAGTGTCAGTGACTATATTTAGAGAGTTGAGTCAATTTTACTTCGGCGCTCATGACAAGTCAAACAATAATGTCAATCTTATATATTTTATCGTTTTACGAGGGGCAAAACCAAAATAATCGATAAATTATGTTTTATGGTTTTTCGAAGTATTCTCCATTGCAAAAATTAATGCACTTTTGCATTATTTCGAACCAGTCGTTGAAGCAGTAATTACAGTCTGAACTAGAAATGAAAATGTTTTTATTTTCTGTAGGTAATGAAAAAATACACTTAGAACACACTTAGATTAATTCTAACTCAATCTAAAGTACTCAATTCCCGATCATTTCCGTGTGCCTCTCGTATTCGACTAGAACCTCTTGGCTAGGGCTCAGCAGTTAAGATAAAACAGTTGAAGATAGCGCACACATTTCGAAAACGCTTAAAATTCTCACACTCGCGAAATGAAATTGTAATTCCTCGGTAGTTGCAAGCAGTAGCAACGAGTCCTTGCTTTTAATTCGGTGCAGCACGTTATGAAATTTTTCATTAAGCCTAATGTCAAGCTGCCCGCGTGTTATGGCGTCATTATATTTGTTAAGGGTCCATTCTGTTACCGTATTGTTCTGATATCTTAGAATGTGTTGTAAAACCTGTTCTTGTGGTAACACTTTGCTTTCCTTTTTGTTACTTACCTTAGTTCGATTGTTATGAGAAATTAATAAGTAATTATACATACATAAATATAATCACGCCTCTTTCCCGTAGGGGTAGGCAGAGACCACTTCTTTTCACTTGCTACGATCCTTACATACTTCTTTCGCTTCGTCAACTTTCATTGTTCCTTTTATACATGCTCTTCGGTTTAGGGTACTCTTGACCTGGCCTTTTTTCCAATTTGATCTCGAAACGCCCGCCTCGGTCTACCCCTTCCAACACTTTCATTCACACTCGCCTTATACACTTTTTTCGTCAATCGTTCTTCATTAATTCTCTCGACATAGCCAAACCATCTCAGCATACCTTTCTCAATTTTTGTCGCTACATTTATAGTTCATGAAAACTAAAAAATAAGCATTTTGTATAAAATGCATGCGTCATAAAAAATCTAATGAGGTCAAACTCGATAGGTTTACGAGTAGCCATTGAGGAGTTCCGATATCCACCTTCTGGGTCCGCTCGGTGGTACCATAATATTACATTATCACCGAAGTAGGTACCTTTATTTTTATACTAGGAATTTTTATACTATAACAGTAAAGTAAAAAGTAAAAAGCACTCTAAAGAATAAAAAAACCAACTTCAATCTTGAACTTATATGGTTTTCTCATGGATGCCACTGTCAGAACTGGACTAAATTAAAATGGGACCAATCTGGCAGCACTAGCTTTCAAATAAAAAAAGAATCATTCAAATCGGTTCACCGAGTCGAAAGTTCTGAGGTAACAAACATAAAAAAAAATGAAAAAAAATACAGACGAATAATTGATAACCTCCTCCTTTTTGAAGTCGGTTAAAAAAGCACTAGTCGCTCTATGATTTTCGAAGGTTCCCTTTAATTTCTCTGGGATGCCATCATCAGGTCCTGGTTTCCTTATAATACTACCGTTGAGATATCACCTTTCCAATAAAAAAAGAATCACCAAAATCGGTTCATGAACGACGAAGTTAAATAAAATAAATAAATAAACTGTGGGATACAATTTACACACGGTTATTCAGTCCCAAACTAGGCAGAGCCTGTACTATGGGTACTAAACAACTGATAAACATACTTAAATAAATACTAAACACCCAGACACGAAGCCAACAGACATGTTCATGCACACAAATGTTGGCCCCGAGCGGGGATCGAACCCGCGACCTCCGACTCAGAAGGCAGGGTCACTACCAACTGAGCCAACATGCTAAAAAAAGTTATCCGCGAACACACATAAAAAACGGTCAAATTGAGAAACCTTCTTTTGATAAGTCGGTTTCAAAAAGTACTTTTTTAAGATAGCGCGGTCGAACAGGCCCCTTAACGTGCAGCGTTTTCATTAGGGCGTCCCGAGCGGTCGTAACGGTTATTGTGCACTGCGCTTTACCACCGGATTATGATTTCTGTAGGGAATTGTCTGTGAACAACTGTCATTACCGCTCTAGTGTACATCGGGCTTTACTGTAAGATTCTAAAATTCTAACAGAGAAAAGCGCCTTTTTGTCGTGATACTCTTTTGTACATTTGTGCCTATTATTGTTTTGATGATTGTTTATAATAATAATAAAACAGGACCAGTGCGAGTCGGACTTACCCACCCAGAGCTCCGTACTTTGTAAATAATAGGTATATAATGTTTTTGTACATGTATGTCTGGCATCTACCAATGACTTTTTCAAATACTTACGTACATAATATGTATCACTAGCTCGACGGTGAAGGAACACATCGTGAGGAAACCCGCAGGCCTCAAAATTAATTCTGAGACATGTGTAAATAGACCCGGTCCGGCGATGGGCTCACCAGTACTCACCACCTATCACGTTTAGGGGTCCAATATATCTCGTGGAATGTGGGTATATCAAGTAATGGAATACCTCAGGTTACCCCCTCGGGGATAAAAGGCGTGTTTTTTTTTATGATTTAATTACAAATGTATAGTTTCAGATTTTTCCCTGTGCTTGTGGTATAAGACTCTTACTTGCCAAATTTCATAGTTCTAGGTCAACGGAAAGTAGGTACCCTATAAATTTTTATTCTCTTGAGAGAAGTTTTTTTTTACGATAAAGTTTATTTTTACTTTTTTTTACAGCTTCAAGGGACAGTAGACTGTGATGTATAGCATAAAGAGGGTAGATCTAAGTACTTATTATAAATACGTATGCACCGTTTTGTGAAGCTCAGTTCGCTATTAAACGGATTACAGACAACTTCGGTGTATTATTTCTCAGTGGCAGACGAGGATATTTCAAAATGGCAGTTGGCAAAATATTGGAATTTGATATTGAAGCCGGAAACTGGCCCTTGTACGTGGAAAGGCTAGAAATGTACTTCAAAGTGAATACAGTTAAAGAAGAACTCAAATTACCAACGTTAATTACCGCGATGGGTGATCGTGTATATGAACTATTAACGGATTTGTCGAGCCCAAAGAAACCGTGCGATATGACTTATGCAGAAGTGGTAAGTCTGCTGCGAGAACATTTAAATCCAAAACCGTCGATTCTAGCGGAACGGTTTGTGTTTAGACAAAGAGTGCAAAGGTCGGATGAAAACATATTGTGTTATGTGGCGGTATTAAAAAAACTATCGAAAGGATGTGAATTCGGTGCTAATTTATTGGAAAACCTAAGAGATCAGTTCGTTTGTGGCATACGGGATGATGGAATTCGGCAACAACTATTCGCTAAAGGTCCAGTGACATTCAAAGAATCGGTGACGATGGCGGTATCATTTGAGTCGGCGGTACGGGACGCGGCCACAGTGGAAGGAGTGACAGAGACAGGCAGGGCGAGCGCAGGCGACCGAGGAGTCGCGAGCGCGGGCGCGGGCGCGGGGGCTAGCGCGCTCAACGGTGCGGGGCAGCGGTCTCGCGTATCGGCAGGACGCCATTCACTCGGCGGTGATGACGCAATTAATAATTTGCAAGTGGGCGGTTGTTTTGCTTGTGGAGATTTTAGGCACCGAAGAAATGAGTGTAAATTCAAAGACTATGAGTGTAGTCGGTGCAAAAAAGTGGGACATTTACGGAGGATGTGTCCGGAGAATGCGACTGCGAAGCCAGCTCATTTTGGTGGCAGGGGCGGCCACCGAGGTGGCCGCGGAGGCGGCCGCGGAGGCGGACAAAGCCGAGGCGGGAAGCCTGGGGCTACGCCAACAACATCGACGCGAGCTCATTGGGTTGGAGAAGCAGAAGAGGGCACAGAAGAGGTGGACGATGAAGAACCTATCTATCAGATGTCGTTGAGTAGTTACAAGCCGGTGAGCATCAGTTTAAATGTAAATACAGTAAATTTACCTATGGAAGTAGATACTGGATCGCCACTGTCTTGTATTTCATATGAGAATTATGTTCGGTATTTTAAAAATAGACCCTTACTAAAATGTCGGTTATCGGTTCAATTTTATAATGGTGTCAAAGTGAAACCGTTGGGATATGTAGAAGTGGAAGTTAATTATAAAAATAGGAGAAAGCTATTAGATTTATATGTTTTTGAACACGGGAGGACTACGTTATTAGGAAGACAGTGGCTAGCGGAACTTCAAATAGATGTACCTAAAGTGTCGGTTGTGGATAATTACAATGTTGTAGCAACTAGTAAAGAACAACGTAATGAAATTGTCAATAACATATTTTCTAGATATAAGGAGTTGTTTGATGGCAAACTGGGGTGCTTCACCGGCGGACGAGCGTCACTGCGCTTGCGGGAGGGGGCGCAGCCCGTGTTCTGCCGAGCGCGACCGCTGCCGTACGCCCTGCGGGCGCGGGTGGACGCCGAGCTGGACGCCATGCAGAGCGCTGGCGTCGTCGAGCCTGTCGAGAGCTCGGACTGGGCGACACCACTGGTAATTGTTCATAAACCTGACGGAGCTTTGCGTATTTGCGCCGATTATAAAGTGACCCTAAACCGTGCGTTACAAGTCGATAAGTACCCTGTGCCTAAAATTGAGGATTTGTTTACGAGTTTACATGGTAGTATGTATTATACTAAACTTGATCTTTCACAAGCCTATAACCAGATTATGTTAGATGATACTCGAGAGCTTACGGTGATAAATACTCATAAAGGGTTATTTAGGTATAATAGATTGTCATATGGACTGGCTTCAAGTCCGGGTATATTCCAACGGATTATGTCTAAACTGTTTGAAAACATACCCAATGTTACTGTTTTCTTAGATGACATTTTGATAAGCAACTCTTGTTTGACGTCACATTTAGATACTATTCATAAAGTGTTAGATATTCTCAAAGAAAATGGATTAAAATTAAAGAAAAATAAATGTGAATTTTTTGCTGATTCTGTTAATTATTTAGGGTTTAGGGTTAGCAAGGAGGGCATAAAGGTAGACCCGGGTAAAATCGAGCCAATATTGAAGTTATCTCCTCCTAAAAATGTATCTGAAGTCAAGTCTTTTCTAGGCATGATAAACTTTTATGGAAAATTTATTAAAAACTTATGTTTTCACTTATCTCCTTTGTATGCTTTGTTAAAGAAAGGTAAACATTGGATTTGGGGCTTAGAGCAGAATAAGGCATTTAACTACGTAAAGGAATTATTAACTAGTTCGCAAGTGTTAGCGCACTATGATGAGTCATTACCTATTATTGTTACATGCGATGCGAGCTCGCGCGGTGTCGGCGCGATACTGGCGCAGAGGTGGCCCGAGGGCCAGGAGCGAGTAGTCGCCTATGCGTCGAGGGCGCTCACGCCGGCCGAGATAAATTATAGTCAAGTGCATAAGGAAGCTTTAGCTATTGTTTTCGCTGTAAGAAAGTTTCACCAATATTTATATGGTAGGAAATTTGTACTTAAGAGTGATCATAAGCCTCTTGTCAGCATATTTGGACCGGAACATGGTATTCCAAGTATGACAGCTAGTAGAATGCAACGATGGGCGTTGTTGTTATCCGCTTATAATTTCACAATTGAATATATAAATACTAGTGCGAACACCGCCGACGCCTTATCGCGTTTAGTGGAAAGCTATAAAGCAAGAGGTACAGAAAAAGGCAATACGGAGGAGCCGGAGCAGACTTACCTACATTTTGCTTCAGAGGCATTGTCCTTAGATTTTACCGTAATAAAAAGGGAAACCCAAAAAGACCCTATTCTAGGTCGAGTATTAAGTTTCATACGGGATGGTTGGCCAGAGGAAGTTGAGATTAAAGAATTAAAACCATATTTTAATCGGAGAAATGAATTGTATTCTGAGTTAGGGTGTGTTATGTGGGGGCACAGACTTGTAGTTCCAAAATTTTGTCAAAGTCGAATATTAGAAGAACTACATGACATACACATGGGTATGGTTAAAACAAAATGTATAGCTCGAAGTTACGTGTGGTGGCCTGGCGTAGATGAGGCCGTGGAGGCGATGTGCCGTGCATGCCGGGTGTGCGCGGAGACGGCGCAGGCGCCAACGCACCACGCTCCCCAGCCATGGCCCTCGCCAACTCGACCTTGGAGTAGGTTACATTTGGATTGACAGACGGACGGACAACAAGAAATCCTATACCTAATAATTCCGTTTTTTTCCTTTTGAGGTTTGGAACCCTAAAAATACAGATAAATCCTCTAGCGCCCTAATGAATTGAAGTGCGCCCCATAAGGATAATGATTCGTCGTTTGATTAGCGCCCCCAGTGCGTGCATTTTATTGCGTGAAGCTTGGCTCGTAACTCCCGCGATTGAATACAGCCACACTTGAACCTCAGTGCGATTGTAGTACTACCGTTACAGTATGGACATACTAGTTATATCATCCTCAATCTCCTTTGTATAATATATAATAAAATATGAAAAAAAAATGTTTTATTCACTCATCACTTATCAGCAGTTATCACGCAACTGACTTAGGTAGTTTATCAAAATGTTCGTCATATTATGGATTATTATGGTGCAATAAAATTATTGAGTATTGAGTAGCGGTTCTATGCGGTTTCCTTCGCGTAGTTCCCGTTCCCGTTTGAATAAAGGAATAAAATATAGCCTATGTTACTCAGTTATCCTCCTAGCTTTCCAATGTAGAAAGAATTTTTAAAATCAGTTTAGTAGTTTTTGAGTTGATTCGTAACAATCATACAAAAATACAAATCTTTTCCTCTTTAAAATATTAGTATAGATACAGAAGTATAGATAATGTTTTAGACACGGTAAACTCGGAAAAGCTGCCCAGGAAATTAGAAAATGGGAATAAAAATGTGTGTGCTTTTTTGTATGCGCATCGAACAGGATCACATCTCTCGGGTCAGCTAGTAGGTATACCACTTGAAATCCTACTGCACTGTGCTATCCGAAAAAAATCTAAACAGGTAGATTTTCGTGCTTCAATTCCGATGATAATCTCTTCTACCCATTATGTTAATTTTTATAGGGTTCTAAAGGAGCTGTGACACAGTGACCTTCGTCAGCTGATTGTGTCTTACTGGGTGCGCTCTGCGCATGCGTGCCTTGCCGTGATGATGCGGGATGCTAGCAGGATCTCACGTTCCGCAGTACGCTTCCGACTGTAGTTAGCGGTGGGCGCTTTCCGCGACCGTTCCAAGCGCCTGCCGAAATGACGATCGCAAATAATTCGATTTGAAATTTTGCTTTTCGCGTTTCGAGTGCGTTTTGTATGACTAAGTGGTCTAGTGATTGTTTTTTAGTTGTTAGTTACATAGTTATAAGACTTGTGGGCTAGTTCTGAGGTCCGAATGCAGTATTGAGGTAAGATTTTCTAGTCACGTATTTCATTTTGTGTCAAAAAAGCCAGTATTTTGTAATGCAACCACATCTTATTACACGTTTACTATATTCGTGTTACATGAACAGATTTATTTTTCAAATATAGCACGTCATGTGCCCTACCATTAAACCAACATTAGGTACCTGAAATACCTAACAATAATCTTATTGCAATATGAAGTAGGTAGTCTATAATAATGGCACTCCCTAATTTTGTTAGGTACTTCAGGAACTTTTCATGTAGGTATTTTACAAAAATATCCATAAACGCCTCAAATTATATGAAAGACTTTTTTTATTCATTGTATCAATGGGTAGGTAGGTGGTAACAAGCAGGTAGCTTAAGCCATTACCACCGCTTCGGAAACCACCGCTTACCTTACAATTTTTTTTTCTACAATAAAAAAAAATCTGTACAATAGGTACCACACCAAAAAAATGTATTCATGTGGAAATTGTGGAACCGTAAGACTGTATGGATTCCCTCTCTGTATAACAAGATATCACATTGTCACTTTCTATCCGATAAGAATTTGTACTTACTTATAAGCGGATGCCAAATCAGCAAGAAAAAACAAATGAAAGGCGGGGCGACCAGAAACAAAGAACATAATTATAGTATAGAAAAAAAATATGAAGACCGATTATCAGGTACTTTCGATTTGTGTCACTCATAGCATATTTTTCTATTGGTGTACAATAAAAAGTTGCTACTCACTTACCCTTACTTTCATCTGGAGATTTATGGAATCTAAATTTTCATTTTTATTATAAGAATCCTTCTCCGGTCTGCTTTCAATAAGATACTCAATCAAAATTTCATCGTAATATGATGATATCATTATCATCATATTACGATGAAATATTGAATGTTAGAGTGTTCCGTTTTCTATGTTTTCCTAATTAGGAAAACATAGAAAACGGTACAAAGTAACATTCATTTTAATTTATTGATTGATGGATTCAGTGTATTCCCGTTCCCGTGGGAATTTCCGAAAATCCCTTTATAGTGGTTGCCTACGATATAAGGCACCTACATACCACATTTCAAGTTTACATTAGTACATAATCTCATGACTATTTCCCATTGGGGTAGGCAGAAACAATAGGCTGCCGCTAGCTACGAACATTGCAGATCTCTAGTGCTTCCTCCACATCCATCAAAAGACTCTGCATGAGTCTGTTTCGGGTACTCTTTATCTGACTTTTCTTCAACACATAACCGATCTGTTCCATGTAGGTATGCCTAGGTTGTCATCTACCGACTCACCCATTCTCAACACCCTTGAAAATGCATCTCGTTAACCCTACAGTGTTCGCGCCCCCAAAACTACATAATATGTATTCCGCTTTAGTTTCAGGTTTTTTTAATACTAAAATTATATAATAATATAAATAATATAATCTCACGCCTTTTTTTTATCCCCGAGGGGGTAGGCAGAGGTATTCCATTACTGGATATACCCACATTTCACGAGATATATTGGACCCCTAAACGTGATAGGTGGTGAGCCCATCGCCGGACCGGGTCTGTTTACACATGTCTCAGAATTAATTCTGAGACCTGCGGGTTTCCTCACGACGCGATGTTTTCCTTCACCGTCGAGCTAGTGATAAATATGTACCTACGTAAGTTTTTGAAAAACTCATTGGTACATGCCAGGATTCGAACCCGAGCCTCACTGATTTTCGGCCGGGTCTTTAACCGTCCGGGCTATCACTGCTCTTTAAAAAATTCATTTGACAAATTATGTTAAGCGAAATCGAAGTGACCATTTCAATATGAAACGAACTCTTGAATTTCATTCGCTCGCAGCCTTTGTTATATAATAATATACCCTATTAGTTTGAATTAGAGTCTGCTTTTATCGAAGCCCAATCAATCTTCCATTATGCGACCGTAATAATCTGACAATAAAGTCCAAGTTACAGCCAATAATCACGTTTCCAAACTTCGTAACGAATTACCCTTAATTCTATTTATCTCTTCGTCTTCTATTCGATATTTTTTCGTTGTCTTTTTAAATAAAGAATAGTCACACACACACATCTAGGGAAACTAAGTAAAATAATTAATGTCTCAGATCATGCCTGCTTACATGTGATCTGAGGATTTCTTATTTACTTCCCGAGGTGGAAAACGGCAACTTCGTTTAGCGCAGCGGGCCGAAAGTTGCCGCGTTCCGCCTGGAGAGGTGAAAATACTTAAACTAGAATTAGGAATGAATACACAACAAGAAAGAGTATATGTTACATTATTGATAACTTACGAGTTACGTACATTTAGGTATATGAAATGGAATAAAAAACAATAATAATAAAAAATATATATATACAAAAAGAAATAGTGCCTCTCAAATTTTGAAGATGTATTGCAGTTAAATATGTCAATGTCTAACTCTTTCGTCAAACCATATTTATTTAATAATTTAATAATTATTTAATAATTACATATTGCTAAACGATACAATACCTATATCCAAACGTAATTATCTTATGTAGGTAAGCATTGGTTTTTGGTAGGTACACTGTTTCTGACTTTTATGCCTTGCCGATCTAGTCGATCTAAGTACACCTATGTCGCCTTCTACTAACTCACCCACTTATCCAACATTATTCATAATAATATTTTTGGTATGCAAGAGAAAGAAACTAACGGAGTAAATAGGACCGATTCCTGAAGCCAGCACTAATGACAAATTCGACCGATTTGACGGGCCAGTTGGCTCAGTTGGTAGTAACCCTGCCTTTGAATTCGGAGGTCGCGGGTTCGATCCCCGCTTGGGGCCAACATTTGTGTGCTTGAACATGTACAGGCTCTCCCTATAGCTTGGGACTGAATAATCGTGTGTTATTTGTGTCCCACAATATAATAGGGTTGTGTCCTACCTAGTCAAATCAGTTACTTTTTACGATCTGTCAAAACGAAATTTTACTATGGATAATGTACTGAAATAGCAAACCGTGACGTCATAGTTTGTAGTACTCAATTGCAGCACTTTTTTTGATTGATTTATTATTTTTAAATTTGCTATAATTGTAAATTGAAAATCGAAATACATATTTTGAGGTGTTTTGGGATAATCTTTTTAATGTATGACTACTCGCAATTTAATTTCGATGCTGTCAACTACCCAATTATTATTATATTTATTATATTATAATTTTATGGAATTATTAAAATCCCTCTCTACAATCAAACAGAGCATCCCAAAAAATAACAAAGCAAATCAGAGAAAATTATTTTTCCAGTGATTCTACTTATTACGGTTTATTTTATTCGCTGAGATGTAATAAATTCCGGGCACTCCGGTCTATCTGCCGGCGAGCTCATTTCGAAAGATATTTACTTTATTTTGTTTTCTTCAGCACTCCGCAGTTCAGGAATCAAACGTTTTGATTGATTATTTTCTTCTTAATTTGATGGGTCCATTGACATTGTGCTGGAAATGGGGTCAGTAATGAAGACGAATTGCCTTTCATTGTAGGTAACATTTTATTTATAGCTTCATTATTAATTTTAATTTTGTATTAAGGTAAACGCAGCTATTAACGACCCATCGAAAATCTGCAGGTATTGCCGACCCATTCTGCTTATTCTTATTTTTATCGGTTTGGAACGATTTGAGTCACAAGAGAGTATAATATACACACATGTTTGTATGTTTCCTAATTAATTTACTGGTGTTAGTGTACGTAGGTACACGGGAATGTGACCAAATACGTTAGTTTCTGTGAACGTAGCGAGTGCGCCGATCGTGTCATACTAACCCTTACTTCCTCAGGTAAGTACTCAAATTTTTTGCTTAAGATATTTTATATTTAAATATTTACGTTAAGTTTATTCTGAATAACTCAACATATTCCTTTATTTGTATATTCCACATTTCGCAACTAAATTATTGTGTTTTAAGGGATTTCAAAAAGTATTTTTGAAATTAAAATAGAACGGCAATAGCTGCAGTGCATTTTAGTAGTGCAGTCATTACCGACCCATGGATCGGCAATGGCTGAGAGGTTATTCTTTATTTTTTCCCTTTTTCGTTAATGCTTATAATAATTAAACAAGTTTTTATAACACCATTTCAATCTTAAGTATTCTAAAATTATAAGCATCTATTAACGACATACTCCATGTTATACTATAAACTTGTTTTTCCGCGATAAACTGCCACGAATTATTAAACATTTAGACGTGGGGTATGAAAGAAACTACTTAGAGTTTTCTTCGCATTTATATGAAAATGGTGTATTTTTTTATAGTTTAAGACTAAATCAATAAATTATTGTATTAAAACGGATGGGGAAATATATTACAATTAATATCGATTATTTTTCGTGGCTCGGTAAAAGATTTGTTCATTTTTTTATTTAACACTAATTAACGATCCATATGAATCGGAAATTGCAACAAAGAGAAGCTATCACCGATTCTATACCGATTCATTGGTATTTTTTGATTAACGGTATGTAATGTCTAAAAGTAAAGCTACTAATTTGTTTCATTATAATGATTTGATTCAATGAGTTAGGTTAGGTTTAATTTAATTTAATGTCATTATATTTCATTTTCATTTCATATCCATAAAAAAAATCTACTGAAGACTTGGCTGTATGTATAGTTCCCTTTGCCTACCCAGAATGGGTGAAGAAAACAAAAAAACCTCTGCTTTTAATCTTTTACGGTTGGCGCGATTTTCCAAAAATGTTAGTTGAGTTTATTGTATTTTTATTATTTTATTAAATTGCTTAATTTTTTCGCAACTGTATTAAAAATAGTTATTAAGTACACGTGCGCAAGTGTCATTGCAACTTGTTCCGACAGTCAACCCTCACCCTCACCTTCGGCTGCGCTAAACTTGAGAAGTTCGAAAAAAATTATAGGCTTTTTGGCAAATAAAAAAAAGGGTTTGTTATTCTGAAATAAAATTGTCTAATTATTTTTATTCAAAACATGTAAATTATATATTTATAATAGTTTTTACTTTTATTTTCAGGTTTGTCACTTTGACTTAAATAGTATAAAGTATTAGTGCTAGCCACAGTGGAGCAAATCATGATTCATGTGTGTAGAACCTCCAGCCGCTATCCCAACTTGAAAAAATCTGTGCTGAAAATAAAACAGTGTGTTTTTATTTTATTAACATCTACACATTTACAAAATTGTCTCTGAATTTTGATAGTGAATATTTATGTTTCAGGTGATTCAGTGATCCCCTATGTCAAACACAATTGACACTAGGACCAATTCCCTTTAACGGCACTACATGGAACTGCATTGTGAAGTAACAGCATTGACATTGTTTTAAGAAGTAATTACTATTATGCAGGCTAATCAATTAGAAAGAAAGGCTATGATAACTATGGTTTGCACTAGCTGGCCAAGCAGCAGGTTTCCTGGGGCGCAAGATAACAATACATGACCTAAGTTCTCAATTTGATTTAATGAATGTTATTCTATTTACCATTTCTATTAAAGTCTATTTTCTTATATTACTAAAATTTCATTTATGTCCACCGAGAAATCAATACCTTTATTTTTATTGAGGTCCAAATGTGAAAACAATCTTTTAAAGAATCCACAAGCATTCCGAGCTTCACTGCGATTAGTTGGAAAGCATGGGCACTAGAAGAAGAAATCTACATAACAATGAATTTCATGTTGGTTCTATTCATTTTTTTTCACCCCTACAGGGTAGGCAAAGGCATTACGCCATGCAGCCTCGTCATTAGTTAATGATATCCTTGAGTAAATGGCTCTGCTTCAGAGTCCATGCACAAAAATACAGTTTCTTCAACACTTTCTACATCCTTAACTTGGTTATCAACAGTAAAATAATAGCATTATTACTGAAGACTTCATTGTGACTTCGTTTATCGAATTTCCCATTCACTGCACACTTTCACGGACACTTGCCACATAATAAACTATCACTATTATGATGAGTCAAAACCCGAAACACACAGCAAAATGAAAATTATACAAAAAACATGACGTCCCTCTTCGGATTCCCGCCAAAAAGTTTCAAGTCAAGTTTATCTACATTTTCAGATTATTTTAGTAACTATAATTATTGTAATGAATCAAGTACAAAAATGAGAAGCAAATAAAAGTAAACGGGACATTTCGAAAACGGGATATTTTGGGAAAGCGATATTTTGCTCAAATTAATAATTATTTTGAGAATCGAACGTGTAGGTAAGTATTCTGTGAAAAAAGTATGCTTTATTTACTTACGGGTCGGTGTTAGATTCATAAAAATCGGTAATAGCTTCAAAGCGTTTCGGGTGGGTCGGTAATAGAAACAATTGACTTCAACAATCCTTTGATTATTTTTTTAATGAAAACATGATATTTATAAACAAATGAAAATATAAATATAAAATATACAATCCATATTTAAATATAAAATAAAAAAATCTGGTGTGTTTGCAACCACTACCCTTAATTCTAATAATCAATTTCAAAACTTGCTTAAGGGGGTCGGTAATAGCTGCGTTTACCTTATTTTGTCCTGCACTCATTTTACTTTTTTACCATTTTTCCGACATCACTAAAGCCCATTTTTTGTATGTCTGGGTCCGCTCACAGAAACGTAAATAACTTTGCTTTAGCGGAGATCTGGTACGACTCATGTAGGTACGACTTAATATAGGTACCTACAGATTTTTAATCGATTTATAAATTTCGAGTATAAAACGTGCAGTGCATAATGCAGTGATAGCCTTACGGTTAAAGAGCCTGCTTCACATGATGATAATAAGTGAGGCTCAGGTTCGAATATTGGCATGTACCAATGATTTATCACTAGCTCGACGGTGAAGGAAAACATCGTGAGGAAACCCGCAGGTCTCAGAATTAATTCTGAGACATGTGTAAATAGACCCGGTTCGGCGATGGGCTCACCACCTATCACGTTTAGGGGACCAAAGAATACCTCGTAAAAAGTGGGTATATCCAGAAATGGAATACCTCTGCCCACCCCCTCGGGGATAAAAGGCGTAAGATTATTAATTAACTACCAGGGCCCCGCGGTTTCACCCACGTACTCGTAGTTCCCACGTAAAATATAGCCTATGTATTATTCTGATGTATAAGCTATATAACTGCAAAGTTTAATCAAAATCCGTTCAGTAGTTTTTGCGTGATCTTTCACGCAAAAACTCTTCCTGTTCCTCTTGGAACAAACATCCATATATCCATCCATACAAACTTTCGCGTTTATAATATACTAACAGCGCCCCGCGGTTTCACCCGCGTATTTCCCGTTCCCGTTTGAATACGGGGACAAAATATAGCCTATGTGTTATTCTGATGTATAAGCTATATAACTGCAAAGTCTAATCAAAATCCGTTCAGTAGTTTTTGCGTGAAAGAGGAACAAACATCCATATTATATCCATCCATACTTATAATATTATAGTAGGATTAATTAATGTAGGTATTTCTGCAAATAAACGAGTTCTTTCTCTTTCTTTCTTTCTTTCTTTCTTTCTTAAAAAGAGTCAATCATTCAAGAGTTACTTAAAAAAGGCTTTTCATTTTCCAAAGTTATTAAAGTAGTACGTACTATTACTTATTCTGTGGTAGTACTTTGTACTAAATATTCTGTACAACCGATACATTTAAATATTCACCATTCCAAAATAAGCCGACAATTTTCAAGTGTCAGAGCAATGAGTAACACATCAGTGAGTTCAGCTCACAGAGTCGCTAGCGCTCCGAAAAGTGGTGGAAACTTAATTAGTCTTCACGGCTCAGTTCGTAATGCAGTTGGCTGTCTGACTCGTTTTGATCTATGAACTTATAGGCGGCGACATTTTAACTTTCAAACTGGATAATAAACTCACGTACATTTATCACTAGCTTGGCGTGAAGGAACACATTGTGAAGATATTAAAGTATATGTAAGTTATATTCTGACGGGCCTGTTGGCTCAGTTGGTAGTGACCCTGCCTTCTGAGTCGGAGGTCGCGGGTTCGATCCCCGCTCGGGGCCAACATTTGTGTGCATGAACATGTCTGTTGGCTCCGTGTCTGGGTGTTTAATATTTATTTAAGTATGTTTATCAGTTGTTTAGTACCCATAGTACAGGCTCTAGTTTGGGACTGAATAACCGTGTGTAATTTGTGTCCCACAATTTATTATTATTATTATTATTATTCATACTGCGCGCGATTGGATATTGTTCCGCTACGAGTGGCTACAACATGTACATATTTACCACAATGACGGCGAATGATGACACGGAACGAATGATAAAGAAAGAGACAGCTATCTGTCAAGAGTTGCGCTTGAAATACGACAAGGTGAAAAATGCAAACATTTGCTGCTACAATGCGACTAAATAAAATTTTACCAATTATCCACATTTGTCAGCCTCAGTTTTCGCGTTTTAGTAAAATATCTACCTCTTTTTATATAATATCTTTGGGTACGTAAGTATGTAGTTGGAACTATGTAAACTCTTCTATTAAAGAGCATTTCCACATCGATGTCTGGACACAATACTACACCGGCAATCTTTTCTTGGAAGCGTCGCTCCGTCCTATGTAAATATTTCGTAGGAGCATTCACTTCACTGCTTGTTCATTTACCCATGTCAGACGTCCTTTGTGTCCGGTAGTCCTTAAAGAGATAGGCAGTTCAGTTATTATTGATCTATACTAATATTATAAAGAGGAAAGATTTGTATTTTTGTATGTTTGTAAACCACGCTATCGGAGTTTTCTAATGAGTTTGTATAAATACAACTGTCCAACATCAACCGTTGGACCGCGGTCCCCAGGCACGATCACCTCGCCTGGCGGAATGTCTTCCTTTTCACGATGGAGGAGCATTCCACCTCCGCTTCTCCATAGTATGTTTGTTAAGAATAAACTCAAAAACTACTTGACCGATTTTAAAATTCTTTCACCAATGAAAAGCTAAAAGATCCCCGAGTAACATAGGCTATAAGTATTTTATTCCCATATTCCAACGGGAACGGGAACTACGCGGGTGAAATCACGCAGGACGAGTTGATGATGATCAATCAGATTTGTCGTTTTTAAAAAACTGTATCTGTATACAAATATATATATATACATATAGATATACTGCCTAACCCCTCGGGGATAAAAGGCGTGAGATTATATAATATACAGGCTGACTTTTTTACCGTCTGGAAAAAAACGTGGTGTGATAGGTAAGTGCAACAGATTCATTTGGCAATGTTACTTAAAAACAATTTTTTACTCAAACATTTTTTTTTCTTTCGTAAACTAATATACATTACTCAATTGTAGTCAATAATACACACTGAGATATTTGAAATAGTATTTTAAAAAGAAACAGGCTCGTAGCCTCCATTTATGCGGAATTTACCTACAACCGCCAGCTGCGCGTAGTACTGTGCGTAGTTTTCTAGATTTTGTAAATTGCATTAAACATGACTATATTTAGCAATTAATCTCGTGTATAACTTCGGCTCTAGATACCATAAACGTCATATTTTTTTCCAGACGGTAAAAAAAATCATCCAGTATATATATATATAATCTCACGCCTTTTATCCCCAAGGGGGTAGGCAGTATATCTGTATACAAAATTTTATCAAAATCGTTAAAGCCGTTTCCGAGACACCCAAAATATACATAAATACAATAATAGCCCGTTTAAGTAATAGAAAAACAAAAACCAGTCGGTCGTTCGCTCCCTGACGTACGGTCGTGTCAATAGTAATTGTCTACCTGCTCCAAACTACTTAGTCATTTCCAGTGTTTGCCAAAGTTTATTGATTATCCAATTTAGAGATGGATACTTTTGATTGCGGAATCTGTAATGATAAATTATCCGAAGGAGTTCGTTGCTATGCGTGTAACCAAGACCTGCATTTTCATTGTGCTGGTATAACCGAGAACGGTTACCGTAAACTGGGCGACAGGAGACTGACCTGGCGCTGCCTCAGGTGCAAGCAAAGTGGTCAAGTAGTATCACCCTCAACACCCTCAACGCCTCAGCAAGCCTTGCCTTCAACACCTCAGCAGGTCTTATCAACTGCTCCTCAGCCACAGCCGTCGCTATCTTCAGTGCAGCAGCAAGTGCCTCCCACACCTCTGTCGTCGTCTGAATCAATCATTCTGTTGGAAATTAAGGCTCTCGCGGCGAAACTAGTACCATTAGAATGCTTAAACGATGAAGTGAGGGCTCTTCGTGGTGAGCTACGTGATCTGAAGACTTCTTTGAGTGAGACTAATGCCGCTTTTAAAGAATTCAGCTCAAAAATACATAATATGGAGGATCGTCTTCAGAAAGTAGAAAATGCCCAAGCCCAAGTCGACCAAATGCAGGTGCGTCTGAACAAGCTGGAACAAGAGTCAAATGCAAAGGATCAGTGGTCGCGCATGAACAATGTTGAGATCAAGGGAATAACTCAAACGAAGAATGAGAATTTGTTTGACATCGTTTGTGCTGTGGGTGCAAAAATTCAATATCCCATAAATAAAAATAATATCAACTTCGTGACTCGAGTCCCAACCCGTGACAATGAGCGCATTAAGCCTATTATATTGTGCTTAAATAATAGATATGTTAAAGAGGAGTTTGTGGCTGCAGGCAGGATTAAATCTAAAACTTCCCTCATTAAAATTGGCGATCTTGGTTTGGGCCTGGATGGCAACCAGAACATTTACATAAATGACCACTTAACTGCTCAAAACAAGTTACTTTTGTCAAAAGCGAAAAGAATTACCAATGAAAAGGGTTTTCGCTTCATATGGGTCAAGCACGCCAAAATCTTCGTAAGGAAAGACGAAACATCCCCTATTATTTCCGTGAAAACAGAAACAGATCTCCAAAAGATATTGTAAAGTATCAATTTTATATTTGTTATGTATCTAATATTATTTTAAGTTATATTTTATTTGCTATTGCTACTTCAACTATTTTAACTCTTAGGTTTTCGACAACCAAAATTTTTTGTTACGGTGCATGCAGTTTGGGAACCATAATCTTCACTAACCGTTTAGTGATGATTCATTACTTACTGTGTCATTTGACTTCACCTAGTCTTTTGCTTTTTTTTCCAATGTCATATTAAATCGAGTCTTAATGATGTAGCGTTGCGGTCTTTTTTGCAATTTAGCCAAGGGTCGCTTACCTGTTTTCTATACTTGCATTCGTGCGACATTCTTATGATTGAGACTATTAAATTCTTGCTAATGAGTGTGTTCATGTTGTGCACGGCTTTGCACTGTGTATTGCTGTGTGTACCTACTCGTAATGATATGCTATTTATTGGCCTCGTAGCTAATTTGCTTTTATTGATTTATTTGACTGTTCTTAATGTTATACCCTATTTTTATTTATACTTCTTTGATAATAGATATAGTAGAAATGGCTCCGCTTAATATTTATTATCAAAATGTCCGCGGTTTGCGAACCAAAACAAATGTCTTCCTTCGTAATATATATTTATGCACATATGATGTAATAGTTATTACCGAAACATGGCTAGTTGATAGTATATCCAGTAATGAGCTATTTAGCGAGCGTTACGTGGTTTGGAGGCGCGATCGGAATTATACCCGGACTTCTCAAACACTAGGTGGGGGTGTACTGATAGCAGTGAGACGCGACCTGGTTGTTATTGATAGACGAGATTGGTGTAGCTCTGCCGAAGACATCTGGGTAACTATTACCCTAAAAAGAACCTAAAAAAAACCTTCGATATGTTACAATATACACATCTGTGCTCTATACTTGTGTACTGAGAAAGGCGGTAATTCTTATGGTACGCAGTTACAAAACTTTTCAATTAACCTTGATCACTTAATTTCTACTCATCCCCTCGACAAGTTTATTATCCTAGGGGATTTTAACTTTAGTGATGAAGTTGAGTGGTCTAAATTGGATAACAACATCGAATTGACGCCGTCACACTACTCAAACCCGTTCTTGTTGCACTTTTTTGACATAGTTAACTCATGTAACTTGTCCCAATACAACGGAGAAAGAAATTATAACAACCGACTGCTGGATTTGGTTTTCTCAAACAGTCCTGTCTCTGTTACAGAGTGTTGTGAATCTCTTGCACTTCCAATTGACAGTCATCATAAAACCCTATTAGTTCGCGCCGAATATGCTGAAATTCACAAATTTATTTTGGATAGTCAATCAAAGTTTTTATTCAACCGGGCTGACTATACTCGTATTATATCTGAACTGGATCAAATTCATTGGGATGACTACTTAAACGGTAACTCAGTTGATCAAGCTGTGACTCTTTTTTATAATAAACTTTACGAATTACGTGACCTTTACGTCCCAGTTAGAACAATTAAATCTAGATCTCATCCACCCTGGTTTAATTCAGCATTAGTCAAAATTTTAAAAGAAAAACGCAAATTTCATTGTAAATACAAAATATATGGAAATAAGTCTGACTACCAGTCATTTTCAATACTACGCAAAAGGGCTACTGTGATTGAGGAAAACTGTTTCAAGACTTACTTACTAATTGATAAAATTGAGTCCTCTATTATTGAGAATCCGAAATCATTTTGGTCCTATATAAAAAGCAAGCGTACGTCCAGTACATATCCTAATATTATGCGATATAAAGACAAATCAGCTGACAATACTCAAGAGATCAGTAACTTTTTCTCCGCCTATTTTCAATCTACTTTTCAAATACCGGATACGAATACATCTAATTCTGCATTTCTGAACACAGGTGTATTCAACACCTCTGGTATTAGCTCGGTTAATGTGAGTGCGGACAGTGTGCTGAAGCTTTTAGAGTCTCTTGATCTCTCTAAATCAGGTGGTCCAGATGAAATACCACCAATATTCATTACCCGATGTGCTAAAAGTCTTGCTGTGCCAGTTAGTATTCTGTTTAAGCGTTCCCTTAGTGAAGGTATTGTCCCGGCTATCTGGAAGTCTGCCTTTATAACACCAATTTTCAAAAAGGGTGATAAGTCGGATGTGGAAAATTATCGTCCAATTTCAAAACTGTGTCTATTCGCAAAAACCCTGGAAAGACTAGTTTACAATGACGTATATAATGCACTTAAGTGCTCATTTGGAGTCGAGCAGCACGGTTTTCTTAGGAAACGTTCTACAACGTCCAACTTACTCTTAGCGAGTGATTTTATTACCGAGGGTATAGACCACCGAGCGCAGGTTGACGTGATCTATACGGATTACAGCAAGTGTTTTGATCGCATAGACCATCGTATACTGTTACAAAAGCTGTTATCCTCTGGCATTCACGGTGACCTGTATCGATGGTTTGTATCGTATATCGAAAACCGTTCTCAGGCAGTAGTACTACAGGGATATACCTCTCACTGGACCTCGATCCCATCTGGTGTGCCCCAAGGGTCTCTCCTAGGTCCACTCTTATTTATTATATTTGTGTTGGACATTAAAACTTGTTTCCGTCATTCGTACATTCTTCTTTTCGCAGATGATATGAAAATTCTTAAATTAATAAAAGATCCATCAGACGTCCAACATCTACAAAATGATCTCTATAACTTCGAAGTGTACTGTGGTCAAAATAAACTTAAGCTAAATGTATCGAAATGCGTTTTCATGTCGTTTACTCGTAAACACTCTATTATTGGTGATGGGTACAGGTTACTGGATCAATGCATTAATAGGAAGGATGAGATCAGAGACTTAGGGATTATTTTAGATAGTAAGTTCATTTTTGATAGACACATCGATTATATAGTCAGTAAAGCCTCAAAAGCGTTGGGTTTTATAATTAGAACTTCGTCAGAATTCCGTAGCCTAAAATCAATCAAGGTGCTTTACTGCGCATTTGTCCGTAGCCACCTTGAATACGCATCGCAAGTTTGGAACCCTCAATACAACGTCTATAGATCGCGCATTGAAAGCATCCAGAAGAGATTCTTGCGATATCTAGACTACAAAGCACGTCAACATTCAACGGATTATCGACACCGGTGTGAAAGGTATCACTTTGTGCCCCTAGAAGATCGTCGGGTCATAAATGATATCTGCTACCTAATGGGTATAGTCAATGGGTCTGTTGATTGTCCTGATCTGCTATCGAAGGTGGGGCTCCGTGCAAACCAAATGAGTCTAAGACAGCGACCACTGCTTCATGTACCATTTGCTCGTACTAATGTAAGACAAAACACCTTCTTGCTGCGCGCTGCTAAAAGTTTCAATGAGTTCTCGATTGAATATGACATTGATCTATTCTGTACCGGTACATCTTTTGTTAGAAAAGCATTGACATCATACTTGTTAGAAGAGCACTAATAACAGACTTGTCAAACCCAGACTGCTCACCTAATTAAGTTTGTAGTTTTTTTTTTATTTATTTTTTTTATTAACGTAAGTAGTTGAATTTATTGAACTTATATTCCATCAATCTTAATAGGTAGGTACCTAGTAGGTAGTTAGTTTTGATAGCTATATGTGGAGACTTGTTGTCAGCAACTAGAATACTCAGTTTTTGAACTTATTGTCGTGTAATTAGTCTGTAAGTCTTCCCAAAAATAATAAAATAAAAAATAAAAAGAATATAGTTAAATAACAAACTTCGTAGTGGGCAAGTAATATTAATCTACTAACAAACTTCACTAAGGAGGTTTATTCCAGCCATTATAAATGGTACCGACGTAAAAAAGAAATATAAACCTAACAGTTGAACTCCTAATAAACCCAACAGCCTCATTAGAGCTGCTAAAAAGTAAATAAAGCAGCTGTTACTGCGAATTCCTAGTTCATTAATATAAAGTAGAAAGGAGCCTTCGGAATGCTGCGTTTATTCCGCGGCTATTACGCGGAACGACCGCTCTCATCACTCCGGGGCGGTAAATAAATTATTGTGCTTTTCCCCGCACTAGCACAGCTCGGACACTAGCGATCAGATGTATGAAACAAACGCGTTGCTACGCACACAGTCTATGCTCGTGTAGGTGAACGCGTACCATGCTTGTGTGAGTGAGATAGACATGCTAGGGCTAGGGCCATTTTTAGAGATGACCTTGTAATAGCGGCGTCGAATTAATTTTGTGTGCTTGCAATTAATTATAAACAAAAACGTTTTTAACTCTATTTTCTGAGCTTAAAACTATTTTATTTTAATAAGTAAAAAGATGCGTACTATAGTAGTAGGTATTATAAAAGTATTTGTAAATATTAGTTTAATATTTGAATATTACGTGGTCTTCGCTCTGCGCACCGCGTCGTCGTCGCGTCCTTGCCAGCCGGTAACTGTGAGGTAACCGAGCGCGGGTGGGCGGCACTTTCAGCGGGGGGCACGGGGCGACCATACTGTACGCTAGTACTATTATTCTGTGGCACTAGAGCGCGTACCGACGGACGTGTTTTCTATTCCCACAGGTTACTGGAGTTTGGGTTCTATTCTAATTACTCAAAGCTTTTTACAAACTCCGCGTATAGGACAGCAACCGCTCAGCAATCGCACAGCAACCGCACAGCCACCTATTTATGAAAAGAGTTTAATATAAGTTTTATGTATCTAAAACTAATAAGAATAGAACCCAAATTGCAGTAACCGTTAGGAAAACGTGCTCAATCCGGTGATTCCGCGAAAATAGAAAAACACAGGGTCCAAAGATTTTACTGGTGAAATGTGGGTATTTTGGCTATAAAAGGCGTGAAATAATTTCTTTTTTATTTAAGCTGTAAACGGGAAGATTTTATGCTCATTGTACATCCACCGCTGAAGATTATACTAGATGCCTAATGCTGGAACTATTGGAGACAGTATATCCTTTGTTGAGCTCCTTATTATGAATAAAGAGCCCCGTAATATTATTAACTTTCACCTCATCCGACTCGCATAAAAGCCCTGTTTCGTAAATACTTTTTCAGTGAGAGAAATATAATAGCTAATCCTGTTTTTGTGTTCGCCTAGAAAGGTGTCTCACATATAACATTTAAAATACTTTCCGAGGCTGTCTGGGCCCGTAATTCAGAGAATCACGTTACAGCACTAATGCACACCATTACAGGTTTCTTTTAAGACTGAATTGAAGCTTTTCTTTACATTGTGTACGTAATTATTTAATGTATCGTATTAGGTTAATGAAGGTGCCGAAAACTTCTGAATAATGTTTTCAATTTGTACCTACACCTACAATCCAGTTCGTGTTACATATTATACCAATGACATTCTATAGGGAGACATCATACACCCTCCTCTTATCCCTATCCTGTGCCTCCTCCGGGCCATGTCCTCGACGAACTTTCTAACCTGATGATGATGAGCTCCGACCGTGTTCGGCAATGTCGACCACTTCGACTCTTAGTCAGCTTGGTGACGCTGGTGCACCCGAGTATGGCTAATGTAGCCAATCATTGCGGCAAATTCCCGTGCGCAGTGAGGGCACGTGAGCACACCGTTCACAAAGTTGTAGTTTCTAACCTATCATAAATGCGAAAGTTTGTTTGACCCTGAACTGATTCCTAAAATTGTTTCACTAATGGAAAGCTACATTAACAGAGAGTAACATAAGCTATAATTTATCCCCGTATTAGCACGGGAACGGGAACTACTAGGGTGAAACCGCGATGCGCTGCTAGTATCAAATACTTCCAAGTTGATATGTGTGCTATAACCAGAACATAAAACAATTAGTAGTAACGGTGTCCACTACTTTATTGCCAATCAGATTAAGGGTCAAGTTACAGCCAAGTAATAGCATCGGACATTTCAGCAAATGGCCGCCTGTTAAATAATTCAACAGTCGCTTAGCGTATCTAGGCTAAGACACTTCGGTTTGGAAGAGGCTGCCGCCTAAACTAATAACCCAATCCAGAATGTGTAGTTTTAAGATCAAATTTTCGTGTATAAATTGTATTTGTTGTGGAACCCTTCAGACACAGTTGTTTAGCTTAAAATTAGACAGTCTGGTACTGTGGATATTGAAAATCAACATGAAAACACTCACGTGTAAAAGCGATGGCCTGAACATGAATTCAACCCCTCAACCCCTAGCTGAGAAGAAAGGGTTACTACCATCTGAGCTAAAGCCTACACCCCCCTGAAATTGTAGTTAGACAGGTGCCTACCCATACATACATACATACATACATACAGCTCACGCCCTCTTCCCACAGGGGTAGGCAGAGACGATGGATCGCCACTTTGCCCGATCTTCGCACACTTCCCTCGCTTCCTTCACATTCATAAGCCTTTTCATACACGCTCTTTTATTCTTCGCACTCTTGACCCCAGCTTTTTGAAGGACGTCACTAATTTGATCCGTGAACGTCCTTCTGGGGCGTCCTCTTGCCTTGTATCCTTTAACATTCGCACTACCCATCTGTTACATATCGACGGTTGAAAGGCTATTTGATCTAAGCGAAATTTTGTAAAACTTGCAGGAGGACGGTTCAAAGTTTTTTTTTTTGAAAAAAAAATCATAAAAAAGCAACTATTTGATAGACTTTTATTTATTTAATACAGTATATCCCTAATTAAGTTAGGAAGTTTTTTAAGTTACTACTGTTGAAAATTGTGTATTATTTTAGAAAATTTATGTTGGTTAGCCCAAAATGCATCAAATTTAGTATTTTTTTGAGAAAGGCAAAATGGTTCAAATGCCTACCGTAAATAAAATAGCTGAAAGTAAACTGGCTCAAGCATCGACCTAGAATAATATAATACGAGAGAAAATGAATCTAGTGCCAAGTCATCTGACAGAAGAATATGCCCAATGAGCCGAAGCAACATGATGGTGTTGCACCAGAGTGAAGTAGTTTGATACAGATGCCCATTAGAGGGACTGCAGGATGAAACAAAATGAACCCTTACTAGATTATAGTAGATATTGATGCTTAGGCCATCGTAATTCAGCAACGTCCATAAGATATTTTTGAGGTTGGTATGGCACTTTATACTATTTTAGACAGTGTTTTGTATATTTTGTATAAAAAAAAACATTTTTGTGTAGAGGAATCATTCAAGTTGTTGATTCAATGTGTCTTGGAGCAAAGTATTAGATAAAGTGGTATAGTATACACCTTTTTTCTACTAACCTTAACATCTTAAATCGCGGGTCGAAACCCACTAGGGTCACAGCTCGCGGACAAATAATTCAGAAAACTTAACGAATCATATATCTAACTGGCATGTATCTAATGAACCTTGCTGTTCCGAACATATGGGGATTCGATTCTCACTATCAGCTAACACAAAAAAGACCAAAGCTAGACGCTACCCACGCCGAACCGACATACCTGGTTATACAAACGCCTTCTGGCACTCAAACCGTCCGTTAGGTTTAAGGGTGTTGGGTGCCTGGATAGCCCAAATGATTCGAAAACACCGAGAGTATATAACAGAAGCATAGGTACCACGACTGCTGTAAACAAATAGGTTCAAACACCAAAAGCAAGGGAAACTTTTGGTGGAACACAGAACTTAGTAAGCTCAGGCAAACGGTGTGCAAACAATTCCACAGATGCAAAGATTCTAGGCTTCCAGAAGACATGGACCTATATAAAAAAAGAAAGAGCCTATTTACGGATCAAGACCGCACCCTTCGCTCGCTGAAAAACCCAGACAATATATAGTACACTAAATCAGACCGTGTAATAAGTAAACTGCTTCTAGAAACACACTTCCTAGACTGCAGCCTCTCCAAGGACAATACATGGGCAAGTAAGTAATCACACATACCTAATAACCAAGAAAGGTCCAGAGCCCGTACCGTAGTAACAGAGGAACTAATAAAATGGGCAATTACAGCATTCAAGCCTTACAAATCCGCAGGCCTAGACGGCATCTTCCCTGCCCTACTGCAATGGGGAGTGGATTTCCTCACACCATGGCTTTTCATCCCTAAGTCAGGCAAAACCGATTACACACAACCCAAGGCGAACAGGCCAATAAGTCTGACATCATTCCTACAGAAGACCCTGGAGAGAATCTTGTGACCGAGATATTTGGGACGGGCCCCTTCGGAAATTTCCATTTTTCCGGTCATTGTTAGTTGCTACGCAGGCAAAGATTTGCCTATGCTAATATCACCTACTGCTGCCCTACAGGCGATGGTGGGGTAGCCGCCCCTGCACCTTGTCGTAAGGGAAGAAGCATCCCTAGTGACGTTCAGGCAGGTGTAAAGAGATTCCAGAATCAAACACAAAAAAAACTTTAAAGAGGATGCAATCTCGCGACACCCGGTGATGGCATCACCGAGCGATAGGACCCAGAAAATACACTGTTTCGTAAAACACTACAACGTAGAACTTACAGTAGGTCCAAAAGTGCTAAGGATCTACACTGATGGATCAAAAACCAACATTGGAACTGGAGTTGAAGTCTACTCAGATGATCTAAATAGTAGAATATCCAGACCACTAGGAATGCTCAACACTGTCTATCAAGCAGAATGTGTGGTCAGAGGGGCCAGAGAAGTCACGGATACCCATATCCGTATACTCTTCCACAGTGCCTCAGTCCTTCAATCCTTAAAGAAAAACTAGATCACTTCTAGACTGATATTGGAGTGCCATCATGCACTAGAACACGTTACGGTACTAAACCACAATACAGTGACACTTCAACTGTCACTGGCTGGCGTGGAAACGATGCAGCGGATGAACTCGCCAGGAGAGGTTCTGACACGAAGGCCATCGAACCCGAACCCATTGTACCCATTCCGTTTAACCAGCTTACGAACTGGTTTAGGGAATACACACAAATGCAAGCGGAGAAATGGTAGACCTCAACGCCAGGATGTAGGCAATCCAAGGAGGCTATGCCATCCCTGGACACGAGCTGAGTAAACGCCTTCAGCGCCTGGACAGAGACAGCCTATGAATTGTTTCGGGGACCATCACTGGACACTGCTCACTGAATTAACACCGACACACCTTAGGTATTACTGACAGTCCTCTATGCTGAGCGTGCATCGAGGTGGAAGAAATGGTAGCGCATGTGCTCCTAGAGTGCCCAACGCACTCGAAGAGCACATGCACTACCATCTCTTTGTTGCCCAGATCCGCAAGGAAATTCTTGGAACACTAGAATCCTTTGCGGATGTCCTGAGTAGACTCGGAAGTTTTATCTGCTTCTGTAGGGAGGTGGGCTGGTTGGAATAATCGGCTGCCATGGCTCACTCACGTACAATGGTCCAATTTAGGGACTAAGTGCGGAAACCAAACCCTTAAGATAGAAGAAGGTGGTATATCACCCTAAGCCTTTCGCAGTTCCTTTAATGTTAACAGCTGACTGACGCGTCCTCGCGGGTAGGTGAGATATTCGTAACGGATACTTACACAGCGCGCGCAATAAATTGAACTTAGGTATAATTTTTACTTTTTTATACTCCCAAGCGATATTATGACATGTATACAATTTTTAATGTTAACTTGAAAAAGGCTGTTATCTTTTCCAACAAAATTGCTGTAGTAAGTATTCCCAATTATTAAAATATTTCTTTTTTTAATAATAATAAATCATAATTTTATTTTAAACATTCTTTGAAGAATATAATTCTAGCTATATTCTTCTGCTTCTTCTTTCTTCACCGTTAAGCTAGTGATGAATATGTACTTGTACAGTCAAGAGCTTGACACATCGGACTTTGTAACGTTCTTATTATAATCGACTTAGAGGTCCGACTTGCACTACAAGTGTAGAGCTTCATGTGCTCTTGACTGTTCCAGTAATTAAGTGTACATACCAGTATTTTCTAAGCCAATAACCATAAAAAAACCGCCCAAGTGCGAGTCGGACTCGCCCACGATGGGTTTCGTACAATTATCTATAAAAACGTCAAAAAAACTCGTTTGTTATACAACAAACGTGTTTTTTTTGACGTTTTGATATACCATACGGGAGCCCCCTTTTAATATTAATTTTATTTTGCTTTTAGTATTTATTGTTATATCGGCAATAGCAATACATCATCTAAAAACAAATCTTTCCTCTTTATAATATTATTATCAGTGTAGATGAACAAAACATCACCTATTCCAGCACCGGAGCACTAGCACAGGTGATTCACCCCGCGCTGCCGAAAGGGTGACAATCCGATTACATTGTTTGCGGACGATTGGCCGGCACCAACTTACCCCGGCTTACTCTATTGCCCCGGCTATACCCGTCGTCTATTTGCATCGGCACTTCTTTAACTTCGGCTATTAGGGTGAGCTGAGACAGGATTTGGAAGGTCAGTGTTTATTGACGTGTAAAGCGTAGGATAATTTTTGTCTGGGCTATATGTAGTTTAAATCAATATTTATTTTTGAGCTGCCTCCAATTTCTTTTCGATTTTGGAATAGAATAACATTTTATAGGTGGGTAATTATGTTACGTGCACGTAAATGGACACCAAAGTCCCACTTATTTACTGTTTATTAAAACCTACACTGTAGTTACATTCCGGTAATGCAGATATTTTCCAGGAAACTTTAGTGAATTCCAAAAATATTCATTAAAATTGCAAATAAAACGAGTTTGAAAACGTTTAATAGTACGAAATCATCTCAGTCTTACGCACACATCAATACATACATAATATGCTCACGCCTTTTTCCCGAAGGGGTGGGCACACTTGACTACCTAAGTATATTTTACTTTTAAACGTTTAAGGCGAGTAGTGTCGTGAAATGGTCATCTTTGAAGGCATAAGGCTTATAAACGAGCAATCACAAAATTCCAGAAAAAATATATCTTAAGCATTGATATATATTCTTCATTTTCATAGTTTGAAAATGTTGTAGAACATTATTTACTATATGAAAAAAATTATTGCAACAAGGCTGTTTTGAATTTTAAATTCGCTTCTTCTTCTAAACTAAAAGAGATATTTTCATAGCTCTTGCGGGAAAACATTGGTAATTCATCTATCTAAAATTTTATAGTTCAGTTTTTTAAAAGACCAATTAGTTTTTACGCAAATTACGAAATAGCAGTTTCACTACAAATCGTCTCTAGCGGGTCCGTGCGGGGGCGACGGGAGCCAGTCCAGCGCAGACATTCAAGGAGAGAGGCCGCGCGCCGCGTTGCCGCTGCGCGCTCGAATTTTTACGCATTTTATGTGTAGTACAGTGTGCAAAGAGGGATGTCTTTTAAACTTTTAACACAATAAATAAATATGAAAAATTGTTACTGGTTTATAAAAAAATTAAATATGTCGAATTTCGTAATATTGGTGTAAATATACATACATTTAAAATAATGTTTCGATTAATAATTTTTTACTCAAAAATTTTTTTAAATCTCACCTCCTACCTCTTCCAAAAGCTTAGAATATATACACAATAACTTGCATGTACTTATAAAAATAAACACGTAAGGCTTTCGCAAAGAATAATTATAAATAAAAATAATACAACTAAAACGTTGAACTATGCATTTCTATATATACATACATATAATAAAATTGTAACTGATGTCTGTACATATATAATATATTTAAGAAAAACGTATGTGTTTGGGGGTCTTCATAACGGCAGTAGAAGCCGAAACTATTATTTTTAGAATTTTTCATCATAACAAGTAATAACAAACATCATCATCCTTATGAGGCAGTCGGGTAAGGAATACAAAACATAAAGATTGATTCAAGGAAACAATAGGGGTGTTTTATTTGTTGTTGGAAACCTCAATTTATTGAAGTGGAACTGAAGATAATGGATTTTCAACCGACTTCAAAAAAGGAGGAGGTTCTCAATTCGGCTGCATGTTTTTTTATGTTTGTTTCCTCAGAACTTTAGACTGGGTGTACCGAATTTGGTGATTCTTTTTTTATTTGAAAGCTGGTGCTGGCCTTGTAGTCCAGTTCTGATAATGGCATATAGAGATATAAAGAAAACCATACAATTTAAAATTTATTTTTTACTCTTTAGAGTTCTATTTTGTTAATGCAAAACATTACCATACCAACCATAGTAATGTAAGCAACGGATCCGATCCGGTTCGATGTGACCTGATCCGATCCGGTCCGATGTAACCTGATCCGATCCAGTCCGATGTGACCTGATCCGATCCGGTCCGATGTGACCTGATCCGATCCAGTCCGATGTGACCTGATCCAATCCGGTCCGATATGACCTGATCCGATCCGCTGCGATGTGATCTGATCCGATTCAGTCTGATGTTGTCTGATCCGATCCGGTCCGATTTTATGTGATCTGGTCCGATCCCATCCAATATGATGCAATCAGGTCCGGTACTATCCGGTTTGGGCCTATCGGGTCCGATCTGATCCTATCCGACCTGGTCTGGTCTGATCAGATCGGTCCGGACCGATCCAGTTCAGATCAGATCGAACCCGAACGGATCTAACCAGACCGGATCGGACCACATCGGACTGTACCCAACCGGATCGGATCGGACGGAAAACACCCAATTCGCAAATCACTATAGATGTTCCTATAATATTTGAAGAATTTCCTTGATTTCTCCAGACTCCCATCATCAGATCCTGACTTAATGATAGTAGGAACAACACCCGGAAAGTATAGGATTTCAAACAAAAAAAGAATTTTCGGAACCTGTCCTGTCGACTTCGAGTAATCGGGGAAAAAACCGACTAACTGAGAACCTCGCGCTTTTTTTGAAGTCGGCTAATAACATTATTAGACACAATATAAAATGAGGAAAAGATGTACATAGACAATGTTTATTACCATGATCCATGTTAGATTTCACGAATCTCCTTCATTAAATCGTTTTTTTTTTATTTAAGCAACTTAAAAAAAAAGAGAAAGTTATCAGTGTCGAAATCTTTTATTTCTTTTTTTGTGTGTTCCCAGATTACTCGAAGACTGCTTGCTGCGATTCGGGAAATTGCTTTTTCGTTTGAAATCGTATACTTTCCAGGTAGAACCTTACTCATCAGGTCAGGATCCGATGATGGGATCCTCGAGAAATCGAGGGAACTCTTCCAATATTATAACACACCCCCAGAACGAAAGTGACCTAAGTCAAAAAACGCAATTTGTGGGAAATGAGCAAGAAAGTTTTCAAAAGCGTGTAAATTTGAATAAACTTAATGTATCTTTACCGTGTTTCATCGGAAATGATTTCTTTTTCGCGGGTATATGTATTGATCTTTAATGTACATATTAGTAACATCATATTCAATTTAAATGTATTTTAAATATTTATTTTGACATTAAACATAAAGTAGTTCCAAATTACGTCACTTTATGGCAAAAATATATACTACTAAAGAGGCCTATACCTATAAGTGTCTTTCTTCTTTTAGTTAATGTTAGCACTAAAGTAACCCAATCTAAAAACAGTCAATAAAATCTAATAGATATTTTGTTATAAACAGACTTATTTCAAAAAAGTGGTCAGTTTAGTACAAAAAAAGAAATGTTGTTTACTTTTACAGTATTTCCAATAAACTGGCATAATTCGAGATCCGTCGATGTTGTACTCGTCTACTCGCGACCTCTTCTGACGCAATACTAGTTCGGTCTCTTTCACACGACATGCATAGGTAAATACCGTGATCAACTAAAGTGACCGATTTATCGGCGGTCCCCCTTTTACTTATAGTTTGGTCTCTTTTTCTCCATAGGGGTTTAGAATAGGATGTTTCAGGTCAGTTTATAGCAAAATCAGAAAATACAGGAATTTTGAGTTGGGTCACTTTCATTCTAAGGGTGCGATAAATCTATGAATATTATAGTGTACACCTATTGCAATTTGGGTTTAACTAGTACATTTACTCTTGGTAAGCACCATTTGGTGAAGTGGAACTGATGATGAAGACCAGATTGGGCTACCTGAACTACTCAATGATTAGTATTTTATTTGTTGCGATTGTATTAATAATAATAATATTACTTTTATTAGTATTACTTTGATAGAGTTGCCAAGCATTTTATGCTCGTCCGTCACAATGCATACTACCTATGGTTAGTGGAGTTGATGGTGAAGTGGCAGGAGAACTCTTCCACAATTTTGCTTTCTAGGTTTTTGTTATAAGTTTATTATAATTACTAAAAGATGTTTGGTGTTTGAAGTAACGTTCCATTCACAAAATGTTTTGTTATGAATGTTAGATCAAAGATTCATTTTTATATTGATGCAAATTTCGTTTTGTATTGTATATATTTTATTACTGACCCTACTGCGTTATCAAGACGCGTGGTCAAAATGCGGGGAAGCGCGGAGCGGGAAACATAAGCTCCGCCCTGAAGCCCAAGGCCGTTGGCGGCTACAGTCGCCTTAAGCTGATCATAAGGAATGACCTAGGCTGCCTCGTAGTATGGAACACAAAGTAGTTTCTAAATGAAAATACCGGCCAAGTGCGAGTCGGACTCGCCCACGAAAGATTCCATACCATTATATATAAAAACGGCAAAAAAAACTCGTTTTTGTATGAGAGCTCCTTTAAATATTTATTTTATAGTGTTTTTTAGTACTTGTTATTATAGCGGCAACAGACATGCATCACGCTTCATGAGATACAGCCTAGCGACAGACGGAAAGTAGAGTCTTAGTAATAGGGTCCCATTTTACTCTTTGTTTACGAAACCCTAATAAAAAATGTTAAAAATAACTTTAATTGACTTGTTAATAACAAACAATCCAAGCTCCTAAGCCTCCTTTGTTTACTACCAGCATATTGCCGGCATATTCCTTACAGGATACTTTATAAAAGTTCAGTTTCCCCAGCACTTTGTGTTGATTTATTTACTTCGCTTTTATTCGAGCCGTTTACAATTCAATTGTTTATCTTTGAGGGAAAGCTACAGAGAAATAGAATTGGCATTTTTATGCATCAATCGAAATGCCAGTAACAAAGCTTCTTTGTTAGTCTTGACCTTTGTCGGTGAGAGGAGGGTGGGGGGAATCCGATTAGTGCGTATGTTGCCGCTGGGACCCTCGATTGTTTTGGTTACGCCATTTTACGCGTGCTGTCAGACGTCGGCATAAAGGTCGGATTTGCTTGCGTTAACGTAACGTGGAAATGTTATAGGGGCATGGCTTGGTACGCATGGTGAACTTAATAAGAAGTGACTGCCGTGTGACCGGAATAGTGTTTTTTGGGTGATAGTCAACATCAGACAAGTGACCGATTTATTTTTTTAAAAGTGATTTTGGGCCCATTTGATTTTGAAGGTTGTGTGATAGTGTTAAGCATTGGACTTTGTAACATTCTTATTACAATCGCCTTAGAGGTCAGACTTGCACTACAGGTAGGTACAAGTAAACCTTCATGAGCTTTTGACTGTACAACCCCTATTCTTAAGCCTTCGCTGTGTGACCGTACACCTCACCTTACGTCCACAGAATATATATTTATATTGCCTGTAACAATAGATAATACAACTGAAATAAAATTTCAAACTAAGGATGGTGATTTTTGTTGTAGTACGGACCCCTTTCTGTGTAAATCCGACTGGACTGTTATTATTAATATAAAAAGAATGTTAAAGCAAGTCGACAATAAATCTTGTAGGCACAGCGGAGAAGTTCATTTCAAAGACCGACATTAATTAAAGCAAATTTAATAACAGTTTTTGCCGCATCTACAAGGAAAACATCCATAAACCTCTTACTGCTTGTACTTAATTACACGAATTCAATGATAAAATATTATGACAAATGGAGTCAGGGGTTTGTAGCTGCGACGCGAAATTATCATTTGCGAGCTCTCATTTCGTCCGTAATTTGGAGTAACGGAAGCAAAGTACGACGGCTCCTAATGGAAACAAACTTTCCTTCATAATTTTCTTTATCTTGTTGACACAATTCCTCGGTTTTTTCTTCTGTCCATACTCAGATTGCTTTGAGTATCCAAGTGTTGTTGTAGCGCCAAATTCTTCAGTAATAGCCGTTTTAGCCTGTGTTTTGATTGTAACAAGTTTAGTCAATACACTCAAAGGCTGGAAATGTTTGTGCAAAGACTGAAAATGATTTTGAGTAAACAAAAACTTGTGAACACGACTTCGCCATTAGCATCGAAGTTTATGAAAACGAGTCTTGGAATGTACAAGCTGCGTGCAGACTCCTAATTCAAGATTATAGGTTAAATTTTTACCCAACTTCCAAAAAGGAGGAGGTTATGAATTCGACTGTACTTATGTTTTCTTTTTGTGTTTTTTACCTCAGATCTTTCGACTGGGTGTCGAAAGATCTGAGGTAATCGATTTTGAAGATTCTTTTTTATATGAAAGCTGGTGCTTCCCGTGTGGTTCCATTTCAATTTGTCATAAATTTGCATTAAGTGAAAATGGACAAATAACTCAACATCACGAAAACCGATTTAAATTTTTTGCCCTTGAGTTTCTTGCTGGTTCTTCTCGGGAAACTGCATTTGGAACCAGCAACTCGTCGGTGGAGATGGGCTGCTGTTTACATTTAGCCAAACTTCATGGACGAGTTTAGTGTGCCTTGTTATTAGACTATGTTCTAAGTGTAATTCTTATTACCTACCAGAATAAAATACATTTTATTTATTTTTATATTAGTTTTTTTTAACCGACTTCAAAAAGGTAGAGGTTTTCAATTCGATTGTATTTTTTTAGTATTATTCGTTGAAGTCGGTTTTTTACTATTTAGAGTTCAATGTTATATTGTTCACAAATTCGTGACCCGATTTTCTTAATCATCGTGCGGATAATTAAGATCATATCTTCTCATGGTAAGGGATAATACCTAAAGGATCTTTTCAGGAAATCAGACCGGACAATGGAATTTCAGGAAATGCTGAAACGGGGGGTCTCATGCTATTCTACTGTTCATGATTTACGAGATAACAGGGTCGGTGGAAGCTACCAAACATAAGCTGTACATAAGAATAAAACCAATATGCTCACGGTTTATCTCTGAGGGATTTGGCAGAGGTATTCTGTTCCTGGAAAAAAACACTTTTCATGAAATCAATTTTTGGAACCTTATACATGATATACACACAGCCGGACCGATTACACATGCTTATAAATTTATTCTAGGACCAGAGGGTTTCCTCTCAATAAAAATAAATAATCTCACGCCTTCTATCCCCGAGGGGGTAGGCAGTGTATCCACTTTTCACGAGAAGTGATAGGTAGTGAGCCCATAGCCCGACCGGGTCTGTTACACATGCCTCAGCATAAACTCTGGGACCTGTGGGTTTCCTCACAGTACATATTATTATTATACATACCTATACAAAAAAAAATCTTGATGAAACAGAAATTTAATACCCCTGCCTACCCCCTTAGGGATAAAACTGTAACCGAGTAATTGTTTACTTAGGTTATTTAATAAAAAACTATCTAAGAAACCAAACCACGTGAAACAAGGCTGCTTTTCCTCAACATGTTAACAACATTTTGTTACAGTAGGGGGAACCCCCTTCCAGCTCTTGTACGGCCACGTAAAGGCTCATACATAAGCAATTCAGCGTGTCAACGGAACGTAAAATTACCCCTTAGAAGACGTTACATGAAATCTTAATTGCTGCTCGCAGTCAAAGAAGCGGCCGAATTAATAGCTTCGCGGAATTTGCTCCATTTGAAAGTCTTGCGAGATAAATATTGAATGCGCCGCATAAGAGGAAAGAAGACATATTGAATAATAAATAATATTTTACTCGTCTGTGATACGGGGATGTCTGCTCGATCGCTCTGTAAATAAACAAATAAATTGTGAAATATTAGCCACGGTTATTTGGGAATAAACATATAAAAAAGGGATAGGTTGTATTAGTGCTGAGTAGGTAGTAAATAAAATTAATATGCTCAAGCCTTTATTCTCGAGGGGGTAAGCAGAGGTATTCTAACTTTTCGCGAGTTTGGATCCCTAAAAGTGATAGGTGGTCAGCACATCGGGGTAGGTACTATTACGCCTTATATGCCTCAGAATTAGTTCTGTGGTATTCGTAGGTATCCATCGCTCACGATAATATAATATCTACAATAATAGGCATTATAATGAGGAAAGATTTGAATTTTTGTATGTTTATAACGAATAAACTCAAAAATTACTAAACCGATTTAAAAAATGGAAAGCTAGGATATTATCACTGAGTAACAAAGTCTATATTTTATTCCCGTATTCCCACGGGAACGGGAACTACGCTAGTGAAACCGGAATACCTATTAGTAGGAATATTATATATAGCAACTACCAACTGAGATAATAAATATACCAGTCCTGCAATTTATTACTTTATAAGTTTATGCGACTATCGGCTGCCTATCCACTATATAAGCTTTTAAAGATGTCTATCTGCAGTGGACTCATATGATATTAATACAGGAAGCACCCAGAGGAAGACGCTTTTAGATTCAAGTGATTTTATTTAGCTCTTTACAAAATGTATGTTTACATGTTAAATTGCCAAACACGTGTCAACAGCAGAAGCTTAAATCTTTGATCATTGGATCCTGTTATCGAGTCGTTCGGTCACCGCGGGCACTCCATGAATAAATATCGACTCATGCGCTGGTAGGGCTGGCAATGACATTTACGCACACAAAGCGTAATGTAATCTCGTTATACCCTTGGGCGGCTTGACAGATTCTGAGGAAATAAAAAAAAATATATTTAAAAAAATATTTGGCTAGATTACACTCCAAAAAGATTGTGTACACATCATCGTGCTTGTAATAATAATAGCTGAAATGGTTTTAGGTGGAAATGTACATTGTACATCTGTTTTTTACATCTTAGATATTATCACTAGCTCGGCGGTGAAGGAAAACATCGTGAGGAAAGCCGCAGGTCCCAGAATGAATTCTGAGATATGTGTAACAGACCCGGCCCGGCGATGGGCTCACCACCTATCACGTTTAGGGGTCCAAAGAATATCTCGTGAAAAGTGGGTATAACCAGAAATAGAATACCTCTGCATACCTTTTTATAGATTTTAACAAACGTGACTATATAGGTACAAAGTGACTTCAAACGCTTAACTTCATAATCCCTTTGTTATGGGACCATAAAATCATTCCTTAAAAAAGAACCCTTCGCTCCCAATTTACATAATGAAGCGGGGAAGTGGCAACCCTGCGAGTCCTCCAAATAGTGATGTTCAAATACCTAATTTACTTCCTTCGTACGTCTTTGATGTATAAATGTGCTTCTAAAAGGCCACGGAAATGTTTCATATCTTCCCTTTGTGCCCGAAAAAATATGTAAATAGGCTAGCTTTAATCTTCTCCGAACACAAACTTACCAAAATAAGATCGTGTGTTCTGAAAAAAATTAAGTAGTCATTTTAAAAGGATAATATAACATAGGGACTAAAAAACTCGTAATAATAGGCACGGAAAGGTTTTAAAAAACATATTTCGTTTTTATCGTATTTGGTGTTTAATCTACTAAGTATATAAAAATAAGTCGGGATTTCCTTCCTGATGCTATAACTCCAGAACGCACGAACCGATTTCCATGGTTTTGCATTCGTTAGAAAGGTCTCAGGCTCCGTGAGGTTTATAGCAAAGAAAATTCAGGAAAAATTTCAACAAAAAAGCGGGAAAATCTTATAAGCATTGCACCCGTGCGAAGCCGGGGCGGGTCGCTAGTTGGGTATAAATATCACCTGTGACACTTCTGAAATTAACACGAAACTATGAACACATTATTCATATACTTACAGCTATAATGCACTGTGGTGTCATCAATGGTATCACAAAGGAAGTCGCTAAGCCATGTCATATACCCTTGGGCGGCTTGAAAAATTCTGACTGTTAGGTGGCCACTAGCTTAACACCATCTCCCAATCCGCGGTGGGCTCGCGTGGGAGATTAAGGCCCATACTTCCTCATATTGTGTCTGGAAATAGCCTTTACCTTCATGAACCCCTAACAGCTTTGCAGTGCCCTTACAGGGTGTCACATGTCATAGATCAACTATTTGTAACTAGAGGGTGCCCAGTGGCGTTGCCCGCGCAGATCCAGTATATTCCCGTTCCCATGGGAATTTCAAAAAACCTTTCATACCTAGCAGTTTCCTAAGATATATAAAACACCTACATACCAACAATATGTCATGTTTCTATGTGTTATCGTTTCGACTTTGTCCCTGAGATCAGCGGTAACAAGATGCCCGAGATATTTAAATTCGTATACTCTCTCTATAAAAGTCAAAAGTCAAAGTCAGAATGTTTTATTCAAAATAGGAACTTATACAAGTCCACTTATTGAACGTCATTTCAACTCCACCGCTTCAGCATGTATGGTTGAGGAGAAGAAGCGGGGCAAGATATAATGACAGCTATACCATTTATACGTCTCTCTGTCTCTTTAAAACTCCAAATAGAGAGATAAAGCGCAATGATGGCGACTTTGTAAAGTTAGAGTCCATTCGATTTAATATGCAAAGCAGTCGTTCACTCGCGTTTGGAGTGCTCTCCCTTTTTTAGCGTAAACCGTCTATCTGCTTGTACTATTAAGCTACTCAATTTCAAATAGGTTAGCGATTTTTTATTATTATTAATGACTAGCGGTTCCCGTAAAACTACGGGACCGATTTAAAAAATATTTCACCAATATAAAGCTAGAATATGAGTAACATAGGCTATATTTTATTCCCGGGAATACGGGAATAAAATATAGCCTATGTTACTCATATTCTAGCTTTATATTGGTGAAATATTTTTTTAAATCGGTCCCGTAGTTTTTGAGTTTATTCGTAACAAAGATACAAATGTTTTCCTCTTTATAATATTAGTATAGATATAGATGGGCTTATTCTTTTACCTACGATGTGACGAGCTTGCCCAGAAAATGCCTGATCACTCAATTTATTTATTTATGTTTGTTTTTGACGGGTTTTGAATATTTTTAACTGACTTTAAAATTCGACTGTATTTTTTTTGAGTTTATTCGCAGATAACTTCGACATTTGTGAACCCATTTTGATGAATCTTTTTTTTTGTTGGAAAGGTGATATCCCAAAGGTTATAACATGATAAGGAAACCAGGATCTGATGATCGCATCCCAGAGAACCAGGAACCTTCGAAAATCGACATACAAGGAACCTTTGAGTGATGTAAGTGATGGCACTGGTTAGGTCATGTTAAATTAGTAGATTGTGTCATGATTCTAGATTCTATGGAGGAGCGGAGATGGAATGCTCCTCCATCGTGAAAAGGGAAGATCTTCCACCAGGCGAGGTGATCGTGCCTGGGGACCGCGGTCCCACGGTTGATGTTGGACAGTTGCATTTAACTCATTAGAAAACTCCGATGGCGCGGTTTAGAACTCGGCCGTCTATTGGCGCGTTCTATCTATGTAACTCGGCCTTCTATTGGCGCTTTCTATGTAGTTTTGCTACAATTCTAATGTAGAATCATGAACAAAGTGAGGGGTTTAAAGTACAGTATAGCCCAATGTAAAAATAATTTTGCGACCGTATGATACACTCTGCTTTTCATACCTCCCTATGAGAAAAAATATTGATGGCATTGTTTGCTTATTTTTTAAATATTTTCCGGTGTTTAACTATCACTGCAGCCACTGCTACTTGAATTCATTTTAAAATATAAAATACACAAACAATTCGATTTTGGAATTCGAAAATTTTGCGTAAAATTAATTGTGAATAATAACTACGAAAGCGCGAGCATTGCCACAGCAATTTTGCTGACAGTGTGGCACAACCTTCGAACGCCATTCAGCATTGTCAACCTAATGCGGCGAAAAATGGAACTAATACTTTGTTGTACAAAAGTTTGATGTAAACTACAGTGGCGCCACCCTTAGATGCAAAAATTTTTTTTGCTAATCTCTCTGGCTAAGAATGTTGAAGAAAATTTTTAATTCCAAATTCAAAACTCTTTTATTCTCACTTACTAAAACCCTATCGGAAAAGACTTACTTTGCTCCTTCTTATTGAGGACCAAAACGTCACTTTTCGAATAGATGGTATGAAAAATAAATGGGGTATAACAAACTAAAAGACCAAACACGTTTAAAGAAAAAGTTTCTGTCCTAATATAAAGATAATGATTTTCTTCCAACCTCTTTGTAAATGACAATGATGCTTGGAACAGATTTCCTCCAGCACGGCGCAATACGACAGTGAAGAATAACCAAATTATGTAACTCAATTTACAATTATGTTTAATAATAGAATGAGTTAAGGAGTTTCTTGTACCGCTTTTCTCCTCAACCATACATGCTGAAGCGGTGGCGTTGAAATGACTTTCAATAAGTGGACTTAGAAGTTTATTTATTTATTTATTTATTTCTTTATTTATTTACCAACTTACACTAACAGTAGACAAACCACACATGTAAGTTATAGGCAATATACATTATTCAGTGAGAGTGCTGCGAGTGGCAGTCGACTCTAGGTAGCGACATGCTGTAGATAGGAATCTCGGTTCGGTGTGAAAAAATATATCAAGAGATTGATCGTGCTGTAAGATGTTGTTTATATGTGAGTGCCAAGTATAAGAGACTATTATTAAGGGAGATTGTCTTTAAATTAGGTATATCAAATAGCGGTCGATGACGGGGGCGGAGAGATTTACTTACACATGATGGAATTTTCAGACATATGAAAGATAGAAATGAGGAGTTTACTAAAGAGCCACGGATCAAACGGAAAAAGTATTTAACTAGGGCCATTTGACGCCTGGTTTCTAGGCTTTGGTAAGACACCATTCCTAGGACAAAAAGTGTTGGGTACAGGTATGGGTAATATGTGTATATTTTCATATAGAGAAACCTTAGAAAAGATTTTTGGATTCTCTCCAGCGCCAGTATATACTTCTTTTCGTGTGGATTCCATATTAAGGAGTTTGTTTCTAGCAGGCTGCGAACATAGGCATTATAAAGGACAACCAGGACATCACGGCTGTTAAAACATTTAGACTGGCGTAGGACAAAACCCAGACTCTTCCTTGCTTTATTACATATATGCATGATGTTCTTATTAAAAGTAAGTTTCGTGTCAAAATCGGTTCCTAAATCACGGATTTCGGTTACACGCTTAAGGCTTATACCATTTAAAAAGTATGTGTTATCTTTAGTTTCCGTTGCCTTGGTATACGACATAACTGCGCATTTATCTAGGTTCAGATTTAAACTATTTTTCACTCCCCAATTAAAAACATTATCAATATCCACCTGAAACTTTGATGCATCCTCCGCATTATCTATCGGCAATGCCAGTTTAACGTCATCTGCAAACATTAAGATGGTAGAGTGCTTTATATGGGAAGGAAGATCATTAATTAAAATCAAAAAAAGGAGTGGCCCAAGACTACTGCCCTGCCCAATACCAGAAGTAACATGGTATAAAGTTGATTCTGCAGTTTTATACTTAACATATTGTTTACGGTCATATAAATAATTAGAAAAGAATTTTATAAGGGAAATAGAGAAACCTGCGGCTGCCATTTTTTTCAAAAGTATATCATTGTCTACTCTGTCGAATGCTTTCTGGAAATCGAAATAGGCTACGTCTGTTTGTTTTTTATTATCTATGTTATTCGCGAGGGGTGTTACTATATTAAGTAGATTAGATGTGGTAGACCGGTTAGGTAAAAATCCATGTTGTTCATCTGAGAACCATCTATGCATTTGCTGAAAGATTTTTTTATATAAAATAGATTCCAAAATCTTGGCAAATATTGATAGGACAGCAATTGGCCTGTAGTTACGTACATCAGATTTGTGACCGCTCTTGTGAATAGGTAGTACTTTTGATATTTTCCATAACTCTGGGTATATATTACTATTAATAGACATATTAAAAATATATTGTAATGGTTTTATAAAGGCTTCAGCGCAATCTTTAATTACAAATTGTGGTATAGAATCCGGTCCTTGGGTAAATTTAGGAGAAAGTCGCTTTAGTGCATCACGAACCTCTTGTTCACTGATGTAGTCGACAGTCACTTCATGTAAAATATTATCAAATTGTTCAGATTCCTTATATGCACTCTCAGCATTTAGTAAGGGTACACTCTGTAAGAAAACACTTTTAAAATGCTTTGCAAACTCATCAGCCACCTGTGATGGGGGTAAGTCGCCAAACGTAGACTGCTCGTTGCTTTCCCTATTTCCCTTCACAAATGACCAGAATGTAGCAGGATTTTGCTTAATATTTGACTGGATTCTATTAGTGAAAGACGACCAATCTAGTTCGAATTTTTTCTTTACAAGAGATCTGTAATAAAAGAAAAAAGCGTAGTATAACTGATTATTTGACTGTTTAAGTAATTTGTGGTATTTATTTTTTATGTTATTAAGTTTGATCGTTTCAGGAGATAACCAGTGTGGGTAGCGAACATTGTGTTGTTTAGACAATTTATTAGGAACTGTGTTAGAAATAATGTTATTAATTATGTTATAAAATGTGGCAACGACATCGTCAACATCACTGTGCTTATAAATAGATTGCCAGTCAATATTCGAAAGTTGGTAGTACAAACGCGGATAATCTGCTTTTCGAAAGTTTCTCTCGCAATGTGTGCTGTTTATTTTATTAATATTATTATGGGTACAATGATTAGTGTTATTATTTAGTATAATCTTGGTGTAGGGTGTATTTATAGTCATAGTTATATCTAGCGGTACATGATGGATCTCATCAGATACCAATCCAACGCCAGCCGACACCGAGACTCCTGCTACAGAAGAATTAACTAAAATCAAATCTAAAGTACGTCCTAATTTATTGAACACAGTATTTTCCTGAGTTAAATTACACTCGACTAGAAATAAATCAAAGTCCGTTTGCACAGTACTATTTCTAGAATAGAGGTTAAAGTCACCTAATATAATAATCGGCAACTTATTATTATCATTAATCAGTCTTCGTAAACAATTAAAAATCGAATAATATCTATTGTCTAATACATTAGGAGCTAAATAAACTACACAGCATATAAAACGTAGGTGACTGTTTGTGACTTCTGCGCAGATTATTTCGTCATCCTTTTCAGTACTGCAGGGCAATTGAGAGATAGAGTAAGGTGGTCGACAGGCGAGTAATACTCCACCTCCACCTCTTCCCACACGGTCACATCGCAGGACGGAGTATTCCCGCGGGAACAACTCAGAGTCAAATACACTGTCATCTAAACGAGTCTCAGTTAAAGCAATTAAATTGTTTGAAAATGTATGTAACAAGTTTTTTATATCGGTACGTCTACTCTTTAGTCCTCTAACATTCTGATAAAAAATCATATCAAGTTTTCTAGTTTTCGTCACGAAAAAATGCTTGATCCTGTCTCTTACGTCTCTAGTCTCTAGTTTATATACCTATCTCGACCATTAAAGAAATCTTTTTATAGTGTTGACGATTTTTTATGTAACCGGGGAAAGCTAGATAAGGTCCCAAATTGTATTGTTTTTTTTTGTATTGTTATTTTGTATTGTTATTTTGATTTCTTATAGTACTTGCTTTACTTATTAGTTATATTTAGTTGACAGATTATTTGTTTAAGAGTTTATATTATTATTGTATATCATAATAATATGGTAGACTGTAGAGAATCTTTATATTCTATTCTAAGAACTTTAATTGTAACCTACAGCCGTGTAATAAATTTATTTAGAATTTTGAATATAATAAAAATATATCTCGTGAAATGTGGGTATATCTAGTAATGGAATACCTCTGCCTACCCCCTCGGGGATAAAAAGGCGTGAGATTATATATATATATATATATATATATATATATATATTGATATATTGAATATATTGAATATAGGAAGCAGTGATAGCCCGGACGGTTAAAGAGCCGGCCGAAAATCAGTGAGGCTCGGGTTCGAACCTGGCATGTACCAATGAGTTTTTCAAAAACTTATGTACATATTTATCACTAGCTCGACGGTGAAGGAAAACATCGTGAGGAAACCCGCAGGTCTCAGAATTAATTCTGAGACATGTGTAAATAGACCCGGTCCGGCGATGGGCTCACCACCTATCACGTTTAGGGGTCCAATATATCTCGTGAAATGTGGGTATATCCAGTAATGGAATACCTCTGCCTACCCCCTCGGGGATAAAAAAGGCGTGAGATTATATTATTATTTTATATATGAATATAATAAAAATGACTAGGTAGGTACTACTAACAGACATGATTGCCGTTAGCCTAAAGGCTTTTCCGATGCACAATGTAAATTTACTCACTTAGCCACAATTGTGTCCAGTGTTTCAATTAGCAGAGCCATTATGTATTTAGTGGTTCAATCTCCGCTGCGAGGTTGTAGCACTGCACATAGACGCACAGGTATTTAATCTCCGCATTTCTGCTCTGTCGCGCATTGTCTTGTGGCGATTAATCCCGTGTAATTAGGGCTAGGGCAAAGAGATTAAAATTTAATAGGACATAGAGGGGGCATTGGGAATATTTTCATACAAAACTTTGAAGCATGTTTGAAGCTCAAGCGTCATGTCAGTTAGTATGAACGCGAGCTGTCATTCGGTCGAAATTGTACTAGGCTTATTCCACTTGGAATAACTTTTGGCTTCAAATTTTCCTCGCTTTGTCCCCTCTATGCCCTATTATATTTTTATCTCTTTGGGCTAGGGTTGCTGGTTCTTGTATTGTGTCGTAGTAAATCTAGTTGTGGTTTCCTGGACCGCGATTTTGACACCCTGGTTCGGTAATGTTCACCGGTTTCGGAATGGAATACCTTGGAATCCTCCTCGGGAATAATGTGTAAGTGACTATATATATCTACACTAGCAGCGCCCCTCGGTTTCACCTGCAGCGTAGCACCCGTTCCCGTGGGAATACGGGGATAAAATATAGCCTATGTGTTATTCTGATGTATAAGCTATATAACTGTAAAGTTTCATAAAAATCGGTTAAGTAGCTTTTCCGTGAAAGAGGAACAAACATCCATCCATACATCCATCCATACAAACTTTCGCATTTGTAATATTAGCAGGATAATGGAGAAAACATTTAGTATAAAAATCACTTAGATAAATTGTTATGTTTACTTACTTATAATATTTTTAGTACTTACAACATGAGTTACATAATCAGAGGATAAATAAAGGAAAGAATTATGTTATTGCGATTCCGATTATTATTATTATATAAGCGATGGGATCACCACCTATAACGTTTAGGTTTCCAAAGAATATCTCCTGAAAAGTAGGTATATCTAGAAATCGAATACCTCTGCCTACCCCCTCGGGTATACAAGGCTTGATATTTTTAATTTTTTAAATATTTAAGAAAAAAAATGACATATCTAAAACTATAGAATCTCTTATGCCTCTTTTTTTTTCCCTCCAATGCGGTACTAAGTCTAAAAGGAGACCGTATAAGTCCACTTATCTGGATGAAATAGGGGAGATTACCTGTCACCTTCACGCGTATCTAATTTTAGAATTCCGTAGTCAATAAGGAACCTGTAAAGGGCTATATCTACTTGTTACGATGTATGCCACTTTATGCTGAGTTTTATCTTAGCCGAACACTAAAGCCGCTACATATACACTAGGTATATCATATAAGATCTTTTATGTATTATAATGTAAGAGAAATAAAGAGGAAAGATTTGTATTTTTGTATGTTTGTAAAGATTAAACTCAAAAACTTCAGTACCGATTTTAAAAATTCTTTCACCAATGGAAAGCTACATGATCAAGCAGTAAAACATATTTATCACTTGCTCGACGGTGAAGGAAAACATCGTGAGGAAACCCGCAGGTCCCAGAATTAATTCTGAGACATGTGTAAAAGACCCGGTCCCGCGATGGGCTCACCACCTATCAAATATAACAGTTTTTTAAATACAATAATTTTTCAAATATTCAATTTCTCTCCACCTGTATTTAATTTGACACTCCACGCCTAGGCTTTTAGGGCTTAACAACTAGTGTAAGAGCTCGAACCCCTCATGTACTAAAGCTTAATATCTAGACCGAGTCTTAGATATTAGCGCGAGATAGGAATTTCATATCGTCGAGATAGGAATTAATTTACGAGGCAATAAGCGTACACTTTGTTACTCCATGTAGTACAGCACCAGAGGCATGCTCAGTGAGAATGCAATCTCGGTATACCGAGATCTCGAAATACCGAGATCTTGCAGTTTTTAGCGAGATCACGCAGCAGCGTATGTCATGTCATGAGTTTATTATATTGACGGGCTTGTTGGCTCAGTTGATAGTGACCCTGCCTCCGGAGGTCGCGAGTCCGATCCCGCTCGGGGCCAACATTTGTGTGCGTGAACATGTCTGTTGGCTTCGTGTCTGGTCGTTTAATATCTATTTAAGTATGTTTATCAGTTGTTTAGTACCCGTAGTACAGGCCCTGCCTAGTTTGGGACTAAATATCCGTTTGTGAATTGTGTCCCATAATTTATTATATTATTCAGCGTAAAACAAATTGCTAGTTTCTTGAAAAACCTATAAAATGGCTAGACGGTTTACAGGAGCCTTAGTCGGACTACAACATAGTTTTGAGCAATTAAATCCGTCAATATTGAATATGCGAACTTTTTAGAGTATGGTTCATCTGGAGGTCATCTACACGCAGTACACTAGCAACACCATCTATCAATCCGCGGTGGGCTCGCGTTGGGGATTATAGCCCATAGTTCCCTCTGTGTGAGCAAAGACGACGAGTAACAGGCAGGTTCACTCAGTTGGTAGACAAAGAGAATTGTTGGTAGCGACCCTGCATGTCAATGGTTATAGTTGGATGACAATGATATCTCAATGGTCAGTCAATGGTGTTATTTTGGCACATTTCAGAGCAAATAACACCATCGACTGACCATTCACATGTCATTATCTTCCAACTGTAACTGTTGACATTTAGTGGAATTAGCCCCCGTTCGGGTGTTAAATATCAGTTATTTAGTACTCTGTCTAGTTTAGGTCTAAAGAAACTTGTGTAAATTGTGTCCCACAATATGAAAAAACGCTTAGCTTAGCAGTGATCTGTTACGGGTTGACGATGATGAAGGCTATAGAAGTAGCTTACCTTATTAGGTAGAGCTACCCTGTTGAAAGTAATCTATTTTTGGTAAGTCGTAGGTACGTGATAAAACGTTAAATTTCACTGGGAAATTACAAAAGTATCTCACGATTAATAGAGGCAGCCCTATCATTAAAAAAAGCATTTCTCACCTGGAAAGTGATAAACGCGTCATCGCAGCGGACCCACGTTACGAGTTCGCAACTCATTTGCGGCCAGTTTTACTGGCTCACAGGAATTACTTTCGAGGCCGTTGACCCGAAACCGACTTTAAAAACTCCTCAAGTTCGCGAATTTTATGCGGAAGTCGTATTCGAGCCTCATCAAAAATCAAAAGTACATCGTTTAGGGGAAAAGTTGGGAAAGGTGCGTCGGGGTCATTCGTGTACTACGAAACGATTTCGCACATTTATTGGAAATTATCGCGGGAGTGGGTAGATGCATTGCAGATATTTTTACCGAGAATTAGAAAAAATCCTTTGTTATTTGGTGTCTATAGGTACGTTCTACAAGCTGCCTACTCACGCATCAGCCTAAGTTGATTGATATGTCAATAATTTTGTGTTTTATAATAAAAAATAAAGATGTTATAACTTACTAGTAAATGGTTATACAACGCGTAACAAATAAGCGCAATTCCTCATACACCCCAATTTGTATATTAATATAAAAAAATATATGACGCCTGTGTCTAACCAATTTTCATAAATAAAGATCAATAATAGCACAATTTTCAAAGTCATTTGAAATCGATTAGGTAGTCGATACTGAACAAACTACTTTCAGGAAGTGCGCTTATTCTGTTACTGTATAAGTCTTCTAGGTATAGTGATGAAAGTAGTATAATCCTTACTACTTCTCATCAAAATATTCACATATTATAGTGTCTTTGAAAAAACCTTATTATCAGCTTCAGCTGAATCGTTGAAAAGAAAGAAGATTTCCATAATAACTCTCGAACTTTACAGTTTGAGATCCCACACCTTTCTTTTCCCATAACCCTCGCCTCACAAAGAGAAATCTTCAGTTACTTCACAACCACGTAGTCTACGTCCGATCCTTTGTGAGCGAACGAATTGAAATTCGGATCGCAAACTTTGTAAGACTGTCGGATGGGACGTTTCCCGGATAAGTATGCGGGCGGCTCCCCGCAAATAAAGTGCGGAGTTTATGTGCCCGCACCCGCATCTTTCGTCGCGTGCTGACTCACACCTTTCCGTGCTTTATGGACATTCCTCGGGGAAGAGATTGTGCAATTAGAGACTCCAGTTGTATTAGTTTAGATTCCAAACATACTCTCCGTTGGTACCGCTGTAATACGAGTATCATGCTCTGTACAGACGTGTGTTTGTTTCTCACTCATTATTTTCACATTACATACATACATACGTAATCTTAAAACTATTTTCCATTGGAGTGCAGAGACTAAACTGCTACTTGATACGATCCTGGTAGATCTTTCATGCATGCTCGTCGGTTTCGGGTATCTGGCTTTTCTTCAAGAAATATAACATTTCTATTATGTATTATTATTTTAAGAATTTAGCTAAAGAATTGTTACACACATGTTGTTATAAGTAGTATTGTAAATAAATTACACAAAATCTAGACTTATAGTTTCCTCACTATGTATAAAAACTCAAAGATATAACTGTAATAAAGTACAGGTGACAGTGATATAAAAGATCAAAAAGATAGTTAGTTTCTGTGATACACTGCAGGGATAACTTTTTAAAACTGTTTAAGGTCTCACTAAAAATATCGACATCTACTACCTTATCGTTATAAAGCTTGCTAGCCCGCTATATGAAACTGTTGCTTGCATAAGACGTTCGACTACAAGTGCAGTAACGCAGGTGCATCAATAATAATAATAATATAATATAAATATAATATAATCTCACGCCTTTCATCCCCGAGGGGGTAGGCAGAGGTATTCCATTACTGGATATACCCACATTTCACGAGATACATTGGACCCCTAAACGTGATAGGTGGTGAGCCCATCGCCGGACCGGGTCTATTTACACATGCCTCAGAATTAATTCTGAGATCTGCGGGTTTCCTCACGATGTTTTCCTTCACCGTCGAGCTAGTGATAAATATGTACGTAAGTTTTGAAAAACTCATTGGTACATGCCAGGATTCGAACCCGAGCCTCACTGATTTTCGGCCGGCTCTTTAACCGTCCGGGCTAAAACTGTTTAAGGTCTCACTAAAAATATCGACATCTACTACCTTATCGTTATAAAGCTTGCTAGCCCGCTATATGAAACTGTTGCTTGCATAAGACGTTCGACTACAAGTGCAGTAACGCAGGTGCATCAATATGATGATTTAATAATTTAAGAAGTAATAACGCATCAGTACGTTCACGGCGATGGCAAAGGGATATAATTTTTAAACTAGAAAAAGCAGCCGCATAATCTGACTTATTATTACCCCACATACGTTAGGTACTCAATTGTTTTTACGAACTTTTTTTGAACTCGCTCTATCCTGTCACTATGAATTGTGTTTTTATACCTACTGATAATGTATTGTACTTTATGACATCGATTTTAATTTCAATCTGTTAATTATTGATTGTTCACCATTGGAATATACCTGTAAAATCTACACAATACCAATAAAAATAAAAAAAGAAATAATCTCACGCCTTTCATCCCCGAGGGGGTAGGCAGAGGTAATCCATTACTGGATATACCCACATTTCACGAGATACATTGGACCCCTAAACGTGATAATAGGTGGTGAGCCCATGGCCGGACCGGGTCTGTTTAAACATGTCTCAGAATTAATTCTGAGACCTGCGGGTTTCCTCACGATGTTTTCCTTCACCGTCGTGCTAGTGATAAATATGTACGTAAGTTTTTGAAAAACTCATTGGTACATGCCAGGATTCGAACCCGAGCCTCACTGATTTTCGGCCGGCTCTTATACCGTCCGGGCTATCACTGCTCTCCACAATATACAATACCAAATAATTATAAATAAAAAAGAAATTTCTGCGCAAATTCGCAGTCTCACAAAACAATGTCACGTAATTACGACCACGCAAACCCCTCGGGTGAGGGGAATAAAGCTGTACTTAAACATTTCTTCCTCGAAACCTGTCACCGTGTCAAACAAAGGCGACTCCGTAATTCCCCTGGGGTTTATATCTAGAACACATGTTGCTGAGACTGAGACTGAGACATACGCGGTGATAAAGTTAAGACGCGAGTCGGTTTATCGCGACCGCCCGCGTTTAAATTACGCGATACCATCGGCGCGGTTTATTTGTGTCTGCGCCTTTATTTAAGACTTAGTCTTTACTTTAAGAAAGGGTTAAGTATTTAGCAGTAGGTAGGTAGTAATAATGTAGGTATGTTTGTTCCACAATTGAAAAAAAACTTACAACTCTTATCCCCGAAGGGGTGGTACGGTAAGTTTTAAAAAAACTCTTCGTTTTTTTCAAATACTTAGGTATATATATATTTATCACTAGCGTTTCAACCTCGTAGTTCCCGTTCCCGTGGCAATACGGGAATAAAATATAGCCTATGCTACTTAGGGATCTTCTAGCTTTCCATTGGTGAAAGAATTTTTGAAATCGGTCAATACGTTTTTCAGTTTATTCCTAACAAACATACAAAAACACAAATATTTTCTCTTTATAATATAGAAGTATAGAGTAGCTGGACGGTTAATGAAAACATTACACGTACACGCACGCGCAGAACCTAGAATTAAATCTAAGGTATGTGTAACAGACATGTTTGGGCGATGGGCTCACCACCTATCACGTTTAGGGGTCCAAAGATTACACAGGTGAAATGTTATTTCTTGAAATTTAATACCTCTGCCTACCCCTTCGGGGAAGAAAGGCGTGAGATTATTCGATGATTCGAACCCGAGCCTTGAGTCGAGAGTTGGAATCTTTAAACGTTGGGCTATCACAGGCTCACAGCTCTTAACTACACAAAAAAATATATTAATCCCCCGTATTGCCCCGTAGCGCCACTACAAGATAGCCATACACGGTTTGCGGCATAAGAGGGTACTACACCAGCCTACTTCATCGCCATTTTCTCTCTATTCTTCTAGTCAAAATAAAAACATTTCTATATCACACTGCGATAGGTGTGACCCGCCCTTAACCTAACCCTACGCTAAGAAGACCAAATGTATAAAGTTTGTACTCCCTAATGTTAGACGAGTAGAGAATGAGATAATTTTAAACAATGACAAATTAGATTTCGCTGATAATGGCATATTACAAACTAGACGACTATATAAATGACAATGATGCTTGGAACAGATTTCCTCCAGTCCAGCGCAATACGATAGCAAAAAACAAACGAAATTATGTAACCCAATCTAGTAATATGTAACAATTGATTAAAAGAATATTGTGTTGAGGAGTTTCTTGCCCCGCTTCTTCTCCTCAACCATACATGCTGAAGCGGTGGAGTTGAAATGACGTTCAATAAGTGGACTTGTAAGTTCCTATTTTGAATAAAACATTTTGACTTTGACTTTGACTTTGACCTGCACAATTCAATTATCAAATTCTATAGTGAGTTTGATTCAACTAATTTCCAAATTCTCTAAGCACAGATTAACTGGTACACTAAGCCAATCTAAGCGCTCGCCTCAAGATAAACAATGAATTGATGAATGGAAACAATTTCATTTCGAATTGAACCCGATAAATTGGGTGATCGCTTTCGAATTTAATCTCCTGGTAATTCGATAGGCATTTATTTATGGGCAAAGTTATTATTCTGAGCACCATGTTGCTTTTTTGCGTAATGTTATGAATTTTCATTCCTTGTTAATAGGGCCGTACAAAAAAAAAGATTCTCAATTTTTTTACTATTTTAGTGACATTATAAGTAGCGAGGGTATCTTATTTTATAGAAGTGTAGTTTAAAAATATATTCATAGCTAAAATTCCAAATTTCAACCACAGAAAACTATCATACAACTAATTCGCAACCTAATTCGAACTTTGTAAAATTTTCATGAACATATATTTAAAAAATAAAACCTGATTACAAGAACAATCTCTTGAAATTCGATAATCGTATATCAAGTGTTAACGACGGGCCTGTTGGCTCAGTTAGTAGTGACCCTGCTTTCTGAGTCGGAGGTCGCGGGTGGTGAGGTGGGTCGCCTCTCGGGGCCAAAACTTGTGTGCATAAACATGTATGTTGGTTTCGTTTCTGGTCGTTTAATATTTATTTAATTATGTTTATCAGTTGTTAAGTACCCATAGTACAGGCTCTGCCTAGTTTTGTGACTAAATAACTGTGTGTAAATTGTGTCACAAAAATATATATTAATAATAAAAACCCTAATTTTTCCCACCCCAAAAACCTAAGCCACTCTCCACACAAAACAAACCGCGCCACTTTATCAATCGGCCACCCACACGTAGCCGACAACCGATTGCGTCTACAGAACTAATATTACTCGCATCACTCGTCGGCGGCCGATGGATAGTCTATTTTGTGAAACAAAGCGGCCGAACCCGGTGGGGAGGCAGGGATCGATTGGATCACTTGGGGGTGGGGTGTCGTGTGTGAAGATGCATTATCTGACGGAGAAAGTTCTGAATTTTCTAAAGGTTCCTGTAGTAGTGTATAGAACTATAGAGTGGGCAGTTTATTTAATATATACTTTACCTAGTACATTCATGCATGCATGCATTGGTTATTGATTGTTGATAACTCTGTCTCGATTCCAAATGATTTACTTAAGGTTTACTTGGAGATGAAATCCCAAAGTGCTCGAGTTCTGAGATTTATCTTTCAACATAGACAGTTAAATGTTATTTATTTAATTCTTACTTATTAAAATATTTAAGATGTACCTACACCCCGGCCGTTATAACTTGACCACTCTGAAGTTGCGCAAATGGCTGCGCAGTAACATTTTTTAGCGACCATTTGGCGGTAGGAGGGGGTTTGCGCAGGCGAAGCCTATGTTCAGAGAAGCCAAGTTAAAACGGCCGTAGTATACTCGTTATTCTTTATGTTCATGTTATACCAAGATTTCAGTTTGATATACCTAAGTTAAATCCAACGACTAATCACGTACCTACTAACCTTTGAGTATTAAACCAACCGGAGACGCCACTGACAGACGTTCCCCTCTGCCAAAAAAATTATGAGCAACGCTCATACCGGTTATATACAACTAGTTGTCTTGAGTTTACGGAATTCTCGGATTGGCTGTGTATGAATGTATTCGTGTGCATCTAGTTCAAGCTAGTGTTTTTTTTTTGTCAAAAAAATGCGTTTGTGTTAACATTATTTGTGTGCGTTTCCTCGTCCAACGCGCAGAAATTGGCAGACTTTTTTGCAAAGAAACTAGTGCGCGTGACGTCTCCTGTTGGTTTAATACTCAAAGCTACTTACCAAAGGACTAGCTGTAACTAAATTAAATAACGCGTTTGGTTCATTGCAACCATATTTGTGACGTGACAACACATTGGTGAACGTTTTGTTTGCTCACCGTATTATTTTTATATGTTACTTGCGACCCGCATCGGTTTATATGATATTTTCAGTGTTTCTCTACTATATTATGAATGTATTATATACGTATAAACCTTCCTCGTGGACCACTCTATGCAACGCGTAACAGAATAAGCGCAATTCCTTAAACACTCCAATTAGAATATCAATATTTAAAAAATATGATGTAATCGAACTTTAGTTGTATCTAACCAATTTTCTTAAATAATACCACGATTTCCATAAAAAGCACTAAATTCAGCTACGATAATTCATTTTTTTTTAATTTAACACATATTAAAAATAGCTGAAATCAAATAAGTAGTCGATATTGAACAAACTAATTTCAGGAATTGCGCTTATTCTATTAAATGTTGTATGTTAAAAAAACTTAGTATCTAAAACTAAGCATACATAGGGACAGTCAGACGGGTAGCGACTTTGTTTTATTCTATGTAGTGATAGTGTTTTTTTTATGATAGAAAAGGGGGCAAACGAGCAGACGGCTCACCTGATGGTAAGCGACTATCGTCGCCCATGGACACCTGCAACTCAAGAGTCACAACTGCGTTGCCGACCTTTGAGGTGGGAGTAGGGGGAAGGGGAGGGGAAGGGGGGGATTGGGGCCTCCGGTTACCTCACTCACTCAACAAAACGCAATGCATTCCTTTACGCTGGTTTCTGTGAGGCCGTGGTATCACACCGGTCGAGCCGGCCAAAGCGTGCCGAAGCATGGCTCTCCCACGTTAATTAGGTTTTATTTGTGCAACAGCACAAATAAAACCTAATTAACGAATAATAATTAATTAATTAATTAAGTAAAAAACATTTTACCCTAATAAATATAAAAAATGTACTGTTTCTAGAAAAACAGAGATTCACGAAACTCGATTGTGACGCTTCAAAGAGTTATCTCATTATACAAAAGTAAATAAGTAAGAGCGTCTGAGTGGATCACAAGGACACGTTACGTCCCCTCTGATTTGTGTTCTATTCGCTCGTCAAAAGGTGCACTTTAACTTACGCCGCGCGTCATTAGTTTCCAATCTCTTGTGAAAATAGAGCCCGCCTTAGTTCAAGTTGACATAACAGATTTAAAGGGCATCCTCGGGGACACTAATTTGAATTTCTTTTTATCCAACAATTTACTCGAACAATATTGTTCTTTTGGATGTTCAAAATCCTGAAATTAGATTTACTTTGTTACAAAGAATGATTAAAATGGCATTGACGTTTGATGGTCGAGCCATTTCAATCTACACCTATATTTTCAGGAAGTCTTCATTATAAGTCGTTGGATTTGTCACGTGCGGGAGTGACAACAGATTCGTGACGTCACAGAAAACAATATGGCGGACTCAGTTCCTCCACCTGTAGCTTAAACTGCATTTGAAACCAGCAACTCGTCGGTGGAGATTTATAAATATATAAATAAATATAATCTCACGCCTTTTTTATCCCCGAGGGGGTAGGCAGAGGTGTTCCATTACTGGATATACTTACATTTCACGAGATATATTGGACCCCTAAACGTGATAGGTGGTGAGCCCATTGCCGGACCGGGTCTTGTTTACACATGTCTCAGAATTAATTCTGAGATCTGCGGGTTTCCTCGCGATGTTTTCGTTCACCGTCGAGCTAGTGATAAATGTGTACGTAAGTTTTTTGAAAAACTCATTGGTACATGCCAGGATTCGAACCCGAGCCTCACTGATTTTCGGCCGGCTCTTTAACCGTTCGGGCTATCACTGCTCGGTGGAGATTTACATTTAGCCAATCTCTAAAGACAAGTTTAGAGTGCATTGTTATTAGGCTATTAAGTTTTCTGACATATTCATTCATAATCAAATCAAGTGTTTTTATTCAATATAGGGGGTTATAAGAATAAGTCCTCTAATTGAAAGTCATTGTGACTCCACCGCTTCGGTAGGTATGTATAGTTAAGGAGAAGAAGCATATTCATGTACATATTCATCACTAGCTTGACAGTGAAGGAAAACATCGTGAGGAAACCTGCAGGTCTCAGAATTAATTCTGAGGCATGAGTAATAGACCCGGTAAGGCGATGGGCTCAGGACCTATCACGTTTAGGGGTCGAATATTGTCATGAAAAGTAAGTATTTAAAGAAATGTAATACGTCTGCCTACTCCCTCGGGGATAAAATGCGTGAGATTATTTACTGATAAAAATTACATTGACGTTTGATGGTCGAGTTATTTCGATCAACACCTACTATTTTAAGACGTATTTTTTTAATTATGTAGGTAAGTGTTGGATTGCCAGGCGTGGGAGTGACATTAGGTTCGTGACGTCAAAGAAAACAACATGGTGGACACATTTCCTTCACCTCATTACGTCTCAATCCAAGAAAATGAAGTGGCCAATGCTAAGAGCCGATGTTTATTTTAAATAATAATAATAATATAATCTCACGCCTTTTATCGCCTTTCTTTTAAACACTGACTAAAATCGTACTCTTATACCTACGCTTATTATTTTGAATCAACTGAAAAAGAAAAGATACGAAGAAGCTATTCGGGCTACAAGAGTAATCAAGTTACGTTAATAACAACTTTAGTTTTCTTTAGAGTAATTTAGTTATCCCAAGGACGCTTTTGGCTTGGCATGTTGCGGACCTCTTGCAGCGCAACCTCTTTTGATACTTTTACTTTTTATTTTATGATTGACTTATACGTGTTTTGCTATTGTTTCTACAAGTTACTAGAATACAGACCAGTTTTTCAACAACATTGCGTTTCCTTCCATTTAACCATTAAAATCGTTCTTATACAGTCCATTTATCATCAATCCACGCTATCTCCGTAACATTTGGTCCATTCTCCCATCATTTCCAGTGTACCTAACACATATTTTCATAATCTCGTTTCATCTCACATAATTTCGTTCATTTATTCTCACTAGTTTCTCATACACGCATACATTTATCATGCAAACCCGCAGCAAATCTAAAAGGCCCGATGACGCTAGATCAAAAGCTTCAAGTGTGGTCCCCGGAGGGACCAGCGAGGGCACCGCTAGGACCGAGTCGTCACGATCGTCCGCTACTGTCAGAGCGCACAAGGCCGCCGCCGAAGCTCAGGCCTTGCGTCAACGGCTCGAGCGAGAGCAAGCGCTCGCCGATCGCGAGAGGCAGCTAGCCGCACAACAGCTCGAGCGAGAGCAAGCGCTCGCCGCACGCGAGTTGGATCGCGAGCGGCAACTAGCCGCTCTTCAGCAGCAGGTGGCAGACAGCGAGCTGCAAGCGGAAATATGTGCGATCGAGGCAACTGCAGGAGGTAGCCGCGCAGGAAGCTGCACGAGTCATCGGAGTTCTAACCGGGTGAGCGTAGATAGAACTGAGAGATGGGTAGAAAACGCAGTGAATCAAACTAGCTGTAACATAGTTAACAGGGACATTCCCGCAGTAGAATGCGAGCACACATTCGCTCCCGGCCGCTCGGTACAGCAACCACCGGCAACGGCCACTCGGGCAACTGCACCCCCGTTGAATCAACGGCAACAACATAATATATTTCCTTCACGTAGTTGTGACGTCACCAAAGCTTCCAAGGTGCCTGGCCTAGAGCCGCCGCTCATCCCCATGGAGCTTGACAGTACCTACTTGCTGAAAGCTGTAGCGGACACCGCTGCGGCAGCAAAAGCCTTAGCCTGCGCCCATTCTCCTAAAAAATTAGAATTGTTTTCGTTTTCTGGCAATTCGCAGCAATGGCTCCACTTTAAACGAATTTATGATACAACAAAATGCAATTTTTCAGATTTAGAAAACATAATCAGACTTCAGAATGCACTGTGCGGGCCCGCGCGTGAGGCTGTCGCCGCATTGTTGATGTCGACGGAAGACCCAGAGGAAGTCATGCTCGCACTCGAAGAAAACTTCGCGCGCCCCGAACTCATCGTTTTCAAGGAAGTAACTGCACTGAAAAGTCTTCCACGTTTAGGAAACGACCTGAAAGAGCTCGGAACTTTCTCAAATCGGGTCCGTAATTCCATCTCCACTATTAAGCTTCTAAAACAAACTGAATATTTGTATTCACCCGAATTATTCCATGCCGTATTAGGCAAACTAAATCCTACTACGAAAACCAGGTGGACTGATTTCGCGGTCCAGGACACTACAGGCCGTCCTAAATTAGAAATACTTTCTGATTTTCTACATCGCGAACTAAATCAGCACATACGTTTCGGTCTTTCCCCGGACTCGACCTTATTTCAAAATTTTTACGCAGATAAACCTTTCGTTAAACGTGAGAATGTACACTTGCTTTCACATGCTAAACCAATTACTTCTGCACAAGAATCTATTGCTACAACTAAACAAGAATGTGTTTTTTGTAATAAAAATCATAACATTAAGTCTTGCTCAGAGTTTAAAGTTTTGAGTGTCGACGATAGATGGCAGTGGCAACGTAGTGAAAAGGTGTGCTATAGGTGCCTTAAACGATCCTCACACCAATGGAAAACGTGCAAAGTTAACCCATGTGGCATTTCTGGATGCTTACTACGTCATCACCCGTTACTGCACGGACAAACCGCGTCGTCATATACAAACACTACGACCGAAACGCAAGTCATGAACAACAATGTCGTCATTCCACAAGGTTCGCACCCAACGCCTAGCTGCTCTGTAGTTTCTGAGGAGCAAGTCAACATCGCTAACACCAGTCAACAACCTGAGATTTTGTTAACGTTACGGACCCCCGCCTATCTGAAAATCGTTCCAGTTACTGTTTACGGCCCCGCTGGAAGTTGCGACGTCTTTGCTCTACTTGACGATGGCAGTACAGCCACGGTTATCGATTCAAGCATTGCAACTCGTATCGGTGTAACAGGCCCTCAACAAACAATAATAATAAACGCGGTCGGTGGCCTAACTAGACGAACCACAATCTCATACGTCGACTTTGAAATTAAGGGTAGGGATACACATGACACATTTTTTATAAGAAACGTCAGGTCATTAGATGATTTATCTTTAAAACCACAAACAATTAAACCTGAGACAGTCGCTCAGTTCCCACACTTGATCGACCTGGTTGACAAACTCTCTTATGAAGATGCTTCACCTTTAATTCTCATAGGCACGGAACACTGGTTTCTGTCCGTAAATCGTGACGTACGTTTTGGTGGAAGAAACGAACCAGTCGCTTGCTTGTCGGCCTTAGGCTGGTCACTATATGGCGTAGCTTCCAGCAAAACAAATCTAGTAGAGTTCGTCAATCATACTTTACTACTTGAAAGTACAGTCGTCGACGAAAGTTTGGACTCACTTATAAAACAGCAGTACAAAATTGATTCTTTAGGCATTTCTAAAAATAAAAATCTCAATAGCAAATTAGATCAGCGTGCAATTGAAATTTTAGACGCCACTTCAAAGCGCTTACCTTCCGGTCGTTATGAAGTAGGTTTACCTTGGCGCGAAAACGTTAGGGACGTCCCCGACAGCTACCCACAGGCCATGTCACGTTTCTTAAGTTTGGAGAGACGCATGCGCAAAGATAACGAATTCGCAAAAGCTTACAGCGCGTTCATGGACAACGTTATAAAAAAAGGCTACGCCGAGGAGTGTGACCCCACTACGTATCACTGCCGCAAAACTACCGACACCTCTAACACTATTCGTTGGTACCTCCCGACCTTTGGAGTCTATCATCCACAAAAAAAAAAGCTTCGTGTTGTACACGACGCCGCTGCGTCAACTAACGGCGTGTGTCTAAATAGCTTGCTGTTGACTGGACCCGATCTCCTGCAACCTCTGCTAGGCATTTTATTTCGATTTCGGGAAGGCAAGGTAGCAGTCACGGGTGACATACGCGAAATGTTCCCACAAATTAAAATCAGAGATCAAGACCGCGATGCTCAAAGATTTTTATGGCGCGACGCAAACTCGACCGGACCCATCAAAGAATATAGGATGAGCTCGATGACCTTCGGAGCCGCGTCTAGCCCTTGCACCGCGATATACATAAAAAATAAAAACGCTTCAGAGTTCGAAAGCCAATACCCCGAAGCGGCAAACGAAATCGTTCACAACCATTATATGGACGATTTCATTACCAGTTTAGACAGCCTCGACGACGCGTCTCGTATAGCTAGTGAAGTTCATATCGTACATGCTAAATGCGGTTTTGAGATGCGAGCATGGACATCCAACAATGTCCACGCGTTAGCTCGCGTTCCTAAAGATCTTTGGGCTTGTCCAGACGCCGATGTTCAGATACCAAACCAAGACGTTGGCGCGCTAGGTGTAAAATGGAACCCGGTATCCGACATGTTAGGTTTTAGAGTTGGGAATCCGACGACCATTGATGGTACGATCACAAACAGAAAAGTTTTATCCCGCCTAATGAGCGTTTACGATCCCTTAGGTCTATTAGGCCCCATAGTCGTAAAAGGCCGTATTTTATTCCAACAAACGTGGAGACTAAATGTCGGTTGGGATACTGAACTCTTACCTTCCGAAACTACAAAATGGCTAGATTGGTTTCAGGAACTCACACAGGTATCTTCTCTTCAAATACCACGCTGGTACTCAAAATCCAGAAACTCTGAACCGTCGGAAAGAGAGCTTCACGTATTCGCAGACGCGAGCGAGCTCTCATATGCCTGTGTCGCATACTGGCGGCTGTTGTACCCGAATGGTGGAGTAGAGCTCGCTCTCATCTCGAGCAAAGCAAGAGTCTCTCCCCTGAAACCAATCTCCATACCGCGCTTAGAACTCCAAGCCGCGTTGATCGCCTCTCGACTTGCGGTGACTATAAAAGACAACCATCGTAATAAACCGATACGCACTTTTCTGTGGAGTGACTCCATGACCGTCCTTAAATGGCTGCGAAGTGATGCTCGGTCATTTAAGCCCTTTGTAGCCCACCGTTTAGGTGAAATTTTAGAAAACTCTTACGTAAAAGATTGGCGTTGGTTACCTACAAATCTGAACGTTGCTGATGATGCCACTCGAACGCGTCCCATATCCCTTAACGTTTCACATAGATGGTTTCAAGGACCGTCTTTTCTTCTTGAGTCCCCCGAGAACTGGCCCATGGAGCCAGCCAATATCCCACCAGTTCGCGAGGAGCTCAAATGCATGCCAAGCGAATCGGTGGGACTTTCTTCTACAGCAACCGCTCTGCCTACCCCTCTTACTGTCAATTTTGGCTACTTCAGTGATTGGTTTCGTTTGGTACGCTCTACTGCCAGGTTGCACCAGGCAACCGCGCTCTTTGGAAATATTTTAAACAAAATCCGAGACCTGAAATCTAAAGGCGAAACATTTCCACCTCGCCGTCCTACAACGTCCACAACCCTCTCTCCATCACCTCTATCTGCCGAGATGATGCAAGCCGCTGAAAGGCACATACTACAACGCACACAGCTGGACAGCTTCTCTGAAGAATTCCGATGTATCCTTAACTCTCTGCCACTTCCGAAGAACAACCGCCTGATGAAACTGTCCCCTTCACTCGCACAGGATGGACTATTGCACTTGGCTGGTCGGATTAACGCAGCGGAAGACGTAGATCCTGATACCCGCTCCCCAGTGATTTTGGACGGCCGTCACCCAGTTGTTCGCTTATTAGTGCAGAACTACCACAGGAGAGCAGGCCACGCTAACAACGAATTGGTTGTCAATGAGTTGAGACAAAGATTCTGGCTTCTTCAACTCCGAGCTACTGTGAGATCTGTGGCGAAGCAGTGCCTATTCTGTAAAATTCGCAAGGACCTACCGATGCGTCCCGCTATTGGAGACCTCCCACCTGGAAGATTGGCTCACCATCAACGGCCCTTCACATATACAGGGTTGGACTACTTTGGCCCTATCATGACTACCATCGGACGCAGACACGAAAAAAGGTACGTGGCCCTCTACACGTGCCTAACTACTAGAGCAATCCATCTGGAACTTGTCCACAGCCTCTCCGCTGACTCCGCTATGATGAGTCTTCGTCGATTTGTAGCACGCCGTGGAGCCCCAAATACCCTATTCTCCGATAATGGGACCGCCTTTGTCGGGGCTAACCGAATTTTGAAAGAATTTTACTCGAACTCCGTTCTCGACCTTGTAGCTACAAAAGGAATTAAATGGAGCTTCATTCCTCCTGCGGCACCGAATTTTGGAGGTTCTTGGGAGCGACTGGTACGCACGGTAAAGGTTGCCCTTCACGCTACCCTAAACGAGAGAGCGCCCAAAGAAGAAACCCTGCTGACACTATTATCGGAAGCAGAAGCAATAGTAAACTCACGACCTTTAGCCCATGTGTCAACAGACCCTCAAGACCCGACGACACTGACACCCTTTCATTTTCTCATTGGCGCCTCATCCGACCAGGTCTCACCGAAAGCCTTTGACGATCATGATCTCGTCCGACGTTCGGAGTGGCGCAAAGCAGTCAGACTGGCAGATCACTTTTGGCACCGATGGGTACGGGAAATTCTGCCCACAATGCAACCCAGAGACAGGAATAGCCAAAATCAGATACTGAACATTGGAGACTCGGTCTTAATCGTCGACGAATCTCTGCCACGAGGAACATGGCCGCGAGGAAGAATTGCGAAAGAATACCCCGGCAAGGACGGCATCACGAGGGTGGTTGACGTTGAAACTGCAGGGGGTTGTCTACGCCGACCCCTCAGAAAACTTATTAAGATATCCTCTTAATGGTATTTCATCTGATTGGTGCATCTCTGCACGAGGGGAAGGATGTTGCGGACCTCTTGCAGCGCAACCTCTTTTGATACTTTTACTTTTTATTTTATGATTGACTTATACGTGTTTTGCTGTTGTTTCTACAAGTTACTAGAATACAGACCAGTTTTTCAACAACATTGCGTTTCCTTCCATTTAACCATTAAAATCGTTCTTATACAGTCCATTTATCATCAATCCACGCTATCTCCGTAACATGGCAAATTAGACTCTTTGAGCTCGTACCAGCTGACTGGTTCTAACTGCGTTAATGTTAAGGCTAGCCACAGAACACCCAAAGTCATTTAGAAGACTTAGTATTGATCCAATTCAAATTACTGTGGGTAATACGTATATACATACTCAATCTCACGAATATTTCTCATTGGGGTAGGCAGACATTGGGGTACGAACTACGAACCTGGCCGATCTCTCGTGCTTCCTCCACATCCATCAAACGACTCATGCATGCTTGTCGGTTTCGGGTACTCTTTATCTGGCTTTTCTTCAACACATCACCGATGTGGTCGATGTAGGTTACACCTATTATGTATATTTCTCTTGTTAGACGACGGTCAGAAATTGTCTGATATTTTTCAAATTTAAAAGAGTTCTATTATTACCGAAATGGAAAATAGGCGTGAGATTACGTATGTTTGTGTATGTTCTATTATTCGACTAATGAAGTTAATGTTTTTGTGTAGGTTCTTTATACACATAGATATATGTGTCTAATAAAAGTTAAAACTTATATTTCTGTGTTCATAATGGAAGCTCTGTCTATGAACATGAAATATGTGTGCACGTGAATCTATTTCTTTGTCCTAACTAGTTGATATATTCTAAAACATACAAATACATAAAACTTACGAACATATTCATCACTAGCTTGACGGTGAAGGAAAACATCTTGAGGAAACCCTCAGGTCTCAGAATTAATTCTGAGGCATGTATAACAGACCCGATCCGGCGCGATGGACTCACCACCTATCACGTTTAGGGGAAGATTATTCTCGTAAAAAGTGGGGTATTTCCATAAATGGAATACCTCTGCTTTCCCCCTTCACGGATAAAAAAGACGTGAGATTATTTACAAATCCATACATTAAGCTGAGTTTACGATTAGCGAACATACTTACTTTATTGGGTACTTAACAGTTGGGTTTTTTAGTTAATCACATTATTGAATTGCTTTGTGTAACCCAAGTCTAATGTGTAAAGAGCCTTTATGAAATTTGAGACTAAACTAAGTGGTACTCGTTTACTACTCGAAACTCTGAAAGATGCTCCATTTAGATACAGGAAATATGCTAGAACATTCTAAAAGGAGACATGAAATACGCTTCTTTATTTTACTCTTGGGGAAAAGAATCGTGGCTATTGTTAAAGTTTTAAGAATTATGCAATTTGTAAAAGAAACTAGATTCAAATTAGTAGAGATTTTATCTTCATTGCAGTAGGCTTGCAATTTATATGTTATTTACCTTAAGGTACTTCAACAAATAATACTAAAAAACCGGCCAAGTGCGAGTCGGACTCGCGCACCGAGGGTTCCGTACAACCTTGCAAATTTATGGTTTTCGTAATTTTTCCTTTATCTATGCTATAAGACGTTGCTTCGTACCAAATTTCAAGATTCTGAGTTCACGGGAAGCACCCTGTAGGTTTTGATTCCCTTGCAAGTGTCGAAAATTTGCGGCATAAACGGCTGTATCTTTTGATTGCGTTGGCTTAGAAGTTTGATTTTTTCACAGCTTCAAGGGACAGTAGACCTGAGTAATTGATATAAATTTCAGCTTCATACCTCCACGCGTTCCTGAGAAAAAGGGTCTTGACAGACGGACGGACGGACGGACAGACGGACAACAAAGTGATCCTATAAGGGTTCCGTTTTTTCCTTTTGAGGTACGGAACCCTAAAAATACAATTGAATTGAGAACCTCTTAATTTTTTGAAGTCAGCAAAAAAATAGGTCAACGTCGGTCGCCAACCGATTTCGATGATTATTTTTTGCTGACTTTGCCATTTGTCGCGCACACACGCAATGCAAATTTCAGATTTATATGGTTTTCTCGTAGACTCCACTCTCAGAACTAAACCAATTTAAAATGGGACCACACGAGAAACACTATATTTCAAATAGAAAAAGAAACATCAAAATCGGTTCATCCAGTTTTAAGTTCTGAGGTCCAGTTCTGACAATGGCATCCATGAGAAAACCATATACCTAAGAGTTCTATGTTATTATAAGTCAGTTAAAAATACTCTTGCCTTTAAAGTAGACAAATGCATTAATTTTCTACCTATATCAAAGAGATTAAAATATAACAGGACATAGAGGGGGCATTGGGAATATTTTCATACAAAACTTTGAAGCATGTTTGAAGCTCAAGCGTCATGTCAGTTAGTATGAACGCGAGCTGTCATTCGGTCGAAATTGTACTAGACTTAAAATTTTCCTCGCTTTGTCCCCTCTATGCGCTATTATATTTTAATCTCTTTGACCTATATACATTTGAAAACTATAATTTTTGAACTCCTAAACATGACAGGTGGTAAGCCCATCGCCAGACTAGGTACATAGTGGGTTCAATTCTACGCGTCCACTGCCTAAATAGCTTAAAACTAAATTTCTTAAATTATATTCAGTTTTACGCAGCCGCTAAGCCAAATGCAATTCTAGAACGCCATGGTTACTAAATTTAGATAGTCTTTAACCACAGCGTAAAATGCCTAAGTTGAATAGTGTTGCAATTACAAATAAAAAAAGAGCTGAGTGAACGAATGAATGAAATCTAAAAAAATACAATAATAAATGTGTATATATTTATCGGCGAGCGAGGGACATTCGCCGAAGCATCAGCTGATCATCACACGAGAGATCTACTCCGTGAAGACTCCAAAACACCATCTTTATTATTATTATTTATCTTAAAATAATTGAATTATTATTACTTATCAATTGTCATTTATTTCATTGTTTTGTTATTTAAGAATTATAAAATCGTACGAGCGAGCATGACGTAACGCGCACACCTGTTGTTTACTTGTAACGCGCACACGTATTGAGTGGGGCGCGAACAAATTGCTTATAAGGCCGCACAAGCAGAGCGACCGTCACTTTTGTTCGAGACATCGTAGAGTAAGGACCTTGTAAATTTATTTATGAATAAACTTTGTTCTCCACAGTTGATGTTTCCTTGGTAATGGACCAAAATACAACAAGAGACGTCAGCAATGCTGACGTCTCTCATTTTTTTAATCAAACAATCACTTCTGACCCGACATCAGAAGTGGGATGTGTAGCTACCTCAGCTCCTCAGCCTGACGACCAAAGGCCAGTGACGAACACTTCAAGAATCAATCAAAAACAGCAATCACAAATGATGTATCTCCCGACTACTAATATGCCAACCGCTGGTATGCCAATGGAATTTATGATGAAGATGATGGAGATGATGCAACGGATGTCCGAACGGCTTAACAAATCTGATGAGTCAAAGGTAAGGATTAATGACATTTTCTTACCATCATTCGACCCAGACACAAACGTTGGAGTTCGAGAATGGTGTCAGCACATCTCGAAAGGTGTAGAGACCCACAAACTCAATGATTACGATATACGCATGAAGGTGGGCAGTCTACTGAAGGGACGCGCTAAGCTATGGGTGGATGATTGGATGATTACCACGTCCACTTGGGAAGAGCTTCGTGATAAACTAATCACCACATTCGAACCAGAAAATAGGTACTCACGGGATATCATTTAATTTCGTGAACACGTCTATGACCCATCAAAAGATATAGCCGAGTTTCTGTCACGTGCCTGGGTCGTGTGGAGACGCATCACCAAGGACAAACTCGATGATGAACATGCAGTGGAAGCCGTAATTGGTTGCATTAACGATGAAAGGATTCGAATCGAGCTATTAAATGCCAGAGCAACGACTGTACCAGAACTCATATCGATCGCATCTTCAGTCCGAGCTAAACGTCCATCCACTTCAACCAGCAATCATGGATCAAATAAGCGAGCAAGATTCTCTGATAATTCTTCTACGCTGTACTGCCAAACCTGTAAAAGAACGAACCATGCGACCAGAGATTGCAGGTTCAAACAGGCTGGATCAAGAGACAGAGAGGCAAACGGAGAAGAATTTAAATGTAAGCGACGAAGGACAAACCAAGACTTGTACATTCTGCAACAAAAAGGGACATTCTTATGAAGTTTGCTTCAAACGAACACGAGCCCTTACTTCAAACGTTAACCTAATTAAGGGTACCAAACTGGCACCTATCAAAGTCAAAATCGGATCAATCGTTCTGCAAGCAGTGTTTGACAGTGGTGCAGACTGCTCCGTTATACGCGAATCAGCTGCTGCAAAACTACCAGGACGCAGAATTCAGAGGGCAAACTATCTCAGAGGTATTGGCCGATTCCCTGTACTCTCATTAACTACATTGATTACAGTCTGTGTCATCGATGGGATAAGCGTAGAGTTACAATTATTTATTTTGCCTGATGGTGAGATATCTACAGACATCTTAGTAGGCATGAACTTGATTAATGGCACGAACCTGAGCATGGTGATTACTGCAAATGGAACAAAACTGACCCATCAACCGATAATGAACCACTTACAATCAAATAACTCTATTTTCAGCCAACTAGATTGTGACCTTACTTCCGATCACGAGTTACAGGAATTACGCATTCTACTTAATAAATATGAGCATCTCTTCATTCGCGGGTATCCGCAAACACGAGTGAATACTGGAGAACTTGAGATCCGCTTAAAAAATCCAGACAAATATGTGGAAAGGAGACCCTACCGCTTGAGTCCAGTTGAGCGAGAAAAGGTGCAGCGGATTGTGGACGAACTGTTGGAGAACAAGATTATCAGGGAAAGTAAGTCACCGTATTCGAGTCCCATCATCTCGGTGAAGAAGAAAAACGGCGATGATCGATTATGCGTAGACTACCGAGAACTCAACTCTAACACATTACGGGATCACTATCCCCTTCCTCTGATTTCAGACCAAATAGATCAGCTGGCAAATGGAAAATACTACACCACATTAGACATGGCAGCTGGATTTCACAAAATCCCCATAGCCGAAACATCGATTGAGAAGACCGCATTTGTTACCCCGGATGGTTTATATGAGTACCTCACGATGCCATTTGGATTGAGCAATGCCTGTTCGGTCTATCAAAGATGCATCAATAGAGCACTGTCACCGCTATTGGGAAACGTGGCACAGGTATATGTCGATGATGTGCTCAGCAAAAGTAAAGACTTCGCTGAAGGACTCTCAAACATTGAACGCATTCTGATAGCACTCCATCAAGCCGGATTTTCAATCAATGTGGATAAGTGCAGCTTCTTTAAACAATCCATCGAGTACCTGGGCAATGTTATCTCAGATGGAAAAGTCACACCAAGTCCCAAGAAAATAGAAGCACTGGTTAAGTCTCCAAAACCCGCAACCGTTAAACAGGTAAGACAGTTCAACGGCTTAGCCGGGTATTTCAGACGGTTCATACCAGACTTTTCACGGACCATGGTACCACTCTATGAGTTGACAAAACAAGGTGCTAAATGGGAATGGAATAACAGACACGAACAAGCTCGCAACGACGTCATCCAAGCCTTAACATCAACACCCGTTTTAACATTATTTCAAGAGGAAGCACCAATAGAATTATACACAGACGCCAGCAGCCTAGGATTTGGTTCCGTACTGGTGCAGGTAATCAGTGGACGACAACACGCTGTTGCCTTTATGAGCCAGAGGACCACAGAAGCCGAGAGCAGATATCACTCATACGAGTTAGAGACGTTGGCAGTGGTAAGAGGCATCAAGCACTTTCGTCAGTACCTCTACGGACGGAAATTCAAAGTGATCACGGATTGTAACGCTTTGAAAGCATCAAAAAGTAAGAAAGATTTGCTTCCCCGCGTTCATCGGTGGTGGGCGTTCCTTCAAAACTTTGAATTTGAACTGGAGTACAGAAAGGGTGAGCGAATTCAGCATGCAGATTTTTTTAGCAGAAACCCTGTTCAATATGCAGTCAACGTTATGACTCGTGATTTGGAATGGCTAAAAATTGAACAAAGACGAGACGACACATTACGACCAATAATAGATGACCTAACTAATGGCACTATACGAAACAACTACGTACTCGAAGAAGGAATCCTGAAACGGACAGTGGAAGACCCGACATTCGGACGACAAAAGAGCATGATCGTACCAAAGGCTTTTCAGTGGAGTATCATCAATTCCTATCATACTACTCTCAAACACACTGGATGGGAGAAAACACTACAGAAGATAAAAGAATTATATTGGTTCGACAAAATGAACACCACAATCAGAAATTTCGTTGACAATTGCATCATCTGCAAGACTTCCAAGGGTACCTCAGGTGCTGTACAAGTCCAAGTACACCCGATCCAAAAACCCAGCACCGCCTTCCAGGTAATACACATGGATATCACTGGTAAATTGGGAACACCAAATGACCAAGAGTACGTGGTGGTTACCATAGACGCATACTCTAAATACGTACTTCTTCATCATACAAATAAGAAAGATCAACACAGTACTCTAGGAGCTCTGAAACGCACTGTTCATCTATTCGGAGCACCAGCCCAAATCATTGTAGACGGAGGACGAGAATTCTTGGGAGATTTCAAATCCTACTGTGATCAATTTGGAATAGATATCCATACCATTGCACCAGGACTCAGCCGAGCCAACGGTCAGGTAGAAAGGGTGATGGCTACTCTCAAAAATGCGTTAATTATGATCAAAAATTACGAAACAACTCGTTGGCAGACTACGCTTGATGAGTTACAACTGGCTATGAATTGCACTACTCACCGAATCACTGGCATTGCTCCACTCACATTAATCACTCGAAGAAGACATTGTGTACCTCCAGAGCTTTTAAACCTGGTAAACGTCGAAGATGAAACAGTGGACATCGAATCTCTAGATAACCTAGTCCAACAAAGAATGACTTCTGCTGCTGAGCAAAACAAACAACGATTCGACCAACACCGAGCAAGAATTCGTCGCTTTTCAAGAGGAGATTATGTCTTAATCAAAAATAATCCCCGAAACCAGACTTCATTAGATCTCAAATTTAGTGAACCTCATGAAATTCATCGTGTATTAGAAAACGACCGCTACATAGTGAAGAAAGTGGTCGGCAGGGGTCGACCACGCAAAGTAGCGCATGACCAACTTCGCCGAGCTCCGCAGCCTGGAGAACAGGCAACCGTATCGGCGCAAATAAATAACGCAGACAACGATGAACCGATGCCGTCCAGATCACGAGGTGATCAAACGACATCTTAAAACTTATAATCTTGGTGAGTCACATACAATCTGTATTTAAATTACACTTCAGATTTCCTTAATACCCTGCCCTATTTTCCTTAGAGCCTCTGTGTACCACGGTGAACAGGACCACCCAGAGCACAGCATCATTCCTATTTACAAAAACAAAATGTGTGAAGTCGTGATGGATGGTCAAAACACATAATTAATAAACAAGGATTGTTGTCGTATTGAGACGAACAACAATACCATAAAAACTCACGAAAAATAACTCTCAGTAACACCTGACACAGACATCCTGCTTAAAAAAACAAACTATGTCTTTTGATTTCAGTTAAGGCTGGCGCAGAGCACGCACCGCCTATCAGAATGGCCGTATCGGCGAGGGACATTCCCCGAAGCATCAGCTGATCATCACACGAGAGATCTACTCCGTGAAGACTCCAAAACACCATCTTTATTATTATTATTTATCTTAAAATGATTGAATTATTATTACTTATCAATTGTCATTTATTTCATTGTTTTGTTATTTAAGAATTATAAAATCGTACGAGCAAGCATGACGTAACGCGCACACCTGTTGTTTACTTGTAACGCGCACACGTATTGAGTGGGGCGCGAACAAATTGCTTATAAGGCCGCACAAGCAGAGCAACCGTCACTTTTGTTCGAGACATCGTAGAGTAAGGACCTTGTAAATTTATTTATGAATAAACTTTGTTCTCCACAGTTGATGTTTCCTTGGTAATGGACCAAAATACAACAAGAGACGTCAGCAATGCTGACGTCTCTCATTTTTTTAATCAAACAATCACTTCTGACCCGACATATTTATTAATATGTAAATAAAGTTCTCAACGATTACTTTCGATGCCATTTTTATCATTTTAACATAGGTTTAATTTATATAATATTCTTGTTTTACTTCAAATGCTAAAGTCACTATTATTCGGGCAACACTGAAAAGGTATTATCAAATAGATTTTTTTCTTTGGAAAGGCTCGAGTCATAGACCGTACTGCCTCGTCTTCAGTTAAGTTTATCTTTAAATGGATATGTGATTCGTCCACAGTCTTTGTTTTCTTGTTAATTCAATAACATCTCCAGCAATCTTCAAATTTCTTAGTTAAACGGCTCTGCTTTGGAGTCCATGTACAAAAATACTGAGTCATCAACACCCCTTTTTGGATCATCGACAGTAAAATTAGGTACTTTTACTGAAAACTTCATTAAATGACTTCGGCAATCGTCGATCCTATGCATTTTATCGAACTTTCCATTCACTGCACACCTTCACAGACACCTGCCACACAAAATATTATTAGTCAAAACCCAAAATATACATCAAAATATAAATTTTACAAAAAAACATGATCCCCCTTTTCGTATTTCCACCAAAAACCCTCTTGACTATTTCTAAAAATATGTTTTAAAAATATGTTATTATCTTGAAAAATAACACAAACACAAATATGTCGGTGCTAATTTAAGCGACACCATTTTAATCGCCGCTAAATTTAGGAGGTTTAGTCGTGATGACATTTCTAAAATGCTTAAAATGGCGTCCACAGAATAGCCATAAGGTCGCTAAACCTAAATTGAATTGGCCAGATAAATTAGGAACGTCAGATTCATTTTTAGTCCTGTCATTTGATTTTGACAGTACTGCCTAGAATAGCAAAATGCTTTAGCAGCTGTCAAATAAAATTAAGAGGTTTAGACGGTGTTGTAGAATTGAACCCAGTAACGGAAGGACGGATAAGTACGTTACAGAGTTCATTGAACTTCTTTCTGGTTCAATAAATAGAACTTCATCAATGAGAAAATTCTGTTTCAACTTTTCGGTTGGGATTGGTAAAAGACTAAAAGGCGCAGGACAGTAGTGGGAACACTTCAAAGGTTTCGTGATGTTTACATGTTGAAATTGAGCGTACTCCTGGTAAATATTCTATTTTGTTTGTACACGTTCCATGTACATCAAAGAGAAATGTTGATTAATACACTTCCCTACTATCGTATCGGTTTTAATAAGGCACCATTACGAAGCAGTTGAATCAAATATAAATGAATACTATTTTTAAGCGACTTCAAAAAAGAAAGCGGTTATCAATTCAACGCGTATGTTATTTTACTGGTATTTTAATAATAATCCTCGGGTTCGAATCCTGGCATGTACCAATGAGTTTTTAAAAACTTACGTACATATTTATCACTAGCTCGACGGTGAAGGAAGACATCGTGAGGACAACCGCAGGTCCCACAATTAATTCTGAGACATATGTAAACAGACCCGGTCCGGCGATGGGCTCACCACCTATCACGTTTAGGGGTCCATGTATCTCGTGAAAAGTGAGTATATCCAGTAATGGAATACCTCTGCCTACCCCCTCGGGGATAAAAGGCGTGAGATTATTTCTTTCTTTTAGTTTTTTAATATAACTTTCTTACTAATGCTCCGCTGACTGTCAGTCCGTCTGTCACGGTGATGTATCTTCTTAGGAGTCCTATTAATATAGAAGTAAGTACCTGAGTAGACTCTTTAATTCATCACCCGTGTCTCCTATTATTATTATAATTTTATTAATACAAAGGCCGCTGTAACAACGAAGGTACGGAACCCTTATGCAGTCCAATTCACACTTGCCCAGTTTTTATTTCAAGATTTTTTTAAGTGGAGACTTCATCAGCAATGTTGATATTCACAGTATCTTTATATTTATTAATGTTATATTAGTTCTGTAAGTTTTCCTAAAAATAAATAAATAAATCAATCAATTTCTGTTTTTGGTATTGTAGGTAGGTAAAAAAATTTATTTTGATCAAGCAATATTCTTTCAATGATAAGTTCAATGACATCTTGACAGCCAAGTGTGCAGTCAAGAGCACGTGGAGCTTGACACATTTGACTTTGTAACGTTCTTATTACAATCGCTTTAGAGGTCAGATTCGCACTACTGCATGTGTTACTGTATTAGGAACGATCAAACCTTTGCGCTAGGAGGCAACTTGATTGATTTTTTGTTTACTAGAGCGTGACTTGGAGCCTTCCCAGCCACTTATTGGCCAGAAATATCACTTGCCCCCCCTTACCCTGAGGGGGGAGGACTAATGACAAACCCACTGAACCTTTGAAGATCACATTCAACCAGCCAATTTATCTCAGTTCCCCGATTATTATTGAGTCAATCTTGATCGAAAAGGCGTTTCCATAAGCGACTCCCCGGATTACGTTTGAAATTGGATTTCTTTAGTGAATCAAAAAGTTGGATTTATAAGTACTTGTAAGCTTAAGTACAGTCATGAGCAAGTCAAGCTTGACACTACCAGTTTAAGCTCAGCTCTGATTTATACTGCGCGCCATATAATACAGGGCCGGGTCAAAGTCCAAAGTGTCAAGCTTGGCGTGCTCTTGACTGTACTCTTAGTATAAATGCTTACAAAGTTATTAGCCACAAAATATCTTTGACCAGTCAAGCGCCAAACGTCTTACGGGCGCTCAAGGACAATACATGATCCCGTTGTCTGCATTTCGTTACTTGATGGGATAGTGGAAAAAATATGCGATGAGGGTTGTAGAAATGAAAGATGTTGCTCGTGTCGAGAGTCGAGATCGAATGTGATCGGTGATCGGATCTCACCTCCTTTAATGGGTTACCCTTATTTATACTAGTCGTGTACATGACTAATAAGGGTAGATAATTTACTAAACCCTGTATAGGTGGGTACCCACAATGGTATCCCACAGAAATCAAGGGGAAACTTCTAAAACCGTAATGGCCACTAGTACTTTTTTACGTACATATTTATCACTATAGTCTATTTCACACCAAATGGGTTCGGTGACAGTTCACATTTTTCCTTTTTACGCATACAACTTTCTAGTAAGAAAAATAGATGGTTCCAAAAATAATGAATAATTTATTGTTATGTCATTGCTAAAATACAATAATTGTCGCCTCTAAAATTATAAATTAAAATCTCAGACTATAAATCAAGAAAAATATAAAAAAACAATAGATAAAAAAGATATCCTAAAAACACGTATTGCGTGGAACGGAACTTTTACTCATAGGGATTGACACAACTTAATCTACATTAAATCGATGAATCGAAGCTTTTTGGCGGGAATCCGAAAAAAGGTGCAATGTTTTTGTAAAATTTTCATTTTGTTGTATCTTTTGGGTTTAAAATAGTAATAGTGTATTATGTGGCAGGGGTCTGTGAAAGTGTGCAGTGATTTGTAGATTCGATAATGTATGATTATTTTCGTATTGCATCAAAAAGTCGATGATTTTTTTTTTATTTTATTTTTTTTTATTTTTTTTTATCACATTCAACCAGCCAATTTATCTCAGTTCCCCGATTATTATTGAGTCAATCTTGATCGAAAAGGCGTTTCCATAAGCGACTCCCCGGATTACGTTTGAAATTGGATTTCTTTAGTGAATCAAAAAGTTGGATTTATAAGTACTTGTAAGCTTAAGTACAGTCATGAGCAAGTCAAGCTTGACACTACCAGTTTAAGCTCAGCTCTGATTTATACTGCGCGCCATATAATACAGGGCCGGGTCAAAGTCCAAAGTGTCAAGCTTGGCGTGCTCTTGACTGTACTCTTAGTATAAATGCTTACAAAGTTATTAGCCACAAAATATCTTTGACCAGTCAAGCGCCAAACGTCTTACGGGCGCTCAAGGACAATACATGATCCCGTTGTCTGCATTTCGTTACTTGATGGGATAGTGGAAAAAATATGCGATGAGGGTTGTAGAAATGAAAGATGTTGCTCGTGTCGAGAGTCGAGATCGAATGTGATCGGTGATCGGATCTCACCTCCTTTAATGGGTTACCCTTATTTATACTAGTCGTGTACATGACTAATAAGGGTAGATAATTTACTAAACCCTGTATAGGTGGGTACCCACAATGGTATCCCACAGAAATCAAGGGGAAACTTCTAAAACCGTAATGGCCACTAGTACTTTTTTACGTACATATTTATCACTATAGTCTATTTCACACCAAATGGGTTCGGTGACAGTTCACATTTTTCCTTTTTACGCATACAACTTTCTAGTAAGAAAAATAGATGGTTCCAAAAATAATGAATAATTTATTGTTATGTCATTGCTAAAATACAATAATTGTCGCCTCTAAAATTATAAATTAAAATCTCAGACTATAAATCAAGAAAAATATAAAAAAACAATAGATAAAAAAGATATCCTAAAAACACGTATTGCGTGGAACGGAACTTTTACTCATAGGGATTGACACAACTTAATCTACATTAAATCGATGAATCGAAGCTTTTTGGCGGGAATCCGAAAAAAGGTGCAATGTTTTTGTAAAATTTTCATTTTGTTGTATCTTTTGGGTTTAAAATAGTAATAGTGTAATATGTGGCAGGGGTCTGTGAAAGTGTGCAGTGATTTGTAGATTCGATAATGTATGATTATTTTCGTATTGCATCAAAAAGTCGATGATTTTTTTTTTATTTTACCATGTTTTTCCCTTATATAACCTGTGAAATTTAAACATATTCAATAAAAATTAAACTTGAAAAATCATTCTATCCATAAAGTATAAAATCGATTCCATTTCCTTTACAAACTTACTCGAAACTTTAGAAAAATCGATTGGATTTCATTGGGATACATCACTTCAATTGTCAACAGTGAACTGTCACCGAACCCATTTGGTGTGAAATAGACTATAGCTCGACGGTGAAGGAAAACATCGTGAGGAAACCCGCAGGTCTCAGAATTAATTCTGAGACATGTGTAAATAGACCCGGTCCGGCGATATGCTCACCATCTATCACGTTTAGGGGTCCAATGTATCTCGTGAAATGTGGGTATATCCAGTAATAGAATACCTCTGCCTACCCTCTCGGGGATGAAAGGCGTGAGATTATTTATTTATTTATTTTTTACATCCTATTTTTAAGGCGATTTAAAAAGGAAATTGACCGACAAAATAACCAACACATTTTCAGAAAACATGTTCTAATACAATATCAGGTACGTCCTACATACCAACGTAATTATACTACGTAACGTACGCAAATAATTTACATAACCTATACATTTCATTAATAAGCGAGTGCGCTAATGGATCATCCGATACGCTCGGAGTGCGACTCGTACGATAAATGTAATGCCGTGTAATTGATTCGATAGACACTCGATATGGTTATTTATGTTTACATTGTAGCGACACCTAGCGGGGATACATAGAACTAACTAAAGCGCTATAGACAGCAGAAGTTATAAACCGCGGTATCGAAGTTTTCTCCTGAGATTGTTTGAATACAACTGTTCAACATAAATTAATAATAATAAATTGTGGGACACAATTCACATACTTAAGGCTATTCAGTCCCAAACTAGGCAGAGCCTGTACTATGGGTGCTAAACAACTGATAGACATCCTACTAATATTATAAATGCGAAAGTTTGTATGGATGGATGTATGGATGTCTGGATGTATGGATGTCAGGATGGATTTTTGTTCCTCTTTCACGCTAAAACTACTGAACGGATTTTGATGAAACTTTACAGTTATGTATCTTATACATCAGAATAACACATAGGCTATATTTTATTCCCGTATTACCACGGGAACGGGAACTACGCGGGTGAAACCGCGGGGCGCTGCTAGTACTTGAATAAATGTTAAACACCCAGACACGATTCTATTTTTAAAATTTATTTCATTTAAGTCAATCTGATATAGAACACCTACTTACTATTCAACGCGTAACAATATATAAGCGCAATTCCTCATACACCCCAATTAGTATATTAATATAAAAAAAATGATACATTAGTAATTTAGTTATGTCTAACCATTTTTTTTAAAGAGAAATAATAGTACGATTTCCATAAGTAGCACTAAATTCAGCTATAATAATTCATTTTTCTGAAAAATTTAACACATATTGAAAATAGTTGAAATCGATTAAGTAGTCGATACTGAACAAACTAATTTCAGGAATTTCGCTTATTCTGTTACATATTGTATACAGGTATACAGAGGTATACCTACATACAATCGTGGTAGTCGGTTTATGGAGTTTGGTGTTGAGCCTGAGTCAATAGATGTGGGTAGATACATAATATGGAGTTCAAAGCCTCACGTCAAATACATTATTATCCTATAATCCTGGCAACCACAAGATTACCTAAGGATAGACTGTGATGATTTAATGCGATGGATTTAGTCTTAATACAAAGGCAGAGAGATCAAATAAGAAGCACATGGAATTTGGTTTATGAGCGTAGTTTGGTGAACGTACATACATACATAATATCACGCCTATTTTCTATTGGGGTAGTAGAGATGATAGAGCGCCACCTGCTACGGACCTTTCAGATCTTTCGTGCTTCATCCACATCCATCAAACGACTCATGCATGCTCGTCGGTTTTGGGTACTCTTTTTCTGGCTTTTCTTCAACACATCGCCGATCTGGCAGGCGTATTCACAGAGCTTCGATATTCGATATTCGACTCGGAATCGGAAAATCTGTCGAAGATGGGCTATTCAGAGATGTCGGTATCGAAAACGAATGTCATATTTGATATATAAGGATTCGGAAAATTTTCCTTGGCTGTCAGAAACGCCTAGAATACAGAAACGATGTCGAGCGTCCGTGAATACGCCAGCTGGTCGATATAAGTACGCCTAGGTCATCGCCTACCGACTCGCCCATTCAGCACCCTTGTATTTGTCTCGTTTAGCGAACTTTGTTATAATATAGTTTGAACCTTCTAATAAAGCTGTTCTATTGAGTTCCTTCCAATAATATAAAAAAACAAAAATCTTTTATTTTTTGTAGGTACCGAAGATACATTTAGAAACGTCAATAGTCTAATAACAAGGCAGTCTAAACCCGTCCATTGGCTAAATGTAAACAGCAGCCCATCTCCACCGACGAGTTGCTGTTTCCAAATGCAGTACCCCAAGCAGAACCAGCAAGAAACTCAATGGCAATCTTTTAGAAAATTTAAAGTTCAATGGTAACTAAATGCAATTTGACGATGTCGATTAAAAGATGTGTCTTAGATTACTATCTAAGACACATCTTTTAATCGACATCTTTTAACCTACTGGCTTGCTGAACTGTCCAGGAAAATATCGTGATTAAACCCACAAGCCCAAAATTGGTACCGAAGCATTTGTAATATCTCAGTCCAGACTATAGACTTCTATCATGGTTAGGGTCCTAAAAATGAAGTAATGAGAAGAAGGTATCTATTACTCTTCCAAGGTGAGGCTTTAATAAAAAAAAGAACTATTCAATGAGGACAGCATTCCAACGCTACTGCGACTCGTTACAACTGGTATGTGATGGTATACGATTATTTTCCTTGATTAAACTTTTCTCAATTTACCACTTTATTTTGAAGCCAGTAAGACTCATTTGTGTCAACCGTGCGACATTATACCCTTGTGGGGACATCCAGCACGGATATTGCCATCAGAGATAGGGAATAGAGAAAATGTATGCTAAGACGCACAAAGCTGCCTTTAGATCAAAGGCGGTTTCCTGTTTCTAGACGTTGGAGGATATCCAATGTTATTTATATTAAATAAAATATCTATCGAATAACTTTGAAGATGCCTGTGCTGTCATGTCTGCGGTGGCCATACTCTTTGTTTTGTTTCTTTTTAACAATTCAGAATAGTTTTAACATACGAGTACTTGAGTCTCTTACAAATGTTTCCAGTTGAATGTAGTCTAACTTTGCGAAATATCATTTATGCGTTAGTCATATGTGGGACCTGTATTTTCTTGGGTTTGCATATTCGACGTACTTAATTTACATCAATCAATCAATTCCTAACTTTTCTCGTTAAGTTTGCTATTTAAAACAATATCCACTTACTAACCAGGTAATTCTCATTGAAACTTTACTAAAAATAAAAATAAATTCACAAAACACAGCATCAACTAACCGAGAACGTCAAAGAACCGTTTAGTATTCATATGAAATTCCCTACTACAACTCACACACTCAGAAAAGAGCAAGATAGGCAAAGCGGTAACGATCCATTTCCGAGTCGATATGTGTTCTATAACCTCTATGCTACGCCTTTCGAATATAAACACTCCAATCGCCACTTTGCGTACTCACAATTCACAAAAAACAAACGACTATCGGACGTTAGTCGACAGTCACTGCCTCTAACCCCTAAAATTCGCCATTCACCAGCGAAAAACACAATGGGACCGTCCAAAAGGGAAAGTTTTCCCCTCGATGCCCGAGCAAATGGCCCGTGAGCCTCGCCCGCGATGGCCCAAACGATGACGGACGACATTTTTCGCAGTCAATGCGCCAACGAGCTGGAACCGCAACTTGGTCTTATTGATGACGTCACGTTTTGTCTCCGCTCAATCTGTTTCTGGTGATGAGATTTTGATTTCACGCTTCTTCCTTCGCAGCAACTAGCTTTAGGTGGATATAATAAATTGGGGGGTTCACAGATCGTTGGTCGGCTTATTCAAAAAAATTTGAAGCTCGATCACAAGATAATTGGAACAAATTTTTCGAGTTATTGGACACCCAATATCAAAAGCCACGTGTCGCAAATGATCACAATGATAGTAATTTATGAACTGTCATAAGTATAAAAGCAAGCAAAAAAAAAATTGTCCTTGGAGGTTGAAAGCGGTCTCCAATGAGAGGTTTTCCGGCACCTTTACAAGGGCTTCTCATGACTACCAAACCGCTCTATTAGTAACAAATTTCTACGACCAATGCCACTTCAACTTGTTAGTCCACATTTAGTTTGTCTGCGGAATTCCGAACTTCTGATTCGATATCGAAGAATGACTTACCTTTTGAATTGTTTTTAAAGAACAGTATATAAGGCAGCCTGACAAGTTACTCACAGTTAGTAAGTATTTAGCGCCCTTAAATTCTGAATCGATAGCCATGGCAACCCTACGGCTTATCACGCCATAGCACGGTGATCTGATTGGTTATTGAATATAAAAATGAGCTCAATCCCTCGTAGGGTTGTCTCCGCCGTTAAGAAGGTCCTCGCCCTTTAAATAGGTTTTATCTCTCCCTCAGGGCTTTATGGTAGGTACGAGTAATACTACGTTGCTAATAACTCATTGGTTCTTTTATGCTCTCGGTGAGTTGTGGCCGGATTATTTTTAATGGTGTTATAGATCGTGGTCGGGCGGCGCGTGATTTAAAAGACTAGGTTCTAGTCTGTGATTGGTTCGAGCGTCGCTTTGAGCTGAATTCTTTGTGATTGGGAAAGGTAAAAAATATAAGTTTTTTTATTGTGTTATGAAGGTATGATGAAACTTACTTAGCTTTACCTCAAAATGGTTCTATAGTTGATTTTAGACACTTTATTTTTTACTTCAAGACCAAGTCACATGCACCTACGTAATAAGGCTAAACATATGCCTAGAAGACAAATGTGCTAAATACAAAATTTTGAAAAATGATATTTTAATGCCAAATGTATTAAATGAGCATGCTCTACCGATCGCACTCATCCAAATGTCATAATTCCGTCTCTTTCTGTCTAAACTGTAGATGTACATTCATTGTAAGTGATGTCATTTTGAAACCAAAAGAAGTAATGACAGTTACTTACCATCAGTTGAAACTACAGAAAATGCTAAATAGATTTATAACATTTTGCTTGTGTTAACCATGATTGACAAATAAGCAATTCCTAAAATTAGATTGTTTAGTATTGACTACTTAATCGATTTCAGCTATTTTTAGTATAGTTATTTTAATTTTTTCTGAGAAATTAATTGGCATAATAATAAATAATAATATAATATAATCTCACGCCTTTTTTTATCCCCGAGGGGGTAGGCAGAGGTATTCCATTACTGGATATACCCACATTTCACGAGATACATTGGACCTCTAAACGTGATAGGTGGTGAGGTGAGCCCATCGCCGGACCGGGTCTGGTTACACATGTCTCAGAATTAATTCTGAGACCTGCGGGTTTCCTCACGATGTTTTCCTTCACCGTCGAGCTAGTGATAATAATGTACGTAAGTTTTTGAAAAACTCATTGGTACATGCCAGGATTCGAACCCGAGCCTCACTGATTTTCGGCCGGCTCTTTAACCGTCCGGGCTATCACTGCTCATTAATTGGCATACCTAGCTGAAATTAGGGCTAGCTATGGAAACCGAACTATTATTGCTCTTTATTCAAGAAATTTGTTTAGACAAAACTGAAGTACAAATGCATCATGATTTTTTATATTAATATACTGATTGGGGTGTATGAGGAATTGCGCTTATTCTGTGACGGGCTGTATAATCGTATTTGTCTAAATCGCTTTGAAGATGGCTACTCTAACGAGTTTCACGTGAGACCTTTGGTATTTCCCTTCGATTTTCCTCAACGCTCCTGTTTATTGAGAATATAATTAACGAGCTCCCAGTTCCCGAATTCGGCTATTGAACTGAGTACTTCATCGCTTTGAACTTTCCGAAGCAATGCCCGAACTTGTTGAGCGGCCTATCTAATTGAATCATAAATCAGAGAAATAGAATAGCGGGCGCGCTTTTGCGATCCTGCCGGTCTACTAAATATCTGAAGCTGAGGAAACATCTAGAACAAGGTTTTCCTATTATCCCTATTGGTGCTATTTTTACACTAAAAACACATTGTACTTTGGTTAATATTGATATCCATATTTTGTTGTTTATAGTGTACAATAAAGACTTGTATTGTATTGTATGAAGGCACATTGTGTAGCGGTTTAACCATTCAATGTGTTTCCGTCTCGTCGACTATCACGTACTGTCGAGATGCCGGCCCAATTGAGATTGCAGCCAATTACGTTCCTTGGACCTAATAATTATAAGCGGTCTACTCGTGAAAAGCTATTGTGCTGTTTCTTCCTTTTGTGCTTCTATCCAAGTATGCAAGTCGTATCTTACCTTTTCAGCTTAACTAGTAAAATAAAATATTACAGAACGATAGTTTACATCTTGAGAAAGGATATATATCTACTTTCAATCCTCCTTTTTCATTCCGAAGTTGACGCAGAACGAGTCTCGGCCTACAGCTAGTAACTTGAATCTTTACCATTGAGCTATTTATACATATTATACTACGTCCATGATCTTCACATAGTAGTACCACAGAATATATAATAGTACTAACGTACAGAAGGCCGACTCAAGTAATTTCCTTTTAATAATAATACAAAAAGGAATAACACGGCAATATATATGTGCATTCATGGTCAACGCTTGGCAGCGCCCCTTGCAACTCGCCTGTCGAGTAGGCGTGAGGAGTCGAGTACAAAGTCGCTGTCTGTATTAGATTTTTAAACTATGCAACATATTTTGATGCGGTTTTCTCAAATAGAAAGAGCGAAAAACAAGAAAGGTTTCTGTATCTATGTATCTGTACTATTATAAAGCGAAAAGATTAGATTTTTGTTTGTTTTTTTGTATTATATAGGCTCCAAAACTACTCGGCCTAAAAATTGTTTCAACAGTATAATATAGTTTTAGGCTATAATTTTCCCACGGGAACGGGACTTACAAGGGTAAAATCGCACGGAACGGCTAGTGTTATCTAAACAGATAAGGACACAATCTAAAGCATATCTCCTTCGCAACTGAGCAACCCACCCTTAATAAATAGCTAAGCCCACAGCGAACACCGAGCAACTTGTCAAAAAAGCCCCACCCTAGAGAACGCTGCCTCTGCTCTTGGCGGGGGCCCCATCACTCATAGGGCCCTCTGGGAGCCGAGTTATTAAGCCCAAGAAAAGGCCCCGCATAAATACAGCTTACAAAATTAAGCTGGTCCGAGGGGGGCATTGTACGTCGGTTATATAATGTGGGGCTATTATTGTGGATCCTGGAGTTATGGCTGTTTGAGTTGGCCGTCAAAGGATCTGGATTATAAGTTGAAGACGCCATTGTGTTTGGGACTGGGCTAGTCTGTGTCCATTAGGGCAAATAGGGCTTATAATACGGGGCTTAGATTTAGATAGACATAATCATTAGACATGAGATTAAAAAGAGCTGCCCTTGAGTTTTTTGCTGGTTTTTCTCGGGGCATTTGGAACCACCAACTGTTTACATTTATACAATCTTCATGAACGAGTTCATAGTGCCTTGTTATTAGACTGTTGACATTTCTAAATGTACCTACAGAAAGTAAATGTTTTTTTTTTACTTTTGTTCGAGTAAGTCGTAAACTTTAGTCTAATACTAATAGAACGCCACTTTTTTTCATAAATCAAAAATGCTCGATTTGCTTAATATTTGCTTTATAGACTCTGATGGGTACGCAAGTAATTAAATATAATAAATTAGGTAGATTTTGTTTAGTTGTGCCAATGACACAATAAGTTAGACGGTTTTGAAAGCACATACCTACAAAGTGTCGCTAGAATTATGTAGGTACATCTCTGGGGTATAATAAGCAAAATTTTTACCCCACTGCATCGAAGAGGGTAAAGTTTAAAATGTTAGATCAGGGCCTTAAATAAAAAGGTACAAATGTAATGTAGGTATTTATCTTGTAATTTCACAGATCAGTAGGTATATTCTGATTGTGATGTATGCAATAAAAAAGGGCGTAATTTTTAGAATGAGTACAAAATGATGATTTTCTAAAAAATAAATTAAGATATATTTTTCAATTTGATGAAAATTCGACTCTTTCACCTCGCAATTACAGGCGAGTTCGGGACGTCTGCGCCCGCATCATTTGTCAACCCCCCTTGATAATACGATTAACCCCCCCTCGTGTGAAATTAGTGCTGACTAGGTTCGTCCCGGGGTATTTGGAGATAGCAAGTGATCTGTAACTGTTACGTAATCGTACTAACGAGTTACTGCATCGCACCTAATGATTGCGGCCGTTAGTACCCATATTAATGTAGGTAGGTACTTTAGTAGTGTAGTAATGTACGTACGCAGTGGATATAATCTAGTCTTGTGATTAGGGAGCCTGTCTCTCATGCGTGGGGCACGGGGTAAAATAAAGGGGTTAAATAATGAAATAAAATAAATATTCTCACTCCTTTATCCCCGTGGGGAATAGTTTTAGGACCCGCAAACGTAATAAAATAGAACTCTAAAAAATAAAAATAAAACGACTTCAACTTAAATGGATTTCTCATGGATGCCATTGTTAGAACTGGACCAAATTAAAATGGGACCTCACCCAGTCGAGAGTTCTGAGGTAACAAACATAAAAAAAACATACAGTCGAAGTGAACCTACCTGCTTTTTTGAAGTCGGTTCAAAAGTGGTAAGGCCATCCCCAAACCAGCTATGTTACACATGCCTCTGAATCAGTTCTGGGACCTGTGGGTTTCTTAAAGATTTTCCAAAAAAATACGTACCTTACTTAAGTATTTATCGCATCTGATCGAAGGGTCTTCCCTCACACATAAAGAAGGTATGGGCACAACAACCGTGCTTTTTGAAACACGGATATATAAATGCCACTAACTGACAGCGACCATCTTTGCATTACCATCGTATTTGCTTAATGATCATTGCAAACATACTTGTACCGCAAAACTGCAACAACGAATATAGGATAAACCATGTACAACGGAATATGATGAAATAACCTCTATTATTTATGTAGGAGCCAACTATAATTCATCTTTTATTTATACCATGGAAACTACATTAAATTTAAAATAGGTTATATTAGCATTCAACAATATTAACATACGACTCCATAATTCAAACCGCATTACAATATGACAACAGTTCGCGGAACTGCGGCACTGAGCAAATGTACATACAAACAGTACAATGCCGGCGAAAATAGTTAAACAATGGGTTCGATTCTGCATTACAGCGACTAAACTTATTTTAGTTTATTCCTATCTTTATTTTACCTCAAAAAAAGAAAAGGGATAGAAGATAACCTACCGAATTTAGTCCTGTCAGAGGCTGTATTTTAGTCGTGACTTATTTACATATGCACTAAACACGTTATGAAATGCCTAAGTTGACAGGACTAATTTTAATTTGACAGGACTAAATATCACTCGTCTCTTTTCTTCTCTATGAGAAAGAAAATAACAGGACTAAACTAAAATAAGTTTAGGCGCTGTAATGCAGAATCGAACCCTGTCTTTATTATAAACAAAGCACTATTTCTACTTAAATTCTATACGTAATTAGCAGAACATGAGCTTTGTACAAAAGTTAGGATGTGTAGATTCGTCTGTGTTTATATTAAACCTACTAATAATACTGGAATAATATAGCATACTAGCAACCCGCCCCGGCTTAGCACGGGTGCAATGCTAACACTAAAACCTTCCTCTTGAATCACTCTATCTATTAAAAAAACCGCATTAAAATCCGTTGCGTAGATTTAAAGATTTAAGCATACATAAGGGACATAGGGATATAGGGACAGAGAAAGCGACTTTGTTTTATACTGTGTAGTGATGTAGTTATGTTACTCCCTGATTATGTAGCTTTTCATTGGTAAAATATTTTTTTAAATGAGAAATAATATGAAAACAAAAAAAGTCATATTCGCATCTAGACTAATATTAATTACTAAAGGTTCTGCGCGGTTTCACCCGCGTATTTTCCGTTCCCGTGGGAATACGGGAATAAAACCAAACCTTGTGTTTACAATGTGCAGCGCAAAATTTGTGAAGTTTTCAAGACAGATTTTTAAGACTAAGCTATGAAAAAACGCCTCTAACGATTTCTTTAAAAAAAAATACCTGTTAATTTAAAGCCAGGAGAAGGCAAATTTAAGCTGTTTTTGGTATTTTTTTTTTATAAAAATAAAATTTTATAAATAAATGGCTGTGTCGAAAATACCTTGATCGCGTAAACAGTAAAAACTACGTTATATCACACTACATAGTATAAAACAAAGTCGCTTTCTCTGTCCCTATATCCCTATGTCCCTTTGGGATTTTGATGCGGTTTTTTTTAATGGATAGAGTGATTCAAGAGGAAGGTTTTAGCGAAGCCGGGGCGGGTCGCTAGTTTTCGTATAAAACATTTTATATTACCTTTCATTAAATGAATTTGGTATTTATATGTCATTTATTAAGTTAAGATTGATATTTAGCATCAACTTGTTAAAACTTTGGAAATAATCCCATTTAAAATGTCCGGATTTAGACTACTCCTCAGTAGAATAGTTACAAATATGGCACCTCAGTGGCAGAGGGTTAAAATTCAAACAAAATACTATTATTATTATAATATTCTGCCTTACTTTATAGCTACAAATAGAACATCAGTGCTTCTAATTTGCATGCACTAAAATAACCTAATTCCCGTGTAATAATTATTTATGCAGCGGCCAGACCGCACATTGACAGCGCAACTTCCATTAGCGAGTAATTCCGCGCCAATATTGCGATAACATCACACCGCATCGCGGTCGGGTATTTCATCTCTCCGGTATTTTGGCGATATTGCAGCAAAACCGGTATTTGTAATCGGTATCGTAGCTAAATTTAGTGCTTTCTATGGAAATGGTGCTTTTATTAATCGATATTTAAGAAAATTGGTTAGACATAACTAAAGTTCGATTGCATCATATTTTTTTTATATTAAAATACTAATTGGCGTGTATGAGGAATAGCGCTTTTTCTGTTACGCGTTGTATGTACTAAACTAATTTTATCAAGGTACGTCTCTATAATTAATATCAGAAAGGCAAAACAATAATTAAGGGTCATATAAAGTAGCTTACACATATTATATTTCTACTCTGGCTCCGAGAATTTTGTGTTTGTGTTAGATATTTCCCAAAATTGTTTTAGTTATTTTGTATTATTTGTTGTTTTACTTTAGAGTTTTCGCTATAATCACACCAAATTGGACGCTTGTATGATGGAGCAACAGAAAGGGTAAAACAACAGAAAAAATTTTTGTTATTATTTAGTAGGATATTCACTCATATTCTCTGAAAATTTCAACCCACTACCTTTTACTACCTTTTTGAAGGATAAATAAACAGACGGCTCAGACTTAATTAATAAGCCCGTTGGCTACGAAACCCTAGATATCTAACTTTTACATCTACACTAACATTATAATAAGGAAAGATTTGTATAGTTATTTGTAACGTAAACTCAAAAACTACTAGACGGATTTAAAAAAATCTTTCACAATCTGATTTTTCTGGGAGTAATAGGGGTTTTTTTTTTCTTTATATAAAAAAAGGGGGCAAACGAGCAGACGGGTCACCTGATGGTAAGTGACTACCGTCGCCCATGGACACTTGCAGTTCAAGAGTCACAAGTGCGTTGCCGGCCTTTGAGGTGGGAGTACGCTCTCTTCTTGAAGGTTTCAAGGTCGTATCGGTCTGGAAATACCGCCGGCGACAATTTGTTCCACAGATTTTCACAGATTAGACAGTTTCCTAGGGGAAGCTAGTATTATATAACTTTTTAATCAATCAACGGTTCCCAAACTATTTGAAGCTCAAAGCAGTAACACTAACGTAAGGATGGGGCTTTGAAATAAACACTGAAATCACGTTGGCTGTTCCTGTTTCAATCGTCTTGCTCTTTCGCCCTCCCGACTTACTCGTGCTTGCTGTCCCTTTTACTCTTACCCACCCAGCTTCTATTTCCGTCTCTTTCGTTCAGTAATCTGTCATGCTAACGTCTTCGTTCGGAAACACATGCTTCATTTATCCGACAGTAATAGAAACTGAAACTACAATATATTATGCTTCCTACCTAATTCCATTGTCAACGCTATCTGTGACGTCACAACTATGCAGTAGTATTTTGTTTGAATGCGTAAGATTATTCCGAGCGTGAAGTGAAAACCGTTTGAATCCTTTCCGAGCCAGATTTGCGTGTAAAGCCGTCGATCGATGGGTCAGACTGAATAGTGCTAAGTTTGGTAAGATTTAAAGAGATTTAGTGGCACATTTCTTACGCCGTTTATTCTATCTCCATTTAACTAACATATATTTATTTTAGTAGAAGTTTATAGGCATGGGCGCTTACAAGGTATTGGTTTGATATGATTTTCATCCCGTTTCATGTTATTTCGGTTAACTAAACGCTGTAAGTCTTCGTTCCACTTATCCACTTCTCATACTTCTTACAACAGCACTTTCATTCATTGCACTAAGTTCCTTGTTGGATAAAACTTTATACTTCAATAAAAAAATCACTAGTTGTCTAATCAGAATTATTTTCATCGTTATTTCAGCCACATCAGCCACATGGCTCCCACTGTAGATCGTATCGAACGACTCATATTGGTCTGCTTTCAGCGGCCTTCTTGCGAAGCCTTTTATAATACCTTATTCGCCTCCAATCTAAAATTTGTCCCATTGGTACAGTTCTACGAAATATTTGGTCTGAACTCTACAACTTTAATCGAGTGAGGTAGGCAATGATATTAAATAAGAACAGATATGTTACCTTCATAGTAATTTGCTTTTTAAATCTGTGCCGAGCAATCCAAAACTGCACACAGTATTTAATTTAGTAATTAGTAATATAATTGGTACACTTCCGAAACACACATGATGGCATTTATTTATTTATTCTGAAATAGACACAGGAACCTCCGGTGCGTCACGCCCGTGACTGCGCTCGACGCAGAATAACTACAAAACCTGCCAATTGGCCGGTTTTTGAGTCTTCACTACGCGCGCCCTTATAACAAATCTGCCTCTTGTCTTATTTGATATCATTGGAGGTAGGTATGTATATAACTTTTATGGATCGTAAATCTTCGTCTGGCGTATTATCTCTAGTCTGATTGTAGAACTTTGTTATTCTTTCAATGTACAAATGCGTTAGACGGGTCACAATGGTAAGTGACTACCTGCAACTCAAGAGTCACAAGTGCGTTGTTGCCTTTGAAGTGGGACTCTGCTCTTTTCTTGAAGGTTTGAAGGTCGTTGTCCAAAAATACTGCAGGTGACAATAGCCCATATTTAGTTAGAAGTCATAAACCTTTTTAAGAATGTTACAAGTTAATAGTGAATGTTCGACCAATAACGGTCATGGAAATGCGATAGTAAGTCGATTTCACCACATGTTTTGAAGATAAAATTGGAGGGAAATGAATCAATACTCCTTACATTAAATACTAATAAGCCATCGGAATCCAATAACTATTAAACGGCGGACGATTGTAAAAGGTTTATAGGCCTACCGAGGAATTAGGCTTTATCGAAATTAGTACACGATTGCTTCGGGTTTAGTGCTGGCATAAAAAGGGCGATCGATGCAAAGGGCTGTGGAAAAAACTAAAGTCTAAAAAGAATATTCAAATTTTAAATGAGATTATGAAGAATAGATCGAAATATAATTTATTTTTCAATCCACTTACGCCTTTGAGAATTAAACCAACCGGAGACGCCACTGACAGGCGTTCCCCTCTGCCAAAAAAAAGTGTCAGTCAACGATCATACCTGTTATATACAACTAGTTTTTTTGAGTTCACAGAGTGCTCGGATTGGTGAATGCATTTGTGTGCATCTAGCTCAAGCTAGTGTTTAATTGTTTTGTCAAAAAATGCGTTGGTGTTAACATTATTTGTGTGCGTTTCCTCGTCCCCCGCGCAGAAATTGGCAGACTTTTTTGCAAAGAAACTAGTGCGCGTGGCGTCTCCTGTTGGTTTAATACTCAAAGACTTACGCATCTTTAGAGGACACAGTATAAAAAAAGATCTGTTTGATATTCATATTCATCACTAGCTCGACGGTAAAGGAAAACAACGTGAGAAAACGCGCAGGTCTCAGAATTAATTCTGAGGCATGTGTCCAGAACAGACCCAGTCCGGCGATGGGATCACCACCTATCACGTTTAGGGGTCCAATATTCTCTTGAAATGTAGGTATTTCCGTGTGCGTGAGATAAATTTTATTGTATTTGTTAATTTATTTTATTTCTGAAATACTCTATATCCAAAAGAGAATGGGAATCATTGAATGTTCTGCAAAGCCTTTACACGGCATCAAAAGCCACTTAAACCGCAGAGCTACATCCGAACTTTTAGAACCCATCCTATCTAAATTGGCACAAAAATCCGCTGTCAAAATCGACACATTCAAACTCAAGCACAACCCACGCCCGCGTGAAACACTGGAATATATTCCCGTTCCGATACATTAGGCTGGATAACAATCGTTCTCCACTGGCAGACGCAGTAATTCCCGGGGTTCGAACCCGCTATCTAGCGGGCCGATCCCGGCCCTAATAATTGTACAAGATGTGAATCGCGACCGAATCAATTTGTCAAATTGCGGCCCAAATGTGGCCAATAAAGGGCAGCCGTAACAAGCCCAAGGACCGGATTATTCTGGAAATTTCCAATGTCAAACCTCGCCATAACGCCTTCGTCCCAATTCGCCCCGAAGAACGGAATCGAACCACTTTGGACTCATTTGGACTGATTTGATGACCTGAGACGAAGCCAAATAAAAATGTCTTTCTAGGTATTTCTTTAGTACTAAATGTTCCGTTTTGTAGGTTATGAGGCCACTCGAGTAAGGTCACCCGAAGGTCACAATGAAAATATGTGGCTATAAACGTTTTCAAAAATGTCGTAGCGTCTATTAAGTAGTTGAAACACGGCAAATAAAACCATTTAATCGCTATCCCACATACTTATTTACAAAAGCAACCTTTAGCAAGACATGAAAAACAAAATACAAGAACGTATTTCATCCAATTCAATTTACTCGATAATTTTTCTTTCACAAACGAACGAACATAACAGGCGTTATTGTCACATTATTGTCGCCGTTAAATCGAAATCGGTCGTGCGCCGACATCGGATGTATAACAGATGTGAGTAGGCACTACACTGCCGCTGTACCACGAGTTCACGGAAATTTTACACGAATTTCTTGAATATGTACTAACAACCCAACTCTGAGTTGACAGGTTGCACACTTCTCAACTTGAAATCGCCACCGCATCGCATCGCCGTCTTGCTCAATATCTTTTCTTTGCTTAACTTACAAGCTTTTTTTACGGCGGCACGCATGTGCTGGTTGTCAGAATAGCTGACCTGTGTTTTTATAAATAAACTAGCAAACTAGTTATTCTGCTATTCAAGGCTAAGGCAAATCCAACAGATCAAAAATCATTAAGATTGTTTCAGTCGTACTCGAGTTATAAATAGTGTAACTAACCCGACTTTGTTTTATATATGTATAAGAGAAGATATTATGTATAAACGATATTATTTTAGCCAGACAAATTACCATTTGCAGACAAATAATAATGAGAACTGACCTTTTTGCCGACTTTCCGATTTTTCCGACTTTTTTGTAAAGTCAAAATATTATGTCTATCTATTGACCTTGTGCACACCATTCGGACCCGCGAGATATTTAGCAATGCTATTTCTTTCAGGACAAACCCTGTTTTTAGTGTATTTTAGAGACACTTACAAATTCATAGTTCTTTCCATTCAAAAGCTCACTTCAAAGACTTTTTAGAAACTCACAAAGACGCATTGAGGGTAATATAACTCAAAGTAAAGGAGCTATCAAGAATAAGGCTCCCCACAACACATGTCGAACACGCGGCGCGCCAATAAAATGACCAAAATTGCTGCTCCCAACTTCTATAGTGGTAAATTACCACTTGGGAACTTGTAGCGGTAAAATATTGATAATCTGCGGCGGGTCGCTTCGGCGATAAATACGAGGATTTAATTTACCTTGCCAGAGCCGACCCTCGGAGTAAGGTAAGTTTGGGCAAGGGATTTGTCCAATTAACATGTCGAAAGATTGTTTTAAGGGTAACAATACCGCCAACATCTACTAATATTACTTATATGATGTAACGAGTTGCGTATAATTATTATGTGGTGACGGGTTGTCGTCCAAATTAATATTATCACAAAAAGACACTTTTAAAGTGATGCAATTTACGCTTTATAAAATCAATGATCAGTGGTTTTTGAAACTGGTGTCAATATACATACAAATTAATATCAACTATTTATTTAATTTTATGGTTGCAATCATTTTGTCTTAGTATATTATGTTGATGATGATGAATGCGCAAAATGTGCCAGAACTCCGTGTAGCAAATACTTAAACAAAAAATTATTGTCCTTCTGGTCTACCTTATTTTTATATTAATAAATAATTGATACTCGACATTCGACAAATAAAGTAGGTACATAAGACTTAAATAAATAAAACCTATCAGCGGAACTCGACGTAAAAGAGATTGAGATATTCAAAGAAAACGAAAATGTATAAGTCAATACCCTTTTCGTTATTGGATTGCTTATTCAATGTCTATTTCTACTGAAATGTCCTCCAGAATCAGATACAATATTTCATTAGATAACTGTTTAGGTATCAATCTCAATTCATTGAAACAAAACCGACTTCATTTCCCGGAGAATCTTCGAGGCGTTTTGTCACCGATTTCCCGGAGTTCTCCGGAAGCAGAGTCGAAGCCGAATCCCGTGGGATTTACACCCCGTTAGAGCTGCGAAGTATCGGCTAATATCGCGGAATGGGGAGGTCGTTAGTGAGGGTAATAAAATTTAACACTCCAGCAATCGGAAGGTTACTGCCGTTTCGAACACTCGTCTTCGGGTTCACAGTTGCCCGAGAACATGATCTTGAAACTTCCAAATTGCCAAAGTTAAGTTTGTTTAGATCTCGCAGAGTTGTAGACTAAAGACAGCAGCCACCTTTTCAAATATAACTAATATCATCTTGGTCACACATAAGATCAGGTCCTATTCTCGTGTCTCCAAGATTTAGTATTAATAATCAGGCAAGCAGTTTACAACAAACGCCTGCATCCAGGTATTCTCTACTCAAGCTTTCTCTTTATAATAATAATTGTAATTGTGGGACACACATCACACACGGTTATTTAGTCCCAAACTAGACAGGGCCTGTATTATGGGTACTAAAGAACTGATAAACATACTTAAATAAATATTAAACACCCAGACACGAAGCCAAGCACCCGAGACACAATCGATTTTTAATTGTGTCTCGGTTCCAATTGGAACCCGCGGTTCTTTACAGATTAAATAAATATTTAACGACCAGCCACCAAGCCAACAGACATGTTCATGCACACAAATGTTGGCCCAAACTCAGAAGGCAGGTTCACTACCTACTGAACCAACAGGCCCTAGAAATACTACAGAATATGTATTTGAACCATTAGATGCTAAGACTACTTCTGGTAGGCTATTACATGATCTGACCACTCTACTCAAGAAATGTCTTATTTTTTTCTGTTATTTTGTATGGCGTGGTGAGTATGCTATATCAAAAGATTGCTCATCATTATTTGGTTTGGGTCTTTATGTCTTAACTGATTCTTAGAATATTTACATCTCTTATTTTTTTTTACATTAGATTAATTTATTGTAGCTGCGTCTCTTTTCTGAAAATAGACCAGTCACGCCTTAGTCCCGTCCGCTAAGTGCGAGGGTAGCTCTTGTAGAATTGGTTTGAGCAACAACTCCCGGTAATTTTATCATCGATTTAGAATTATCGGATAAGTTCTAAGTATATTTCGTGAGCCGATAAGTTGCAGCTCCAGGAGTTCGGGAGCTCTCGAACGGTTCTGTAGGTAAGCTCGTTATTGAAAATTAATTAATTTGTTTCGTCGGGGCACCCAATTTGTCTGCTTGAACTTTTCATAGTTAATTATCGGTTCGGAAATTCACAAGGAAGTTTACGTTTTAAGACAAAATAAATTATGGCTCATTTTATTCGTCAAACAAACTCTTTAATAGAATCAAGGGCGTTTAAAAGACTGCCTGGTTGGGTTAACTTAAATAATTTTATGAATAAAATATGTATTTTAATCCGTTATCATTGCTTTCTCTACTTCCTTATTTTTTCTACATTTCCATCTAGAGCTGCTTTTCAGGGTTACGAGCAATTTCGGGATATTACCCGTATTGACAACTAAACGCTACCCGTATCATGTAAATCTGCAACCAATTTGGACCGACGGTGTTCTATTGACTCATACAAGTGCAATGCTTCCAAGAGCCGTGAAACTGTCTAACAACCGGTTACCATGGCAACCAAAACAGCCACCTTAGTCATCGGTAACTGTTAAGTGGACCCAAGAAACTCCACAACTAAATCCACACGCAGTCCCATCCCATTACTCGTCGGGAACAGAACCGATACGTTAGGGACGCTAACTGTCGTGCTAAGACTGGGGTAATGAAACACCTTTCCTGTAATTGATCGAGTTTCGGACAAGTCTGCGGTACTTCTGTGGCAGTGGGAATTTATTCTACTTTGCCATCCGTTGCTGTTTAGGAATACCTGCTTTTATCGATACTATCTGGGGACTCAGTAATGGATGGCTTGCGCTCTTTAGACCTTGAGAGACTAGCATCTGTTACAGAATGATCTTTGGTTTTGAGATTGTTTGTACAAGTTTGTTAGCAGTAGTTTAGTACCTGTAAAGGTTTTACCTAGTTTGGGACTTTAATATTGAATGAATTGTAACCACTAGGAATTTACTTGATTAATTAATAGTTTGGGTGTCAAAGCCGAAGTTGGCGAACAGCTAACATTTCATTTGTTATTGTCAATAGACATTGTTAAAGATACTTTGTAGATTCCAATGTTGGCAAAACTCTGTGTTTATTGGCTATACAATCAACGCTACTGTAGACAGTTGCCGTTGTTTTCCTATTCTAAACGACACGTGGGTTGTGAAATATATTATTAGCCCACATATTCTCGCAGATGGGTATGATACTCACCGTTTTCACGTCACTTGCCAGTCCAATGTCATTCTTGTCCACAGATGTCACCCATTTTTAATAATACGGTCTGTTGGTCCATCTATCCTTAGCCCATCTAGTCACATGTCCTGTCTGATGCAAAACAAATATGCAAAGTGAGGTAGAAGACTGCAAAAGTGTCATAAAAGACCGGAAAAAGTCATGAACCTATAAAGTCCTTGAAGGGCGAGGAGAAATAACAGTCCCTGTGACCTTATTGTACGTATATTATACCCATATTGGACAGATTTAATCGGATATTTACATGTGAGGTACAAAGTAAGGAAATCGAAATAGCCATTTTTTATAAGAAGTTTATGGTTTGACTACTAGGCCTGTAAACCAAGTCTTTATTTTACACTAATCTTAGTTAAATCGCCCTGCCATTGCACTCCTGTCAGTGTTGCCAGCTCACAGTTCCCGTCTGACCTTTTGGCCAGGTCCGAGCCTGAATTTAACGTGGCTGTATGTTGCCACAAACCCAAGATAGTAAATCAAAGATGCAAAGTGACGTAGAAGTGTCATAAGTGACCGGAAAAGGTCATCATGATCGAACGCTAGTAGGAAATGTATTTTTCTAATCAAAACGAATCAATTATTGTTGCAGATAGACCTCAAACAGTCAAAGACTTAAATCGGATACTTTCCTATGGACTTTCGTAAGATTAATGTGCTCACTCATCTGGTATCAGTTCTTGTAAAGAGACACTATTGTCTCGTTATATAATGGTGATGTTTGGCAATCTCATTTGCCAAACATTTTGGGTATCAGGCCATATCTAACGATCTAAATCTTTGCAAGAACTCAATTCAAGCAATCGTACAGTTGTGATGTCAGACAATGTCCATGTCGTAGTGACCACTTTGATTTTCAATTAACTTTGCTCAAACGTTACTAGATGGAATACTACGAACAAAGTTAATAAAGTAAGGATGAGTTATACTCATACTGCGCGCGTTTTAAAATTGATCCGCTACAAGTGGCTACAACATTCACATAATTACTTCTTAGCGTATTTATAGCATACAACAATAACGGGGAAAGATGATACAGAACGAATAATAAAGAAAGAGACAGCTATCTGTCAACAGTTGCGCTTGAAATACGAATTGAAATACAATGCGACTAAATAAAATGTGGTTAATTAACTACATTTGTCGGCCTTATTTGCCGCGCTCTAGTGACATATCTACGTCTTTCTATATATAATATCTTTGACTATGAATTATGATAAATGAAAGTAAAGCAGGAAAAAAAGTTGGTTGTCTGTGGCGACTGTTTTCATCTGAATTTTAATTAAAAAGTCAACGTAAATGAATACTAATGAGACCAAATAATTTCAAATATTGTCAGTTTCCTTTAAACTTGCTGATCAGTTATTTACAGTTATTTCCAGCTCCCGTTTGATTTTTGCCTTAGATCATAGACTTAACATTCCTGTTTTAATCCCTAAAATTTTCATTGAAATCCATTGAGCCATTTCAATTTTCAGATAAACAGACCCAAAACTAAAAACGGTTGTGATCTGTAAAGCATCAGCCGCCCACGGATGCTCAGCACAATAGGTAATACTGTGTCTGCATTCTGTTACTTAATGAAATAATATTATCAGTTTTCACTTTGGCATTTATTTGAAATCACAATAAGTCACTTGAATTTCTCAAAATAACCGAAATGTTTCCATTTGGAGACTCACAGGTAACAAGTTAGTGTATCCTACCTGTCTGTCTGTCCGACAAGACTTGTTAATAGTTATGTAGGGGGTGAAGGTAGGGAGGGGACTTGCAGGCGGCCAGTATCGTGTTTCACAGTTTTACAGAGCACCGACACAAATGTTCGAGTTCGTGCCCACTGTATCAGAAAGTCATACGAACGCGTGAGTGGTGCAAGTTGAAAGGGGTAGTGATTCATTTAGAATTTTACTTTGTATTGAATGTATGAGAAGAATGTATGAGAATGTATGAGAGCAGTGATAGCCCTGACGGTTAAGGAGGCGGCCGAAAATCAGTGAGGCTCGGGTTCGAATCCTGGCATGTACCAATGAGTTTTTCAAAAACTTACGTACATATTTATCACTAGCTCGACGGTGAAGGAAAACATCGTGAGGAAACCCGCAGGTCTCAGAATTAATTCTGAGACATGTGTAAACAGACCCGGTCCGGCGATGGGCTCACCACCTATCACGTTTAGGGGTCCAATGTATCTCGTGAAATGTGGGTATATCCAGTAATGGAATACCTCTGCCTACCCCCTCGGGGATGAAAGGCGTGAGATTATATTATATTATTTATATTATATTATATATTATTGAATGTATAACTTACATTGAAGATATAATAATAGATATCAAAAAAGTAACTTAAGCGTAGACGGAGAAATATTCCACTTTTCAACCTACTTATAAGGAGGAGGCTATCAATTCGACTCTAGGGTTTTTTATGTTTGTTAATTACGAGTACCTCAGAACTTTCGAATGGGTGAACCGATTTTGATGAATCTTTTTTATATTTGAAAGCTGTTGCTTCTCGGGTTGACCCATTTTAATTGGTCCAGATCTGACAGTGACATCCATGACAACCATACAAGTCTTAAATTTTCTTTAAGTATATGAGCGACAAATTTACGAATATATATAAATAAATATAATCTCACGCCTTTTTTATCCCCGAGGGGGTAGGCAGAGGTATTCCATTACTGGATATACCCACATTTCACGAGATATATTGGACCCCTAAACGTGATAGGTGGTGAGCCCATCGCCGGACCGGGTCTATTTATACATGTCTCAGAATTAATTCTGAGACCTACGGGTTTCCTCACGATGTTTTCCTTCACCGTCGAGCTAGTGATAAATATTATGTACTTAAGTTTTTGAAAAACTCATTGGTACATGCCAGGATTCGAACCCGAGCCTCACTGATTTTCGGCCGGCTCTTTAACCGTCCGGGCTATCACTGCTGCTACAAATTTACGAATAACTCAATATCACTGATGATTCTTTTTATAACAGACTGCAAAAAAGAAGAGGTTCTTAATTCGACTGTATTTTTTAGGTATTATTCGCTTATGTCGGTTATTTACTGTTTTCTAAGAAAAGTGTTCCATTTTCGAATATGTGTGTGTATAATTTACCTTTCGACTTTTTATAACTGGCGCCGTTGCATATTATTTTTCCACTCAAAGAATGAAGACAAACGATACCAAATATAGGCTTTTTTGGCTCTAATACAGAAGTAGGTGCATCTGCAAAGTTAAGCACACACATCACATAGGATTTTTAATTCGTAACTCAATGAATGTACACAATACGCGAGTTTACTACCTCGACGTCAACGCCGCTGCCACTTATCGCTGTGAGCTTATGGCTTACACCAGCAGCCACGGCAGTAGCCACGGCAGTAGCCAAGTCAGTCGTCCGTAAACCGATATGAGACGGTGTTTGAATTGCAAAACTGCAGGAATGCGCTCTCACTGCACTCTATACATATAAACTGCTCACCGTGCTCGCCCGGGGCCGAAAGTTTGTTTTAAAAAATCTTTTATTTCACATAATAAATTATTACAAGTTTATATATCGATTTTATAATCAGTACAGGGGTATATTATGTGACACTATTTTTTATTGAGTAGAGTATAGATACTAATCATAAATTGTGGAACACAATTGAAACACGGTTATTTCAACTTATTTCGTTCCAAACCAGGCAGATAAATACATATAATTTAATAAAGATCTACACACAAATCTAAAAAGGTAAGTTGAGTAGAGTAGTTATTGAGTAAAGGAGCAAAAAAGTAAGGCTGTCCCAACTCAAAAATATTTGAAGGAAAATGTAAAAAAGTAGTAAAAAGTATTTATGATCAGTACCGTTTAGAACCGGTTGTAAGTAGATTTTTGTAATTTATTTCAAAACGTATAAGTATATTATGTTATATCAAGGGCTCCTTGGACAAGTTTAGAGAGCCTTGTTATTAGACTAGTGAAGTTTCTAAGTGTAATTTGCTTCTACCTAAAGAGACCGCTTCTCAAACAAAAAACATAAAATATATTTATTACAGGGTCAACGGTGAAGGAAAACATCGTAAGGAAACCCGCAGGTCCCAGAACTCATTCTGAGGCAAGTGTAACAGACCCGGTCCTGAGATGGGCTCACCAACTATCATGTTTATATTAGGGGTCCAAAGATATACTGGTGCAAAACTGGTGGATTCAGAAATATAATTCCTCTACCTACCCCTTCGGGTATGAAAGGAGTGAGGGAACCGAAATGCAGAATTATTTAACAAATAAACGTGGTGATGCGTCCTGACACACATGTAAAAATTTTTTCAGTTGTGGTGTCACGCCCCTGTCACAGCTTACTTAATTATTACTACCACTATGACAACTATATTTAACCGTCCTCGCTGTCCGTCCGTTTCACAATTAGATTTAAAATACAATCTTATTCATATATTAAAATGTAAACTATTCCCGAAATGGAATTTCATTCCAGTGGCGGGTAATATTATTAACATGTGATTTAGTTTGTGTAGGTATGAATGTAAATGTAATGATTCTAATTTTAATTTTATAATGTTTAAATTATTTATTTTTGATTTAATGCGTTGACATATTCATATTCCTATGGAACTTGTTTTCTGAAATAAATGAATTTTAATTTTAATTTTAATATTAACTTTTTATGTGAATATTTTGACTGTTTTAGGTCATATTAATTAGTTTCATTTTACCCTGTAAAAATACCAACGAATAGGTAAATTTTATTATTCAGTGGTGATCCTCTTGGATGCCAGTCCGCCTTTCATGTAGGAGGTCTGGGATTCGTTCCTTTTTAGACTTTGGTCTTGACTTTGACTTTGACTTCAGTGCGAGAGATCAGATAATAATAATAATAATAAATTGTGGGACACAATTCACACACAGTAATTTAGTCCCAAACTAGGCTAGGCTCTCCGCCTAGCCTGTATTATCGGTAGGTACATTGGATTTATTTATTTAAAGATCTAAATAATATGGTAGAGAAGAGTCGAATAAATTTAAATCTAAAAATAAATAAATAAATAAATAATCTCTCTCCTTTTATCCCCGGGCAGAGGTATTCCATTTCTCGAAATATGTACCCACTTTTTAAACGTGATAGGTGGTGAGCCCATTCGCCGGACCGGGTCTGTTACAGATGCCTTAGAATACATTCTGAGACCTGCTGTTATTCTTACAATGGTTTACTTCACCGTCGATCTAGTGATGAATATGTACCTTCGTATCTTTTTTGATAAACTCATTGGTACATGCCAGGATTTGAACCCGAGCCTCACTGATCATCAGCATGTGAATCGGTCTCTTTAACCGTAAGGCTATCACTGCTCTTCTTATCTCTTAAAATATAATATAATAAATAATAATATAATCTCACGCCTTTTTATCCCCGAGGGGGTAAGCAGAGGTATTCCATTACTGGATATACCCACATTTCACGAGATATATTGGACCCCTAAACGTGATAGGTGGTGAGCCTATCGCCGGACCGGGTCTGTTTACACATGTCTCAGAATTAATTCTGAGACCTGCGGGTTTCCTCACGATGTTTTCCTTCACCGTCGAGCTAGAGATAAATATGTACGTAAGTTTATGAAAAACTCATTGGTACATGCCAGGATTTGAACCCGAGCCTCACTGATTTTCGGCCGGCTCTTTAACCGTCCGGGCTATCACTGCTCTCTTAAAATGTGCTGACAAAAACTATGATCGTAAAACTTGCGATACATACAGTCACAGATTTTAATGCTTATAATAGTAAAGATTAAAGCAATAGGGTAGTTTCCTACCTAGGTCGAATGAGTTACTTTTTGTGAGCTGTTAAAACAAAAATTTACTATGAAAAATGTATTTAAATAGCAAGGTGTGACGTCATAGTTTCTAGTACTCAATTGCTTGACTTTTATTTATTGTTTTATCATTTTAAATTTTCTCTCATTGGTGTTGATTCTGATTTACAGCGACTAAACTTATTTTAGTTAATTCCTGTCGTTTTCTTTCTCCTAGAAAAGAAAAGAGACGAGAGATATTTAGTCCTGTCAAATTTAAATTAGTCCTGTCAACTAAGGCATTTCAGAACGTGTTTACTGCATAAGTAAAGAAGTCACGGCTGTTGTCTCTGCCTACCCCTTCGGGAAAAAGACGTGAGTATATGCCACGCGTATGTATGAATGTATGTATGTAAAAAAGTCACGACTAAAATACAGCCTCTGACAGGACTTAACCGGTCAACGCCCAGCTACATCAAGTGAAGTCGCAAAAATGTAGGTAGGTCCATACTAATGACCCTCGGCAGGTGAGAAATTCGGTAGGTTATCTTCTATCCCTTTCTTTTTTTTGAGGTAGGACAAAGACAGGACTAAACCAAAATAAGTTTAGTCAGTAAAGCAGAATCGTCCCAATTGTAAACTGAAAATCGAAATATATGATTTAAAGGTGTTGTGGGATGTAGCGACACCGCACGTGAAGTTATGCGGCAAATGCACGGCACGTAATTGTAAGATTAGAGATAAGTTAGATCGATAGATAAACCACATCTTGTCATAGTATATAAGCAGTTGTTACGTTAAAATAAATTAGACTAAATCCATCTGCAGTCTCATTTAATCATGTACCATCAGGCTTGGTACATGGGATAATCTTTTTAATTAATTACTACCCTCAATTTAATTTCAATACTGTCAACTACCATTCCCGTATTAGATTACCGAGCAACTCTCAGAGAGAAAACTCAGAAAATCTCCTCAGAATCTTATCAATTAAAGTTTCAGTTCCAAGATGGCAGCCGTAAATCCGCCGCGGAACAAAGCGGGTGACATCCGCGTTGTTTACAGCGAGATTCCAATCTTAATGCGAATAAATTGCGTCGCAGATCCGCTGAGATCAGCAAGATCCGCGAGATCCGTGACGCGACGTCGGTAGTCGCGGATCAATCAAGTCTCAAAAGTCAATTAGATGGTTAATTAAGTTCTGCGTTATCTTATCAGCAGACAGTGATTTATTTATCGTGTTCTGTTGAAGCAGCAAAGACCGCTGCAAAGTTACTTAATTATGTCAATTTTAATTTTATTTTTTATTAGCGACCCGCCCCAGCTTCTCACGGGTGCAATGCTAATACTAAAACCTTCTTCTTGAATCACTCTATCTATTTAAAAAAAACCGCATCAAAATCCGTTGTGTAGTTTTAAAGATTTAAGCATACATAGGGACATAAGGACATAGTTATATAGGGACAGAGAAAGCGACTTTGTTTTATACTATGTAGTGATTAGCCTATGTATTGTCCCACTGCTGAGCAAAGGCCATCTATCCGACTGCATACGACAAACGTGGCCTGCCCATTCCCACTTCAATATCTATCTATTTTATTTATTATATTGCAAACCGAAAGCACACAAACAACTATCATTTTTAAAATTCTATAAAAAAATGTTTTTTGGGTGTAACAATAAAAGTGCGAATGTTTTAATTGTATTTGTACTACGCTCAGACCATGGATGGCGTTGGTCGTAAACTAAGAGATAGCGCTGCTACGATGAAATACCGCTGATTATCCAGAGATTAAAATATGTCAGAGACTAGGAGTTATAGAGTTCTGTTAACAGAGAGGCCGAAAGGGGTTAGATGCTTTTTAGTTGAAGGCGGTTGACTTTGTCGATTGTATTTTGTTCAAGAATATAAATTGATATTGAAATATTCGTTTGTCTCATTCTGAACCATTCTAACAGTATGTGTGATAGTCGTTTATATTTTTTATCTATTTTTCTCTTTTAAGTGTACATTATTCTCCTCCTTAACGACTGCCCAATTTTCTTGAATACCATGTGTAGTTTATGTAATAAATAAGCAGTCCTCCGTTTTGTCTTACTCACGGCTACAGCGAAGTTCCATTTACCAGGCAAACAGAAACGTGTACAAGTTCCACATGAAAGTAAATACAAAACCGTTCACTCATAATGTGCCCTGACAGCTCATAATAATACAGTCGAATAAACTTGGATCATTTCAGCGAAGTCCAACTGACTTGAGACCAATCAGGGCTTCTCAAACCGTCCATGGTTTTTTTGAAAGGCTGCTAATATCATGGCTTGAGTTTTCTCTTTTCTCTTCTCGTGGTACTGCATTCGGAACCAGCAACTCGTCGGTGGAGATGGGCTGCTGTTTGCATTTAGCCAATCTTCATGGACGAGTTTAAAGTGCCTAGTCATTATACAATATTGACGTTTCTAAGTGTATATTTAATACCTATAGAAAATAAACGATTTTGAATTTTGAATTTTTTGACAGGATTTATCGGAGGGGAATCCGTAGAGCACTCTACCCTGCACCTTACCTACTACTTAATAACTACCAAGGAAACCATTTTCCTAGGGGCTCTCAGGGGCAAGGAGAGGAATAAGGGGCAACAATATTGTAGCTTTCCATTAGTGAAAGAATTTTTAAAATCGGTCTAGTATTTTTTGAGCAAGTAGTGATAGCCTTACGGTTAAAGAGTCTGCTTTACATGATGATAATCAGTGAGGCTCGGGTTCGAATCCTGGCATGTACCAATGAGTTTTTCAAAACTTACGTACATACTCATCACTAGCTCGACGGTGAAGGACAACATCGTAAGGAAACCCGTAATTCCCAGAATTAATTCTGAAGCATGTGTAGCAGACTATGCCCGGCGTTGGGCTCACCACCTATCATGCTTAGGGGTCGAATATTCTCGTGATGAGTGGGTGTTTCTAGAAATTGAATACCTCTGCCTACCCCCTCGCGGAGGCGTGAGATATTGTTTTAGTTTTTGAGTTTAATATATAGGTATATAATCTCACGCCTTTTTTATCCCCGAGGGGGTAGGCAGAAGTATTCCATTACTGGATATACCCACATTTCACGAGATACCTTGGACCCCTAAAAGTGATAGGTGGTGAGCCCATCGCCGGACCGGGTCTATTTACACATGTCTCAGAATTAATTCTGAGACCTGCGGGTTTCCTCACGATGTTTTCCTTCCAAACAAACATACAAATCTTTCCTCTTTATAATATTAGTGTAGATTTTAAGATAAGATTGAGAAACTCTGACCTTGTCATTATAACGTTAATGCTCGTCGTTATAAGGTCCATTTTCCTCCGGCTGAAGTAACTTGTGATTGATCACGGATGAAGTTAGTCGGACGCGGCATCCCCGGGGTATCATAGCCAGGAACGAATTACTACCGACTCTGAGTTTCGTTTCCTTCCTAATTAGTGGTGATGGCTCTTTCATGCGAGTGCTTCTTGTTGTGTTAATTGGATGCCGTCGGTCAAATTACAATTTTGCACTCTCATGTAATAAACCGGCCGGGTATAGGTCAGATTACAATTTTGCACTCTCATGTAATAAACCGGCCGGGTATAGGTCAAATTACAATTTTGCACTCTCATGTAATAAACCGGCCGGGTATAGGTCAGATTACAATTTTGCACTCTCATGTAATAAACCGGCCGGGTATAGGTCAAATTACAATTTTGCACTCTCATGTAATAAACCGGCCGGGTATAGGTCAAATTACAATTTTGCACTCTCATGTAAAAAACCGGCCAGGTATAGGTCAAATTACAATTTTGCACTCTCATGTAATAAACCGGCCGGGTATAGGTCAAATTACAATTTTGCACTCTCATGTAATAAACCGGCCGGGTATAGGTCAAATTACAATTTTGCACTCTCATGTAATAAACCGGCCGGGTATAGGTCAAATTACAATTTTGCACTCTCATGTAATAAACCGGCCGGGTATAGGTCAAATTACAATTTTGCACTCTCATGTAATAAACCGGCCGGGTATAGGTCAAATTACAATTTTGCACTCTCATGTAATAAACCGGCCGGGTATAGGTCAGATTCGCATACGGTCTCTTACCATAGGATAAAGAATAACATAGACTTCTAAAGAGTAAACAACCGACTTCAACGAATTGAACTAAAAAATACAGTCGAATTGAGAACCTCTATTCTTTTTTGAAGTCGGCTGAAAAAAGAATCATCGAAATCGGTTGACGTGATATTGAGTTATTCGTTCATTTGTTGCGAACATACTTCATGCAAATTTAAGACTTATATACGGTTTTCTCATAGGGGAACCACCAGCTTTCAAATAAAAAAAGAATCATCAAAATCAGTTGAATTGATAACCTCGTCTATTTTTGAAGTCGGTTGAAGTACATTTTCAACCGACTTCAAAAATAGACGACGGTTAAAAACATCAAAAACACGTCTTTTGTGGTTTTGTACCGTAGCTTTACATACTTTTTGTAGGTACATACTCAACTTTGGTGGACATACCAGCCCCCCCCCCCTTAGGGGAATGTTATCCCTTAAAAATGATTAATGAAACTACGACAGTGACATTAAGCCCGACGAACGAATGTCCCGAAATTACACAAAAGAAAATGGGTCACGAACAGGCTTAGTGACGTAAATAAACCTAAATATCATAAAATAATACAATTTAAAAATAATCTTAGCCTTTTTTCCCCTAGGGGTTAGGCAGAGGTATTCCATTTCTGGAGATTCCCACGTTTTCATCAGTATATTCTTTGAACCCGAACGGGTGGTAAGCCCATCGCCGGACCGGGTCTGTTACACAAGCCTCAGAATTAATTCTGGGACCAATTGAGAGAGATGATGATTGATCACCAACTCTCTAATATCACTTTTTTGAAATATAACTCTCTGTTCTGCTTCCTTAATGAGCCTCAGCCTAATTGTGATATGTTGTAGTTTTCTTTTTAATTTTTTAATTATTATTTTGTAGTTTCATTTTATTTTTATTTTCTCAAAAAAACATAATAACCTATTGTGTTAATCATTATGTAGTAAATATTTTCTATAATCAGCTGAGCATGATAAGACATGCTGTACGTGCACATTTTCGAAAAACAATCTGGAGTTAAATGTTAAATAAGTAGTTATGTAGCCATTATGTGATTGTTATCTGTTGTGTTCGTCTTTCAATAAATTACCTAATGAATTAATTCTAGAAATTTTACTGAAGCCACCATTGTCTGCGATGCAAGCCGTCCTACACGACAGTATGGCAGTTCATGATGTGCCCTCCTTGGTTCACTCGGCACGATTGTTGGAGGCCTGTGCCCTTAAATAGGCCCGTGTTTTTCCTTCCGAGCATTCCCCTGGTGTGCCTCTAGCCTTAATTGGGGCACAGAGTTCTCATCCTCCCCACCCTAATCCCTTATTGTCTTGCCTTCATTTTCTCTCATCAAAGAGTCTTTGTGTCTTTTGAATTGGGAAACAACGAGATAATCTGGGGAAGTAAGGTGTAAATGTCATTTCTGTGTATTTCGTTCCTCAGGTTTCCGGGTCACAAAAGTTAATGATGTTGGTTTACGGTTGGTGTTTTTACCCGACTAAGGAAAGCCATAAGGAAGGGTTTTGTGCAAAGATATTAAAATATAATAGGGCATAGAGGGGACAAAGCGAGGAAAATTTGAAGGCAAAAGTTGTTCCAAGTAATACAATTTCGACCGACTGACAGCTCGCGTCCATACTAACTGACATGACGCTTGAGCTTCAAACATGCTTCAAAGTTTTGTATGAAAATATTCCCAATGCCCCCTCTATGCCCTATTATTATTATTTAATTAATAGACTAGCAGCTTTTGAGCTGATGCGTGTATATCACTGCACTTGTGTTCATTGTTTAAAATGTTTATCAAGTCTCTTTGACATTATATTTAAATCTCTTTGACTTTTTGACAGGAATGATGTTATTGACTAGCGCCCTCTATTGGCACATTCGCCTTATTAAGGCTCTACATGAGGTAGAAACGTAATGAATTTGCAATGTGACCCAAATCGGAAGTCATCCGCGCAATGTATGCCGGCACACGTCGAATCCCGTTTCCGGCACTTAAGTTAATAATGCATTAGTATGCCAAAATCATTTACTGTCATCTAATTTGGGATATTAGATAAGTAGCTTAAATTCGCGAGCTAACCTATTTATGTAGCCTGGTGTAAATAATTAGGCAAGTTTTATAAGCGAGTCTTGGTGTGTAATTTAAATTAATTATTATCTGAAAAAAAAAAAGCAGTGATAGCCTTACGGTTAAAGAGCCTGCTTCACATGACGGAAATCAGTGAGGCTGGGGTTCGAATCCTGGCATGTACCAATGAGTTTTTCAAAAAACTTAAGTTCATATTTATCACTACCTTGAGGGTGAAGGAAAACATCGTGAGGAAACCCAGGTCCCAGAATTAATTCTGAGACATGTGTAAATGGACCCGGTTTTGCAATGGGCTCACCACCTACACGTTTAGGGGTCCAATTTATCTCGTGAAAAGTGGGTATATCCACTATGGAATACTTCTGCCTACCCCCTCGGGGATAAAACGCGTGAGTATTTTTTTTTACTGAAATGTAAACTAATAGGACTTCATATGAGAGAAACCACACGTTTGAAAGAAGATTAAGTGACAAGGATAGAAAAGGGTATGTTAAGCTGGTTTGTTCATTTAGAATGTATGGATGAAAGAAGAGTAACGAAAGAGATTTATGGTGGGAATGTTGAAGTATGCAAGGAAAGAGGACGCCCCAGAAGGACATTCACGGATCAAATAAGTGACGTCCTTCAAAAGGCTGGGGTCCAAAAAAAGAGCGTGCATGAAAAGGCTTATGTGAAGGAAGCGAAAGAAGTATGCAGAGATCGAGCAAAGTGGCGATCCAACGTCTCTGCCTACCCCTGGGACAATGGCGTGAGCTTTAGGTATGTATGTTTGTATGTACAAAGCATCAGAGCCCAAGGGAGCCATCGGAATGACTTACGAAGCAGACACTAAATAATTGCCAGCGCCTAAAAAGAGGAATTAACCGGCGCTATCTGCGAAAGGTCGGGAACAAAAGGTCGGAAAAAGGCTCTCTCTAATTACTCTGAGTAATTCGCTGGGTAAGAAATACAATTTTAATTTAGTAAAAACAGACAGAAATTATGACCCAAAAAAAATTTGGAATCAAACAATCTTGTGTAGAATATGAAGTGTTGTTACTATAGTTGAAGATGATGAAGAAAAGTGGCTATTCATCATTATAAATTTTGTAGTCTTTTGCAAGCAATTAATTAACTAATTGCAGAGGACCTATCCGTAGTAGCCGTAGGCTGTAACTATTTCAATCAAATTTAAAATGTTTTTTTAATCTAGATAGATAGATTGATTTATGGCTCTCATCTTTAGGAAAACTTGTTTAAGTTATATTTTACAGATCGCTCAAATACCTAGTATCGGTCCTACTAATATTATAAACGCGAAAGTTTGTGAGTATGGATGTATGGATGTTTGTTGTTCTTTCACGCAAAAACTACTGAACGGATTTTGATGAAACTGTACAGTTGTATAGCCTATACAGCAGAATCACACATAGGCATTATTTTATGGCCGTATTCACACGGGATCGGTAACTATCGGGTGAAACCGCAGGACGCTGCTCGTGTGACATAAATTAAGTATGTCCTGGTACCTGATCCTTTCCCTCGGTTCCCTTTATCAAAATTCTAAAAAGTAACTCAAGTAATAGCCACATGCGACTCCTCAGGGACAAATTTATCGTAAAATCCCTCTTTTTGTCTTTTAAAGATTTCGCTTTTAACCGAAGGTAATGAAATAGAGATATTTCACATCCCCTAGTGGTCCTCGGAGAGGCAACTTTTTCCATCGGGCTGAGAATTTTTCACAAACTTCGAACTTTGTCTTGATAGGCGATATATTAAAAACAATTTACGGAACTGGGTCAGAGCGATAGGCAGGCACACAACTGGCGGGTGGTTATGCAAATTGAAATGCTACTGTAAGGTTTGCAATTGTAGATTTTGGCTTCACATGATGATAATCAGCGAGGCTCGGGTTCAAATCCTGGTATCTACCAATGAGTTTATCAAAACTTACGTATTTATTTATCACTTGCTCGAATTGAAGGAAAACATTGTCAGGAAACCCGCAAAACTCACGTTTAGGGGTCCAAAGCATATCTCGTGAAAAGTGGGTATAGCCACGAAATGGAAACCTTTGCCTACCGCCTCGGGGATAAAAATCGTGAGATTATTTATTTTATTTTTTATTTATGATCGAATATGTTAATAAAGCTAGTAAGACAATCCATGTAAAGGTTATACAGGGCGGATTTTTGAGACGGGTCAGTAAGGGCAGGTACCCTAATCGTTATAGTTACCGACAGGAAAACGTTCCTAGGAGAACATCCCTAACTGTTTAAGATATTATGAACTGCTGCACTACTTATTGTAAATAAATAAATAAATAAATGGACAGATTTTGGAGAAAATATATCTACAGTCAGCGAAAAAATGCTAAAATACAAAAAAAATATATTGTTATGCCAATCGATCCTATTTCGTGTGGGGATCAAAAGACTCAATGAGACCATTTAAGGTATGAGAACTAGAAATGACAGAAATCGCCAAAAACTTTTTTCATACATTTTGTACTGAAAAACGAAAATCGTGCGTAGACACAACGAAAACCGGGACCAACAATTTAACGTGCCTTCCGAAACACGAAAGCGCTCGTGTTACAAATGCCACTATATTTATTCATATCACATTAAATTGACAATTAATGCACCGTTTCAATCCATTGCATTCACGCTGAGAGTATTATACGCTTCATAATGCGTAGATTCACGGAGATTATCACCAAATTGAATTCCCTCATCGAAACTCAACCATGTGCACATGTTCGCAGTCTCTTAATCTCCAACCGCCGCTTCAATATCGAAGAAGCAACTATTACTTCCTGTATGGCTGCTGTCCACAAAACTTGGGCCCAATCAATCATACGTAATCCAATATTTGTCCAACGTGTTGGCCTAAGCCGTAATTGAGACGTGATTAATGACACATGCTCGAGTTGCGAGTCCGACAAATGTTGGCGATGTCGTATTGAGTAATTGTGTTGGTTTTCCGCTAGTGCTGTTTCGTAGACGTAATCTATTGTGTGCCGATGACACGCTCGCGTGGTTGCGGTGGTTTGAGAGATTACTAGTAAATGAGATTTGATGTTTACGAGTATTAATCATTTAGTGTTTCGTTTAGAAACGTATTTGTGTTCCGGAAACATTCGCTTCGAGGTAAATAATTCATATTTTCAAAGTAATACGGGCCAACAGATATGCTTAACCATCTTGTTTTAGGACAAAAACATAATTTTCTCAGAGTCAACCCGCCATACTGTACGCTTTTCGTCAAAACGACTCCTGTGAAAACCATGTCGGTGTATGAGTCAGTGAGTCTGCTTTATAAAATATAGATGTGTCCCACGATTTCACCGTTGTTCGTCCCGTTTTGTTTTGAAATTTAGGCCCATGTTACTCTCAGACAAGAAAGCTTTCCATTGGTGAGAATATTTTTAAAATCTGTCTAGCCGTTTAGCAGCCTATTTATTTATTAATAGCTGTTCCGCGCGGTTTCACCCGCGTAGTTTCCGTTCCCTTAGGAATACGGGAATAAAATAAAGCATATTACACAGGGATATTTTAGGTTTTCATGGGTGAAAGAATTTTAGAAATCGGTCCAGTAGTTTTGAGTTTGTTCGTAACAAAGACAACATACAAATATTTCCTCTTTATAATATTAGTTATAGATAGACAAAGACAAATACAAAAAACAAATATTTCCTCTCTATACTAGTAATAGTGGAGAAAAAGATAAATTTTGAGGCGATATCTTTGAAGGGTAACCCATACATTGACTTGCTAATGTTGAACCTTTGTGATGATAGGTAAACACATAACTTCGAGATTTACGTAATCCTCATAAATATTAATATTATAAAGTATCAAAACTTGGTGACTTAGCTATTGGCTTTAACTAAAGAGCTAAGCTAGCTAACATAAAGCGACTGTATCAAATTATAGGATCTTGATTCACTAATATTATAAAGAGTAAAGATTTGTATTTTTGTGTGTTTGTAAAGAATAAACTCAAAAACTACAAGACCGATTTTAAAAATTCTTTCACCATTTAAAAGCTACTATATCACTTAATAACATAGGTTATATTTTATTCCAGTATTCCCACGGGAACGGAAACTAATTGAAACACATTTTCCCATTCATAACGTTTCCGTTCTGACGCCCACAAAGCCGTAATTCAATAAGTAATTCCGCGCAACTAAAACCGCTATATTTCATAGTTCCCGCGAAGTTGAAATGCAAATTGCGGATAATGGAATTAAGCCATCGACTTAGCCGGCGCGTGCGATAATCCGCGACTGAATTAAGGAAACATAACATTAGCATTTCAAATGGCTGCGAGCTGTGGCGCCGAAAGTGTGTGACGTAAGCACATGAGTAAAGAATCTTTACTCATGTGACGTAAGACTTTCTTGTACAGTTGGGTAATTTTATGACTGGCATGTGAAAAATCTTATGAAATGAATTTTCGTCGCAACCACTATCCTTCACCTTTCATTGCTTTCTAGGGTTTTGTACCCAAAGGGTACAACGGGACCCTATTACTAAGACTCAGATGTCCGTGTGTCCATCTGTCTGTCTGTCACTCAGGCTGTATCTCATGAACCATGATAGTTAGACAGTTGACATTTTCACAGATGATGTATTTATATTGCCGCTATAACATCAAATACTAAAAACCAAAAAAGAATAAAAGAGCAGTGATAGCCCGGACGGTTAAAGAGCCGGCTGAAAATCAGTGAGGCTAGGGTTCAAATCCTGGCATGTACCAATGAGTTTTTCATAAACTTACGTACATATTTATCACTAGCTCGACGGTAAAGGAAAACATCGTGAGGAAACCCGCAGGTCTCAGAATTAATTCTGAGACATGTGTAAACAGACCCGGTCCGGCGATGGGCTCACCACCTATCACGTTTAGGGGTCCAATATATCTCGTGAAATGTGGGTATATCCAGTAATGGAATACCTCTGCCTACCTCCTCGGGGATAAAAAGGCGTGAGATTATATTATTATTATATTATATATTACTAAAAACCAGAATAAAATAAATATTTAAAGGGGGCTCCCATACAACAAACGTGATTTTTGCCGTTTTATAGATAATGGTAAGGAACCCTTTGTGAGCGAGTCCGACTCGAACTCGGCCGGTTTCTTAATTTAAACTTTGAACAGAATATTCAAAGTTTTGAAAATAGAATGCTCAAACAATTCGGGCCGCTGAAAGGCTTTTCGATTGCAATTGATTTTTATCGAGTATTAATAAATAAATAAAATAAAATAAATTTATTTCAGATTAAATCCATATCAACAATTAAAATTACAAAATTAAAATACAAATTAAAATTACAGATCAAAATTACAAAATTTAAATTCCAAACTAAATGTCAAGTAGAATTACAAATTAAAATGTCAAATTAAAATTACAAATAAAAATTATAATTATAAAATTATCACTTTAAATATATATATATTTTCAATTTAAGTACCTATCCGCTAGGGCGCCGGGCACAAGAGCATGAGCTCGAGCCCAACGCCCCAGCAGAGGGCAGTCAGGCTTGTCACTGAGGACTTTCAGGATGGTGTTTGCGCTCCCGCGCGCCCTGTGCATCAGTGAGGCGATGCGGCGACGCAGCACTGTATGAAAGCCGTCTGTGTGCGCGTGCGCAAACATCGCCGACGCACTACAGTAGCGCGGGAGTATTAGATTATTAAATTTCGAAACGATACCATCAATCATATCTATCTATCTATCGGTATTGAATTTACCTAATCTTGGATTAAAAAACCGATTCTCGTTGATGTCTGGATCTAATACTAATAGTATTACAGAGGTGAAATTGTGAATTTGTTTGTTTGGTTTCAGTGTAGTCTAGGGACGCCTTGATTCTATAAAGTACAAATTTCAGCAGGCGTATTCACGGAGGCTCGATACCGTTTCCGTTCGATTCAGATCGAGTGAAAAATTCAAAATCTTACGTACATACTTATCACTAGCTCGACGGTGAAGGAAAACATCGTAAGGAAACCCGCAGGTCCCAAAATTAATTCTGAGGCATATGTAACAGACCCGGTCTGGCGATGGGCTCACCACCTATCACGTTTAGGGGTCCAAAGAATATTTGGTGAAAAGTGGGTAAGTATATCCAGTAACGGAATACCTCTGCCTACCCCCTCGGGGATAAAAGGCGTGAGATTATTATTATTATTTAAAGGAGTTGCTGCTTATGGGCTGTCAAAAATGTACGTGTGACTTTATAACGTCATCATTTCTATTTTGCTTGCATTATTATTTAAAATTTTGCTTTTTAAAATGAAAATAAAAATTCTATATAAGGGATATAAGGCGTGAGATTTTTTTTTCCAACCTTGCCGCAGTGTTTACACGGGTAAACAAGAATTACCCCTTCACCCAAAGAGTTCTTTTAAATTGATTACTCACAATTTTATTTCGATACATTGAAATACCCTAAGTTGATGTAATCTGAATACTCCTTAGCTGGTTAATTAGGGAAGAGTGCTATTGCATATTTTTCAGCCAGCAGTAAGCTGTATAGCTAACCTCATCGGCAACTTTGCAGCACTCTGGAACTATTCGACAGGCAAAACTAAAACTCCAATGCATTTTTAATTGCATTACCTACCTACTTGAATAAAGATAGCACTAGGATTATTTTGCCTCTTCATAGAATGTCTTTTCTTTTAAGCATTCTTAGTGCATAGAGCGGCCATTTTGAATATTTTCATTCTCTTCGGACGTAGGTATCACATGAGACTTAATAAGTTTAGAATTACGATGCATCCATACATACTGAAGCGGTGGAGTTGAAATGAAGTTCAATGTGGACTTGTAAGTCCCTACTTTTAATAAAAAAAAAATTGACTTTGACTTCGATTTTGTTTTATACATATAATTATTAGTTTTGTTCGCTCGTTCCTTAATTTCAATAACATTAAGTTTGTACAGACTTACTTCGTATACTATTTGCCTATTAATGTTATAACTGCGAAAGTGCCTGTTTCTGACCATATGTCTACTTTAAACTATACCGTTGAATTACGATTGAATACCGATTTTGTTTCGCTTTCGTCTTGATCTAAGACATAGGATATTTTATTCCGAAATGCAGACGAAACCTCACAAAACTCTAGTATTTGATATGTATTAAGGGAACATGACATTAAAATAAACAGTAAAAAAAACAGACTTCAATCTTCAACTTTTATGGTTTTCTCAAGGTAACAGGTAACAAACATAAAAAAAAAGCTGTGTCGTTTAAAAAGAGCTGCCCTTGAGTTTGTTGCTGGTTCTTCTCAGGCTACCTCGGGGTAGTATTTGGAACCAGCAACTCGTCGGTGGAGATGCGCTGCTGTTTACATTTAGACAATCTTCATGGACGAGTTTAGAGTGCCTTGTTATAGACTATTTACAATTCTAATCTAAGTGTGTAATTTTCTGAATTTTACTTTGACTTTGATACTTTTATATTACGTAGTCGACTGTGGATTCCAAAACAATTCCAAATTTAAACAATTACTAAATAATTCCTCCTTTGTTGCAGGTCACAATAAAACGGCGCACATAAATTACGGGAGCTGTTAAAAGCAGGAACGCACTCCCGAGCCGGACGACGAGTTAAAAAAAGGAATAAGGAAAAAGGCCGCGGCCTTCTTTCCCGGGCTATCGCTTACCCGGGTAGCCGGGCACTCATGAATATGACATCAGCGGTCCTCGCTGACCCACGATGTTGATTTATGCGGCGCTGGCGATCCATCACCCTCGGACAAGGGCCAATTTTGCTTGATGCTTTCTACCTCAATTGTTTGCCAATTGAGTATGCATGAAATTCGGTCGTGGTATCCTGAGTAAATAGAAAAATGCGTCGACGGCCTCTACCACCGGTTAGAGAAGAAGCCACGAAGTCGTGGCGGAGTGTGTGTGAGAGCGAGGGGGCGCTATACGCGTTGGTGGCTTCGGTGGGGGCGCTAACGTACGCGAACAGTTTGGGGGGCGAGTTCGTCCATGATGACATCCCCGCTATCGTGAGCAATAGGGATGTGAGTGGGGGTAATCCGCTGCTGGGGATGTTGAAGAACGATTTCTGGGGCACCCCGATGTCGGACCCAAGCAGCCACAAGTCGTACCGGCCGCTGACTACGCTGTCGTTTAGGTGAGTTTCTTCACTCTTTGTACAGTAATGCAGATTTTTGTATTTGAGCGTGAGTATCTCACAAATGATGAATATATGGATTCGCACGACTAATCTCCAAAAAGAAAAATGTCCAAAAAGACGAATGTCCAAAGGCTTGTCCAAGTGATAAAATTGTCAAACCATAAATAAGTCCAATAATAAAATTACCCAAATATAAAAATGACCAGTATTTATATAGTCAAACTATAAAAATGTCCTATAATAAAATGGACTAAGCTTAAAAATTACCAGTAGTAATATTGCCCAATCATAAAAATGTCGAATATAAACATACATACATACATACATATGCTCACGCCTTTTTCCCGAAGGGGTAGGCAGAGACAACAGCCCGCCACCTGCTACGATCCTGGCATACCTCACGTGCCTCATCCACATCCATCAATCGGTTCATACAAGCTCGTCGGTTTCGGGTACTCTTTATCTGGCTTTTTTTCAATACATCGCCGATCTGATCGATGTAAGTACGCCTAGGTCGCCCTCTGCCGACTCGGCCACTCACAATCCCCTTATATATTTGTCTCGTTAGACGCCTTTCATCCATCCGCTCGACATGTCCAAACCACCTAAGCATTCCTTTCTCAATTTTAGTCACTACATCCTCTTAATATAAACATAATAATATCATTTTATTATTAAATCGATTTAATTGGTTTTCGCAGTATAACGGCGATATAATAAAACTCTAACGGGGCCGTGTCTGCAAATGAAATAGATAATTATCGATTTAAATGATTATTTCACGATTTAGGGGGTTGATAGAGGTACTTAGTTTCTGTTAATATCCACTTTTTAAACTTTCTGTTTTCACATCACTTACCAAATGATAATATAGTGGTCCGAAATAAAAAGAGGTCCAAAACAATACAGAATAAGTTTTATTTCGAGATAAAATCACTGGTATAATTGGCAATTGCTAGAGTTAAGTCGTTTTAATCTCAGGATGTAAAGTTAGGCTTTTATACGTTAATCAAATTCATGATTAAACCGTACTTAATAATTTCGCTAACAAGCTCAGTTCAACAGAGATATTGTAACCTCTAGAAGCGGGTAAACCGGCATGCCATTGCTAGCGGATAATTAGAATATTATTGACTCACGGAATATTGCTCCGACTAAACATGTTTCATTAACTTTGTAATAAAGCTAAATTCAGTATAAGTTTGTCTACGCTTCTGAAATGTGTGTTGGAATTTTATCGGAATATTCGAGAGGTATTTCATATTGAGTGTCGTAATAATGTTTATTTTATAGCTTCTCATCTTAATTAGTGATTACTACTTCAGAGTTTATAATAAATGTTATGAGACCGCACTTCAGATAAATAACGGAACGTATTTAAGATATTAAGCTGTCATTTTCTGAGCACCTTTTACGTCTTGCTTGTTTTGTTCTTCTCAATATTGGTAATTTGAAATATTAATTGTGTACTGTACTAGTTTTTGCCCCTCGACTTTGTCTCCTAGCCTCCCGGTCGTCCAATTGTGTTCATGCATATTATGTTGACGCCAAAGAGGTTATAAGAAAATCATTATTTTTCCTAGGAACTTTTTCTTTAAACGTCTTTGGTGATGCGTTGCCTAGTGTTGACTGAAAGAATGAGAAAACACACTTTTGCATATATACCTACTAGCAAACAGCCCCGTCGTCGCTCGGGTGAAATGTAATGCAAAAAAACTATCGCTCTTTCCAGTAGTGAAAATCGTATCAAAATCCAAAAAATATTTTTTTTGTTAGCATGGATAATAAATATAATTAAAACTTTTTTACAACAGCTTTTTTCGAGCTATTCTCAGCAAGCTCTTTAATTTGATATCAGTGCATTAAAAATTACTAGTCCAGCTTCTTGGGTGATCCGCCATGTTGAATTTAGAATGACGTCACATAGCTAAGCATTGCATTGCCATCCAAACATAAGTATACAAAATTTCAGTTAAATCGGTTGAAAATATTTGCTTCAAAATTGAGTTGCAAGATTTTACCCGAACAAGTACACAAATAAATAAAAGCTTGTAAAATTTATAAGAGGCGAGCTTACTTTCAACAGAAACTTTCAATTAACCTCATATTTATTTGTCATCAATCCATTGTAATGTACGGCTTCATGGTTCAACTCAACACGGAAAAATATTGACGACAATGATAGGTATATTGATGAAAAATACATTCGGGTGAGTGGGTTTTTGTTGTTACAAAAATATTTCCGCCGACCCTCCACCAAAACAACTCGGTCGCGGAACAAAAATACCGCTGTCAGAAAACATACTTCTGTTTAAACGTTTTTCCATTTACCTCCAATCAAGCGCAATCTGAATAAATTCAATTTATATTTTTCGTCGAATATCGAGATGGAACAAATGATTTATTTTACGAAATTGAGTATTTTCATTTTATACTAGCGGTTCGACGCGGTTTCGCCCGCGTAGTTCCCGTTCCCGTGGGAATACGGGAATAAAATATAGGCTATGTAACTTCTAGATTTCCATTAGTGAAATATTTTTTTAAATCGGTCTACTAGTTTTTGAGTTTATTCGTAACAAACATAAAAAAATACATATCTTTCCTCTTTACAATATTAGTATAGATTGCTTGTGCGACTCAGTTTCCAAACATTTGCATGCTGACGGGAAAAATCCGTGAGTTATGATACTTTTATTATGATTGTTACACAACAAACAACAAGAAATCAAATGAAATAAATAAATTCAAAATTCTGAAAGGTAGATAATATTAATAAGTTCTGAAATTATGCAAGGTATCAAAATATCAGTATTGATATCATAATTAAAATTTTAAACAAAATTGCAAACCGATTTCAATTTTAAACAAAAATGCAAACCGATTTCAATTTTAAACAAAAATGCAAACCGATTTCAACGAATAGCTAAAATACTATTATTTGCATAATCAACATTTATTACCTACTGTTACAAACCTATTACGCTGATAGCGAGTGATTTGCTGATGTCCGTTGAGGAATTCCGTTCTCCATCTGGAGTTCTTCATCTGATTTTCACAAAACTTACATGGGACCAACCGTGAGGTATACCAGTTCAAACAAAAAAATAATTTCGAGATCGGTTAATCGGGTAATTTTACGGAAATATGGATTAAGAAGATTGAGAACGTCCATCATTTTTGAAGTAGAAGGTTTACTGTCAATGTGTAGATATATTTATTTATAATAACCCAAAGCTATAGGTAGCAATCAAATCCACTTAAATAGTTCCAAAGTTTCGATAAGGTATACCTAAGCCACGTCAATTTTCTACAGAAACCAAAATTTAGATGAATAGGCTGTCCACTCGAATGGCATCGTCATGATTGCGACCCTCCAACTGCCCCGCGTGGCCCTGCGGTGTTTGTAACGATCACTAAGAATCACAAAGTTGGGCGCGGTCAGTGAGTGAATGGGTGACTGTCTAGTGGCATTATACCACGTTGTGTTTACAATGGAACTCGTTAAGCCATGTCAGATACCCTCGGGTGGCTTAAAAAATCTGTTAAGTGGCCACTAGCTTAACACCACTTCCCATCCGCAGTGAGATTAAAGAGCCATAAGCTCATGTGTGAGGAAAGACCCTTAGCTCAGCTGTGGGTTTACGGGTTGATGATGATACGCCCCGTAAATTTTCCACGTATAAACCACAATTTATAATGGGTTGTCCACTCGAATGTGGCAGCGTCACTGTCATTATGATTCTGCCCCTCCCCCTTGCCCCTTTCGCCCCCACATCGGGGGCAGAGCGATCCATCATTGTATCATTTTGCGCCGTTTGCTCGACACTGGTCGTTTTTTCGAAGCCCCATCGTGAAACATGTCGACAAGAGATTATTTTTTGCACCGGCCATTGTAGTTTTTGGTTGGGGCGTCGATAGAGGTAATCTATCAAGGAATATTGAGACATTACTGGGTTGCCCGCGACTTCGCCCGGGATACAAAGTAGACAATGTGTTATATAGGTCCCCTAATAGATTTTGGCATGTGGTTGTGCAGCATACACTATTTTTCTGAATGTAATATACCATCTGCTTGTACGTGCATCCCTGCTAGTCTCTGAGTAAGAAAAGAAGAAAATCAAGAGTGACATTCGAGTGACGGACTGATAATAATATGTAATTCTCAGGGAATCCGAAGAGTGACGTCATATTTTTTGTAAAATTTTAATTTTTATGTACATACTTATTTCGGATTTTGAGTCATAATAGTGACAGTATATTATATGACAAGTGACCGTGAAGGTGTACAGTGAATGAGAAATTCGATAAAATGCGTAGCATGGACGTTTTCGGGTTACCTCAAGAAGCCGCTTCAATCTTCAGTAAAAGTGCACTATCGTTTTACTATCTATTACCAAAGGACATTTCAATAAGTTATAGTAAAACTTATTGTATTTTTGATCAGAATCTGAAGTAGAGGTAAAATCTTGAATTTCGTGTCACGTTTAGTGCTGGCTTAATTGCCAATGCCTTAAAATAAGAAGAAATAAATTATTTAATTGTCATGTTCATATATAATAATAAAATATTTAAATAAAACAATTTGAGTTTATAGAGGAGGTGGCCAGCATCCTTTGCATTGCATACTTTGGTTAGGAATATTTAATTTCGTAGATAGCTTGTGTTGCGCCGCCTGTCTCCAACCTCTTATAATTGCCCAAGGGTTTCTATAACCGCCTGGTGATTGATTATTTACAGGCTACACTAGCATGTGTAACAGCATCCTGGCGATGGGCTCACCAGCTGTCTCGTTTAGGGTCCAAAAATACACTAGTGAAAAGAGGTTACATCACTTCATAGTATAAAACAAAGTTGCTTTCTCTGTCCCTATATCCATATGTATGCTTAAATCTTTAAAACTACGTAATGGATTTTGATGCGGTTTCTTTAATAGATAGAGTGATTCAAGAGGAAGGTTTTAGTATTAGCATTGCACCCGTGCGAAGCCGGGGCGGGTCGCTAGTTGAGGAATGAAGTGCAGACAAGAGCACATGAAGCTTTATACTGTAGTGCAAGCCTCACCTCTAAAGCGATTGTCATAAGAACGTTGACGAAAGAGATTAGAGAGAGATTAAAAAGAGCTGCCCTTGAGTTTTGAGGCTCTTCTCGGGGTACTGCATTCGGAACCAGCAACTCGTCGGTGGAGATGGGCTGCTGTTTCCATTTAGCCAATCTTCATGGACGACTTTAGAGGGCCTTGTTACTATAAAATATTGACGTTTCTAAGTGTATATTTTGTACCAATAGAAAATAAACGATTTTGAATTTGAATTGAATCGTTACAAAGTCCAATGTGTCAAGCTCTACGTACTCTTGACTGTACCTCTGCCGACCCCCTCAGAGATAAAGGCATGAGCATATTTGTGTCCGGATGTATTTAAATATTATATTACCGTAAAGTTTCACCAAAATGCGTAGTTTTTGCCTGAAATAGACACAAATGTCCCAACAACCTTACAAACTTTCAGGTTTATAATAATATAATACTATCGAACCACCCCGGCTTCGCACGGGTGCAATGATAACACTAAAACCTTCCTCTTGAATCACTCCATCCATTAAAAAAACCGCATCAAAATCCGTTGCGTAGTTTTAAAGATTTAAGCATACATAATATGGATATAGGGACATAGGAAACGACTTTGTTTTATACTATGTAGTGAAGTAGGCTAGTATTAGTAGATTCAAGACCTAAAAATGCAGATTATAATCTATTAAATTTTTTTATTAATTCTTAGACACTTAAAATGGTCTTCAATTTTATTTACTACTTAAGTTGGACTTGTGTTGCATATTTAATTCTGTATTTGAGTCTTATCGTAGCTTACTGAAATTACTGTTTACAGGTTTATTTATGATGCGTATTCATTAGCTAAATTATTATTTAAGTATAAATAAATCATAAAATGTCATTACTGAAAATTAAGGATTCAACAGAATATATATACACTTTCCTTATTTCTGAGAACAAATTTTCAACCTTTTTAATTTAAACGCGTTGAAGGAAGAAAATGTAATGTAAAAAGAAAATTTTACTAGAAAGTAATTTCTACTGAACACCTTTTAACAACAAGTATTTCTTAGGAATAGCTCAAAGTCCAAACCAAGTGTATATTTTTACTTTTTAGTACAGTACCTATGGCGGTCTGTCCATTTAATTTAGTTAGGTTAGGTTAGACCAGAACAAATTCAGTTTTCCCCACAAAAACTAGATGTAACGTCAGTTTCATCCATCCTAAGTTTGTCTGGAAGAGATCGCTAAAAGCGATAAGATCGCCCATTGTACTTTAGTCACTGTTGGTATCCATATTGTGTTGTTTTTGGTGTACAATAAAGAGTTATTGTATTGTATGTAACATACGGGTTCAGAAAAACTATTTTACTAGGAAATACTTGTTTCAACTGAAAGTAGAATTTAATGCAGGCACTCATATTATGATATTTTCCTGGCTCACCTAGACCGAAAAAACAGAGTCGTAACAACGGAATTATCCGGAATTTATTTATCATCCGAAATGATATCCATAAAACCTGGCCCCGAAATGAATGGATCATCTGTTGAATCGAATCCATCAAGAAATGCGACATCAGCAGGAGTAAGGAGCAAATATTTACGCTCCGAGACAAAAACGGTAACCCTGCCGCTGCGATCGTCGCGCCGAGCCTGAGCGAACGGCTCAATCAGGGACGTTTTTATTTCGGCCGCGTTTTCCCGCTCAATTTACATAGGCCGCCGTGAACCGTGACCCCCACAAATCACGCGACGATCTTGTTTTCATACTGTTAGACGTCCCTCAGATATAATGCCCGAAATATTGGCCTCCGGGCAAACACTTCTGTATTTAATCGAGCAACTCCATTACTCAGGTTTGTTTGAAGTTGCGGCTTAATTGTGTTTACTGAACTTTGTGTTTTACAAACAGAAATTGCTATTAATGACCGTGATAAATGGACTGTATCGAAATGAAATTACTGTAAACATTAAAACGAGAGTTGTTATAAAAGGATATGATTAAGAATTTTATAAATTAAGGTCATAGTAGGGTCTTCAACGAGGATTAGGGTTATCTCGACTCAACATTCACAATGTAATAATCTACACAAAAGCCTTGAAAATTAACCCACCCAAGAAGAAAGGAATTCATAAAACGCTATGGTACCTAAGCCTCGCCATAAATCACTATACTTTTGTATATTTACGTAAAATAAAAGCCCGTTCCGTATGAACCCAAACGTAAATCACTTACGCACGTCACACTGACAGCTGTTAAACTATGGAAATGAGAACCACGGTGACACAATGAACGTGCGTGACTGACACTCATTACCGGGCGCGGTTTACCGAGAGCGCCCGGGGGTTACTACGGCGCGCAAAAATATACGGTTTCTGATGGCAGGAATTTATCATTGCCGCATTTTATACGGGGATTTTGGAAAACCGTCGCATTAAAGGGTTACGGTACTTACACGTAGGCATCTATGTAAATATACTCGAGGCTTCGCTCGTGCACGTTATTTTACCCACTTAGGGGTTGAATTTTGCTAAATTCTTTCTTAGTGGATGTGTAAGCTGTATAAGCTATCTATTTGCGAAATTTCAAGTCTTTAGACCCAGCAGTTTAGGCTGTGCATTGATACATCACCAATCAGTCAGTCAGTTTATTATTTTATATAGGTACTATCGACCCGCCCCGGCTTTGCACGGGTGTAATGCTAATACTAAAACCTTCCTCTTGAATCACTCTATCTATTAATAAAAACCGCATCAAACTCCGTTGCGTAGTTTTAAATATTTAAGCATACATAGGTATACATATAGGGACAGAGAAAGCGACTTTGTTTTATACTATGTAGTGATATAGATTTACGAACACAGAAAAGCAATAGTTGAATACGAAATATTCCGATACAAATGTTAAAACCATCAATAAGAAATAACTCCGGATATGAGTTTCAATATGGCGACTTTTTGCGGATTACGACTATCAAATCCGTTTTGTACATCCCTTTTTACTATGATGTCTAATATCAAAAGGGGGAAATACTACATAGGACAGCTTCGCTTTCGTATCAAAAACTCAATTTCCTCGGATTTTGTGCTTTATTATACCCAAGTTTATGGGTTGTCGCAGTTTTACCCGAAAACGCGTGTTGGTTGGATGTATCAAAGTTTTTGCGTGGATGAAGCGGGAAATGGGTCGTGTGATATGTAGATTCGGAGGTCTTTTGTTGGTGGGGATATTATTGAGCAGGCGTGTACGAAGGACGATCTGTTATCTTTTGTAAATGTTACGGGGAGAAAATTATGTTTCGATTCAATACCTGTTGTCGAAAAGTGTCCTAGCTCGTTTTTAACCGACTTCATTTTTTTTTGTTTGTTGCCTCAGATCTTGCGACTGCACTGGTTGAAACGATTGGGATGGAGTCTTCTAATTTGGCCTTGTTCTGACAATGGCATCCATGAGAAAACCATATAAGTCTTAAATTTATCACTAGCTCGACGGTGAAGGAAAACATCGTGAGGAAACCCACAGGTCTCAGAATTAATTCTGAGACATGTGTAAAGACCCGGTCCGGCGATGGGCTCACCACCTATCACGTTTAGGGGTCCAATATATCTCGTGAAATGTGGGTATATCCAGTAATGGAATACCTCTGCCTACCCCCTCGGGGATGAAAGGCGTGAGTTTATTATTTTTATTTATTTATTATTATTTGCATTAAATATGTGCGCGACAAATGGACGAATAACTCAATATCACGCCAACCGATTTCAATGATTCTTTTTTTAACCGACTTCAAAAAAGGAAGAGGTTCTCATCATCATCAGTCTGAAGACATTCAGTTTTGAACAAAGGCCTCTCCTGTAAAACGTCACAATGAACGGCAACTTGCCACTTTCATCCACCGGTTACCCGTGACCTTGAAGATATTGTCGATGCACCCGGCGGGAGGCCTACCAACCCTGAGTTTCCTGGTTATCAATTCGACTGTATTTTATTTAGTACTAGCGACCCGCCCCGGCTTCGCACGGGTGCAATTCTAATACTAAAACCTTCCTCTTGAATCACTCTATCTATTTAAAAAAACCGCATCAAAATCCGTTGCGTAGTTTTAAAGATTTAAGCATACATAGGGATATAGGGACAGAGAAAGCGACTTTGTGTTGTAGTGATTATTCGTTGAAGTCGGTTTTTTACTCTTAGGAGTTCTATGTTATTGAAGCCAGGTACGGAATATAGTTCCTCGAAGGTTAAGACTGCACCTGTTGAGTTTAGTAGCCGTGAGCTCTTAGCGGTAACTTTTGACGCCTTTGCTTCCATCGCACGCGCGGCTTTTATTGACCTTCCGGCTCATTTCACGTTTTGCTTTTATTATTTTGTGTCGGATCTACTGGAAAAGGTGTTATTGTTATACTTCTGATGCCTCGTTTAAAAGCGTAGCGCGTGTCGATACAATTGTATTTTTGTTTTCGTCTGAATTTAAAGCGCAATCGAGATCGGAATGGCCTTCTGCACGAGTGCCTCGATATAATTCGTTGCGCGTAGACTATGTAGTGTTGGTTCGTTTGTTTAGTTGAACACATTTCTTTAAATAACACAGTAAATGTACACTCATGCATTATCCCAGAGTGGTTCACAGAAGTATTACTCTTCTGGAAGTGGGTATCTACTTTACTCCAGTGTATTTTCCGTCATACCATCAACTCAAAGTCAAACTGTTTTTTATTCACTGTAGGGGCTTAATAAGTCCACTTATTGAAAGTCATTGCGACTCCGTCGCTTCGGTAGGTACCTATGTATAGTTGAGGATAAAAAGCGGGGAAAGAAACTCCCTAACACATTATTCTTTAAAGCAATCATACAGGACAAACTACAAGTTACATGGTTTTAGTGTTGTGCTGAGCTGAAGAAAATTTACACCAAACATCATTGTCATTTAAATAGGTGCTCATCTAACTTATAATATGCCACTCACTAAGAAAATCTAGACATTTGTCATTATTTATTATCTACGTCTACACTAATATTATAAAGAGGAAAGATTTGTATTCTCGTATGTAACTACTGGACCGATTTGAAAAATTATTTTCCCAATTGAAAGATACATTATGACTGAGTAACATAGGCTATGTTTTATTCCCATATTCAAACGGCAACGGGAACTACGCCAGTAAAACCGCGCCGAACAGGTAGTTACAAATTAAAAAAAAACAAGTAAAATTCAGCCTCCATAATATACTCGCGTACAATACGAACGAACTAAACGAACCACAACAAATTTGTAGAAGACCCCGCGCTTGAGAGCCCTTATCTCCTTATGTCAACGAAAGCTGAATATCTCAAGCAGTAATATAAAGAGCCAGTCCTGAGTCTCGTTTTAAATTACGTCATATCTCACAAGGAGCCCTTACCTTTGCCGGTCCTTTATCATTACCGTCTTCAAAGTGGCTGGTAGTCGCGAACTGCGCCGAAAGGCCATTAGCGATTGTGCAAACAAGTGTGAGCGAAGTGTCGCTACAACAATCTGTCGCTGCAACGTCATGTTGCTACAACATTTGTAGCAATGCTCTCTCGCTGTAACGATCTTCGCTGCAACGTCATGTTGCTACAACATTTGTGGCAATGCTCTCTCGCTGTAACGATCTTCGCTGCAATGTCATGTTGCTACAACATTCGTCGCTGTAGTGCTCTGTCGCTGTAATCCTCTGTCGCTGTAACTGTCGTCGCTGCAATGTCATGTTGCTACAACATTTGTCGCTGTAATTCTCTGTCGCTGCAACGTTTGTTTCGGTAGCGTTATGTTGCTGTAACGTTTTTCGCGGTACCATTATGTTTATACAACGTTCATCGTTATAGGTTTATTTAGCTATTGCGTTTGTCTATGATTTGTTTGTCCAAAATTTTGTATTGAAACATGTTCCTGAATAGAACCTTCACTTCGAAAGGAAATTAAGACAAATATTTTAAGGGTACGGTCCACGCATTGAAATGTGGAACGAGTGTACTTCGAGCGCAAATAAATTTAATATTTTTTTAATACTGTACGCATTCGCTTATTGAAAGCCATTTTGTAACTGCCTCCACCTGTATAATAATATGTTGATATTGTTTTATAAAACACTTCATCAGGAATATGGTGCTATATGTATTTAAAATACAATACAGACATATTTTATTCTACAGACCATGTCCAAAATTTATAGAGCCTAATTTCTAGAGCAACGTAAATAAAGTTAACCACACGAGTTACAACATGTTAACCCAAAGACGCCGAGGACAAATGAGCTAATTTAACACTAAAACTCTCACATAAACCGGCTCCGACGCACCAAACTAGCACTACAAAGGGCACTTGCGGAAGTGGGTCACAAAGATTCTGCGAGACAATGGCACGGGAAGCGGTCCCGGGGTGACGTTATAAATGACGCGAAGATGAGTAGCTCAGAGGCGTGCTCACAGGACGCGCTGCTAGAGATGTCACTTATTCTTTAGCGCGGCATCAGAGGGGTTAAAATGTTGATAGGTTCTACTCTATTAAATAATTTTATACGTAAATTATTATTTCACGGCCGCCTACAATAGACTAATAGGAATTAGAATGCTTCCCAATTCGCTGTGTGGTCGCGTAGGAGATTAAAGCCCATACTTCCTCATGTGCGAGGAAAGACCCTTAGCTCAGCAATGGGCTGTTACGGGTTGATGATGATGATGAGACCTATAAAATAGAGAGTTTTAGGCTTTTTGTACACTTCATAAAAGCAGAATATGTAGGCATTGTATAGTGGTTTATAACCATTCAATTATATGTTTCCTTCTCGTGACTATCACCTACCTTCTGTCGTTACGCCCGGCCCGATTGAGACTGCAACGAATTACGTTCCTTGGACCTAATTTAAGTGGCGGTGGAAACTAGTACCGTATCTTCGTTTTTTGGTTTTATCTAAAGTATGTAAGAGCAGTACGGTAAAAGAGCCGGCCGAAAATCAGTGAGGCTCGGGTTCGAATCCTGGCATGTACCAATGAGTTTTTCAAAAACTTACGTACATATTTATCACTAGCTCGACGGTGAAGGAAAACATCGTGAGAAAACCCGCAGGTCTCAGAATTAATTCTGAGACGTGTGTAAATAGACCCGGTCCGGCGATGGGCTCACCACCTATCACGTTTAGAGGTCCAATATATCTCGTGAAATGTGGGTATATCTAGTAATGGAATACCTCTGCCTCGTGAATAAAAGGCGTGAGATTATTTATTTATTATTTATTTATTTATGTAAGAATCATGTCACACGAATACTTCAAGAAGTTTCAGATTTAAATAACGCAGCCATGTTTGATCGAGCGAGACTCTAAATTAAAAGCGTGATGGATGGTCGTAGCCGTCAAAATACGTCGTCACACGCTGTATACTTGCCTCTTTCAAAGACATTAAAATATAATAGGCATAGAAGGAAAATTTGAAGCCAAAAGTTATTCCAAGTGGAATAAGTCTAGTACATTTCGAACGAATGACAGCTCGCGTTCATACTAACTGACATGACGCTTGAGCTTCAAACATGCTGCAAAGCTTTGTATGAAAATATTCCCAATGCCCTCTCTATGTCCTATTATATTTTAATCTCTTTGCCTTCTTTATTTGGCGTTCTTCAAAACCGAAAATTTGCATGTGCTATACTGGTCCAGTTTCTTTATTGTGAACAGTTACCTGCTGTCACAAAAAAAATATATCGCTTCTTCAAATGAGTGAATAAAGTTGACTTAAAAGTAAGTTGAATACATCTAAGTGTTTAAAGTTAACTAAAAGTGTATTTAATGGACCTCAGTTGAATTAAGCTTACGAAGCCACCGAATTTATATAGGACTATGCTGTCCCACCGTGGTTTCACCCGTGTAGTTCCCGTTACCGTCGGAATACGGGAATAAAATATAGCTTATGTTACTCAGGGATTCTAGCTTTCCATTTGCATTGGTGAAAGAATTTTTAAAGTCGGTCCAGTAGTTTTTGAGTTGATTAGTAACAAACATACAAGAATAAAAAAAATCAAATATTTCCTCTTTATAATATTAGGTTAGATGTACCTAGATAGGCGATGAAGTAAAATTAGACCTAAAATAAATTAGAGGCAAGCCAAACTTCCTTCATTCGTTCATTCCGTGTATTCAGACAGACAAATAGCACACTATTAACGAAACGGCAGGAAGCAGGTCGCGTGAGGCGGACTTATTACTGCAATGCGATTTCCCTCATCAAAATAATCTAACTTGGAGCTTACTGGGTACAACCCTCTAAGTTTAACCATCTGAACAAATATGTACACGACCATAGCTCAAAGGCTGTCAGTTAGGTGTAAGTTTAGTTTAGTCGGGATTCGATTAAACTGTTGCCGTCATCATAGTAATAACGTTGATTCAATATATCAACTCATAGTTGATCTGGATGCAATAGAGTAATAATAAATAATAATAATAATAAATATTGGGACACAATTCACAGATGGTTATTTAGTCCCAAACTAGGCAGGGCCTGTACTATGAGTACTAAACAACTGATAGACATACTTAAATAAATATTAAACGACCACACACGAAGCCAACAGATATGTTTATGCAAACAAATGTTGGCCCCGAGCGGGGATCGAACCCGCGACCTCCGACTCAGAAGGCAGGGTCAGTACCAACTGAGCCAACAGGCCCGTCAATAAATTACTTAAGTACATGTGAATAAATTAATATTTCATCTTTTATCTATCTATACTTCTATTATATACTAATATTAAAAAGAGGAAAGATTTGTATTTTTGAATTTTATGTTTATTACTACTGGAGCGATTTTAAAAATTATTTCACCAACAGAAAGCAAAAAGATCCCTGAGTAACATAGGCTATATTTCATACCCGTATTCCCACGGGAACTGGAACTACGCGGGTTAAACCGCGCAGAACCGCTGGTTTGTACATAAAAGATGAGACTCTATTAATAAGCTAGGTGGACTTAGAAGTTTAATTTTTTCCTGCTTGAAGGAACTGTAGGCCTAAGTTTATGGTTTAAATTTTAACTCGATACCTCCACTCGTTCTCGAGATAAAGGGTCTTAACAGACAGACAGATGGATAACAGAGTGATCCTGTAAGGGTTTTGTTTTTTCCCTTTTGAAATACGAAACTTTGAAAAACAACAGACAAGTCAGTTTCCCTTGACTGACGGTCTTGACTGACGCTTAACCACATGTTAGGTTGGCTTACAGCAGGACGTGTCTTCCATTCCAGCACTGAATTATTGAATCGGGGAAGCCGAAAAAGTAACATTTCCAACAGGCCCAAAGCTCGTGTTTACGCGATCTCCTCCCCATTATTTGTTCAGCCAACATCTTAAACAACGTAGAAAAACGCTGTACGAAAGAATGAAATATACTTCTATTTCCTGCAATTATTCCGCGTAAAATATGATCAGCTCCGCACTGCTCGGCTTGGAACAATTTTTCATTTCCCCCCTTCCCATCTTTTTGTTTATAAACACGACCGAACCTCCGACCAGCGAATTTTCCTTTCATATAAAACGTGACGTTTAAAGAAAGAACTCGGTTCCCTGGAAAATACCCGCGCAATTTAGTTTACAAATACAAAAGGAGGGTTTTAAATCGCTGCTCCGGTGCGCGAGGAATTTTATTTTAAAAATTCATAAGAGCGCATTACGTTAAGTAAATGCGATGGCCGTGTCAAAGGAGCTTGGAACGTAATACTTTAAAGTGCTCCAGTGTTTGTGGTCGAGGGAGACTCGTTGGCTGCACACGCAGATCCAACAGTAAGATTATTGGGCTTAAGGCTGTTTACTATTCGGCGGGGGGTTAAGGGAAATTTTAAAGAGAATCGCGGATGAATAATAATAATAATAATCTTTATTTCACCCGAATAGGAATACGACAATAAAATATAGCCTATGTGTTATTCTGATGTATAAGCTATATAACTGTAAAGTTTTATCAAAATCCGTTCGGTAGTTTTTGCGTGAAAGAGGAACAAACATCTATACATACAAACTTTCGCGTTTATAATAATAGTAGGATTGGTGAAGATGAAAATGTATTTATTTCCGTAGGGAATTGAAAATTACACTTATAAAAGTCAATAGTCTTATAACAAGGCACTCTTAACTCGTCTATGAAGATTGGCTAAATGTACACAACCGACGAGTTGCTGGTTTCAAATTTTCCTCGAATATATATGCTCTGACAGACAGACGGACAATTGACACATTCTTTCCTTGTAAGAGTTTTAAGTAAACAAGTAGGTACATATTGTTATAAATAAGTAAATAGATAGGTGTAGGGTTATATGGCAAATTATAAACATAAGAAAAGAGCGTTATACTCGCCGACAAACTGCATTGTAGTTTGGCGTTGTATTAGGTATTATTTGTAAAAGAAATAATAATAAAAAAAAATAAAAAAATGCAGTAAGTACCCCGAGAAGAACCAGCAAGAAACTCAAGGGCAGCTCTTTTTAATCTTATGTCTTACTAATAAATAATATGGCTTAGTAACAAATTATTTATTAAAATCCAGGCAGATGCAAGAACCATGCTTTGACAATCACAAAATCTTCAATTAAAATTTAAACCTATGTTTTTAAGTATAAAAACAAAGATCGTACTGGCCAGCGTTATACTTCTACAATTTGCGCAAAATATGGTTACAAAAGTTGACACAGATATAATAGGAGTACTTACTTACACATATTTTACAAAATGTTTGCATTAAAAAATTTCAAAACCAATGGAAAACAGGTCATAAAATTAAAACAATGAATTAATTGATCTCCAAAAACATAATTAAATTCTACATACATAATGCTCACGCCTTTTTAGGCAGAGACAAATAGCGCGCCACCTGCTACGATCCTGGCATGCCTCCGCGCCTCATCCACATCCATCAATCGGTTCATACATGTTCGTCGGTTTCCAGTAATCTTCATATCTGGCTTCTCTTCAATACATCGCCGATCTGATCGATGTAAGTACGAGAAGGTGGACCTCTGCCGACTCGGCCACTCAAAATCCCCTTAGATATTTGTCTCGTTAGACGCCTCTCATCCATTTCAATTTATGATTTAATCAAAGATGAAGTCATTAAGCCGTGTTCCCGACACCCCGTAAGCCACGTTCAGCCACGCTACACGTAATTCCATCACACGTAACGTATTTATCTCCAATATCCCAGCCGGTTTCACCCTTTGTTGCCAAAACCGGTTTTATAGAAGACATGACGTCATCGCGCCGCGTCACACGCCCCGACGAGTTTGTAACCATAATTTCAGACGCAAGGGACGTCCTGTTTCAACCAAAGACATTAAAATATAATTATATTTTTTAATCTCTTTGGTTTAAACCAATCAATTTCCCAATGCGAGTCAGAATGGCGGGTGTATCTTCACGAATTGTTGAGATTATTATCAACAAAAATGTACCTAAATTGCACTATTTAGTAACTACAAAAAAAAATTTGTACTTGCTAAAAAACAAAAATTATAGGTAATAGTACCTAATATTTGAGGCATCTTATAGCAAATACGCAGTTGTGTTTACGCACAATGGAAGTCGTTAAGCCATGTCAGATATCCCTGGGTGGCTTGAAAAATTCTGACTGTTAAGTGGCCACTAGCTTAACACCCTATCCCAATCCGCAGTGGGCTCACGTGGGAGATTATAGTCCATACTCTCCTCATGTGTGAGAAAAGACTCTTAGCTCAGCAGGGGGCTCTCACGGTGTGATGATGATACAAAATACGAATTGACAAAGTTTAGTTATATTTTTTTCGATCAAATAGTAATTCAGATCATCATACATAGATGTTGAATTCACTGAATCATTGGATTTGTAATTTATATCAAAGGAAATGATTGCGATACAAAGATAAACAAATGAGGTTTCAGCTCTAAAAGTTCATCTTTGAAGTTTGAACGTTCTCAGTGTCAGGCAGCTAAATTGGAATGGACATCACTTTAGTAGTTTCCCTGAGAGGTTATTAAACTTCTGAAATTATCTTTGTTCTGGATAGAACACCGACTTTGTGTAGGTAAGTAGATAACCAACAGTGCTTAAATTTATAGGCCCATGCTCATAAAACTATATCCATAGTTCGAAATTGTGAGAAAAGATTAAACAGACTTGTTTTACGAAGAAAAATAGCTGTTTTGTGGTTAAAAAGCCCTCTTTTCGTGATGATAATCAGTGAAGCTCGGGTTCAAATCCTGGAATGTACCAATGAGTTTTTCAAAACTTACGTGTTTATACTTATATCACTAGCTGGACGGTGAAGGAAAACTCCGTGAGGAAACCCGTAGGTCTCAGAATTAATTCTGAGGCATGTGTAACAGACCCGATCCGGCGATGGGCTCACCACCTATCACGTTTAGGGGATATTCTCGTGAAATGAAGGTATTTCCAGACATGCCTCTGCACCCCTTCGGGGATAAAAGGCGCGAGATTTTTTTTTATCTGTTGTTTGCGGCGTCAGACAACGTCATCTTTATCTTTTTGTATCTGTTTTATGTAAATTTGAGATCCATCAAAAAGCTTTTCAAACACTTAGGTACGTAGTGTAGATATAACGCTAGTTCATTGGCGAAGAAAAGCCCGCAGACCCTAGAATTGGCTCTGAGGCATGAGTAGGTATCACTTTACCAAATCTAGGTATCCAAAGTTTTAATTGAATACCTCTGCCTACTTCCAAGGGGTTAAAGCGTAATAAGTATAGGTATTACAGGCGAAAAATTTATCGGCGATGCCACAGCACGTTGTTAAAAATTCGTGACAGTATTACGTAAATCTATATTTCGTATAATCAATAATCGAAAATCAAATATGAACCCCATTCTAATGACCCGACCCGATCGCGTCACTTGAGTCCCAAAACGTCTTCAAGTACGGCCCTCTATCACGTCAAGACCCTATACACTTGTACGCGTCACATTGCGATAATGACGTGTCAACTCGACGTGTCAACACGCGTCATTTGTCGAGCGCTCGAGTGTGACGCGTCAATTTTGATGCGTGTCGGATTGGCGAGAATAAAGGCGGATGCGGCTCTAACATAGCAGTGCGGATATTTAGAGACCGCGTGTGCGCGCGAGTGGAGACCGCGTTTAGGCAAACGAAGTGTAGGGCGCCCTGCGGCACGATGGACCGATGACTTAAAGAAGGTGGCGGGCAGTGGATGGATGCGGACTGCCCAAGACCGAAATGGTTGGCGCTCCTTGGGGTAGGCTTTTGTCCAGCAGTGGAAAACAATTAGCTGAAATGATGATGATGATGAAAGTTATAAAATATAATTAACATCACACCCATACATGAAGCCAACAGACACGTTCATGCACATAGATGTTGGCATCGAGCGGGGATCGAACCCGCAACCTCTGACTCAGAAGGAAGGGTCACTACCAACGCAATGCTGGTACGACTGAAGTCTGGACATACGAGACTACCTAGTTGATTTTAAAAGTATGTTTTTTTTTAATCTGTCTTAGTGCGTTATTTAGGCGAACTGGATCCCAAATAAGTAAAAAATATTACACTAGGTACATTACATACTGGATGATTTTTTTTACTGTCTGGAAAAAAATATGACGTATAAGGTATCTAGAGCCAAAGCTATACACGAGATGAATTGTTAAATATAGTCATGTTTAATGCAATTTACAATATTTATATTATACAAATTTACTAGAAAACTAGTACATAGTACTACGCGCAGCTGGCGGTTATAGTTAAATTGCGCATAAATGGAAGCTACGAGCCTGTTTCTTTTTAAAATAATATTTCAAATATTTCAGTGTGTATTATTGACTAAAATTGATTAATGTATATTAGTTTAAGCAAGAAAAAATTTTTTGAGAAAAAAAAATTTTTTTTAAGTAACATTGCCAAATGAATCTATTACACTAACCTATCACACCACATTTTTTTTCCAGACGGTAAAAAAAGTCACGTATAAATCAATAGAAAAAATACGTAAAAAATAAAATACAGAGTTAACAAGGGTACCTATTCCATTTCTGGAAGTACCAACTTTTCCCTAGTGACCATTAAATTATACATACACTAGCGACCCGCCCCGGCTTCACACGGGTGCAATGCTAATACTAAAACCTTCCTCTTGAATCACTCTATCTATTAGAAAAACCGCATCAAAATCCGTTGCGTAATTTTAAAGAACTAAGCATACAAAAGGGACATAGGGATATAGGGACAGAGAAAGCGACTTTATTTTATACTATGTAAAGATACCCAGACACGAAACAACCACCAATTATCACCTGTAAAAAATCAGTGGACCACATCTTAGTAAAAGTCTATTGTGTCTGGAATCTGTTGCTTGATAGACTATCCGCCAAAAAAGGTTCGTGTTAAACTCAATATTTAATTATTGCCATATAAAGTCCCTTGCAGATTTCACTTAAGCACGCCGCAGATGCGGAAAGACACGCATCACCGCACTCAACCCTCGCACTTGTTTGTATAGGCCTTTACCCATTGCTTCGTTACTTACTACGGCCATCAAGATTGGTTGGTTCGTTAGCTCTCGAGCTCAACACGTGCTTAATTCTTTGGATGTTCTTTTTTAAAATGATTGAGATGTACATGGTGGGATAGGTAATTTCATTAGTACTATTTTCTAGACCACGGAACAGATTAGTCGTTAGATAATTTTATTTTTTACTAGTTGTTCCGCGCGGTTTCACTTAGCTCCCGTTTCCGTGGAAATACGAGAATAAAATATACCCTATGTTACTCAGTGATAATGTAGCGAATTCCTCTATAAAAAGTTAGTGTAGGTAGATGTAGATAAAAATGGGTAGGTTGGTAACAGAACACTATTCTTGACCGGAAGCACACGATATCTATACTATAATACTACGCCAACCAACTCAAATTCAAAATAAGAATAACAGCGTTAACATGCACAACAAGAAACTTTATGTTATTCTTTTCTACAACGAAGTTGGCGAGCTACAAACAAGAGAGTTGCTAAGTTTTTTGAGCAAACACACGGCTAACAAGACCCAGAATCTTATTCGGGAAAGTTTTTAATAAAACCTCTGTTTCTATTGTAACTGATAACAAACCCGGTGCCGGTAAATAAAACGAAGGCCGCTGTGGCCCAAACTCCCAAACTTATTTACGTGTTACGCCCAGGCGGCGCGGGGCGGCCGGGCATTTTTGTGGCGCTTTTGCCCAAAGGGGTCACGGCCAGAGGCATGAATGTGGCTTAATTGTGATATAGTGACGACAAATATTGTTCAAAAATAATAATGTTGTGCTGTTATGGTACCTAGATGTTATTTGTAGAAATCTGCAAAGCTAATTCAAACTGTAATTTTAATATAAAATAAATAAATAATCTCACGCCTTTCATTCCCGAGGGGGTAGGCAGAGGTATTACATTACTGAATATACCCACATTTCACGAGATACATTGGACCCCTTAACGTGATAGGTGGTGAGCCCATCGCCGGACCGGGTCTATTTACACATGTCTCAGAATTAATTCTGAGACCTGCGGGTTTCCTCACGATGTTTTCCTTCACCGTCGAGCAAGTGATAAATATGTACGTAAGTTTTTGAAAAACTCATTGGTACATGCCAGGATTCGAACCCGAGCCTCACTGATTTTCGACCGGCTCTTTAACCGTCCGGGCTGTCACTGCTCTAATGTAATTTTAATGTAAGTAGGTATATTTAGTACATAGTCATTCGGATTTTTTAATTCCAAAGTTGTTTTTTGGGTTCTGGCATAATAAAGAAGAATAACAATATGCTAAACACGTGTGTACATATTTATTTATTAACTGTGTCTAGTTTGTGTATGTATATTATTCAAGTTTAAATAAACCCTGTAAAAGCAACTGCAACTCCTTAAGATTGTATTCAAATTCCCCGCACAATAAAATTATTATTATTATTAAACAAGCAAATAAAGTGCTATCTATTCTTATCTAAGTTTTATGTTCAAATGGATCTGTTCTGTAGCTATTTTTATTTTACCCCTCAATAGCTCACTTCCTTCCACGACGGATTTTAACCGACTCCTCCAACCGGGTGTTCAATTACCCCTTTACCCCTTACCTTTTTACCCCGGTTCGGGTTAAGGCGCCCATTCACCGGTCGCGCGGAAAAATTGCCTACATCGGGCCACTCTACTCTGTCGGGCTATTTTTAAAAACAGAACTGAATTTATTAAAAAGACCAATGCAGCGCATTTATTTAAAAACTCCCCGAGTTTTTGTGTATAATTTAATGATATAAAAAAATCTACTTAAATGAAATATATGCAAATGGTTTCGATACCTATAAATAGTGTACATTGAAATTTACATAATAACAAACTCGTAACTTTGCCCGCATTAAACTCTGTGCTAAACTAAATACTCATATATATACAGTTTGAAAATTAAATAATAATAATATATAATATAATATAACCTCACGCCTTTTATCCCCGAGGGGGTAGGCAGAGGTATTCCATTACTGGATATACTAAAATTTCACGAGATATATTGGATCCCTAAGAGTGATAGGTGGTGAGCCCATCGCCGGACCGGGTCTATTTACACATGTCTCAGAATTAATTCTGAGACTTGCGGGTTTCCTCACGAAAATTAAATATGAACCTTTTTTTTTTTATAAGAAGGGTAATATAATTTGAAATATTTTCAGTGCATTTGATACTAAGTTAGGTACTTTTGTGTACTAAATTACTAAAGGAAATAGTGACGTTCTTCCTTTGCAAAATAATTGACGCGTACATTATTACGAGGTACCTACATTATTTATTACCTATATTTCGCAGATAATTAAATTAAAAATAGATTGGTTTTATTGGCAAATAAAGTTAGCGCTAAAATTAACCGCTGCAAACGCTGATTGGCGTATTATTTGATTATTTTATGCATCTGCGGTTGAATAATCATTGGACGATTATTCATTGAAGCTCTCGTGTTGTGCTGTCTATAATAATAAAAAAATGCTTACTACTTTATATTCGAGGGAGTCGGCAGAGCTGACGACCGGCCTCATCAAGTCATAGATAGATGTGGACCAAGGTTTGATGGCGATTTATCGTCTCTGCCTACTCTAGCTAAAAAAGGCAGACAGTATGAAATACTAACTAAAATGGCGATGTAATAAAGAAAGCCAAATAAAGAGTACCCAAAACCGACGAGTATGCATGATTCATTTAATGGATGTGGATGAAGCACGAGGGATCTGCCATGGTTCGGAGCAAGTGACAGTCTATTGTCACTGCCTACCCCAATGTGAAATAGGCGTGAGTATGTATGTATGTAGGTACCAACTTTCATTTCATGTGATCTTTAAAAGAGATTCAGCTTTCGTATCGAAAATATTTTCCCCAATCTGTACAAATAATACACAAAACATTTAATTTCCGACATGTCGTTCTCTCTTTCGCACACCGGAAGCTTCGTTCGTAGCAGGACGTTGCGTCACGCGCTGTCAATGAGTGAGATGCTACCACAAAATTCTATTTCCGGTCGGAACTCGCGTGACGAATATGGGGGGGGGGCAGGTAGAAAAGAGGGGGGCTGGTAGGTAAAAACCGGGAAAGTGAGAGTCGGATTCACTGACGAAGGGTTCCGCTACCAACAATAAAAAGTAAAGAAAAACTAACTTCGAAAATCACGTTTTTAATTCGGAGGACCCCCTATATTTATTTTAATATTTGTTTTATATGAATACCTACACAATCTGTAAACATTTCAAGCACATTTCTATAACCTATTAAGATTATTCACTCCTATAAATTGTGTCGAGTATTGTACCACATTATTAAATTAGATTACAGTGAGACGGGCCTGTTGGCTCAGTTGGTAGTGACCCTGCCTTCTAAGTCGGAGGTCGCGGGTTCAATCCCCGCTCGGGGCCAACATTTGTGTGCATGAACATGTCTGTTGGCTTCGTGTCTGGTCGTTTAATATTTATTTATGTATGTTTATCAATTGTTCAGTACCCATAGTACAGACCCTGCCTAGTTTGGGACTAAATAACCGTGTGTGACTTGTGTCCCACAATTATTATTATTATTATTATATTATTATAGATGAAAATATAAAAAATAAAACCAGAAACTTAAAATTATAAAAAATCTAAATTTTACGAAATTTAAATTCCATTTATATTTGCATTTATACTACAATCATAATTTGTCAATATTAAAAACGCAAAAGAAAAACTCTTTTCTTTTATGGAGGTTATAATTTTATTATCTGTTTATTATTTTGTTGTTATAACGGCAGTAGGAATATACGTTTTGTACCTATCTATTACGATTCATGAGATAGAGCCCACTGACAGACACACAGAAGGACAACAGACAGCGGAGGCTCAGTAATAGAGTCCCGCTGGGACCCTTTGGGTACGGTACCCTAAAAAGAGGGATACTTCCTGCGAACGATTTTTCTATAAACATTTTTACAGACAACATCGATCACTATCAACGCAGATTGAAAAGTATCTACCCGAGATAAGGTTCATATACGAATAGCTGACAGGTTTGTTTGTGTTCTGGAATGAAAATGTTTATCAAGATCCGTTCATCAGTTAACATAGTACTTACTTACGCACGTACGTACTTACGCACTAATGTTAGGTATGTGTGGATTTAATAATGCATAAACAGGCATCAACTACATCCTACATTTTATAGAACAGTTCAATCTTTTTCGATAGTGTCTAAGAGCGAAACAAAAAAAGATAATATATATCAATGGGTATGAAAACCCTATAATAGTCTATACCTGTAAAGTAAGTACCTACTTTTTATACCCAGAAAAAGTTATCTTATTTTCAAAATGCGAAAGTAACTCTGTCTCTTTCCTGTTACGCTGCTGCTTTCAGGATGAAAGCGGAGTAGCAACTGATAATGTATACATATAGTAAAACTGTAACGAGATCGATTGATTTAAAAAAATGAGGTAATGTAGGTAGGTAGTTATCGATTTAGATATCAAAACACCAATTTCTGTCATTTTTGTCTGTATTTCTGTTTGTGCACGTATCACGCTGAAACTACTGGACAGATTTTGACGAACTATGGTGTCTATCGCAAAATCAATCATAACTCATTCTAAAAAATATAAAAAAGGGAAATATGTGTTACTCCGAAACGCTGCCACATACAACCTTGAAATATAGCATGTAGGTGTCTTATATACCGCAGGCAATCCCTGTAAAGGGATTCTTGGAAATTCCCAAGGAAACGGGAATAAACTGGATCCGTGCAAGCAATATAGAGGCTGTAGGCTTCTAAAATACATATTATATAGTGGCCATTGTAATCACTCTGCATCGGGCATACAGCTGAGAGACAAAGGAGAGTCTTTGTCAAAGGATTTCAACCGATGAGATAGGAAATACTGCCAGACTTCTGAGCATTCTGACATGGCCTTCTATATTTGTCGTTAACAGACAGATTTATTAGTATTACCACAGAATAAGTAATAGTACTACGTACAGAAGGTTCGCTGTTAATAAATTCCCTGTTTAGGTATGCCAAACCTGCCTAAATGTGGCCATCTCCTTCTATCGCATGCAACGAGCTCTTTCGGATACGGCGCCTTAGATCTAGGGTTGCCGGCAGCTCGACCCTTTAAATTAAGTATACCTACGTCAATAGTAGTAGTTAGTAAAATAGTGTATTTTACCGACGATATTACGATTATTCTTTATTTAGGTACTAAAGACCACCCAACTACACAAAAGCTGTGTAATTTGCCTTTAGGTTATGTTAATTATGACTTCAAAACTGCCTGTTTCTGCAAAATGTAAGATGAAGACATACAACTGGGTTATCTACATACATACATTATATAATGTAAAGAAAAATTGTTCATAAAAATTTTAACGAGATTCAGATCGCGAACGTGTGTCCCGCAGCACTGCGCGGCAACCACTAATATACCGCCGGGTGGCGGCCGGCCGCATGTACTTGTAGCGGCGCGATGACGTCACGCAGTATGCCAGGTGCCTCCCCTGGTATTACAAAGGAATTTGTAACGCACTGACCGAATAATGGGTTATTATCAAAGAGATTAAAATATATAGGGCATAGAGGGGGCATTGGGAATATTTTCATACAAAACTTTGAAGCATGTTTGAAGCTCAAGCGTCATGTCAGTTAGTATAAACGCGTGCTGTCATTCGGTCGAAATTGTACTAGACTTATTCCACTTGGAATAACTTTTCGGCTTTTTCTCGCTTTGTCCCCTCTATGCCCTATTCTATTTCAATCTCTTTGGTTATTATATAAAGATATAAAAAACACGCCTTTTATACGCTCACCACCTTTCACGTTTAGGGGTCGAATATTCTCTTGAAAAGTGGGTATATCCAGTAATGGGGACTATCCGTTTGTGAATTTGTGTCCCACAATTGACGGACCAGTTGGCTCAGTTGGTAGAGTGAATCCTATTGAGTCCGAGGTCGTGGGTTCGCGGGCCAACATTTTCTGTTCGTTTTATGTTTTTTTGTTTAAATCCATTTAAGTGTTTATGCAGTAAAGTTGCTTATTACCTGCCTAGTTTGGGACTATGCGTAAATTTGTGTCCCACTATTTTTTTGCTCATTATTTTTAGAAGCACAACCCAACCTTCCTTACCTTACGTTGCAACAAAGTTTTCTTGCACTATATTGGCAACAAAGTAGTGGCCCCACATAATACCAAACCGCTGCAGCTTGTTGCTGATTGGGGTCCCGTTAGGACAGTCAATTTTTTTTTATTGTATTCTATTTTTAGGACTTCAAGGTGTAAACAAATATTTTTCTTTCTTTCTTTCAATTGAACACCAAAATGACCCGATTTGTCCAGGCTGACGAACCGATCACTACATCCCCGCCATAAACAACGAGAGCTCTTGAACTTCAGCGTTTTTACGCGAATATGGAAACACGCTCCGTTTTAATTAAACGTATTAATCAGACCCCCTTACCCTAGTACCCCTGCGTCAATCACGTGACGCGGCGCTTTCCCCACGAGGGTATTTTTAATTAATTTACCCTGTACACTTAGTGTATCTTGCGGGGAATAATAATCCGGGCCAAGTTTCCCTTCGGAGCTCGCGGTGCTAATCCACTATGCCGTGTAGGTAATTCTTGTTTTATTACTTACAGTGTAATTCTTATTTTAGGTGTTGAAGGAATAGATTCATTTTTGTTTTCGTGAAATTATCTTTGTGCCTATTTTGTAATTTTTCTTTTTAACTACATACTGCAGGTACAGTCAAGATCACATGAAACTTTTCACTTGTAGTGCGAGTGTGACCTCTAAGGCGATTGTAATAAGAACGTTACAAAGTCCAAAGTGACCTAGGCGTACCTGACATCGTCCAGATCGGTGATGTATTTAATAAAAGCCAGATAAAGAATAACTGAAACCGACGAGCATTCATGAGTCGTGTGAATGAAGAATGAAGATGTGAATGTAGAAAATTTACTGAAAAAACTATATAAAAATAATATTGAACAATGTAAGGGCAGCGTAAGCTTTTCCTAAGTGTCTCGAGCATCTTGCAGAACAGACTAATGAGGACAAGTCTCGCAACGATGGCTTATCGCATAAAAGATTCAATTTTTAATAATAATGTAGGATGCAAGTAATAGAAAAAAATTAATTGGTAGTAACTCTGCCTTCTTAGTCGGAGGTTGCGAGCTCGGTTCCTGCTCTTGCCAACATCTGTGTACATGAAAATGTCTGGCAACGTGTATGGGTGTTTAATTTTTGTTTAAGCATTTTTAACAGTTGTTTAGTGCCCATATTAAAGGCTCTGTCTAGTTTGGGACTTAATAACAGTGTCTAAATAATTTTTACAACAACCTTATTTGGAACTCTCGACCGCGTCCGCGCTCGCTCCCGCTCACTCCCTGTCCTCCGTCCCTGTCTGCAGGCTATCCTAGTGGTCGACAAGTTGCACTGTCATCGGTGATCAATAGTCTGCTGGGTGACACTTTGGACAATGGACATAGGGTGGGGCGAAACGTATCGAATCATGCAATGTGCCTAACCTACCATGAACCATTGTCTTTTACTGGAGAGCTGCTGCGTGTTTTTCGTGATTTTGATGTTGCTTCCACATTAAGATCATCATGTTTATATTGTAGATGAATTTACATCACTATCCTTTTTTTACACAATTCAAATACCTACAGTTATTTTGCTCGGCTCAGGCGCAACGTGACACTTTTTCGTGACGGCGTTCATCGATTTATAATACGTCCACTTAGTGATAATTATTGTAACTCCACGTTCGTCGATCGTTACAAACACACGCGTCGCAGGATTGCGTCAACAAGGTGGAAGACATCCACCACAGTATACGACCTTCACCTGTCATTGAAACCTCGACAGGCATGCCTGCCATGCCCGGTGACGTCACAGAAGCACGCTTGAGCTCAGGCATGCCTCTGGCAGCGGGAGCGTTACATAACTCAAAGCATACCGGTGTGGGGACGGCCTGCGAATTCTTTGGCCGGCACGTTCGGATGAAATATTTGGCCGTTATTGCGGCCTAGTTCCTTCGCTATTTGTGATATTGCTTATAAATGTAACACAAAATAAAGAGTCGTTTTCATCAGCGTCCAGAAAGGTTACTTTAGTGTTATGGAAATGGATGAGCATCGTCAGAATTACTATTTGGCAGGCGGATTGTTTATTGCAGCATACAACGATTTTCAGGTAGCCACTTGTATTATGTGAGCTGTTTCGTTTACGCCAACTGTACGCTAGATTATATATTGATATCTATCATACGTCATATCTACATTCACTTCCTTCTCATCTTTCTCACATTATATCAATATTTTTTTTAATCTAACTTCACACTTGACCCATAGCGTCATCTGTCGTTCTCGTCCTTGGAATATCAGTAAGGACAATAAACTCAATGAAAGTTCTACGCCTACCCAAAGATATTATATGTAACGCCCACTCTAGTTTCTTTGTTATTGTGTCAATACTTTAGCAGTTTTTGTGGCAGTACTTAGGCAGGGTATTACATCGTCCTATCGTGAAACGGCAAAGTTCTGGAGTTTTAGGTAGACGACATCGCTGTGGCAGCCACGCTCACGTTCCAGCGGTCATTTTACCTAAGCATAATTACTATACAAATTATACTTTATTTTTAACCGATTTCAAAAAAGAGAAGGGATCTTGCGACCATATATTTTTTTATGTACGTTCGCGGATAAGTTCGTCGTATATGAACCGATTTTGATGATTCTTTTTTTTTAAAGGAGATATCCTAAAGTTGGCACCATGATAAGGGGACTAGGGTCTGATGATTTCATCCCAGAGAAATCGAGGGAAACCTTCGAAAATCGTAGTGGCGACTAGTGCGTTTGTATTTTTTTTTTCATTGAGTATTTTAAAGCAGTTTGGAGTCTATTTGATGATGGAGCCAAAAGACAGTCGAGGGAACTCCTCATCGATTTACAGCAATTACCTGGAGTTTTGTATTGATGAGAACTTTACACTTTTTTACTTGTTTTAGTTTCCAGTTCATAGTCGGTTTCTTTTTGTTAAAAACTTTACTATTATAGTTGCCGGATTCGTTCAAAAATACCTACGTACCTACTTGATTGTATTGAAATTAAATTGCGTGTGATGATTAAAAAATATTATTTCAAAACTTTTGTAAAAATGTATTTCGATTTTCACTTTACAAAGGTGCGATTGCCGTACTGCTTCAGCTTATTTATTTACTGCGACGACACTGGCTCGCTACAACTCGAAAACTCGAAATTAGTTCCAGTTTGCCACTAGGATTACTGGCCACGGGCGAGTTATGAACTTTACCCTGTCAAAGGCTCAACTGTTTCCCAAAGTACTTTTTTTTTTATTTATTACTCCTTTTACAAATAATAATACAATTTTAAATTACACTCGCCAAATTGCAATGCAGTTTGTCGGCGAGAATAACGCTCTTTTCTTTAGTTAATAATTTGCCATAGAACCCTACACTTATCTAGTTATTCACTTATTTACAACAATATGTACTTGTTTACTTATGCTTAGTAAAATTCTCAAAGAAAAAATGTGTCAATTGTCAGTCTGTCTGTCAGAGCATATAATTATATTCTTATATACTTGTAGTACCAACCAGTTTCTAAAAGCATCGCTCTGGAAACGCTTTAGAAGTTTGGTTGTATACAAAAAGGAAAAATAAAAAAAATAAATAAAGTCTCACTCCTTTAATCCCCGACGGGGTAGGCGAAGGCATTTCTGGAAATACCCACGTTTCACCAGTGTTTTTTTTGGACTCCTTAACGAGATAGGGTTTGTTACACATGTCTCAGAATTAACTCTGAGCCCTGCAGGTTTCCTCACGGTGTTTTCTTTCACCGTAAAGCTAATGATAAATATGTACGTAAGATTGTACATGTCCTCACCAGGGTTAGAACCCGAGCCTCGCGAATGAGAAGCGAGCTCGTTAGCCACTTTAATTTTATTTGTGGTTGGCTTCTTTACGAAACATTGTTTTAATTAGTGGTAGTCCTTGAGCCACGTGAGTGAATCCTTGAGACGCGTATTAATTAAGTACTAGTTCTAAGGATGTTTATTGCCTTTTTAGGTTTTAATTAATGGGTTTTCATACCTAAAGTTGTGTTCTTTGTTTAAAGGATTTGTGCTATAGGGTTCCTTGTTAGATGTTTTATACCTACCTGTATTACTATAGACCCTAGACGTTACAGGTGGTGAAACCAGTGCCAGACCAGGATTCGTACATACTTCAGAATACATTCGGGACCTGTGGGTTTCCTCAAGATGTTGTTGAATAAATTATCGGTACATACCGTTCAGGATTTGAACCCGATACCCATGCATGAGGGGCGGGCTCACTAACCACAAGCCTACAACTGCTTTTAATTTTGCATTTAATAAAAATATAATTAAAAAAAAAACCGGCCAAGTGCGAGTCGGACTCGCGCACCGAGGGTTCCGTACAACCTTGCAAATTTATGGTTTTCGTAATTTTTCCTTTATCTATGCTATAAGACGTTGCTTCGTACCAAATTTCAAGATTCTGAGTTCACGGGAAGCACCCTGTAGGTTTTGATTCCCTTGCAAGTGTCGAAAATTTGCGGCATAAACGGCTGTATCTTTTGATTGCGTTGGCTTAGAAGTTTGATTTTTTCACAGCTTCAAGGGACAGTAGACCTGAGTAATTGATATAAATTTCAGCTTCATACCTCCACGCGTTCCTGAGAAAAAGGGTCTTGACAGACGGACGGACGGACGGACAGACGGACAACAAAGTGATCCTATAAGGGTTCCGTTTTTTCCTTTTGAGGTACGGAACCCTAAAAACGCCAGCTTTGAACTTTCAAATACAACTAGACACATAAACATTTGAAAACCCTACAGTCTGCGAATACCGCTCAGTGCAGCCGGCCAGCGATCCCCATTTGCAGCAAACTCTGGCATATGCATAAATCCACAGCCTTCCGACTAGGAAAAGTTTCTCGGAATTCCAACTCTCGTATAAATTCACCGACACGTCAATCCACAAAGATAAATTTGCAGCTCCACTCGTTCCCTGTTCTGGCACTCGAATCTGTTGAGCTGTCATTATGCGAAGATATTCTTTGAAACACATACTTCTCTTGTACCAATAGTGGTTTTGTCTGAGTTTCGAGAAGTTTCCAGACTTTCTTATAAGTATTCTCGTGTCTCAGAATTGACAATGCCTAAGGACAATCATTTAAGTTTTACTAACTGAAAGACTTAGCTAACAAAACAGTTCAGTTGATTTTGAAGTAAATTTATGTCTACCAAGTTATTTTGAAATCAAGTCGGAATTACTATTATACTGACCGCAAAGCTACGAAGTTTATGATTGCTTAAAAAGAAGGATATTTGCGAAACTAGTTTTTCCAACGACTTTGAATGAGTACCTTTTTATTAAAATGCTTTTGGCTTCAATCTAGCCCGGAGGACATAGTTAAGGACAAAGCTCGAACAAGCTTAACCAGAAGAAGCCTACGTGACTTGAATTAATTCAGGTTGTAGGAAGTCTGGAACAAAACATTTCTATAAAACTTAGCCACGTCAATGTTCTTCCGTCGTCCCTTTGTCGAAATTCATTTAGATCAGTTAAGTGCATCAGTCGTGAAAAGGTAACAAACGACAGGAATTCATTCACAATATTAAGTATAAATATTTGAGAGCAACGAATTCAACTCAAGTGAAGTACCTAACCTTATAAATTAATCAACAATATTATTAAAAGCCAAAAAACAAAAGCTTTTCGACCCAAAAACATGAGTAGCAGATTGGCCACTCCGAGCCCAGCCGAAGCAAAACCCAGAATCCGTTTAAACCCTTCAAATAGAGCATGAAAATTTCAACAGAAAGGATTAATGGAGCTGGCCCTAATCATTATTTAGGAGGCCGGTTCACTGCCTCATCCTGATTATGAAGAGGGCATTAAAAATGGAGGGGGGATGGGGGTGGGACCTCGCGGCTGTAAACGTTATTACCAATCGTTAATCTAGGAAAGAAATGAAGTTGGTTAGAGTATTCATCTATTCAGTTATTCAGTGAGCTGCGGACTTCTTTATAATGACACTTTCCCGTTGCTCAGATCAGTTATTTCCTTAACACTACTTTTGCTTTACCTATCTTGATTGTTTTTCTAGACTCAGAAAATATTATAATAAAATTTATTAGATAATGATAATTAGATAATGTTGTGAATGGCCGAGTCAGTACAGGACCACCTAGGTGGTTAAAATAAAAAATAAATAAAAAAGATAAAATTAAAATTAAAAACCACCTAAATAAAAATAAAAACCACCAAAATACGGACCACCTAAGTGGTTGTCTCCAGAAATTCCCTTTGCAGTGTCCTTCATGAATAAAATAGTAAGCATATTTTTATTTATCTCCTTAAAATACATATTTTTCGAGCCAGGGCTTCATAAAATAGGAAATTGTATATCAAATAAAAAGGTTTCAAAGGAGGAATCATGTAAAACGGCCCGCACTCAAGAGACTCGCATCTATTATAAGCGGGCGCCGAGAATCAACTTATATTTTAGACTTATGACTTATTTATTACTGTCTGCTAATCTATCTTACTAATCTATACTATTATTTATTATTATTATTATATTATTATTATTATTTATTATTATTAAACTTCAAAACTTCTGGACCGATTTTACAAATTCTTTCACCAATGGAAAGCTAGAATATCCCTGAGTAGCATAGACTATATTTCATTCCCGTATTCCCACTGGAACGGGAACTACGCGGGTGAAATTAGCATATTTTAAATAGGAAAGTGTGTTTGTTGGTTTGTAAGGAACAAACACACTTTCACTTACATTGAAATAGTTCGAAACCGGGAAATGATCCGATGAAATGGTCAAAGTCGTGGGCATAGGGCATCGGGCAGTTCAATAAAAAGTACCTATAGGTATAGAATAAAATAAAACTGTTAAATCAATTCATCTTTTACCTGCCTAACCAAAATTTGGGTTTTTAAATTTAATTTGTAATATTTTATGATTAATTATTGTTATTATAACAAAGGAATCGTCGGATTTCGCAAAATTAATACGAAGCGTCACAAAATCGTGCTTTCGTGTCTTTTACAACAAATTTTGATGTTAACAGTATAACTTCTCAAATTAACTCGGCGGTCTTATCATTAAATATTTATGAGGGACTTCTGTCACAGCGGTGCTTAATATAAGTACCTTTTACTAATGCAAAAGACGGGATATTATTTTAGTCTCCGCTTTTGGTCTGGCTAAAGTAAAATAAAAATGCGCTAACGTCGTATCACCTAAAAGGTTGGCAGAGGTATTCAATAAAAAGAGGGCAGTGATAGTCTTACTTAAGAGCCGGCTGAAAATCAGTGAGGCTCGGGTTCGAATCCTGGTATGTACCAATGAGTTTTTCAAAAACTTCCGTACATATTTATCACTAGCTCGACGGTGAAGGAAAACATCGTTAGGAAGCCCGCAGGTCTCAGAATTAATTCTGAGACATGTGTAGGTAAATAGACCCGGTCCAGCGATGGGCTCACCACCTATCACGTTTAGGGGTCCAATATATCTCGTAGAATGTGGGTATATCCAGTAATGGAATACCTCTGCCTACCCCCTCGGGGATAAAAGGCGTAAGATTATTTATTTTATTAATTTATTTTAGGTATTCAATTGCTTTGAATATCCACATTTCACTAGTGTAGTGTATTTTTCAGACGTGCCAGATGGTCGCACTCAATTCATAGGTTACCTTTCGATATTTCCCTTTATCGTCGAGCTAGTGATAAATGATGTAGGTACCTATACGCAGCGGGCCCTGGGCCCTAGAGATATATGGTTGGTAAATACCTATAGTACTCTCACCCAAACTTACTGAACGTGTATTGAAATAATGTGTACCCCGATGGTTTTCGAGTAAATAAAAATAAGAAAGTCTTGATCCAGCGGGGCCCTTATGTACATAAGATTTTGAAAATCATAATTATGACTCCAGGACTCTACGGGGCATCCGTAACTCGATAGGCCTGTTGGCTCAGTTGGTAGTGACCCTGCCTTCTGAGTCGGAGGTCGCGGGTTCGATCCCCGCGAGGCTAACATTTGTGTGCATGAACATGTCTGTTGACTTCGTGTCTGGTCGCTTAATATTTATTATTAAAGTATGTTTATCAGTTGTTTTGTACCTAAAGTACAGGCCCTGCCTAGTTTGGGACTAAATAACCGTGTGTGACTTGTGCCCCACAATTATTATTAATATATCTGTCACTCAGACTATTAGATCTCACATTCAATAGGGCTATGACTGCTCTAGTTTAAGTATTCAAACATACAGGTATTCTTTTTATTTTCCGCAAGAGAACCATACCATTTCACAGCTAAAGCACTGAACCGATCTTGATGAAACCTGGCCTGGCGATGGCTTGCCTATTGAAGCAGGGCGTAGGCTACTTATCATCTTGAAAAGCGGAAGAAATCCGTGGGAAACTAGTTACTCGTGACGTGAAGCAATGAAATAAATGCAACTTCGAAGCACGCGCGGTGAGTTGATTGAATGGGGAGGGACTATGTTTTTTTTTGTAAGAAGTGGGACACAATTCACACACTTAGTCCCAAACTATAAGCAGACTGTACTATGGGTATTATAACTTATAGACATACTTCAATAAATATTATACACAAGACACGTAGTCAACAGACAAAGTCGACGGGCCTGTTGGCTCAGTTGGTAGTGACCCTGCCTTCTGAGTCGGAGGTTGCGGGTTCGATCCCCGCTCGGGGCCAACATTTGTGTGCATTACTGTTGGCTTCGTGTCTGGGTGTTTAGTAATAATAAATAAATAAATAAATTGTGGGACACAATTCACACACGGTTATTTAGTCCCAAACTAGGCAGAGCCTGTACTATGGGTACTAAACAACTGATAAACATACTTAAATAAATATTAAACGACCAGACACGAAGCCAACAGACATGTTCACGCACACAAATGTTGGCCTCGAGCGGGGATCGAACCCGCGACCTCTGGTTCAGAAGGCAGGGTCACTACCAACTGAGCCAACAGGCCCATCAAGTAGTAGTATTTATTTAAGTATTTCTATCAGTTGTTTAGCACCATAGTACAGACTGTGCCTAATTTGAGACTGAATAACCGTGTGTTAATCGTGTCCCACAATTTATTTATTTATTGTTATTATTATTTATGGTCATGCACACAAATGTTGGCCTCGAGCCTTAATCTAACCTGCTACCTCCGGTTCAGAAGGCAAGGTCACTCAACAGAGTCAACACGCCCGTCAAGTTAGGGATGTCCCGTAGAGTCCGGGACACGGGCCGGTTAATGGGCAACCCTTCTCGACAATAGAAACCCTTTTCCACTGTAGTTTTGCACCAAAGGCGAGAAAAAGTTTAACATCGTTTTCTGTTTATGTTGAAACACAGTTTTTTTGACTAGTTCGATAGCAGATGTTCTGCAAACATATTGAAACCCTTAATCTAGCTGAAGGAACACACTTGTACACATTTATATTAATAAAGATTATTATTATTATTATTTATATTTTCAATATTGTGGAGGTGTTGGAGTAATCGTGCTTGAGGACTGTGGTCCAACGGTTGATATAGGACAGTTGTATATATTTACACAAATGCATGAGGACACTTCAATGGCGCGGTTTAGAACTTGCCGTATATAGAGCTTTAGTTAGTTCTATGTAGTGTCTCTAGATGTCGCTACACTATTTTTTATAGCAATAAAACTGGCAGCAATCGGCCCTGTCTCTAAAAAACATAATATTCTTTTGTATAATTAACGAGCTGTTCCGTGTTACAGTGGGAATACGGGGATATAGCCTATGTCACTCAGGGATATTGCAATATACAAATCTTTCGTCTTGATAACATTAGTGTAGGTGTAGACTTGCGCTTCCAAATTAAACATGTGAAATAATATCCCTACCTTCTAAAATAATATCACATCATTATATAAAGCGTAAATATGTTATTTAACTAACAAAGCATTCAGCATTTAGTTATATCAATATATTTTACAAATTTTCCAATTATTCGATATGGAAAACAGTACCTACATGTAATAAATTAGCATTTACAATTTCATTGATGTAAATATAATTAATTAAATCTGTTCTACTTCGTTTCTATAATCATACGTGTAGGTATATGAGTGATCGACAGCGGTCGTTAATCAAATTAAATTTTGAAGTGAAATATATTAAAATTTAAAGTAATAAAATAATGTATTTATTATCATTTTATAATGGAAAAAGCGTGTTTATAAAAATCACGTGACAGCGATCGAATTTTAATAAAAACAGACGTATATTGTGTGTATTGTTAGTAAACTGTCCAAAGAACAGTGCGTAGGAACGCACTGTAACTTGTTATTATTTAATAAGCATGTTGTAGATACATAAGTGAGACGCATAAGTTAGATGAGTATTTGAATGACAATGATGTTTAGTGTAAATTTTCTCTAGCTCAGCAAATCACTAAAACCATGTAACTTGTACTCTGTACTATATTGATTGTTTAAAAGAATAATATGTTGAGGAGTTTCTTGTCTCGCTTCTTCTTCAACTATACACACCGAAGCGGTAGAGTCGCAATGACTTTCAATAGAAGGACTTATAAGCCCCTATATTGAATAAAAACATTTGATTTTATTGATTTCCGATAACACACAGATGAAAATTAGAAACCATCAAAATTCGAAAACGTAATCCCAAATATTCAAAAGTAATATTAAAAATAATAGTAATGAAATTGATACACAGCTGCTCGGGCAGGGCGGCTCAACCGCGGGCGCCTAATTGCAGGGAAAATAATCTCTGGCCCGGTTATTGGGCGAAACGACTATTTGGACGGCCCGCATTAATTTTCATGGCCCCCAGTTTGTCCGTGAGCCCTGTGGAGGGGGCACTCGTGTATTACGGGATCTTTATTTGCGAAGAAATTTCCCTTGATTTTCTTTGCAGTGTTCTCATATTTAAAATTTTGGAAGTCCTCTTGTGACTGTGGTAGAGTAATATATAAGTAGAGAAGATTGATATATTGATAATTAAAATCATGTATCATTTTTTTTACTAGATAATACCTACAATTTAAAAAAAATACATTACTATTTTATTTTTATTTTAAAAAACCTTCAATTGTAGTTAATTAAAAAAAAATCATGACATATTTGTTTAGAAAGACATTTCATAGTAGAGTTCTAAAACCAAGCATCTGAGACACAATAGATTTTTAATTGTGTCTCGGTTCCAATTGGAACCCGCGGTTATTTACAGATTAAAAATCACCACCATATTATATCACCTTGCCATCTTCTGAGAAAAGGGGTTTATTTTTCGACATTTTTCATACTTAATCTAAACTGAAACCCATAAACACAAATCCTAAGTTATTTTGTTATGTGCGAATGATGCTCTTTCATTTGATACGCCACTTGCCGCAGTAACCCTACTTTAAAATTCCAACCTTGCGTTTTGCCCCTTTCTCACCCAAAGGAATTTTTAAAATTCATTCATTTGCAATTGAATTAAACTACACCGCTTAATCCAAATTTCAAATCCATATTTAGGCAGTGATAGCCCTGACGGTTATAGAGCCGGCCGAAAATCAGTGAGGCTCGGGTTCGAATCCTGGCATGTACCAATGAGTTTTTCAAAAACTTACGTACATATTTATCACTAGCTCGACGCTCGTGAGGAAACCCGCAGGTCTCAGAATTAATTCTGAGACATGTGTAAATAGACCCTGTCCGGCGATGGGCTCACCACCTATCACGTTTAGGGGTCCAATGTATCTCGTGAAATGTGGGTATATCCAGTAATGGAATACCTCTGCCTACCCCCTCGGGGATGAAAGGCGTGAGATTATATTATATTATTATATATAAATCCATATTATTAAGCTGTAAGCAGCTGTGACACACCGACAGAGGTGTAATTCTCCACGATAAATTTTTTACTACTTTGGTCCACTCAAGAGAACATGAAGCTCTAAGGCGATTGCAATAAGAACGTTACAAATTCCAATGTGTCAAGCTCCACGTGCTCTTGATGGTACGTAAAAATAGACAAGCGTAATATATCGCCACCCCCTCACGATAGGCGGTCGAGATGGCCGTGTTGATTAAATTAGACCCTGCTATTAATGTGTAAGCGCATGTGTACTATTTGTAACATTAGCAGCCCTGCCTCGTTCAGCAAATATTTACCTTATTCGTTTTATTTTTATTCTAATGCGTATTAAATGATACCCTTGCTTCTGATAAGGATGTAATGATACCTAATGTTTTAACGTAACAAGTTCATTGTACAGTCAAGAGCACGTAGAGCTTGACACAGTGGACTTTGTGACGTTCTTATTAAAATCGCTTTAGAGGTCAGAATCGCACTACACGTGTAAAGCTTCATGTGGACTGTACGCGTCGATATGTTTTGTGATTGTTACGTAAGCGGAAGATTTTTTTTTCTTAGTATTTCAGTAAACCATTGGCACTCCCATGGGCACTCAAGTACAATAGATAGTACTATTGTGTCTGCATTCCTTTGCTTAACCGGTGTTTAACTATTTAGGCATAGCTGTGAAGGCCACTTTAAAAAACAACTTAAACACCATAAGCAAAAAAACTGCACTATAATGGCCTGCATGATTTTAAAATGTCCAATGACATAGTTAAGTCAGTAAAAATGTATTTAAGTTTTCACCAAATGTACTTACAAGAAAAACTATGAAATTTTCTAGTGCATTTCGAAATGATTTCCTCAAAATTTAAGATACTTGCGTTGTTTAAGACTATAACTAATGTAAACAAGAAAATTTTTAATTTAAAACGAAAACTAAAATCTCATTACAGCGCAGCAAAGGCGCCGGGCCTCAAGTTTCTCAAACAGAATTACGCTAATTTAAAAAACAAAATAGCGAGCTCTTTGGAAAGTTGCAGAGACAAGGTAGAGACATTCCTGCAATTACTCGGCGCAGGCGGCTCCGGGAAACTTTAATAAGTGCGATCCCTTCTGCAACTTAAATTAATTTCTCAGGTAAAAACTGGACAAGTTCGTTTAAGGCAAAGAGATTCAAATAGGGCATAGATGGGTCAAAGCGAGGAAAATTTGAAGCCAAAAGTTATTACAAGTGGGAAAAAGTCTAGTGTGATTCGACTGAATGACAGCTCGCGTTCATACTAACTGACATGACGCTTTAGCTTCAAAGTTTTTGTATGAAAATATTCCCAATGCCCCCTCTATGCGCTATTATATTTTAATCTCTTTGGTAGAGTTGCCTTTTGGAATTAAGTTCGCCATGTGTACAGTCACGTGGAGCTTGACACATTGGAGTTGGAACCGGCCCTGTATTCTATGGCGCGCAGCAATAATCATCATCATCATCAACCCGTAACAGCCCACTGCTGAGCTAAGGGTCTTTTCTCGCGGAAGTATGGGCTATAATCTCCCACGCGAGCCCACCGCGGATTGAGAGATGGTGTTAAGCTAGTGGCCACTTAACAGTCAGAATTAATTAATCATAGCTCAGCTTAAACTGACAGTGTAGAGCTTGACTTGCTCTTGACTGTACATGCCGTCATCAGGACTCGAGCCCGAGAAATTATAATAATATCTATCAACTCATTAAATTTTCTGAGACCGAATAAGAAACAAACTCCATCAGACGGCTCGCCCATCATCCATCATAGCTATAAAGTTAAGAATGTTTTATTTAACGATTTGACGGAATGAGGTATATTTCATTCCCGCGCCGCCCTTTGTTTCCAGAGTAAATTACACGCCGCCGAATTCATAATAAGAGGAAAACGTGATCAAGTGTATTTCGCTGTTGCGTTTAGGGTTCCGAGTTTATTTTCATCATTGTACCTCCCAGTTCTGTATTTATTTACTTACTGATTCTTATATTCATGGAAATTCTATAGCTATAATTTGATAACCAAAATTTTAAACCAAAAATACAAACTGACTTCGACGTACAGAATAATAAATTAAAAATAAAATATAGAAAATTTCAACTCCGCGGGGGTTGACAGATGCATTCCATTGCATTAGCGGGTTCTTTGCAACCATGCAAAAGCGGTGCGCAGGGCTCGGGCCAGTCCCAACACCATCCTGAGAGCGTTCTCGTGCAGGTTTGACTGTCAGTACATGAATCATTGCAGTACGATTCATGTACTGACTAGTATTTTATGATGTCTGATTTTATTTCATTTTTTATTTTTCATTGATTTTATTTGTGTTATGGATGTGACTTATCTATACATATAATAAAATAAATAAAATAAATAAAACTCTAACGGGGCCGTGTCTGAACATGAAATATTTTTTGAAAATTTTAACTGTAGTGTATATAGTTATCGATATAGATACCGAAACACTAATTTTTGAAAATTTTGTCTGTCTGTCTGGTTGTGCACGCATCACTCAAAAACTACTGGACGGATTTTGATGAAATTTGGTATGCACATAACTGAGTACTTGAGTCAACATCTAAGGTACTTTTTATTCCAGAAAAATATCTCATTCCCACGGGGAAGCATAAAAACTGGGTAAAAAGAGAAATTCGTACTATTCCGAAACGATGACACCTGGAAACTTGAAATACGGTGTGTAGGTGTCTTATTTATCGTAGTCAACCGCTATTAAGGGATTTTTTGAAATTCCCACGGGAACGGGAATAATCTGGATGCGCGCGGGCAACGTCGCTGTCGGAACCCGCTATTTGAAATATGGTATGTAGGCGGCTTATAATATGTCGTAGGCAACCACTATAAAGGGATTTTTTGAAATTCCCACGGGAACGGGAATAAACTGTATCCACGCGGGCAACACCGCTGGGCACCCGCTAGTCTGAAATAAAATTATTATTATTATTGCTGAAAATATCATCTCTTCAGACAGAACCGATTTCGATGCTAGTTTTTCCACTTTTTTTTCTTCGCCGTTCATATATCTACATCTACGTGTACACTAATATGAAAAAACGAGGAAAGATTTGTATTTTTTGCATGTTTTTAACGAATAAACTCAAAAACTACTAGACCGATTTTAAAAATTCTTTCACCAATGGAAAGCTACAGTATCCCTCAGTTATATAGGCTATATTTTATTCTTGTATTCCCACGGGAACGAAACTACGCGCAGGACCGCTAGTTATTAATATTTACGTAAGTTTTTCAAAAGCTCACCGTCCTCTGTAGGAATTAATGATCCTCACCAGCCAGACTATCACATCGGTACCACTTTCAAACAATTAATTAGAAACGCAGTGACTTGCAACGTAAAAGCTATGTCCCGAAATTATTTGCGTTGTGTTGTGTACCCCTAAAATCCGGGCACAACACACAACGCGCTCCGACGCGTTGTCGCCTCTAATTCCGTCGTCCCGTAATAGCTGCGAAGTTGCGCTGTCTCGTGATTTTTATTGAAGGGTGATGACTCGGCGAATTCGTTTGATAATGGGACTCAGTTTTATAATTCCCTGGAATTATTCTTTCTTCGCTAATTGACGGGGCGGAGTTGCCGAAATTGCTGTCATTACACTTTGTCTAAATCATAATTGGTTTCGTTTACGGAAAGTCAATTATTTAGAATAGGATTGTTATTTCAAATGAAACCTCTTTTAAATTAACGTTTCAAAGTCTTGTCAGATTTATTTTTAAATACAGCAATTCTTATTTAAATATTCAAAGGTAGCAGCTTTTTTGCCATGTCTGTATCTATGTCTACATTGGCTTATCTCAGAAACTACTATAGGGATTATGATTCGGTTTTCACTAATGGATAGACTGTTTAACGAAGAAAATGTTTGTATAATAAAATAAACATAAAAGACTGACTGACTGATCAACGCATAGCTGAAACCGCCGAGCCTAGAAGCATGATGCACTTTAAATAACGTGAGAGAGCGCTAAGCGCGAGTGAAGCCGCGGGTAAAAGCTAGTATTTTATAAATGATACCCGTGTCAAACCGGGTTAGTTAATTCTAAAAACGAAAGAATCCACGTCTAGTCTACAAGAAGATTAAAACGAACCGTAAACACCAAAAGTAAATTTATTAGAACACGACTTTTTCATTCATTCATCAAAATTTAACCCATATTTTTGACTGAAAAGGACTGTCAGGGACGAAAAACTTCGGAACACATTCAATTATTTTCTCTGAGATTTGTTTGGACGAGGCATAAAGTTTGTGAGATGACAGAATTTTGTAGCGTCCTATTCATATATTGAACTTTGAGGTTCCCGGAAAATCAGGCTCGGCGACGCTGGCATGATTGAGAAGCGCATGAAATAATTTTGAACGTAAAACTTTTTAATTTTACATTATTCTGATCTCACGAAATTTTTACGAAGTATACATAATTTACTTTAAGAAAATATTTTATATTAATTATGTACTACATCTAAAGAGCAGATGAATCTACCACCGACCCCCCTCGCTTCTCTTCATTAATTGAGTCTTTCAGTTTCTTGCTGGAACCAGAAACTCTTCGGTGGAGATGGGCTGCTGTGCTGTATAGATTTAGCCAATCTTCATGGACGAATTTAGAGTGCCTTGTTATTAGGCTACTGACCAGAGTTGGCAATGTTTTAAACAATTGTTTAAAACAAGTGTTTAAATCATTGTTTAAAACACTGAAAAAAAAACAAACCTATTTAAAACATGTTTTAAAACATTTTGTTTTAAACACGTTTAAAACATACATAAAAAACATATACCTACTTACACTTATTCATTTATTTCATACAGTTTTTTTTGCCAATTTTGCAATATATTTAAGGTTGTGTCACGATCATGAGAGCGCTCAATCCGAAAGAACGAGTTGGACGTCTTAGATGTATGATGTAGCTGACGAAGAAAAAGTAGAGTAGGATAGATATGGATGGAAGGTGAAATGAAACATGTTGATTTTTGATTTTCCTAAAGTAAAGTTATTACATTAATTACAGATTAGTAGTTAAAAATTATTACAATAAATACTCCCGATTTATTAGTGTTACACTTCAATATAAAAACCTCTTATACCTATTGTTGTCTTTTGTATTTCTTTTTAAAACAAGAAGTGTTTTAAACTATGTTTAAAACGTGATTAAAACATGATTAAAACATGTCAATTTCAACATTATAAAAAAAATGATTAAAACATGTTTTTTTTTTTGACAAAAAAGAAACACAATGTTTTGTTCTTTTTAAAAAAAACAGGTTTTTTTTTCAACTCTGCTACTGACCTTTCTAACTGTACTTTTTATACACATAGATAGCTTATACAGTGTAGGCATCCACTAAGGAAAGATTTTTCAAAATTCATCCCCTAAGGGGGTGAAATAAACGTGCGCGAGCGAAGCCGCGGGCAGATGCTAGTTATAAATAAAATACATCATCGAACGCGTCCCCTCGAGGTGGCATCGTGTCTATCAGGCAGGCAGCATTCCCTCTCTCTCTCACTCAGACTTTGCGATTGGAAGCCGCCTGCTCTGCGGTCGCCAGACACCTCGACCAGACGCGTCGATAGGTCCCTATGAGCCACTTTGCTTCATTGCCCCAAGGTCCCATCGTTTCAAACCTGGCACGAACAAGTATCCGCCCTGGAGGTCCCGATACTTCTAAGCCTTTAACGGGCCTGTTGGCTCAGATCCCCGCTCGGGGCCATCATTTGTGAACTGCACATGAACATGTCTGTTGGCTTCGTGTCTGGGTGTATAGTATTTATTTAAGTATGTTTATCAGTTGTTTAGTACCCATAGTACAGGCTCTGCCTAGTTTGGGACTAAATAACCGTGTGTAAATTGTGTACTACCATTTATTATTATTATTATCTCGGTACCCGCAGCAGCTGGACGCTCGAAGACTTTACTTTTAATAATAACTAGCGACCCGCCCCGGCTTCGCTCGGGTGCAATGCTTATAAGATTTTCCCGCTTCTCTTTTGAAATTTTTCCTGAATTTTCTTTGCTATAAACCTCACGGAGCACGAGACCTTTCCAACGAATGCAAAACCGTGGAAATCGGTTAGTGCGTTCTGGAGTTATAGCGTCAGCAAGGAAAACCCGACTTATTTTTATATATTAGATATGAGAACAGTTACATAATGTGTAATTTGGAAGTAAAATGCCGGCGTCTCAGCTAGCGCCGACACCACTACTCGTATGGTAATCTCCGGGGAACTATTCTGAAGCTCTGGGTCGCTTTACGGGGCACGCGATTGGCCCGCGAAACTGCGAATTGGATGCTGTAGGGTTAGGTACTACACGATGTTGTGTGCAAATTCTTTGTGTATTTTATCCTGTGGTTATTCGTTGATCTTCAGTTGTTTTTTCTTGTGTATTGCGTGCCAGTTAGACAATGCGCCTCTAAAATACCAATTATTTGCTATCTTGACCCTAAAACAAGACAGAAGAGTTTTTCAAAAACATGACTCTCTTTCTAGTACTGTCTGTATCTCCAAAGTGTCAAAGGCTTACATTTCCACCCTTCGGCACCAAAGCAAGGTTAAATCTATTTAAAAACGACAATCCCATACATTTATCGTTCTTGTAACAGAAACCCATTTGCTTGGAGCCTCTGGTGTCGGAATATGGTACTAAATTGGAGACACGGGCGTACATTTTGCCGTCATAATAAAAACACGTGCCGTTCATCAAATTTGAAAGTTCCGTGCACATCCAAGAATAAGCCCCGCGCTCGCAAATAAAATTTTATTACCCGAATTCGAGTTCGTGTTCCTCCGAAATACATTACGCCGCTTCTCCGTATGAAAATTTGTAATGCTCGCCTTTGGAGGGCGATATGTTTGCGATGTACATAATTTATGTATCCAGGTATTATTGTTCGACGTGGCCCGGCACCATCGGTACGATCTGGGATGATTTCATTCTTTAATAGATGAGTTTAAACAATCTGGCCCATTCATTCGTAGAAACTCTGTTTTATATAGGTACTTGAATATATTTAAAAAATGATATATTTTTTAAAATTCACAGTACAAATTCTGATGAATTGAAAATCTGGTAAACTGCTCATCAGCGCATTATCTCAATGCGCTTATAAGGACTAAGTGTTTAGATGAGATGACGTCAGAAAGTTGAAGTAATGTTGCAAGACACAATAGTTTCTTAGCCATACTTTGTAGGTGGTCTCATGTTGCATACTTTCTTAGAAAAACGACAGCCACGGTTAGAACAATCCCTGTCTTTGCGGTAGCTTTCTATTGTGCGTCGTCCTACTTTTCTAAATAGGATGATACAAAGCCGCTATCTGCCTCTGTTTCTCCGCTTACTTCTTCTGAGCCACGCAACGGATTTTGATACAAATTTCACTAATAGAAAGAGCTATGAACGAGGAAGGTTTGTGTATATCATATAAAAGAACGAAGCTAGCACGGGTCCTAATATTATAAATGAGAAAGTATGTTGGTTGGTTTCGCCATCTTTCTTGTAGGAACGGAGTAACGGATTTAAGTGACTTTTTTGTATTGAGATGGTTGTAAGTCCGGCAATAAACTTGAGAAATATTAAATTCTAATAACCAGGCCGCTGTCAATGGGCGGAGGAAGTAGGCATACAACATTCAAACTTATAATTATCATAATATGAAACAAAACGACATTTTTAGGACGCTGCTTCAAAGTCAATTTGTATGCACTCGGAACAAGTCAGCGTCATTTGATTTTGATAGTTTCGTACTAGATATAGTCCAAAAAATGTAGGCGTATCTATTGGTTCGTATATCATCGATGCCCAATATTGTTCTCGGGGTGAAGGCATAATATTATCGTTATCTGTTGATGGGTATTGTAATTGTAGACTCCGATCCTAAATGGAAACAACATACTCACTTCTGCGTCGTTGGTGAAATGACCGCAGGCTTTGGTTTAAGGTTTACTTTAGAACAACAAAAAAATCTCGAGTTAAAGTGTTCATTTGTTTCTTTTTAAATAAACAGCTTTCTATTTGCAAGCCAGTTCTAAATTTAAATCAAACCTTTGATAAGTTACCTCCTTGGTAGCCATGTTTCGGATTAAATGATCGTTCCATTTTTAAATTACAGTACATTTGTAATTTATTTGGCCAAACGCGACAGATATGGATGCTCATCATACATATCCTTCGTCCATGATTTTCATACAACTTTTGCCGAATGCTGCTCGCATGTTATTTGGCCAATACAGCATTTTCGATTTATCTAGAAAAAGGTTGTCAAAATAATGCAAATTTCCAAGCCTCTTCGAGAAAATTCGTTTATTTACTGTACTTATGTAAATATGTATTTCTCACTTGCCTTTCGACCGCGCACCGAGCACCTCAATGCACAGTCAAGAGCACGTGGAGCTTGCCACATTGGACTTGTTAACGTTCTTATTACAATCGCCTTAGAGATCAGACTCGCACTACAAATGTAAAGCTTCATGTTCTTAACTGTACTGTAATGGCGAGCAATGGCGTCCGCCACCGGATAAATTGTGCTTAGCGTAATGCAGAGTTAGCACCGCGGCTTCGGGAAATTGTGGTTACTGCGGCACCACCCTCACTGCTAAATAATACGCTACGCTAAATTGGTGTACTCACAAGGACTGAGAAGATTCTGGCGGGAGTCCTGGAAAAAAATATTGTACAAAGGTCAAAATCAAAATGCTTTTATTCAAATTTAAATACGTTATTTTTTATTCGAGAGCAGTGATAGCCTGCTTCACATGATAAAAATCGGTGAGGCTCGGGTTCTAATCTTGGAAGTTACCATAAGTTTTTCAAAACTTACGTACATATTTATGACTAGCGGATGCCCAGCGGCGTTGCCCGCGCGGATTCCGTTTATTCCCGTTCCCGTGGGAATTTCCGAAAATCCCATCATAGTGGTTGCCTACGACATATTTAAGACACCTACATACCATACTTCAAATAGCGGGTGCCCAGCGGCGTTTTCCCGCGTGGATTCAGTTTATTCCCGTTCCCGTGAGAATTTCCAAAAATCCCTATATACCTGCAATTTTCTACGACATATAAGACACCTTCATACCATTTTTCAAGTTTCTAGGTGTTATCGTTTCGGAGTAGTACGTATTACTCTTTTTAACCAGTTTTTATAATTTCCCGTGGGAATGAGATATTTTCCTGGAATAAAAAGTACCCTAGATGTTGACCCGTGTACTCAGTTATCTCTATACCAAATGTCATCAAAATCGTCCAGTAGTTTTTGAGTGATGCGTGCACAACCAGACGGACAGACAGACAGACAGACAAAAATTCCAAAAATTGGTGTTTCGGTATCTATATCGATAACTATATACACTACCGTTAAAATTTTTAAAAAATATTGAATGTACAGACACGGCCCCGTTAGAGTTTTATTATATGTATAGACTATCTGGACGGTGAAGGAAAACATCGTATGGAAACCCGCAGGTCCTAGAATTAATGACAAACACAGCAAACAGCCCCGGCGATGGGCTCACCACCTATCACGTTTGGGGGTTCAAAGAATATCTAGTGAAAAGTGGATATATCTAGAAATGGAATACCTCTGCCTACCCCCTCGGGGATAAAAGGTGTGAGTTTTTTTTTAATTCAAAGTAGGGACTATAGGCAGATATATCTCTGCCTATTGCCTCGGGGATATAAAATTGAATATTCCATTTCTGGAAATACCCCACTTTTCACCATATTTTGTGGAATCCCAAAGTGGCAGGTGCTGAGCCCATCGCAAAAGCTATATACATCGATGGTTTTCAGTGGAAACAAATCCTTAGATGTCGCGAATTACAATAAACAACCGTCACGCAGCTGTCAGCCGCGACAAGCGTCACTCACGCGTCGCCGCACGGCTCATACGATCAACCCGGCTTATATGTTCGCCGTGATATGTTCAGTTTATTACGGATTTTATTACAGCATTGTTTTAGGGAAGCGCTCGTAGCCCTGCGGTGCCAGTGTGTTTGTAACGATCACACTGGTTAAGCAAAGTTGGGTGCGGTCAGTCAGTGGATAGGTGACCGCCTAGTGGCATAATTATATTACGAGCGCTTCCGGCGTTTCGGAAGGCACGTTAAATTGTTGGTCCCGGTTTTCGTTGTGTTACGCACAATGGAAGTCGTTAAGCCATGTCAGATACCCTTGGGTGGGTTGAAAAATTCTGACTGTTAAGTGGCCACTAGCTTAACACCATCTCCCAATCCGCAGTGGGCTCGCGTGGGAGATTATAGCCCATACTTCCTCATGTGTGAGGAAAGACCCTTAGCTCAGCAGTGGGCTGTTACGGGTTGATGATGATGATGATGATGATGATTGTTTTAGGCACCTATCCCAGATGTAGGATTTTATTTTATGTTTATTCGCCAAACTGTTAATACAAACTATATATTATGCTATGTGTATCGCAACGTCAAAACATATTAGTGTTGTAGCAACAGATTTGTTGTGCGAAACAGGTCTTCGGATCATTTTATCATCCGATTTGAAATTGAGTTTTCTGCTTACTGACAAAATAAGAGTATTTACTTGAATATAATTACAAGTGTTATACATTTAGGGCTGATTTTTCAATCGTCAGGTATAGGTACTTTATCTGGAGAATATATTGATGCTGTCACTCTCTGACACAATAGAAAGGAAAAGTGACAGGTGATGTTTATTCTTCAGATAACTTTTAACTGACTATTGAAAAATCAGCCCTTAATCTAACAATCTATCGTGTAGCTCTGTGTGTTTATACACGCACATACAGTTTTATCAAAATAGTTTAAACTTGTCTCAATAATTTATTTTTATTTATAAGGGTTTGCTTATATTTAGTCTTATGTACTAACAACATTGTTACATATAGGAGGCCTAAACACGGAGTTCATCATTTTGATAGTGCCGTGCTTTTATTGGCCGACGGGCCCTTTTTCTCTCAGTTGGTAGTGACCCTGCCTTCTGAGTCACGTCACGGGTTCGATCCCCGCTCGGGGCCAACATGTGTGCATGAACATGTGTGTTGGCTTCGTGTCTGGTCGTTTAATATTTATTTAAGTATATTCATCAGTTGTTTAGTACATAGTAACAAGCCCTGCCTAGTTTGGGACTAAATAACCGTGTGAGAATTGTGTCCAACAATTTATTATATTTATTATATTTTTTGTTAACAACAACAAATTATATTTCACATTCTGTCAGGCATTATAAATATTCCGCAAAACCTCTTAATCCTTATCAAGCCCACACACGCACTCGGATTACAAAACCCATCTCCCGTTTCCGCCTGTCACGGCCAAAATCATCGTCTACATTCGCACCGTCTTAATAAGAAAAGATATGCGCTTGTAATATTTTAACTCTCAGCGATTCTTTGTGGTCTGGACATGTCGAAAGGGTGGATGAAAGGCGTCTAAAGAGACAAATATATAAGGGGATTGTGAGTCACCGAGTCGGCAGAGGGTGACCTAGACCACGAAAAGTGCCAAATAACACCATTGACTGACCATTGACATGTCATTGTCTTCCAACTATAACCGTAGAAATTTAGTGGAATTGGGGCCCAGATCGGCGATGTATTGAAGAAAAGCCAGATAAAGTACCCGAAATTGACGAGCATGTATGAACCGATTGCCATCAATCGGTTCATACATGCTCGTCAATTTCGGGTACTTTATCTGGCTTTTCTTCAATACATCGTTTGGATGAGGCGCGAGAGTTGTGCAAGGATCGTAGCAGGTGGCGGTCTATTGTCTCTGCCTACCCCTTGGAAAAGGCGTGTATTTATGTATTCTTTGTGCATTTTTCGCTTATGTCTTGCAGCCGAGACGTTGACGTCAAAGTGAAATATGCGGGGTATTCTGGCGCGGCCGCGGGCGCATCAAAACTGGGATAAAACAAAGCCCTGTGACGTCATGTCTCAGCGAGGGACATTTGTGACGTCACACAGATGGTACCTCGCCGAGAATTCTAGCGTTTGTCGAAATTCCGCTCGGAAACGCTTTGTGGAGACGAGTGCAAACACAAATGCTTTTAACATTGCATGGTAAAGTGTAACTTTGTGTGCGGACGCTACACATATTTAATGAGATGTAATATTGTAGTCGTTCTAAGTTCTTAATGTTACTACCCAGTTTTATGTTTTATTGTCATCTCACTGTTACAATTATGTTACGAGTATGTGTGTTAGGTTCTACGAGTTTTTCGTAGCCCTGTGACACCAGGGGGCCAATTCTACTAAATGTCAACGGTCTTAATTGGATGACTATGACATATCAGTGGTCAGACAATGGTGTTATTTTGACACTTTTCAGAGCAAATAACACCATCGAATGACCATGTCGTTGTCATTGTCATCCAACTGTAACCGTTGAAATTTAGTAGAATTGGCCCTGGTTAAGCAAAGTTGGTCGGTCAGTCAGTTATTGTATTGTTTCGGAAGACATGTTAACGCGTTGGTCTCGATTTTTGTTGAGTTTACGCACAATGGAAGTTGTTAGGATGTATCAGATTCCTTTCGGGCAAATCGAAAAATTCTAGCAGTTACGATGGGCAGTTTAAGATATTTTTGCCAATACTTTCTCATATGTAAGGAAAGACCCTTAGCTCAGCAGTGGACTTCCAAATTGATGATGATTTTCATGAAACTTACGTTGTTCATAAATCGATGGTGAAGAAAATATCGAGAGGAAACTCGAAGAGAATTCGTTGTCATCTCTCAGCATGTGAAATAATCCTAAAAATACACTGTTAAAAATTCTTTTTTGTTTACTGTAATTTTAACGAATGTACAAAAACAACACAAAATATAAGCGCTGGTCCAGGTTAATCTGTGTGCAACGCTGCGCCTTACTTTATTGCCAGCTTGCTGTTGTAACCAAATTTCGTCTGGAATGTGGGACATACGACAGACATTGCAATTATGTTTCTACTTTATCAAACCTGCCTCGTTCTTGTGTAGGGCTTCCAAGAGATTGTGTATTTCGCTTTGTCCTCCAAACTGAGTGAAATTCTATTGTTATTGTAACATTCTGTTATGAAAAGAAACTAAGTGCTCAAAGTTAAAGTTAGAATGTATATTTTGTAGCATGCCACTTAAGTAGGTACTTAGAGCGAAAATAGGTTGGAAATACTTTGCGAAGACTTTGCGGCATTGCGACGCCGCCGCCACACTAAATATCTATGCGATTTACATGGCGACACGCACAGTCAAGAGCACGTGGAGCTTGACTCATTAGACTTTGTAACGTTCTTATTACAATCGCCTTAGAGCTCAGACTCTCACTACAAGTGTAAATCTTTATAAACTCTTGACTGTACATTCTAGCGTTGCGTCTGTTCAATGTAATGTATTTTTGTAGAAAGAGTGTTAATATTAACGCTGTGTCACTAAATTAGGTACACAAATACAATAGGCACAATCCTACTAATATTATAAACGCGAAAATTTGTATGGATGTATGTATGGATGTTTGGTCCTCTTTCACGCAAAAACTACTGAACGGATTTTGATGAAACTTTACAATTATATAGCTTATACATCAGAATAACACAGGCTATTATCCCCGTATTCCCACGGGAACGGGAACTACGTGGGCGTTACTAGTTATAAATAAAATACGTCATCATAGGTATTAACGTATATACAATATACACAATAAAAAAAACTTTATTATTTAATCCGATTGCTAAATTATTATCCACTAAAATCCACACTAACGAATTACCCTGATATTTACCTATGATAACAAAATCAACTTTGTCTTTTGTTTACCCTTTTATAGCTAAGCCGCCGAACTTTACTGATCTTGTTAAATTGAGAAGCCTTAGCTGACATCTATACATCCATTGAGGACGTAAATTTGTTAAGGTGATACTCTGGAACACTAAACCATGTGACTGTCTGTTGACTTCAAACTTTCACTAGAAGAGTGTAGCGTTTAGCCTGTTTGAATTGTCTAATATTAATTTGAGAATTTGGTCATATTTTATTGCAAGTCGTATCTCAAGCGAAACTCTTGACAGATAGCTGTCTCTTTCTTTATCATTCATCTTTCGCCGTCATTGTTTTATCCTATGAATACGCTAAGAGGAAAGTATTGTCAGCCGACAAAATATATCGATTCAAGCGAACTATATAATTAGTGGAACTACGTCTCTACTCGTGACGTCACGAGGTAATGTCAACAATCCCGCGCCAGTGGCTATGAAAATCTAATAAACCATAATAAGGCTATCACGTTATAAATTAATCTTAGTAACAGTATTGTACATGTTGTAGCCATTCGCAGCGCAACAATATCCAAACGCACGCATGAATATAACTCTACAGTTTAATATCTTTGATTTTAAAAGAAAAGTCGTTGTAACTTTGGAGACTGTCCCGAAGTTTGTTCCGGAATATGAACCCTGCGGTAGCCATGACAGTTGGCCGGCGTTCGCGCCATATATTTGGCGGGTAAGCCGCCAGCGCCGCCAGGCCGTAACGACCGCACTCCCTGAACTAAGGTAGCTATTGTTACTGGCCACTTGAGACGCTCTGCGAAATTTTGTTAGCTTTGTCCAGGTGATTTTTTAAAAAGCTGAAACTTGGCTTGCCTTCTGAGATAACCCTACGCAAATATACAAAAATAGTGTAGGTACTCTTTTGGATATATTTTTTTTTTTTTTTTTTTTTTTTTTTTAAGAAGAGAACGTACTCCCATCTCAAAGGCCGGCAACGCACTTGTGACTCTCGAGTTGCAGGACCATGAGCAACGGTAGTCACTTAACATCAGGTGACCCGTCTGCTCGTTTTCCCCCTATACTATAAAAAATCTTTTGTTGAGAAACTGACCTATTCTCAGGCACTAAATCAAAAACACGTCTCTACAAGAAAATAAAATAGGGTCGACTGGTAAGCACATCACTTGATTACGGCTGGACCGTTTTGGCATATTTTTGACCAACTGCGCGACGCAAGGAGGGTAATGTGTTTATCAGCCTATGTATTTTTTAAAACGTTGGTTAGTAAAGGGATTAAGGAATTTTTTTTCGGGAAATTAAAATTCGTTGGATAGAGCAACGTGTGTTGTGTCAGCTAGAAAATGGGACAAAACATGGAAGTGACTGTAAGTCACTCGAGAAGTGACAGTCGCGGATTGGGGTCAGGGTAATCTAGTCACTTACTTTTACTCATTCCCACAAAACTCATTAGCAATTTTCTCAATTGCCTTCCAATAGTCGCACTACAGCCGTACCGCTCCGCTCCCTCCCCTACCCCCCTCGCTCCGACTGCGGTATGCGGGTGTTTGCTCGATAGCGTTTAATTCGACGTGCGACGTGTGGTAGACGTGCCTTCCGAGCCCAATTTACCCGGTTTTCCTTAAACTTCTAATACAGGATGTATTTTGGGAATTTTCGTAAACAAACTTGAAAGAACACATGAATTGGGTGATTAAATAAACTGGTGATTAAAAAACGATCTGATTTGCACTATATTTCTTTATTACATACTGTGTTACCTACATATAAGTTAAAAAATTGCTTCGGTTTATCTTTTAAGTTATTAAAATAATAAATATTTGTTTAAGTTGAAAAATAACGCCTAAACATGGTGCAAACACGTTTAGGGTTGCTACCTAGATCATAAGCCTAGTCTGTTATAAGTTTGTACTTAGTGGTAGTGACCTGTTGTGTCTGCCTTAAATAAATAAATAAAACTAGTTGATTGTATAGAAATGAAGTAATAATAAAGGATGATCACGGGTCGATAACTTTTCTTAAATTTTCTAATGTTTCGCGCTACTTTCAAACCGTCGAGCCAGTGTACGTACGTCCCTACGTAAATTTACACGTACGTTCGTATGTACGTAAATTAAAAAAAACTCATTAGTACATGCCGGGATTCGATCCCGAGCCTCATTGATTTTCATCATGTGAAGCAGGCACTTTAACCGTAAGGCAATTTTTTTCTTAACCTTTGCTTGACAATAGCAAACACAACAAAAAGAGAATTAGCGGAATTCGTCCATCAGTTCACGCGTGACGCCACGGAAATATACATTTACGTACATAGAAGTTTTGTTGAATATTTACCACAATATTCCGCCAAATTATTTCTGCAGCCTGATGGTTGACTTGTAGATAATGTCTTTAGGCATTAAGATCTCATTGTGTACATTTTCTTGGTACATGCAGTTAAATAAATATATAAATATAGAGATAAAACAAATCCTTCAAATATAAACTGTCTGAGATCACTACTGTTTACTCCCGAGATAGATACTTAAGTAGTTCAGATCCTTTGACAGAGGTAACTGCCGGTCCCCTGGTCACTTGAAGCCTCGATCAAAGCTCTTTGATAATCTCCGCAATGGTAATGCCATAAACATCTAAATCTACGATTATATCAATTAAAATAAACTTCTGTTCGTCGGTTGTATCCTTTGAATATTAAACCAACAGGAAACGTCACGCGCACTAGTTTCTTTGCAAAAAAGTCTGCCAATTTCTGCGAGGGGGACGAGGAAACAAACACAAATAATGTTAAAACTAACGCATTTTTTGACAAAACAATTAAACACTAGCTTGAACTAGATGCACATAAATACACCAATCCAAGCACTCCGTGAACTCAAACAAACTAGTTGTATATAACAGGTATGCGTGTTGACCGACACTTTTTTTTGGCAGAGGGGAACGCCTGTCAGTGGCGTCTCCGAGTTCGCAAGTGATACAACCTTTGAGTGTTGTATCACTTGCGAACGTCTGGATCGATTTCCGCATTTTGTTTTCGTAACTAGCGGGTGCCCGGCGACGTTGCCCGTTCCAATATAGGGATGAAATATAGGCTACGTTACTCAGGTATAGAAGCTTCTAATGATGAAAGAATTTTTGAAATCGGTCCAGTACTTTTTGAGTGTATTCGTTACCAATATACAAATCTTTCCTCTTTAATGTAGATGTGGAAGTGTAGGTAGATTAAAATAAGACAAGTAAATAAATATTTATTAAAATTCCACTGTGTGAAGAGACTATTGTAATAAAATATTATTAGTGAAAAGTGGGTACTTCCAACTACAGAATCCCTCTGCCAAACCCCTTGGGGATGAGAGCGTGAACATTTTAAGGAAATATACCATTCTCATATTTGTGTGCACCGCACTCTCACTCCAGTCACGGAGAATATCTCGTTTTGCTCTGCCGCGATGCCACTCGCCGAGATATATCGCAGTATTGCAATCGTTTTACGATTTAAGTGTTCTATATCGGTTCTAACGTTATAGGAATTGGAACATTATTCTTCCGATTTGGCTCCAGATTTAATGGGACTAAAATTTTGAAAATAGGTAAACGCTATGAAAACCGGGACCAACGTATAACAGGAGGTCACCAGTTAACTAGCTGATCGTTACATTTAAACTGGGCCCCAATTCCACTAAATGTCAACGGTTATATTTGTGTTATTTGCTCTGAAAAGTACCAAAACTGTCGATGGTGTTATAACACCATTGACTGACTATTGACATATCATTGTCATCCAACTATAACCGTTGACATTTAGTGGAATTGGGGCCCTGGTGTCGCAGGGCTACGAGCGACTTTAATGAATAAATACTCACGCCTTACCCCAAGGGAGTTGGCAGAATCGTTTTTCACATTTTAGAGAGTCTCATCGTAAAAAAACTGGGTGCTGTTACATGCTTCAGAACCAATACTACTCACGATGTTTTCTTCACATAAAAAAATCATTAATTTATATAATATACCGTTTCAACATACCTGGTAACCTCCGGAACAAGCGCCCACTTGCTTTGCCCCCGGCCTCAACTAACTACAGACAAAATAGTTTTTTGTTTCGCGCGAGCAGCAATCTTAACAAATTAGCTAAAAATGTGGATATCGACCTCTTCAGTACTGGTGCACCATCGGTAAGGCGGTTGATGAGCGAGCAATTTTTCTTAGGCAAAATTTAATTTTTAAATACATACGCACTCAAGTTGAGTAACTAGTCCATCATTGACTATCGTAAGACGTAATTATGTATTTTCTTTTAACCTGATGTTAGTTCTGTATTGTATCATTTTATGTCGCATGCCCTCAGGCTCACACTAGTTGTATTTTTTAAGTCTGTTGTTACCGGCGAGGACCTGTTATTAGCTGTGTGTACCTTAATCCTTTGTTCACAATGTAAATTTTAGCTGAAGGTCCTCCGTATACATTAAATAAATAAATAAATAATAGTAGTGCGGTTTCACCCGCGTAGTTCCCGTAGGGTACAATATACGAGTAGCTTATGTTATTCAGAGATATTGTAGCTTTCCATTGGTGAAATAATTTTTTGAATCGGTCGAGTAGTTGTTAAGTTTATTCGTCGCAAACATACAAAAATAAAAATCTTTCCTCTTTTTAATATTAGTGTAAGTATATAGTATGATTCAGAGCAAATATGTTTCGCATTAAATCTTATAACACCTCTTGCAAAATTTCATGCCATATAATAAATTAATAACAATTTACATTAATCTAATGTAACATCTGGTCCGGAATAGAACACAGGCTATTTAAAATTAGTTTTAAAATTTATACTTTTTCTTGAAAAAATATCCTTAGTTTTTTAAAGTTTCCCGTTTTAAAGGGAAAAGAATTTTTTTCTTTAAAGTTTTTTGTTCTGTTCTTTATGCCTGCGTCGTAACTTGTTGGCGCAGACGCGAGTTTCATGAGTTTGCTTACTTGTTATTTTATTTTATTTTATTTTATTGGGGATAACAACAGCCAGCTTAATGTAAATTACAATTGTAAGGTTCATGTTCGTAGTTAGGCCAATAACAGTTATCCACTAAGTATATAATAATGATGAATAAACAAATTACGTGTCATCTCATCAACAAATAAATCAGAAATACAGATGCCATGACCGAGTACATAAAGCATGTTTAATATATAAGTATCTGATAGCTTGTTGACTATGTGATATACTGTATAAACAAAAAAAAATATTAAAAGACATACATAATATAAATTATAAATAAATATATATAAAATAAATAAATAAATATATATATCGGTAAAATAAATAAATAGAAACAATTAATTAATTAGACTATATTATGCGTACGATGTGAGTTAACCCGATTCCTCCTCTATCGGTGCTAAAGTTAATTTAACTTTGGTTTTAAAGTTATGTTTGGAATGAAGGAACGGGTCAATGTGTGAGAACTTCTTATTATATAATTCAAATATTCTAGAGAATACTGCATTTTTGCCATAATTTGTTGCGTTAAAGGGTACATGGAAAAGGGAGGTATGTCTCGTTCTACGTTTGGGAGTTTTATAGAAAACGTGTGCTACCATTTCCGGGGCATCAAGACGTCCACTTAATATGTCGTGTAATAGTCCCATGTCTAGTATAATGCGACGCTCTTCTAAAGTATGAAGACTGTGCGTGCGACAATTTTCAACATATGATCCGGGGCTTAAATTGCATTTGTAATTAAGGTGCTTTATGAATTTTCTTTGAATGCTCTCCAGGCGGGTTCTGTGGATGGCATAGAAAGGGGACCATATTGGACTTGCATACTCCAGAATGCTTCTCACATAAGCAAAATAGACAAGTTTTAGACTTAAAGGACATTTAAAAGGTTGACATGTGCGTAAGACAAATCCGAGATTACGATATGCTCTATCCCCTATGTTATTGTAATGAGTAGTAAGAAGCATTCTGGAGTCAAACCAAACACCAAGATCCCGAACACCTTGGACTCTCTCTACTGGTACATTATTAAAGTTATAAGGATATATTACTGGATTTTTCTTGCGAGTAAAGCTTATGCATTGACACTTAGCAAAATAATAAAAAAAATATAAATAATCTCACGCCTTTCATCCCCGAGGGGGTAAGCAGAGGTATTCCATTACTGGATATACCCACATTTCACGAGATACCTTGGACCTCTAAACGTGATAGGTGGTGAGCCTATCGCCGGACCGGGTCTGTTTACACATGTCTCAGAATTAATTCTGAGACCTGCGGGTTTCCTCACGATGTTTTCCTTCACCGTCGAGCTAGTGATAAATATGTACGTAAGTTTTTGAAAAACTCATTGGTACATGCCAGGATTCGAACCCGAGCCTCACTGATTTTCGACCGGCTCTTTAACCGTCCGGGCTATCACTGCTACACTAATAGTAACACTAATAGTAATTTTGTTTTGTATGTAATAATTAAATAAATTATTCAGATCATGTTGCAAAAGCTCACAATCAGCAACGGAACGGACTTGCAAGAATACTTTTTTATCATCAGCGTATAGAAGATGGTAAGCGTGAGAGAATACATTAGCAATATCAAAAATATATGTTGCAGAGCATTACGTAAATCGGGTTAGCCGAGATTACTATTTTTGGGGATTAGGTACAACTTTTTACAGTAATAAGTTACCGACAGTAGCCGAACACTTAGCGCTGATGTAGGATGTAGTTAGTTGTGACAAACAGAATTGAAGAGTCAGCTTGAACCATTATAATAATTTAAATTAAAAATCATATGTGATTTGCATTTCAAGATTTATTAAAGGGACCAGTCAAGCGTTCCTGTTATCTCGTAGAATTGTTACCGGACCGGCTACAATGTTATAGCATACTCATCATCGTTAGCTACAGCACAAACTGAGTGGGATCCCTTATTAGTTACGATTCCTGCTATTTTTTTGCGAATTCCTTGAAACATTATCATGAAAATCTTTTTAAAATAATTAAAATTAAGACATATATCTATATGTATAAAATGATAAACTGACTGACTGATTGGTGATATATTAACGCACAGCCTAAAACCGCTGGGTCTAGAGACTTAAAATTTTGCACATACGAGTAGCTTATACAGTGTAGGCATCCACTAAGAAAGGATTTTTCTAAATTCAACCCCTAAGGGGGTGAAATAAACGAGTGCTAGCGAATCCGCGGGTTAAAGCTAGTTCTACATATATCTCGGTAGCAGAAACATCTACGACGTCGGAGCTACGGAAAAGCAGCGGTTACGTAGTAGTGATTACTTAGCTCGCTTTGAGGTAGCTCTACTTAGAACCGACATTGTACTTTAGAAGCTACACCATCTAGTGTACAAAGCGCGTTCGTCTGTACCTGAGTACAGCCAATAAGTTCTACACAGCTCCTTCAGCCCCGGATCTAGGGGGGCAAGCCGGGGTCCCACGCCAGGGGCGGCAAATAGGGTAGTGTCCTGTCTAGTCAAATCAGTTACTTTTTATGATCTGTCAAAACGAAATTTTAGTATGGAAAATGTACTGAAATAGCAAGGTGTGACGTCATAGTTTCTATTACTCAGTTGCAGCGCTTTTTTGATTGTTTTACTATTTTTAAATTTGCTATAAATTGTAAAGCGAAAACAGGAAAACATGTTTAAATGTGTTTTGGGATAATCTTTTTAATGAATGACTACTCGGAATTTAATTTAGATGCTGTCAACTACCCCATTCAGAGGGCGGTCAATTCAAGCTGGACGAATACTCAGCTTTATCGTCGCTTTGCTATTACTAACTTACTAAGGGGCAGTATAGTAAAATAACAAAATCAACAATTAATTACTCTCCCCGACGACAACGATAGACGATGAGAACCGACTTCAAGCAGGAAATAAAAAAAAATAAAAATCTCTAGTCACCACTATGATTTCCGTTGGGGTATCACCTTTCCAATAAAAAAAGGATCATCAAAATAGCTTCATAAACGACGAAGCTATCCGAGAACACAATAAAAAAAACAGGTCGAATTGAGAAACGTCCTCCTTTTTTGATGACGGTTTAAAAACATTGTCGGGGGCGGCGTTTTCAAGTTTTTGCCCCTCCTCCAAATAGTTCAAGATCCGGGACTGGCTCCGTTGCCTACATTAGTGCCATAACTAACCTGTGTGAGTTACTGTATCTTCGTTTTGGAACTTATGAAGAGCCATGAAAGTTGTACAACTGTATATTCTCTTTGAGCATATCGTTCGAGAGGTTGCAATAAATTAACTTGATTCGAAATCGTAAGCCTACTAATATTATAAACGCGAAAGTTTATATGTACGGATGTTTGTTCCTCATTCAAAAACTACAGAACGGATTTTGATGAAACTTTACAGTTATGTAGCTCATACATCAGAATAACACATAGGCTCTATTTTATCCCCGTATTCCCACGGGAACGGGAACTACGCGGGTGAAACCGCGAGGCGCTGCTAGTTACTTCATAATGTAGTTACATATAATTTTAATTTAATGAATCGCAACAACTAGGTATAAATAAATGCAATAGTATGTTTGGTGGTTCTTTAAAATCTTGGCTGGTCTGCATGCATCACGACACAATGTGCTAACCACCTGAGCCCCATTATCCTAATCTAAGTAAAAAAATAACATTTCTTTTCTGTAGGTACAAGTACACTTACATACATACATACATATAATTACGCCTATTTCCCGTAGGGGTAGGCAGAGACCACTTCTTTCCACTTTCTACGATCCTTACATACTTGGTTCGCTTCGCCCACTTCCATTATTTCTTTCATACATGCTCTTCGGTTTAGGGTACTCTTGACACTTAGCAATGTAAATAGTCTAATATAACAAGGCACTAAACTCGTCCATGAAGATTGGCTAAACGTGAGTATACATTCGCAGGCTAAACTACTGGGCGTGCGGACTGTCGGCGTGGTGGTGGCACGCGTGCAACGTGGCACTTCACGCTGCGTGCTGCGCGCTCGTGCTACGTGCCGGCGAGATCGTGGCACGTCTAGAACGACCCTTCGCTGCGCTAGCTGCGTTGCTCTTTGCGGTCCATCCTGTGCACGCTGAGGCGGTGAGTGTAGTCTAAGCCTTATGTCTATAGAAAGTTTAAGTCAGATATGCCGAGCGCCGAGCTGTGGTCGCGTAATTTCGGCATAGTGTGTTTCTAGACTAAGGTCTTTTCGAATTGTTAAAATATGTAAGCAGATATTTATTTTGCGGTATATTTGACTTCTTTCTGTGTCCTTTCTAAGGTGGCTATTTATACAATGGTGCGAGTGAGGGTGAGCGTAAAAGACCGAGATGATATGCCCAGCTTTGCTAACTATACAGCCCTGTACGACTGTAGGTATCATACGATTTTTTTTTTATAAATACTACAACTTATAATATATAATGGAATTGTGCTAGAAAATTTACTCCGTTCTTTATAGTTTTAGTAATACGACAATCTTATTGGTTTCAGAACAACAATCATTATGAATAATATCACATTTATTTTGTACAGCGTCATTCTATCTTATTAGGGTTCGATAAACGCCTAGGCCTAAATTGTCTAGGCCTTCTGTGGATCAAATTTCGGTTCTAAAAGTTGACCTTCACGTTATGTAAAGCACTATTCCCAGCTGCATCAATACTCCTAGCTGTTAGGATGTTCCCAAAGTTACAGTGTAATTTAAAAATCGGCCAAGTGCGATTTGGACTCGCTCACGAAGGGTTCCGTACTATTATCTATAAAAACCGCAAAAAAATTACGTTTGTTATCTGGGAGCCACCTTAATCAGTTAAGAACCGCCGGTTCCAACTGGAACCGAGACACAATTAAAAATCAATTGTGTCTGTGATTCATGGTCTGAGAAGTTAAAGGTATGATTCCGATCTTAGCAGCAAGCAGCTGTGCTGCCGAGATCGGAATTTGTTTTACGCGGATTCTTAGTAATTTTCCCAAATAACAATCTCGCAGCAGTCACAGTTCGCATGTTTACTTACATAGAATAAACAAACACTCACATCACCCTTTGAGTATTAAACCAACAGGAGACGTCACGCGCACTAGTTTCTTTGCGAAAAAGTCTGTAAACTGCGCGGGGGACGAGGAAACGCACACAAATAATGTTAAAACAAACGCATTTTTTTTAAACTAGATGTCACAAATACATTCACCAATCGGAGCACTCCGTGAACTCAAAAGTAGTTGTATATAACAGTAGTTGTATGAGCGTTGACCGACACTTTTTTTGGCAGAGGGGAACGCCTGTCAGTGGCGTCTCCGGTTGGTTTAATACTCAAAGACATCACCCTAGTAACTTCCAGCGAAATATCGCGGCAATAACTATAACTGAGCGGCAGGTAATGTTTCATTCCCCTAAAATCTTTTCATACGTCGTAATGGACGAATGAATTATTCAGTGCACTCGGCCCCTCACGACAGCAATAAATGCACAGCCTTGTATCTCTGATGTCTTCTGGCATTAGTTCTGTGACGACTCTTCTCGGAATCAATATGCTTAGCCGAGCTGGAGACATCGTTACTTAATTTATCAGTGTAGAGGTTTTATCCTTCAAAGTGTCGTAGATAGGTAGGTAGGTAACCAGATGTGGTCGTATTGGAGGAAGAGCTTTGGAAATAACAAACAACTCTAAAGAGTTACAAACCTTCAAAGACTTTAACTTGTATGGTTTTCACATGGATGCCACTGTCAGAACTGGACCAAATTGAATTGGATCAAAAATGAGACCACACTAGCACCAGCTTACAAATAAGTAAAAAAATAATCCTCAAAATCAGTTCACTCAGTTGAAAGTTCTAAAGCAACAACCATAAAAAAAACATACGCTACGAATTGAGAACCTCTTCCTTTATTGAAGTCGGTTGAAAACGGACCTGCTCCAGCAGATTTTTGTTTGCGAGATTTGAGGTTATGTCACGTCGCAAATATGGTTTGGTTTACTCTTAGCAGGGTTGCATTCAATTATCTTCTTAGAATGGTTATTGTGGCTATATAACATCCAAGGGCCTAGCTAAGAGGCCTTGCGAAAAATATTAGGCAAATAGAAATATAGTCATTCGAGAGTGAAATTGACGCAACAAAGAAACTTCATAATACAATTAACCAAATACTTAGCAATTACCAATATTACAATTATTACAATATTCTCGAGAAAAGTGGGTATTTCTAGAAATGGAATACCTCTTACCCCCTCTGGGATAAAAGGCGTGAGATTTTGCCACTTTCGCTAGGGGCTGCTAACAACAGTTACTCTAAAATTTAGAGTAAATATGTAATTGTTTTGTTTATTTATATTTAGAGTCTAAATATAAATAAACAAAACAATTAGATATTCAAGGCCGAATTTTGCACTAGGCTACCACAAATGCAATTACTAGTCCCAACCCTCAACACTGACCCTACAATCCCTAACAATATAGCTATTATGGCTCAAATTACCGCACACCACAATATGTTCACGTAATGAATGAAATTAATCTCGTAGCATCGTTGCTACTCGTGTACGTGGGGATCTAATATACTCCGCTATCCGCAGCGAAAAATCCGCCTCGCAACTGACAGCTGTCAAAATACCACAAACACGCCAGCGATTTGAACAGCAGCGTATTTCGTAAAATAGTTCATAATATCACATGTACTGTACCTGAATAAAAAATAACAAAATAATTTTAAACAAAAAAAAACGACTTCAATCAGGAAACTAAAAAAAAGAATGAAAGATTCGCCATTACGATTTTCGAAGGTTGCCATCGATTTCTCTGGGATGCCATCATCAGATTCTGGTTTCCTTATCATGGTCACACCTTGGACACAAGCGATAAAATGTATGAAACAAACGCGTTGCTACACAGTCTAAGGTCGTGTAGGTGAACGCGTACCATGCTTGTGTGAGAACGCGTGCCATGCTCTGCGCACCACGTCGTCGTCTCGTCTAGCCAGCCGGTGACTGTGAGGTTACCAAGCGCGGGGTGGCGGCACTTTTAGCGGGAGGCAGGGAGTGGCCATACTGTACGCTAGTACTATTTATTATATTTATCAGAATAACACATAGGCTATATTTTATCCCCGTATTCCCACGGGAACGGGAACTACGCTGGTGAATCCGCGGGGCGCTGCTAGTCGGATCTTATACGACGAAAAACCAACTCTGGTCTCGTAACATTTAGTTTTCTTCTTATCAAAGTTTCTACAACAGCTGTCGTGATTTTGGTATTAGAATCATTATATGCCCCAGGTAGAAAGATCTTGACTTGAGCACTGGACTAAAATGTCCGATCAAGAAGCGGACGTAATGCACCTTCTGCATGAAAGGGGAAGTTAATTATAACTCAGACTGTCCAACGATTGATGTTGGACAGTTGTATTTATACAGGCTATTGTGGGAACTTTCGTGGTTTAGAACTATTGTAGTGGATTGCTACTTTAAGGTTATTCAACATAGCTTTATTTGGAAAGCTTCATCTTAGCGGTATTTCCAAGTGACAGTACTGGTTCCGTATTAGCAATTTGACTGCAACTTTGTATTCCCCGATGCGCTATTGGCGCGAAACGTGATTTGCTCTGCAGCTGGAGTCAAATATTCGTGCTTCGGCGACGTGACCGCGCGGTCTGTTTGTTTTGACTAATGGCGTGTCTTGCTTTGCATCTATTCTGTTATGCTGTGAATATGAAATACTCTATTTGTGTGCTTGAAGATTTATGATAGCTTTTGCCCTAGTCTTCGTCCGTTCGGTTGTAAGCTATCTAACATCAAGATTGATTAAGTGGTTTAGTTGTAAAAATATAAGGTCGAGAGGCGGATAGAGTTATTTTTGCATGATTCTTGTTATCTTAATTACGTAGGTACAAAATTGTGGTCCCAGTATTTAGAGAGTTATATATCGGTCTAATACGCTTACAGTCAAGAGCACAAGAAGCTTGACACTTTTAGTGTCTGACTGACTGACCTCTAAAGCGATTGAAAAGTCAAATGTGTCAAGATCCAAGTGCTCTGAGCTGTACAAAACCTTTCTGAAAAAACGAATTGTTACGAAAATAAACAATGAGAACATTTGTAACTATTTTATTTTACTTATAATCATTACTCACTCGATTTATATTTACCAATAAATTATTTCTTTATCATTTAAGTGCTTTAAGTAATATGACTCCGTGATTTTTACACGTAATAATAATTACGTAAGTATTCGTAATTTATATATCTGGAAAATACATTGAAATTACTTAATATTTATCCGAAAGGACTTCTGTTCGCATACGAGTACAATTATTTATATAATTAACTTCATGTAGCAAGAAAAATAAACATAGCTAACATAATGCCTTAAGATATTATCTAACAGACAACCATCAGACTAAGCAGAAATAATTTTGCTGAATTGTCTGAAAATAATAAAAACAATGAGTGAAACATAATACTCGTCTATGTATACAACCTTTCACAACCATCATTCCCTATACGTACCTACACAGTTGCTAACAAACATCACTTACAATTTAAAAAGTCACCGGCTTACCCTACCCGGATAGAATCTATCGCTTTTATTGGCGCGTCAGGTGACATTGTCTGCTAGCAGTATTGCTAGTTTCATTCCCCTGCCCGGGTATTGCGATTCCCCTGCCCGGTTTATACTTTACACCTGTGTTAGTGCCCTGTTCGAACTCTTTGTGCAATGGGTTGTAAACCTAGCGATACGATCTGAGATGGCGAAGAGTACGTTTTAGAATTGGAACTAATATCGTGTGGAATTCTGTTTGAAACTTTGTTTTTATCCGACTGCACTAGAAGAAGGGTAATGGTTTTTAAGTATATGTTTGTAAGTATGCGAGTCTATTTCACTGGCATAGTCTGTAGCCTAAACGGGAATGGGCATGGTCCTTGCCCATTCACTCACTGGGTTGATGGCGTCATAAACCAATATGGCGCACTTTTTCTTTGGTGAACTCCTGAAGCCTAAGCATTGCGCCTTATTGTGACGTCCGAAGTGTCTTAGGCTACATTTTCTAATCGTGTCCCTGCTTTTAGAACGGAGTTGTGTCTTTGTATTTTTTATCAATTTACTTGTTAGAATTAAAACTGATATAGTGTGGCATTGAAACTTTTTTTCTATCCGACTGCACTAAAGGGAGAGTAATGGTATTCAATTATATGTTTTGTAAGTATGCTAGTCTATTTCACTGGCATAGTCTGTAGCCTAGACAGGAATAGGTATGGTCGTTCCAATGCCCATTCACTGACTGGGTTGATGACGTCACAAAAAACCAATATGGCGGACCTTTTCATAGCAACCTCCTGTAGCCTAAGCGTTGCGTCTTATTGCGAAGTCCTTTTGCGGGCTTTATACACATAGTCTTGATTTTATGTTTTTTTTTTAAATCATCCTACTTGTTAAAAATGAAACTGACATCGTGTTGCATTGTTTGAAACTTTGTTCCCGACACGGTTTCTTTTTAATTTGTTTCACTACGTACGTGGTTTGACTTAAATAAAGTTCTTACAAAGTAATAAGTTCTATTTAAAGACAGTTTCCATACTTTGTAAGTAGTAAAAGAACAACCTTTTGTGTAACTAACAAGCTTATTTCTTTGTAAGTATTCACGAAAATAATAAAATATTTATTTGAAGAATATAAAAAGAAAATACTAAACAAAAAGTATAAGTACACTAGCGACCCGGCCCGGCTTCGCACGGGTGCAATGCTGAATTTTCTTTGCTATAAACCTTGCGGAGCCCGAGACCTTTCCAACGAATGCAAAACATGGAAATCGGTTCGTCAGTTCTGTAGTTAAATCGTCAGGAAGGAAAACCCGACTTATTTTTATACAGTAGATAATATATACTTACCTAGTTTATATTCAGACGGAATTATAAGTAAACAATATTATTTATTAATAATTTCTTTGAGAGATGATAGCTACGTTAGTCTACATACAATTAGGTAATGACAAAACAATACAATATGTTTTAAGAAAATTACAATTGAATTAAAAAGTATAGCCGATCAAGCAGCGGGATCCCGCGGGAATATATTGTTAAGCTGCAACAATACATTTAATAATCAAATAAAATATTACAAGATAGATAAATAATCTCCTTTTATCTTCTAGGGGCTAGGCAGAGGTATTCTATATCTGGAAATACAGACTTTTCACGAGCATATTCGACTCGGAAATAGTGAGCCCATCGCCCGGACCGGCTCTGTTACACATGCCTCACACAATGTTTACCTTCACCGTCGAGTTAGTGATGACGATGTGATCGTTAAATTTACTTTAGTTTATTAAAAGGTTATCATAGTATGTACTTGAAGTGAAAATAAATATTATGAAAAATTGTCACATAAAAGAACGGCTGGACTGATAAATCTATTTTCATATCTCCGGACGGAAAGCGGCACATATCCGGCCGCTGCGCTAAACGAAGTTGCCGCTTTCCGCCTCCGTCGATAAGAAAAAAAATAAACACACCTCGGTAAGTAAATAAGAAAGCCTCAGATCACATGTCTGTAGACGTTGGCTTCGCCTCGTTCGACAATTACATGTGATCTGGACATTTCTTATTTTACTTCCCTGGATGACGTGTAATATACTATTTTGTTAGATGTTCGTAGCAAAGGAAAGAAAAGCTTTCACCCCTTAAGGGGCTGGCAGAGGTATACGTTCTGTATATACCCACCCAACCAGTGCAAAAATAAATCATGAACAAATAAACCAGCTCATCTCGCTAACGATGACACATAGCAACAACACTGCCTGTCAACATGACCGGACCGTGAGTTTAGGGGGCCCTGGGCTGATACTACTTAGGGGCCCACCTAATTACTCAGTTTAGCAGACGTATTCACAGAGACTCGATACCGTTTCCGTTCGATTCGAGTCGAATCTATCGACATCGGAAACGAATCTATCGAGATGGGCTGATGTTGGTATCGAAAACAAATGTCACATATGACAGTTGGTGTCACATATGACATTAGTTTTCGATACCAACATTAGCCCATCTCAATAGATTCGTTTCCGATGTCGATAGATTCGACTCGAATCGAACGGAAACGGTATCGAGTCTCTGTGAATACGTCTGCAGTTCGAAGTACCAACACAACGTAGACTTGAATTAAATAGGTTTGATTAATCTATATACATATAATAAAACTCTAACGGGGCCGTGTCTGTACATTAAATATTTTTTGAAAATTTTAACGGTAGTGTATATAGTTATCGATATAGATACCGAAACACCAATTTTTGGAATTTTTGTCTGTCTGTCTGTCTGTCTGTCTGTCTGGTTGTGCACGCATCACTCAAAAACTACTGGACGGATTTTGATGAAATTTGGTATGGAGATAACTGAGTACTCGGGTCAACATCTAGGGTACTTTTTATTCCAGGAAAATATCTCATTCCCACGGGAAAAGAAAAAAACTGGTTAAAAAGAGAAATACGTACTACTCCGAAACGATAACACCTAGAAACTTGAAAAATGGTATGAAGGTGTCTGATATGTCATAGGAAATTGGTATGAAGGGATTTTTGGAAATTCCCGCGGGAACGGGAATAAACTAAATCCAAGCGGGAAAACGCCGCTGGGCACCCGCTATTTGAAATATGGTATGTAGGTGTCATAAATATGTCGTAGGCAACCACTATGAAGGGATTTTCGGAAATTCCCACGGAACCGGGAATAAACGGAATCCGCGCGGGCAACGCCGCTGGGCACCCGCTAGTCGCAAATATATTTTTTTTAGTAATATTGATAGATAGAGTGAAAAATAGTGAGATTCGAGAGCGTTGCGGCTTGAAAGATGATATAGTGACTAGGATTGAAAGAGGAATGCTCAGGTGGTTTGGTCACATTGAGCGGATGAATGAAAGTCGTCTAACGAGACAAATATGGAAGGGTGTTCTCAATTTGCAAGTCGGTAGAGAACAACCTAGGCGTACCTATATCGACCAGATCGGCGATCTGTTGAAGAAAATCCAGATAAAGAGTACCCGAAACCGAGGAACATGCATGTCGTTTGATGGATGTGGAGGAAGCACGAGTGATCTGCCAGGTTCGTAGCAAGTGGCGGTCTGTTGTCTCTGCCTACCCCATAGGGAAATAGGCGTGAGATTAATATTATTTTTATTTTATTATTTTAGTATTTTTATTGGAATACACGGGGCCCTGGGCTGAAGCCCAAAAAGCCATATTTCTTCTATTCTTTGTAAAGTAAGAGGCGCAATGCGCCAACAAACTGTTACTTACAGTTTGGGGCAGATATTGTTTGTAAAACCCATAAAAATGTGCCAGTAAACGTTTTTATTATTATTGTATGATAGATCCGGCCCTGCCTGTCAAGGCAAGGCACCCCGCTTGCTATTCACCGCGGGATACCTGCCTCTAGTCGGACGCGTGTAACAAGACCTGTTCGGGGCAGGGGAATACTGATACTGCGAATAAACATACGGTTGTGACGCTGACAGCTGCGAAAGTAACGGCACTTAAAAAAAAACGAGAATAAAAGGCGTGAGATTTTATTCTTTTTTATATAGACCACAAGTATAAATGTTGAGCGTATGTAATGGTCATGGTTTATTCCCATGCCCTTGGGAATTTCGAAAAAACTTTTCTTGTACCTGTCTAGTGCTTATGAATGTATATCCATAGATCAGAAAGCTAGAACATGTCTCTCTATAATTAGGTAGTATGTATAAGATTAGACATTTCGTTGAACGCCAATACTATAAATAATAAAATAAAATAATAAGTAATCTCACGCCCTTTATGACCGAGGGGGAAGCAGACGTATTCCATTTCTGAAAATACCCACTTTTCGCGAGTATATTCGACAACTAAACGTGATTGGTGGTATGCCTCAGAATTAATTCTCGGACCTGCCGGTCTCCTCACGATAATTTCCTTCACCGTCGAGCTAGTGCTGAATATGTACCTACAAAAGTTTTTGGAAAACTCATTGGTGTCACATGCCAGGATTTGAACCTCACTGATTTTCATCATGTGAAGCAGGATCTTTAACCGTAAGTCTATCACTGCTGTGATAGATGCTACCAAGACTAAGACAATATAAATGTAATAGAGGCCCCGGTTATTATTGTGTGTATGGAAAATTGAAGTTGTTAAGCTGTGTCAGATACCCTCAGACTCTTATCCGGGACCTGTGAGTTTCCTCAAGAACGTGATCAATCATATTTAAAAGCCACAAATGTAGAATTTCATTTCACGTTAACGGACTAAAGGTGCAAGGTCCACGCGTCGCAAATCAATTCGTGCAAGTGGAATTAAACCGTCCGCCGGGCAGAGAACAATCAACATTTGCGTAATTGAAATGTAAATGGGCCGATGTTTCTTTCTCGATGGCCCTTAAATCCCGCTGGATTTATTTGCTCTCTACTTAGCTGATGCACAATGCCCGTAATGGGTTCACTCGAGTCTCTAGAGGGTCTGATAATATCAAGTGACAAAGACTTTTTAAACCTCGGTATTGTGACCATGGTTGCGAATGCATGTCTCGTTCTTCGGTCTCATAAAACATTACAGAGAAATATTGTTCATCTGCTCTTTTGCACTTCACTTTTTATTCGCTAATGGTATGCATGCACGGTATTGTTGGAATTTATGTTCTAGACCATTTAAGACATGATGTGTTTCAAAATAGAATATTTAGAATGGCCCCAAAATTTATAACAAGCTTCCCTCTGAGTTGAAGACGTTTACGAATAAGCTTTATGAATTCCTAATTGACAGCAACCTATGTACTACCTGTGTTCGCAATAAATAAATTTGATTGATTGATAGATTGAACTATGTACCTACATTTGTCTATCTCTCTGGGGGTCGGTCAGCATTAGGGTTGCATCTGTAATGGATGATAAGATTGATAAGCCTCCACCGGTTTCTGTTCAAACGTTTTTAATTTAGTTAGTCCATCTCGTTCGAGAACGACCGCGCGATCTTTTACCTTCGGTATTCCCTACCACAATTGTTTTTCCAAATTTTCGTCGGCTCTGCGTACTGTGCGGCCAAAGTATAAAAGAATACGGTATCGACATAAGGTGGACAAGCGAGGTCTTATATAAGTATTAGGTACAATAAGTTTTTGGAAATGTAATTTAATTAACAAGATCTTCGTTCGTACGACGGACTCACTGCCACAGCTGTAAAAAAAAAATATACGACCTAAAACAAACGTGCACTTTTTTTTTGCCATTTTTCAGCCAGTTATTCTGTATCAGGTCAGCCCTCGTGCCAAATGGCAAAACTGAATGTAAAACTTTTATATCAATCCCGTACAGGTAATATGTGTCATTCTAGAGAAGGTCATTCCTACCTGAGACAGAGTAACATAGGAACAACCCCCCCCCCCCACCCCTCCCTTCAGCGTAGCCGGGCCATTTCCTGCCAAGCTAAAAGCATAGCAGCCATAAATAAAAGACCACCCAGCGCGCTCTAACTGGGATGTAGTGGTCTTCCTAGATGGTAGATCGCTGTATACTTTCCAGGTATGCATTACTGTAATTTATTAGGAAACACAGCTGACTTGCTACGTTTGTGAACTCAAGGAGTTCACTTGGGATTGGATTGGTTTAAAAGAGTGTTCGCACATCACGTCATTCAAACCTTCTGCTATTGGACGACGATGACGTGATAAACGAACGACCAATCGGAAGACACGTTTATCGGATTCCTCGCCAACACTTGTAATTTTGCACACATTTGCATATTTGCTTTTTAACTTTTTTTCCCCTGGACAGTGAGCGAACCGGCTTCCGGCTGCTGTCATTTATTGCGTAACAGTGGGCGAGCCGGCTTCCGGCTGTTCTCAAGTGGTTCAAGACTCCCGCGATAAGTGAAGCCGTTGATACATTATGCCCTGTCAAGATAATATAGCACCAGCTTAATGAAACAAGCTAGCAAATGAACCAAAGACTCAAGTGGCCCTTAAAGAAAAAAAATAAATTATACGTCTTTCAAAAACACGTCACCGTGACTTGTTCGCGGCATATTTTCAAACGTTTTTGTAGTGAAAATAAGTGTTTTTGGTCAGTTCTTTTGGCAGAAACATGGAAATGTGTATATTAGTTCATATTTGTTACTAATAATACCGCTATTCCTTCGATTTTTTGTGAAAAAACCCGTCTTCAAACTATGACGGTACTCGTAATCGAACTATGAGTGTTGTATTATTTTTGCTTTACTGGACGTAATACATTATTAAACCAAAATGTACTGCTGAATAAAAGACATCATATTAATAAAGTTGTATTATTTGTATTGTAAATCGTATATTTCAGTCAGAAACAGTAAGAAATTTCAATATAATTCAACGAAGAATACTACGAGCCGGGCGCCGGCTCCTCCACTGACGGGGTTTGACAGTTCATTTTTAATACCGAACCGGCCTCCGGCTCCTCCACTGACGGGGTTTGACGTATAATTCTAGTACTCTTTGGGTACCAAACTCACCTATTTTTATGATCATTTTATTTGAAAATTTCCTTTGAAACATACATATCTTTTGTTTTAATTTAAAACTTTGGTCTATGTAAATACTAAAAAAAGTATAGGTACTTTTAGTAAGACCTATATTTATACCAAAAACTTTACTTTTAAATAGTACTAATTTTTGGGCCAAATTGAAGTCCGATATTTGTTTAACTTTTACTCTAAACGTATTCAACATTTTCATTGTGTTGCTTTTAATACTTGTTACTGATAATCTCAAGTTACTGTAAACATAAAATCTTTGTGCGTAGTGCCGCGAGTCATTTCAATAACAAAGAAATATGAGACCATGTTTTGAGCTCAGACAGAGTGGCTGTTGTTTATATCAATTGTTTGAACATTGTGTTGTGTAAAAAATATGTATGGTGACCCTTGATGTTTGGTTTGTATATCATTTGAGATGATGTATAGTGTAAATAAAACACAAGATAAGAGTCAAACGTTGTTTTATTTTTATAATAATTCAGGAATTGTAGTACAAAATATCATACCCCATACTGAAAGTCATATTTCAGCTAAAATTCAATATTTTTAAACAAACAAGATTGAAGAATAGATCCTCAATCTAATATAGTATAATGTTTTAAACAGAATTCTGTATAATTCTAACTAGAATCAGAGAAATTCTAATTAGAATGAATTAGTAGCGCTCCAGGACCCCTGTCAGTGAGGCGGCCGGAAGCCGGCCGCACTGCAATATCTTAATGGCGTAAACGACTGTTCACTGCGCAGGGGTTAAGTATTTTAAAGTAACAAAAGTTACTAATTTGATTTATATAAAACTATCCATTGAAAGCACTTGTCCACTAGGAAATTAAAGTACTTGCTAATAAATGGAATACTAAGTATTATTAATTAAACTAAAAGTAACTTACCTACGTACCTACATATTTATCACGTGCTCGACGGTGAAGGAAAACATCGTAAGGAAACCCGCAGGTCTCAGAATTAATTCTGCCTATAGGCCTATAGGCTCACCGCCTATCATGTTTAGGGTTCCAACGAATATCTCGTAAAGGAATGAGATTTTTTTATTATCAATAAAATTTCATCTTAATCTTGTGAAGTTATAGAACACTAGGTGTTCCGCGCGGTTTCACCCGCGTAGTTCCCGTTCTCGTGGGAAATAGGGGAATAATACACACACCGGCACAATTAGCGGAACAGAAAAAAAAGGGAGTATTTACGCATTTTTGCGTGTTACTGGCCGGCTAAACAAGCTTTTTTTAAATTTGGGTTTTAATTTAAAAATGGAATACTAAGCGACTGCCCTTTTTTTCATTCTTTTGTTTTAATTTTCATTGATTCATTTTTTCCACCGCTTGTCCGTTTTTAGAAGGTTCGTGAATTCCATTTGAAAAGCTTTGAATTGCAGTTTTTGAGGCTTTTGAGTTTTTTCGCATATTGATAATTTACGAGCATCTAATTATGCCTGATTTAACGCCATCAGAAATCATTAGGGCAGATCAAATGAGGAGAAATGGTCAAACCTACAGATCGATTGCCAGAAGCCTTCGTCGATCGTTATCAACGATTTATCGTAGCATCCAACGATACAGATTGACGAATGCTCTAGTGAGAAGGAGAGGACAAGGCCGGAAAAGGTGTACTTCAAGGAGGGATGACCGTTTTCTCCAACTTCAAGTCCGACGGAACACGAGACTAACGGCGGTGCAGGCTCGAAATTTACTGGAAGAGGTACGAGCAGTAAGGATGAGTGAGCGGACAGTTCGTAGAAGATTCGAAGAAGTGGGTATAGGCTCGAATGTGCCCGCCAAAGCCCCAAAACTTGAGAGACATCATCGCACAAACCGTCTACACTTTGGTCGTGAACATCGTGATTGGGACTTCGACGACTGGGGACAGGTTCTTTTTACTGATGAATGCAGAGTTATGTTAAATCAAATTGATGGAAGGCAGCGAGTATGGAGACGCAAAGGAGAACGGTATATCCAGTCTAATTTTGAAAATACAGTTGCATATGGCGGCGGTTCAATTATGGTCTGGGGAGGAATATGTTTAGGAGCTCGTACGGAGTTAGTAGTGGTCGATAGCGGGAATCTGAATGCTGATCGGTATATCAGGGAGATTTTAGAAGAACATGTTGTGCCATTTGCCCCCTTTATTGGTAACAACTTCATTCTAATGCAGGATAATGCTCGGGCTCACAGTGCTCGCACAGTACAGACATACCTAAACCATGTTGGTATAACGGTGATGGAGTGGCCAGCACGGTCCCCCGATATGAACCCTATAGAACACGTCTGGGACTTGCTAAAGAGGAGTGTAAAGTCAAGAATGCCCCCTCCCAATAATCTCAACGAGTTGCGAAACGCATTACTTGAAGAATGGCAGAGGTTGCCCCAAGAAACCATTGATAACATCATCCGCAGCATGCCCAGACGGATGGAAACCCTCATCAGAGCACGAGGAGGAAACACTCGATATTGAACAGTCATTGAAATTGTTGTTAAACTTTGGAAAATCTTGAATTTTCTGCTGTTTCTCTATAATTAAAAATCGAAGAAAAATGCATTTTGTTTAATTTAATTTTTATTTTTATAAAATTTTAAGTATGGTGTTACAAATGAATGTCAAAACATGTTAATTTAATTGTTGTTTCATTTTAAATAATATATTGTTTAAAAATTACATTCATTGTTCTAAATTTCCTCTTTTTTCTCCTTTTTTTTTCTGTTCCGCTAATTGTGCCGGTGTGTGTATATAGGTATTTTTGGTCGTTAAATATTGTTATTAACAATTCATTGGATTGTTGTAACACTCTAGCTTTGTAAGCATAAAATAATATATAATACTCTACTTTTCAAGTATCAAAACTTGATAATCGTCTACAAAGTTCTATAGGTATTTCAACAAAGTTTGAGAAATATTTAATTGCTGTGTTGACAGCCTGTTTAAATTCAGATCCGGCAAACAATTATTCAAGTCAAATCAAGTTCAGTATTCGTCAACCACCGACAACGAATCCCTGAATATTCTCGGAATATTCAAAACAGTGGTTATAAATCAAACGTGGCGGTGATCTGGCGACGGGTCTTACGATAAATCGCTCGCGTTTCGACGGAGATTTTATCAGTTTAATTCACTTCGGGCCAATTAACGAACACGAGCCGCGGCCTGTACACACTCGCGTTTCGAAGTTACGGCCCCTATACACTCTCGTGTTATGGAGTTTCGATATTATACTGAAAATTTTGCCTGCGTCGGTAATTAATAATATTGTATCAGGATTTGGCATCAGTTTCGAACTTATAATAGTTTGAAGCACTATGCCAGCGTGTATTTTATATGATACCTACATGTACCAGATACTCAAATCGTACTAAATGTTGTGACAGTAATAAAATTATTGTATGTTAAATAATTCAGATTATCGTTCGTTATTAACTTTATAGTAGAACTAGCTGTTCCACGCGGTTTCCCCCTCGTAGTTTCCGTTCCCGTGGGAATACTTGAATTAAATATAGCCTGTGGTACTCAATGATGACGTATCTTTCGATTGGTGAAAGAATTTCTAAAATCGGTCCAGTAGTTTTGAGTTTATTCGTAACAAACAAAAATACAAATCCTTCCTCTTTATAATATTAGTATAGATATGAATAGTGTAAATAAATATAGAAAGGTTAGACGATGCAGGTTTTCAATATATAAGCAAACAAACAAAATTCGCGGAGTTTATTTTCATAATGCTGACTTGCTGAATAGTGTTCAAGTTAAAGTTGAGTAAAGCAAGTTAACGTGGGAGAGCCATGCTTCGGCACGCTTGGGCCGGCTCGACCGGAGTGATACCACGGCCTCACAGAAAACCAGCGTAAAGCAATGCATTGCGTTTCGTTGAGTGAGTGAGGTAACCGGAGGCCCCAATCCCCCCTTCCCCTCCCCTCCCTCTACTCCCACCTCAAAGGTCGGCAACGCAGTTGTGACTCTTGAGTTGCAGGTGTCCATGGGCGACGGGCGTCACTTACTATCAGGTGACCCGTCTGCTCGTTTGCCCCCTTTTATACCATAAAAAAAATATATATATGCTGTATCTCCCAAAGAGAGGCTCTTAAGGCTTCTATTTTGTTTTGCTACATGTTGTTTATCTACGCGAGAAGCTTACAAGTTATGCTAACGCCACACTGTCGCTCGAGCCTCTGCTTTGTCATAGACTTTCACTGAACGTCATATTGCCAGTATTGCCACCGCTTAGAAAAATGTTCCATCTAAGAAATACCTTACATGCAAGACATAGATTAAAGAGAACTGCCCTTGAGTTTCTAGCTGGTTCTTCTCGGGGTACTGCATTTGGAACCAGCAACTCGTCGGTGGAGATAGGCTGCTGTTCACATTTAGCCAATGTTCATGGCCGAGCTTAGAGTGCTTTGTGAGACTATTGACATTTCTAAGTGTATTTTTTGTACCTACAGAAAATAAATGATGTTTTTACCTATAAATACTCATTTACAGGTGATTTATTTGAAATATTTATCATGTGGATGTAACAAATAATGTTGGCTTCATAAGAAAACCGTGCAAGTGCTAGTAGGACTCGCCCACCGAGGGTTATGAGGGAAAAATATTTTTGTCCGTAGTATTGGATACTATGTATCCTTGATGCTTGAAACAGATGATGTGAATGATGCTTGGAACAGATTTCCTCCAGCATAGCGCAATGCGACAGCGAAAAATAACGAAATTAAGTAACCCAATTTAGTATTAAGTAACAATAATAATTGATTAAAAGAATATTGTGTTAAGGAGTTTCTTGCCCCGCTTCTTCTCCTCAACCAGACATGCTGAAGCGGTAGAGTTGAAATGACGTTCAATAAGTGGACTTGTAAGTTCCTACTTTGAATAAAACATTTTGACTTTGACTTTGACTTTGATCCTCACGAATTTCGTCGAAATAGTTAGAAGTAATATAAAAAAAAGTACCCGTACTGTTTTTGGAATCCATTATAAAACCGATACCATACGAACCGAGTGCATTGACTCCCATATTCGGCGAGAGTGTGGAGCCACCACGCAGCCACTCAATATTTGCCGGTTCGTTCGCAAGTTTGCTTTATCGGGAGAACAATATTTGTGTTTGCTCTCAGCCGCCGAGTAAATGAATTTGCTCGACTCAGCACAAAAAATTTACGAGCTGCATATCGACGGCTCAGCGTTTAGCTGCGGAGAAGTAGACGGTTCACTGACCTCTTATCTACACTATCTACATCACTAATATTTTAAAGAGGAAGGATTTGTATTTTTGTATGTTTGTAACGAGTAAACTCAAAAACTACTCTCACGCTAGCTACATTATTAGGGAGTACCATAGGCTAGTAATTTAGTAATATGTAACAATTGATTAAAAGAATATTGTGTTGAGGAGTTTCTTGCCCCGCTTCTTCTCCTCAACCATACATGCTGAAGCGGTGGAGTTGAAATGACGTTCAATAAGTGGACTTGTAAGTTCCTATTTTGAATAAAACATTTTGACTTTGACTTTGACTTTGACTTTGCTATATTTTATCCCCACATTTCCTCGGAAACGGTAATTATCCGGGTGAAACCGTGGCAGGCTGCTAGTTCATATTATTTTAATCGACTTTTATAAATAAATAAAACCGGCCAAGTGAGAGTACGAGAAAATTCACTTTAGTTATATAGGAGCCCCCTTAAATATTTATCTTATTATGTTTTTTTTTTATAAAAAGTTTTTTTTAATTTTATTAAATTAAATTTCCATAAGTGGACTTACAAGTCCTTACCTACATAATATCCAAAATCTCTTAAGGCAAGTGAAGTGTGATTACAAAAAGCACACTTGTATACAGTCAAGAGCACAAGAAGCTTTACACCTGTAGTGCGAGTGTGACCTCTACAGCGATTGTAATAAGAACGTTGCAAAGGCCAATGTGTCAAGCACTACGTTCTCTTGACTGTATTATCAGTAAAAGTTCTGTCTCATACACCAAGTGTCATTTTAGCGAGCAGTTATCTTTTCCCACCCCCGTGGCGACAAAGCACTCACTTTCAGTAACAATAACAATTACAAAATATGTTTCTTTCATGTTTGTGACCATTTAGTGTCAATAAATGGATCGGAATAGAAAAAAATACGGTGTTACTGGCTTCTCATTGTTTAAATCGAATTAGAGTTGGGGTAATAAAACTTGAGTAATAAAACTTTTGGGGTGGTAGGGGTATACCTCCTAGTGGTCCACCCCGGGCAACGGCACCACTAGCTCATACTTGTGGTGACGGCTAAACGACCCCTACCAGCGGTGGTAGGCCCCGCAAGGGGCCGCCTGGTTTGCGACCACCCTCCCGCCGGAGTCAGACGCCAAGCAGCTTGCTGCGTTCCGTTTGTGCGCAGGAGTACCAGAGCCTTTGGGGGATGGAAGGTTGTCAGTTGCGTTGCTTAATGCCGGTTTACGGACTCTAGAGTGACGTTGAGCCGAGTAGCTCACGCTGGAGGGTAGCGGGATCCGAGGCACGGTCTTGCCGGTGGCCGACCGCAGGAAGTTGGGGGCCCAAGTAGTGCGCCAGCCACGTGCCAAAGGCTGCCCCGCCACCTCGCGAAAAATCCTGGAATGGCTCCACCGTGCCAGTTGGCGACTGGATGGGAGGACCCGGTGGCCATTTCAGGGCGGCTCGGGCGTCCCCGCAGTCTCCATGTGAGCTCCTCATTGTTTGGCCTAGCTCAAGTGATCCGCTTGGTTAAAGCAGCGCCTTGTCATCCGACTGTCACCCAACCCTTACTCCAAAAAATAATGAGCAAGTCCAAAAAGAAGAATAAGGTTAAGAACCGGCAGCACTTCCTCCCTTTGAAAGTGCACCTCACCAACATCCGGGGGTTGCACTCCAATCTCGATCCGGTCCACCACCACCTTGAGACCGAGAAGCCGCACCTGTTCTTCTTGACAGAGACGATAATTAAAACCCCAGCGGACGCGGCGTACCTCAACTACCCAGGCTACTCACTGGAACATAAGTTCAAAGAGCATGCTGGGGTCTGTGTATACGTCCGCGACGATATTTGCTACAAGCGTCTCCGCTGCCTTGAGGGTCCTGGGTTTTCGACTTTGTGGATTATCGTGGACACAGGCGCAGAGAAAACTCTGTATTCCTGTGTATACCGATCGCACAGCGGGAACCAGGAGACAACTAAGCTTTTTGACCACCTTACTGAGATGGCAGATAAAGCCCAACAACAGTACCCAACGGCGGAACTCGTATTTCTCGGGGACTTTAACGCCCACCACGAGGAGTGGCTGTTTCCGTACGAGAAAACTTGCCACGCCGGGAGGGAAGCGCGCAAATTTGCAGTATCGCTGAACCTTACCCAGCTGGTAAACGTTGCGACGAGGGTACCGGATGTTGCTGGCCATACACCCAATTGCTTGGACCTTCTGCTGACAACAGAACCAGACAGGCACTCGGTTTCGGTCTCGGCTCCACTGGGTTCGTCCGACCACTGTCTGGTGAAATCCGTATCAATCTGTTCTCCTCCTGAAGTCTGCCCCAGGGGCACGAGAAGAGTATGGCGATACGAGTCAGCAGACTGGGATGAGATGCGGCATTTCTTTGCATCTTTCCCTTGGCGGCTGGTCTGTTTTTCTTCGGGTGACCCCTCGTGCTCTGCTGAGGCTGTTGCGGACGTGATTCGGCAGGGAATGGAATATTTCATTCCGTTCTCCGGCCTCTCGCTCGAGCACAGAGCTCAAGCATGGTATAATGCGGATTGTGCCCGTGCTGAGGCCCGCAAACAATCTGCATACCAAGCTTGGGTGCAAGCCCGCGATACTAAAGCTGGGGCTCAGAGGGTTCGCACGAAGAAGAAAGCCTTTAATTCTGCCGCTAAGTCCTGCAAACGGGTACTCCGGAAGGCTCGATTTGACCATGTCAGTCGTATAGGAGCCAAACTTGCCTCCTACCCTCCCGGTAGTAAGCAGTTTTGGTCCCTGTCGAAAGCGGTCGAATCCAACTTCTGCCGTCCCTCACTGCCACCCTTGCAGAAACCTGATGGCACGCTGGCCCACTCCGCAACGGAGAAAGCGAATTTATTTGCTTCCTTGTTTGCGAGCAATTCACGTCTTGACGCAGGCTCAAAAGAACCGCCATCTATACCTCATTGTGATTCCTCAATGCTGGAAATTGCAATTCACCAAAAAGAGGTACGCCGGGCTCTGCAGAACCTCGACGTGAATAAGGCCAGTGGACCAGACGGTATACCTGCACGTGTACTAAGACAGTGTGCACCTGAGTTGTCTCCTGTATTGACACGCCTGTACCGCCTCTCTCTCCAAACTAGAACGGTGCCAAAATCTTGGAAGCTTGCTAATGTGCAGCCAGTACCCAAGAAGGGTACGCGAGCCGATCCCTGCAATTACCGACCAATCGCCATTACCTCCATGCTCTGTAAGATCATGGAAAGGGTTCTCAACGGCAAATTGCTGTCATATCTAGAAGAAAACGACCTGATCAGTGACCGGCAATATGGCTTTCGCCGCGGTCGGTCTACTGGGGATCTTCTAGTGTATGTTACGCACTGCTGTGGCGAAGCCATTGAGAAAAACGGGGAAGCGCTTGCTGTTTCTCTCGACATCTCAAAGGCTTTTGACAGGGTTTGGCACGCAAGTCTCCTTAGCAAGCTTCCTGCTTATGGCATCCCTTCTGACTTTTGCAGGTGGGTGTCGGACTTTTTGAGCGAACGGTCAATCAGAGTGGTCGTTGACGGCTGCTCTTCGGACCTCATGGCCATTGACGCCGGTGTTCCTCAAGGGTCTGTTCTCTCTGCAACCCTCTTTCTGCTCCACATCAATGACATGCTACAACCTAGCATTGTTGGCTACGCAGACGACAGTACGATTGTAGAGAGATATTTGGCCAGTGCAAGAGCCAGTAGGGAAGATATACGTTCACAGAGAGAGGCCATGGTAGAGCGAACGAACTTGGCCTTAAGTCGCGTCTCCCAATGGGGTGACGCTAATCTGGTCACTTTTAATGCCACCAAGACGCAGGCCTGTCTGTTTTCCGCTAAACGGAGTCCATTTGACCTGACTCCTACTTTTCGGGGTGCATCTGTACCTACTACCGGCAGCCTAGAACTTCTTGGCATGGAGTTGAGTTCAGACCTCAACTTCGGCACCTATATTGAGTCCAAGGCACAAACTGCGGCCAAAAAACTGGGCATCCTTAATAAGGTTAAGCGATACTTCACACCTGGACAGCTTCTAACACTCTACAAAGCTCAAGTCCGATCATGTATGGAGTATTGCAGCCACCTTTGGGATGGCTCAGCTAAATACCAACTCGCCGCTTTAGACTCTGTAGAGCGCAGAGCCAGGAGAATGATTGGTGACGAGATGATGGTGACTAAGCTGCAATCTTTAGCCCATCGGCGCAAAGTTGCCAGTCTGTCGGTATTCTATAGATTGCATTTCGGGGAGTGTGCCCAAGAGCTGCACGAGCTCATCCCACCTTCCCCTTTTTACAATCGGACTTCCAGACGCACGGCTGGGCTTCATCCCTACTTGGTGGATATCCCACCTATACGCACAAAGCGCTTTTCAAGTTCTTTTATTATGCGCACCGCCAAGGAGTGGAACTACCTGCCGGCGTCTGTATTTCCGAGTTCATATAACCTACAAGCCTTTAAGGATCGAGTGAACAGGCATCTTCTGGGCAAGCTCGTCCCAACGTAGGCCCCGTCTTTGCTCTCGGGCTAGTCTGGGGTCAAGAGCAAGCCCATTTTTTAGTAAAAAAAAAAAAAAAAAAAAAAAAGAGCTTACAAGCGACAATTCTTCCAAATGTATTAGGCTTAGCGTTTGCTGATAGTACATCTCATAGGTCTAGGCACAAAAGGCCTTCAGGGTCAGTGACGAAGGTCAGAGGGACTCCTGTCACCCGCAGAGCTTGCGATAGCTGCGGACGCCTTTGTTATGAATAAGTGAATATTTTGCAGCTAGGGAATTACTTCGAATAACTATTTTGTGACGTGCGTCTCAAGGACTGGGGTGATTTACATTAATCCAGTTTTTTGATCCCCGGTTGCACGGTCGTAGTTCCCGTTCCCGTGGGAATAAGGGAATAAAATAAAGCCTTTGTTACTTCTAGAATAAAGCATTCCGTTTGTGAAAGAATTTTTAAAATCGGTCCAGTAGTTTTGAGTTTATTCATAACAAACATACAAACCTTTCCTCTTTATAATATTACTAGCTTCTCCGTGCGGTTTCACTCGCGTAGTTCCTGTTCCCGTGGGAATACGAGAATAATATATAGCCAATGTTGTAGCCTATGTTGAAAAAAAAAAAAACACTAACCCACTGATTTTAAAATAATATTCACTGACACGCTGCAGCGCTGTCTCCTAATAGTTTAAAAAAAATCTATGTTCAACAGTCAGGTGGAAAGACAAACTGAGTAATAAGCGTAAAATTAAGCTAACCAAATAACTATGTACCTACGTAGTAAAATCCTTACCTACTTATATTATCACCTTATGTAGGTAGAACGGCTCACCCGCACAGTTAAACCCTGTGAGGTTTTCGTGTTGTGGTCACGTAGACATAAGAACAGATTGTATTTATGTTAAAATAAAAAAAAGACGTGTGGCACTCGGGGACTGCCGCGGTAAAGCTATTGCATAGCATTTTGTATCAACAAGACTGCCGAAAACAAACGACGTTAGACAGTGCACGGCCTTCAAGCCACACCTCCGTGCCCGTCGGAGTGGGGAGCGTGAGGTTTTTTTCGTCACGGAATTTCTGGATTCGGTCCCCGCGCTCAAGGCCCGCGATAGAAGCTATGCAATAGCTTAAAAAATAAAAAATAAACATACTGTATTGCCAGTCCATTAGGTCACGTAACAACACCCTCTAGTTAGAGACTGCACACAGTACCGTATCTCCGCAGCTCGTTCCCACCGCAACATTTAGCATAAATTAGCGCATTATCTCGCCGACACAATATTTTCGTGTTAATTTAGGTACATTTGTAGGAACACGGCTTCAATATCCCGGCGATTTATTCTGGAACAAAGCGCGGCCGGCGGCGACACCGCTCGTTATTCCGTTATCAACGGTTATTTATCGGTACGGAACCCGCTAAACTCGTTAACGCGATTTACCTGTCCCCCCTCCCCCCATAATTCACAGGGTTACTTAACGACCTGGTCGGTGCGAATTAATGTTTTAATGCATTCATTGCCGATTATTCGTTAACAGCGGGGACATCATTTTAGGGGTCAAAATGGTGTCTGAGGTGCCAAAGACTTATCAAACTAGATGGCGCAAGCGTACTACTACGCGTGCTCGATTTAAAGCCATACAAGTTAAAAATAGTAGTGTACGATCATTTCTGAAATGAAATTGGTCATTCTCGTTTCAATTTCAATGACTAATGATCGTCGTCCTCCATGTAAAACAGCAACATCCGAATTTTGGAGAAACATCATGACATTTATTTATTTATTTACTTTTAGGAAAACTTACAGCTAAGTAAACAAAAAATATAGGCAACAAAAGATAACAACTAAAAGCTAATTACAAGTTTGTCATAGTGCAAGTCTTTGAATCTCCGCGCGAAAGAAACCGCGGGGTGTAGTTAGCTACCAATTCCACTCAACATCCTAATTATAGAGAATATAAACGAATGGTAAACATTTGCGTACCCGTTGTTAAAAATTAAAAACAATTTCGGCGCTTAATTAACCGTGTGCGTGTCCACCAATAGTCATTGGGTACACTTTACATAATTCATCTTCGCATACATACAGGTACACTCATTACCAAAAGCGGCGACCTTGATTAACACGCGCCATCCATTCCAAATTCAAACAGAACATAATTAAAATGGCGCTGAGCAAATAAACGCTCGGGATTGGCTGAGCGGGACTCGCGGCGGCTCGCGCAGAATGCGAGCTGGTGTTTAAACATTTAACGGCTTTTGCATTGCTAATAATTAGTGTTGTCGCTCGCTGATACATTATGCAGCCGCAGACGCCGCAGTCTCTGTTATTTTATTTTACGCGTATCTTACAGGCAGCAAAAAATTACTGACACAAATGAATGCACATTTTAATTGTCAAGCGAAGTGGCCAGCAAAAGAAAAAAAACTGATAGGTATACCAAATTATCTTGTCTCTGGAATGTAGAGTGTAAATATAGAAAAGATACGCACAAACTCCTGGTTTTCAAAAGAAAATGAATCCAAAATTAGATGAAGGACTGTTAAATCTCTTTTTAACCGACTTCTAAAAGGAGGAGGTTATCAATTCGTCTGTATTTTTTTAAATTATTAATATATTTTTTTATGTTTGTTACCTCAGAACTTTCGACTGGGTGAACCGATTTGGACGATTCTTTTTTTATTTGAAAGCTGGTGCTTCCAAATTGGCATCTATGAGAAAACCATATAAGTTGAAGATTGAAGTCGGTTTTTTTTTAATCTTTAGAGTGGTTATTAGCTGTTTGATTGGTTGAATAATATCATAACCTTGAGATTGAAGTCTGTCAGCTAGTTTTAGTTTTGCCTTTCAAAAACCGGAGGTGACAATAATTAAACATAGTCTGCATAAGACTCAGAAATATTGTAGCTGTTTGTAAAAGATTGGTCATTGGTTGTTGGTCATTGTAAAGGATTGGTTCTAAAGATTAGATATCTCTAACAACCACGCAAATAAAAGTACTGTCTTAAATAATATGTAGGTATTATAGAGTACCTATATGTTAGACATGAACTATCACTTAATTGAAACATTGAAAAATCACAGTTTTTGAACCACATAAATATTTTATGATCATGTAAGAAAAGTTGAATCCTATCCTACTAATATTATAATATTATAAGTTTGTATGTATGGATATTTGTTCCTCTTTCACGCAAAAACTACTGAACGGATTTTGATGAAACTTGACAGATATATAGCTTACTAGCAGCGCTCCGCGGTTTCACCCGCGTAGTTCCCGTTCCCGTAGGAGTACGGGGATAAAATATAGCCTATGTGTTATTCTGATGTATAAGCTATATAACTGTAAAGTTTCATCAAAGTCCGTTTAGTAGTTTTTGCGTGAAAGAGGAACAAACATCCATCCAGACATCCATCCAAACAAACTTTCGCGTTTATAATATTAGTAGGATACATCAAAATAACACATAGGCTATATTTTATCCCCCTATTAATGGGAACTGCGGGGCGCTGCTAGTATCACATAAAAACACGTTTTATATACCACAGAAAATAGATGTATACCTAATCGTATAACCCGGGGTCAAGAAAACATAGAAACATCGTAAACAGTATCGAATGGTATCCTGTCAGCTGTCACCTGTCTTGTGTTCCTCGCAGGTATTTTTTTAATAAAATATAAGTGCGACTGTACACGACTGTAGCTACCTAAAGGAGCGTACACACTAGTTAACAGCCATACATATTAATCGACACTTAAACAAACAAGTCAGTTGTTTGTTATTCGATGCGTGAATTATTACGATTTGTTCAAACAATAAACAGCCAAGCCAGCTAAGTACTCGTTTGTGTCAACAAACTACTCGGTTGAATACGCCGCAGGTTTATTTGCTTATGGTAAATTATCGTCGAGTACATTTATTCGAATAAATGTTTAATAATTTACTTAATCAAAACATAAAACAAAACATTTAACTTCATTCGTGGTCATGAATTCATTATTTAGTACTAGCGACCCGCCGCGGCTTCACAACGAGTGCAATGCTGGTACTAAAACCTTCCTCTTGAATTAGGTACTCTATCTATTAAAAAAAACGCATCAAAATCCGTTGCGTAGTTTTTTTTACAAAATGGCCTCTTACCTACTGACTGTAGTGACATCACACGTCGATAAAATAAACATCAAGATAAAAGAACTGCAATAATTGTCATAAAAACTACTAGCATGTAACGTTACCAATCTCAATGCACTTGTTCTCGTCTCGCGATTTTAGTAAGCGAAATTATACTAGGCATAGTATTGTGACGTCAGATTGGATACGTGAGGGCACTATCTCCTCGCAAGCCCATCTTCCGTATCTAAAGATTCCCCTCACATTGAAGCATAAAATTACGTCCTTACGTAACATGACGCGGTGCGCACTCCGCTTTGCCGCGCCATCTTTCTCCGTGATATATTGAAGGCAAATGGCGCAGGATACGGCTCTTTGTCTTGAAGACTGTACTCGTACGGTCGGCAGCATTAGGGGTATTGGTTGAGATAAACTACAACTTAAAAAATTAAAAACCATGAAGATAATTTATTTTGTACATCGTACTCGTAACTGTTAAATGCCGCCATATTGGTTTTTTAGACGTGTTAGGTACCTACTTGGTGTATTATAATTAATCTAAAGTAATTTGGCAAAATCAGTTCACTTGTTTAGTCGCTATGAGACATAGACTACTGAGAGAACTATAAACTTAAATACAGGATTGTTTACGTTTATGATAGAAACTGACTATAAATTAATCTTTAATCTGTATAATATATAAAATGATAAACTGACTGACTGATTGGTGATGTATCAACACACAACCTAAACCGCTGGGTCTAGAGACTTGACATTTTGCACATAGATAGCTTATACAGTGTAGGCATCCACTAAGAAAGGATTTTGTAAAATTCAACAAAGCTTATGTTACTCAGTCTTCGGACTGACTGATTGGTGATGTATCAACACACAACCTAAACCGCTGGGTCTAGAGACTTGACATTTTGCACATAGATAGCTTATACAGTGTAGGCATCCACTAAGAAAGGATTTTGTAAAATTCAACCGCTAAGGGGGTAAAATAAACATGCGCGAGCGAAGCTTAGTGTAAAAGCTAGTATTATCTACTATATAAAAATAATTCGGGTTTTCCTTCCTGACGATATAACTCCAGAACGCACAAACCGATTTCCACGGTTTTGCATTCGTTGGAAAGGTCTCGGGCTCCGCGAGGTTTATAGCAAAGAAAATTCAGCATTGCACCCGTGCGAAGCCGGGGCGGGTCGCTAGTTATACATAAACATTAGTAACAAAACGTATGAATTTGTTTCTAACATAAACAATATTGTAGCAATTTAGACGATTCTATTATTTTGCACTCTGCTTGTCGAAAATAAACAATATGATATAATTTATATTCATTGTCTCAGACCAAATAACAAAATATTCTTCATCTACTAGTAGAATTCTATATACTGGGTATCAGCTTATTTTTGCGTGAACACAACGGAACTCTTCACGGTATTTAATCGAAATGAGAATCCCTCAGTTTATGAGACTAAAAAGAGCTGCCCTTGAGTTTTTTTTTCTGGTTCTCCTCGGGGTACTGCATTTGGAACCAGCAATTCGTCGGTGGAGATGGGCTGCTGTTTACATTCAGCCAATCTTCATGGAGTTTAGAGAGCCTTGTTATTAGACTATTGACCTTTCTGAATGTACTTTTTGTCATCATCATTTACTTGCCCTTTTCCCATTATTTGGGATTGTCGCAGTATGTTTTTTCCTTTCATTTAGCTCTAACATACGTCATATCTACATTCACTTCCATCTTGCACATATCATCCTTCACACAATCCATCCATCTTTTCTTTGGTCTACCCATATCTTCCTATAGCCTTCCACATTCATATAAAGCACTCGCCTTACAACATTACTCTCATCCCTCCTCATTATATGTCCATACCAAGACAGACGATTACCTCTCAACTTCTCCATCACGGGTGCAACTTTTAGACTTCCTCTTATGATTCATTCCTAATTTTATCCATTCTTGTCACTCCACACATCCATCTCAATATTCTTATCTCCGCTGCATGCAGTCTCCTTTCATCCTCCTTATTAAGGGCCCAACATTCCGATCCATACATGACGACAGGTCTTATCATGGCCTTGTATACTTTTCTCTTTCTAAGTGTACGTTTTGTACCTACAGAAATAAATGCTAATAAATGGATGAAAACAGAAAACCCTTCCAGATTTACCTTCATTTTACATAGCATCCCTCGAACAGGCTAATTTGTGTTTAATTAAGGGAGTTCTAACGTGTTTCTGGGATGCAAAGCAGGTCGTCAGCCCTTATCTGAGCGCAGCTTCCGCTCAAAGGGTACCCAGAGTAATGTTTTCCTCAATCATGTAAACCTTTTCGAGTCTCGGGCGGAGCTACTGCTTACTGTCTGGTCAAGTATCATTACACGGTGTCTGTGTATCTATATCTGTACTAATATTATAAAGATGAAAGATTTTGATTTTTGTTACGAATTAACTCAAAAACTACTGGACCGATTTAAAAAATTGTTTCACCAATGGAAAGCTAGAAGACCCCTGAGTAACATAAGCTATATTTTATTCCCGTATTCCCATGGGAACGGGAACTACGCGGGTAAAACTGCGCAGATTACTTCATTATATTTTAACATCTGAGTATTAACAGTCAGGGTAAGTACTCGGAAACACATCTGGGAACATAAATTTTTAATTTTCCGAACAATTTTACGGGTGAGCGGTTGCGGAGATTCGGCCTCTGCGCTTAGAAGCCGACTGAAAGGCCCGCGGCGGCTGCACGGACCTCACCAGGGCCGGACCCAGCATATAGCGAACGAGGCGACTGAACTTTATAAGGCAGAGGGACAATAGTTACCACCATAAATGGAACTCTATGTAGTTGAAATAAGATTCAAAACCAATGCAAATTTTTAACTGCCTATGCCCGTTAAAGGGTTATACTCGCTGAGCTGGGCCTTATTGTCTATTTATGATTGTAATCTCGACCTTGCACTCCTCGAAAGGAGTCAAAAAGTCAAAAGTCATTTATTTTCTGTAGGTATAAAAAGTCCAATTAGAAACGTCAATAGTCTAATAACGCACTCTAAACTCGTCCATCAAGATTGGCTAAATGTAGACAGCAGTTCATCTCCACCGACGAGTTGTATAGCGACCCCTCTGTCCCTGCGTTAGGCGCACCCAGAACACTAGAGGCGCCTTCCGCGTGGTCCCAGGCCGACCCGAGCCAACACCATACCCGCCGGCGATTGAAGTATTAAAAATGTATTTGATACGTTTGAAATACGGTCCGTGTTTATCGAGTTCCGATTACATGCCCGTCCTTGAGCTCTTAATTTTGCTAGCGGACTAATTACAATTAAACTGGAAGATTTATGGCATCAGTTTTTATTATTTACTAGCGGTTCTGCGCGGTGTCACCCGTAGTTCCCGTTCCCGTAGGAATACGGGAATTAAATATAGCTTATGTTACTCAGTGACAATGTAGCTTTCCATAGATGAAAGAATTTTTAAAAGTTTTTTAGTTTATTGGTAACAAAGATACAAACATACAAATCTTTCCTCTTTATAATATTAGTGTAGGTAGATTAAGAGAAAGGCATAGAGGTAAAAAAGAAAACTAAAACTACGAACTATACAACAAAAGATGTAAAAAATTGGGGCACCGTGGCAAGGTGGTAGATTACGATGTCACAATATTAATAATATTGTGTTAAGAAGGAATTCATACTTTTTTGTGTGTTTTGATTACATCAGTAAAACAATATAGTGAGGAAACCAGCAGTTATAAAATTGCAAAGCATATGTAAAAGCAATCCGATCCGGTGAGGGCTACAAATCTCATGCAAATATCATGTTTAGGGGTCTATAAAATATAGAGGCGAAAAATTCTTATGTTCAGAATTGGCCCTTAACATTTTTTTAAATTTATTTGTAATTATAGGGATCTATACTTGATTAAATCCCATACAACCTCTAATGTTGGGAAATACCAATACCATCAATGGGTTGTTCCGAGCTGAAGATGACGAAAAATTTAAAACTACCTAAAATCGCATACCTTTTTTATATTTGCTATATATTAGCTTTTTTATAAATAATAAATAAATTGTGGGACACAATTTACACACGGTTATTCAGTCCCAAACTAGGCAAAGCCTGTACTATGGGTACTAAACAACTGATAAACATACTTAAATAAATACTAAACACCCAGACACGAAGCCAACAGACATGTTCATGCACACAAATGTTGGCCCCGAGCGGGGATCGAACCCGCGACCTCCGACTCAGAAGGCAGGGTCACTACCAACTGAGCCAACAGGCCCGTCTATATACGGTTATATTGTACATCATTTGTATTTAAAACAGCATGTAACACGCAGCTTCCCAGGTCGTTACCCCCAAACAATTAGCCGTTAAGCGCAAGTCGTCAAGCGCCGCAGCCGAGCTCTATTTAACAGCTTACAAACGTACACAGTCGTAACTCGAAGCGCTTAAGCCGCTAAGTCCGCTAGACGATCCGCCGCGAACCAGATTTCGGCGGTTAATGCACAAGACGTGAGTCCGTACTTTAAATATTTTAAATTCGCAAGTTCCCGAGCAAGTCGCCGCCGGAATAATTTAGCAGTTCGAGTTACGCAACTTTGGCAGGTTGCCGCGAAGAAACTGTGTCTCGGAAAACGTGTATTTTAGGAGCTCCTTTATTCGATATTTTACGGGTTACAGTTGTTATTGTAGCATCAGTATAGTGGTTTTGTGTGCTTACCTGTTTATTCTATTCTATACGGGGAAATTTTTAAAGTAACATTGATGTAGTAACACTAGCTCGACGGTGGAGGAAAACATCATAATAGAACCCGCAGGTCCCAGAATTGAGTCTGAGGTGTGTAACACAATCCCGGTCCAGCGATGGGCCCACAGTGGGCCCACCCCTGTCACGTTTAGGGGTCCAACATATACCGGTGAAAAGTGGATATATCCAGGATGGAAATGGAAAATCTCTACCAACTCCCTGGGGAGTAAAAGCGTGAGCATGATTATTTACTTAAAAGCTCAGGATTCAATACAAATAAAAAACAACACAATACAATAAAAATGTATTCTGCAGCTTTGCAAAACTATTTTGACTGTCATCAACCAGTTTTCTGTGCTTGAGAACCGTTTTGCAATATGGACCTACATGTTTTGAGTCGATCACACACTATTTAAACAGGAGACAACTAAAAAACCTATTAAATTTACTTATTTACTTTAAATATTTCTCCGAAGGCGAACGAATGCACGAGTGGTCGCGTAGTATCTAATAATGATAAAAGTTATTTAAAGCTCGTAGCAGTGCTACGACACGCGTAGCCCCTCCGGTGTGCGTGTAGCATAAGGGTCACAGCACACATATCAACTCGGAAAGGGATCGGCACCGTATCGCCTTTCGCCTCGCCGTCAACCAGGCGTCAACCTAACGTATGCATGTAACCAAAGCGTAGCAGCGGCTCCTGTACGTCAACTCGGCTACGGCTAGGCGTCACCGCGCTTACGCCTCGCCGACCGCTGGCTGACCGGGTTGGCACCAAATCGGTTTGAATCCAAACGTTGAGTGTTCAATAAAAAAAATCAATAAAACTTACGCGCAACACGAAAGGAAGTTGCCTTGCGAATGGTGGGCGGCGGCAAGGTCGGCAGGCAAGTCGCGGGAGGGAACACGGTCAAGAGTGGACGAAGAGCCGTGAGCTCGCGTACGGAGAGACGTAAGCGGGGGGACAGCGAGCCGTAAGCGCGGGAACTGCAAGTTGACCACTCACCGCATCGCGGTTCGGAGCCTGTTCCGAGGCGAGGCGATTACGTTACGTTTCCGATTAGTGTGCGTTGCAGTAGGGAGTTTCATACAAACAATACTGAACGGCTCGAGGCGATACGGTGACGATCCCTTTCCGAGTTGATAAGTGTGCTGTGACCTTAAATAGACGCTACGCAAACAGGAATTGTTTGTGATAGAAATGTTTATTCCAGAAAATGATCCGCTTCCCAATGCGCCGAGAGCGGCCGTCGAAATAATACCACTTATTTCGGGAATTGATACTTTGAAATGATTGAATTTCGAGATCGAGGTGCTCCAGACAAAATGCTGTAATTATTTCTCTATTTTGTTTTCGAAGATACTCTTACCTTTTCACTGTTACCATGGTAACTTGGTAATTTCGAAGGAATTTCGAGATTGAGCGAGGGGTTTGTTCATTATTTGGTTTTGTGAGTTCCTTAATTCCGATTAATTGACGGGTGTTTATCATTCGTTTTGGTTTTGTTTGAGAGCTGCTAAGTACCGATGGGCTCAGTAATTAAATTTTATTGTACATTCAGGGATCCATAGAGAGCAACCAGTCTGGACATTTATTAAAAATATGTTGTTTTTGTTTCTAAAGTCCGACTCGCTCTTGGCAAAAATTGTTTTCGTGACTTACTTTGACGGAAATAACAGTGTGTGAATTGTCCCACAATTTATTAGTATAAAAAAAAATCTCACGCCTTTCATCCCCGAGGGGGTAGGTGATAGGTGGTGAGCCCATCGCCGGACCGGGTCTATTAACACATGTCTCAGAATTAATTCTGAGACGTGCGGGTTTCCTCACGATGTTTTTCACCACTAAACTTATTAACGTCTATCTACATAATATAAAAACACTTAAAATATCACCACCACCAACAAAATTTTTTACTCGCCAAAATGCTGTCATATCCAGTTATAATAGCTCTATGTACTTACTGTTGCTAACTCGAACAAACAACCGAGAACTTAGAAATTTACCTACCCTCACATAAAAATTGTTAAAACAGTTTGCCATTTCGACGCTTTATAAATATGTACCTACTAAGTATTACCTATAATTTCTCATGTAAGTGAATTCATTCTTTATGAGAAATAAAGTTTCTTTAACCCTACGAATAAGGAATTCCTTATTCGTAGCTTTAACCACATGTTTTCCTTCACCGTCGAGCTAGTGATAAATATGTACGTAAGTTTTTGAAAAACTCATTGGTACATGCCAGGATTCGAACCCGAGCCTCACTGATTTTCGGCCGGCTCTTTAACCGTAAAGGCTATCACTGCTATTATTATTATTAATATTATTATTATTTATACCTTTCGGAAGTATCCCATCTCGCGTCAAGCGTTATAAACACTTAGATTACAATGTTGGTGCTTACGATATCTTAGCCGAATGTAAGGCAGCCTCAAACTGGCGCAGCGTGCATCCCGTGGTAACTTTAAACCAGCGCACAGTGCTAGCACGTGTGAGGAGCAGATGGCTTGCAGCTGTGCAATTTACGAGCGGAATAATAGCGAGAGAACTGAAGATGGACGGAACTTTGCTTAAAGATGTGCACTTAATGAAATAACGCGTAGAACGGTAGAGTGAAAATGTAAATGTATTTTATTTTGTGTATTATATCAAAGTCAAAGTAAAATTCTGAAAATTACACACTTTAGAAAAGTCAATAGTCTAATAAAAAGCCACTCTAAACTCGTCCATTAGGATTGGCTTAATGTAAACAGCAGCCCATCTTGTCGACTTGCTGGGTCTAAATGCAGTAGGTACCCCTAGAAGAACCAGCCAGAAACTCAAGGGCAGATCTTTTTAATCTTATGTAATTTTTGTTCTCATGTTATGTGTTTGGTTTACAATAATAATTATAATTAACAGCCTTACAGTCGAGTCGGTTAGAATTATACCTGAGGGGACTGGTAGAGGTATTATAATAGCAGAGTTTTCAACAGTGTACGTGTTTCTTGCGGACTACGCAGGACCTACATCGTGGAGAGCTACGGGGAAAGCTTATGTCCAGCAGTGGGCATACGGTGCCTGCGTATTCTGGTCTGCCAGTCTCTTCAACACATTCACCATTGAGCTAGTGATAAATTTTAATATTATGTACATTATGATCTCACTGCGCCTCACTTTCAAAAGTGCTATTCCTCAGCAAGAATGTTTTTTAAGTATTTTTAAAGCGCAACGCCTAACCATCATCATCATTTCTGACGCAGATGGCCCAGTATTTCTTCTTTTTCCATTTATACCTTCATAGCTACATTCACTTCTTTTTTTCACATATCTTCACACAAACCCTCATTTTTCCATCGATCTTTAGCTTTTACGTTAATATTAAGTAAAAACCATAATGTTTTATTCAAAGTAGGGACTTACAAGTCCACTTATTGAACGTCATTTCAACTCCACCGCTTCAGCGTGTATGGTTGAGGAGAAGAAGCGGGGCAAGACACTCCTCAACACAATATTCTTTTAATCAATTATTGGGTAACACAATTTCGTTATTTTTCTCTGTAGTATTGCGCTGTGGTGGAGAAAATCCAAACATCATTGTCATTTATACAGTCATCTAGTTTGTATATATATATATATATATATATAATCTCACGCCTTTTATCCCCGAGGGGGTAGGCAGAGGTATTCCATTACTGGATATACTCACATTTCACGAGATATATTGGACCCCTAAACGTGATAGGTGGTGAGCCCATCGCCGGACCGGGTCTGTTTACACATGTCTCAGAATTAATTCTGAGACCTGCGGGTTTCCTCACGATGTTTTCCTTCACCGTCGAGCTAGTGATAAATATGTACGTAAGTTTTTGAAAAACTCATTGGTACATGCCAGGATTCGAACCCGAGCCTCACTGATTTTAGGCAGACTCTTTAACCGTCCGGGCTATCACCGCTCTCAATAAGAATAATATATAATAATATAATCTTACGCCTTTTTTATCCCCGAGGGGGTAGGCAGAGGTATTCCATTACTGGATATACCCACACTTCACGAGATATATTGCACCCCTAAACGTGATAGGTGGTGAGCCCATCGCCGGACCGGGTCTGTTTACACATGTCTCAGAATTAATTCTGAGACCTGCGGGTTTCCTCACGATGTTTTCATTAAAAATCTATTATCAATCTAGATATAAATAGAAATAGAAATAAATCTAGACACAATTAAAAATCTATTGTGTCTGTAATTAATGGTCTGAGAGGTGCTGTCGTCTTACAACACTACTCTTATCCTTCCGCAGTTTGCCAATTCGCGTAACCATAAAATGATTTTGCCCACTATAAACCAAAACATGATTCATTCATAGTTAAGAGCATTTCCCGAAAATTCCCACATATTCCCCGCAATACGACGTCCCGACCGAGGAATAAGTCAGCTAGCGCTGCCGTAATTTATTTCTACTGCGTGTGCAGTACACGGCAAATTGGGTGCATTCGCGCCTGCCCCGCGCCCCTCGCCTCACCACCGAGAATATAGAAGCTAAAACAGTACGGTAACTATGCCTGTTTTCGGAGATTTAGAGTGTTAGAGTTAGGGCCGACACTGCTGCGCTGATGATCTTCAACCTAAATTTGTCCAGTGCTTGGACATAGGCCTGCCCTAATGAGCGCCATAGCACCCTGTCTTCAGCTCGACGCATCCAGCATCTGCCTGCAGCCTTTCGCAGATCGTCATCCCATCTGGCCGGAGGGCGTCCTACACTACGTTTACCGAGTAGCGGTCTCCACTCCAGAACACGTTTACCCCAACGGTTGTCGGTTCTTGGCGAGATATAGCCGGCCCACTGCCACTTCAGCTTGCTGATTCTTTGAGCTATGACGACAAATTTGGTTCTCTGTCTGAAAGGATAGATTGAAATTAACTAGTTACTAAAAGACAAATATAAATAAAATTTTCTTTAAAAAATACTTTTACAATATATGGTATATTATATTTATAAATACTTTTGTATCTTACGAAATTCAAAATTCAAAATCGTTTATTTTCTATTGGTGTTAAAATATACACTTAGAAACGTCAATATTTTATAATAACAAGGCACTCTAAACTCGTCCATGAAGATTGGCTAAATGCAAACAGCAGCCCATCTCCACCGACGAGCTGCTGGTTTCGAATGCAGTACCCCGAGAAGAGCCAGCAAGAAACTCAAGGGCAGCTCTTTTTAATCTCAGACGAGACCTACGTAATCATATTTTGTTGTTAATAATGTACATTTTTAAAAGATCGGAGATATTCCACCGCGTTTGACGAAATTAATTGGAAAATGTAGACAACCGGCAACGCACTTGTGACTTTCGAGTTGCGGGCGACGGTAGTCTTACCATCAGGAGACTTGTGTGCTCGTTTGCCCCCTATACTCGTACTATAAAAAAACACCTCTAAACGACTTCATAGCGAAAACAGCTCTGAAAACCTGTTCCGCCGCGTGTCTGTGTGAGTGAGTCATTTCGGAAATATTGTACAGTTGAGCACGTGGACCTTGACACATAGGACTTTGTGACGTTCTTTTTACAATCGCCGTAGAGGTCAGACTCGCACTACAAGTGGAAAGCTTCATGTACTCTTGACTGTACGTAGTTACCCTACTTTTTTATCTATACAGTTACTGTGCCCCGGGGCATCTCAATCGGGCAATTTAAATACACATGATATATTTACCGCACTCACGAAATAGCGCTCGCTAACGCGATTGTTGGGTTTCTTGCGGCGTTTCTCCCCAGGGAGCCTACCATCTTTTAGGAACTTTGATAGTTCAGGAATGGTTTTTTGTAAGTTTAAAACAATATTACTCAGATTCTTACCAAGACCTTTTAAATAATACTGTTTAGACCCGTTTTCTGCTTATTGATGTAAAAGAAATAACTAATGTTTACATTTGTGTTGGTTTCATTACAATGGTCAATATTCTCAGCTATAGGGTAAGTATACAGCACAAGTCAATATAAAAAGGAGACGTTTCAGGAATATATGAAGACTGGTCTCTTCTTTCTACACCAGTTTCTTAGATAAATAAAATAAATATACTTTTATCACCTATCACGTTTAGGGGTCCAATATATCTCGTGAAATATCCAGTAATGGAATACCTCTGCCTACCCTATCGGGGATAAAAGGCGTGAGATTATTAATTTTATTTATTTTATAAATAGTATTTCACATTTGAATCAGCTTATCAATAACATAGATCTCTAAAGAGATAAATACCAAATAACACTAAAAAGATATAGTCGATTTGAGAATCGCCTCCTTTATTTTCATTGAACATATTAAGGCAAGTTGTTGTAAGGCGAGTGCTTGATAAAGAGCGGTAGACCAAAGAAAAGATGGATGGATTGTGTGAACGATGATATGTGCAAGATGGAAGTGAATGTAGATATGACGTATGATAAATCTAAAAGGAAGGGAAAAACATACCCGACCCTATATAATAGGAAAAAGGCAAGTACCTAAGTGACGATATTAACATAGGCAAGACATTACAATACATAGCATTTATAAACCATTAAGGTTTTAAAGTTGGTTAAAAATATAATCATAGAAATCTGGTGGGGTGATGTTGAGTTATTCGTCCGTTTGTCATGCACATACTTAATGCACTTATTGAATTTAAGACTTATATGGTTTTCCCATGGACGCCATTCTCAGAGTTGGACAAAAAGAACCATCAAAATTGGTTCACCCAGTCGAAAGTTCTGCTAACAAACAAAAAACACATACGCTTCGAATTGAGAACCTCCTCCTTTTTTGAAGTCGGTTGAAAACCAGACAGAATCACCCGACGAGGGTCGATACGTGTAAAAAGGCCAACAGGAATAACCAATCTCGGCCGGCTCGAAGCCATAAATCTTCGCGGCTGTAATCTGCACCGCTGATTACATGTCACTTCATGTCCCACTGCTTATATCCCAGCAAAGCCTTAAGGCTTAATCTTACTACACCTGGAAAGGTGTAAATACTAGTTACATTAATATACCTAGTTGACTTACTGACTAGACGGCTTATAAAACCACTAGCTTTTACTCGCGGCTTCGCTCGCCCACGTTTATTTCAACCCCTTAGGGGTTGAATTTTGCAAAATCCTTTTTTAGTGGATGCCTACACTGTATTAGCTATCTATGTGCAAAATTTCAGGTCTCTAGACCCAGTGATTTATGCTGTGCGGTAATACATACATCACCAATCACTCAGTCAGTCATAAATACATTTTGATGGTAACAGTAAGACTAAAGGGTGCTGCTATATTTTACATTAACGATTATTGTGTTGGTTTCATGTGTTTTTCTGTTTTTTTCTTATTCCACTTTCATCTTATTATGATCTTTAATACATTCCGTATTGGTAGTAGCTACAATTTTAATAGATGGACTCATAAACCATTATTCTACCTAGAAGCCAAAACGAATCTAAACATGCGCAAAAAGCTGACAATCTCACCCGTCTAGCTCTTTATATATATATAATATATAATCTCACGCCTTTTTTATCCCCGAGGGGGTAGGCAGAGGTATTCCATTACTGGATATACCCACATTTCACAAGATATATTGGACCCCTAAACGTGATAGGTGGTGAGCCCATCGCCGGACCGGGTCTGTTTACACATGTCTCAGAATTAATTCTGAGACCTGCGGGTTTCCTCACGATGTTTTTCCTTCACCGTCGAGCTAGTGATAAATATAACGAATAATGTGTTGTTTTTATTTCTTTTTCAGTTCTTTCTTATTTCATTTTCATCTTATTCTGATCATTAATACATTCGGTATTGGTAGTAGCTACAATTTTAATAGATGGACTCATAAACCATAAAATAAAAACAAAATGTTTTTATTATTCTACCTAGAAGCCAAAACGAATTTAAACATGCGCAAAAAGCTGACAATCTCACCCGTCTAGCTCTTTATAGAGACGTTAACTCTCCAGCAGTTGTGCAGCCGCCTGGAACGTGTGATGCCCTTTGTGCAGCGGTCCGTTTGCAGCTCTTGGCTCCCAGATTGATTCAGGTTCGCATCTTGTCTTGCTAATTTCAATTTGCTCTGTGGTTCAGGGGCAGCTCAGTGGTATTACATTGTGTCCGAGTTGAAATATTGCGTGTGAAGGTAGACAAACAAAACGTTTGAGTAACTCTAAATAATCTGCCAAGAGGGAGTCGGATTTGTGCAACGAAGGCTCCGTACCGTCACAGTACCGCTGTCCAGATTAAAAAAAATAGTTTTACAGTAATAGCACTTTTTGTATTGTACCAAAACTTAGAAATATACATAACATCGTATTTTTTTGTCCAATCCCACTTCTACTAGTAAGACAAATCTAACGGTAGGTATATGATTTATTAAAATCTATGAACCTTACATACGGCAGCAAACTCCGAACTGCCAACCTCAAGGATAAAGCGCGGGTAGAATTGAAAAAATCTATATGTTTTTATTCACATTAGGGCTACTTTTCAAGTTCATTGCAACTCCTATGCTATACAAGATAGCATAATTTGGTATCATGTTTAAGGGGTAATCAATTAATGTTTTTGTTTTCCTACTGTTGCTAAGATGCTAATAGTTCTGTAAGATGTTTTGATTTATGTTTGTAACAATAGGGTGACATTGTCTTTTGTACAAAACCCTTTCAAATAAAGATTATAAAAAGATATTGCAACTCCACCGCTTCGGCAATCGGCATGTGTTATAGTTGAAGAAAAAAACCGGGCCGCAAGAAACTTCTTAACACCATAGTTCTTTTAAAATAATCAACTGGGTACAAATTATAGGTAAGTTACATGGTCTTAATGCTGTGCTGGAGAAAATTTACACTGGACATCATTTTCATTCAACTGTATTATATCTATACATATAATAAAACTCTAACGGGGCCGTGTCTGTACATTAAATATTTTTTGAAAATTTTAACGGTAGTGTATATAGTTATCGATATAGATACCGAAACACCAATTTTTGGAATTTTTGTCTGTCTGTCTGTCTGGTTGTGCACGCATCACTCAAAAACTACTGGACGGATTTTGATGAAATTTGGTATGGAGATAGCTGAGTACCCGTTCAACATCTAGGGTACTTTTTATTCCAGGAAAATATCTCATTCCCACGGGAACATATAAAAACTGGTTAAAAGAGAAATACGTACTACTCCGAAACGATAACACCTAGAAACTTGAAAAATGGTATGAAGGTGTCTGATATGTCATAGGAAATTGGTATGAAGGGATTTTTGGAAATTCCCACGGGAACGGGAATAAACGGAATCCGCGCGGGCAACGCCGCTGGGCACCCGCTAGTCTAGTTTAAAATAGATGGTGTCATAATGATTGATTTACCCGTTAGGACACTCAAATATATTCTGTGTTGTTTATCCTTAAGATTTTTTATCTCATAAGTAAAGGTGTTCCTAATATTTTATTTTATTTCTTTCTTTTTAATTTTTACGATTTAAACCTTCCCGCCTGTTCAATTCGCCGCGGGTTGATAGTAAATTATTTTAGCAGGCACGGCATTAGGATACAAAAGTGGCTTAGAAGTTCAACCTGAAATCCTACTTGGCCCAGTCGGCTCCATTCAGCATATTCGTATTTACATACAAATCTGCTAAGGAATATTCAAACAGGGCGTCGGGACAAAGCGCCATTATGCGCTAAAGCCCGCTAAACAATGAGCAACCTCCAAATGGATTTCTTTCAACTCCGCGGCGCGTCTAATTGCCGTGTCCTTTGTATGCCCGCCGCATCCCCCCTTAATGTAATTTAAGATTTTCCTGTTTTCACGTAATTTCTATGTCCCCCAATCTCATTGAATTTCGTTAGTCAGTTTAAGTGCTGCCGGAGGAAGTTGCGAACAAACGAATCGGCAGCCGAATCAAAAGACTTCGCAATCCAATACTGGAGAAACAATTTTCGAAGTCTATTCAATTTTAAATGATTCCAAGTTTGAAGCTCTTTCGTTTCTTTTCCGGTAATGGAAGACGATATGTTTGGGATTGAATAAACATTTCGCTTGGAGTTTTCTTTGATAAGCTCCGAACCGTAAGGGAGGGCACGGATCGGTCTGGTCCCCTGCCAACGCGTCTAACCCGCCGAGATATACGTCGTGCGAAATGGATCTCGTTTCAAGACGTTCCGTAACATTCCATCTTCTTTTTATGGCTAGTAGTTTCACGAAAGTACATACACACATACATAATCTCACGCCTATTTCCGATTGACCCAAAGGCAGAGACAATAGACTGCCACTTGCTACGAGCCTTTGTGATCTCTCGTGCTTCCTTCACATCCATCAAACGACTTATGCATGCTCGTCGGTTTCGGGTACTCTTTATCTGGCTTTTCATCAAGACATCTGGTCGATGTAGATACGCCTAGATCGTCGTCTACCGACTCGCTCATTCACAACACCCTTGTATACTTGTCTCGTTAGACGACTTTTCATCAGGTCAATGTGACCAATCCATCTCAACATTCCTCTTTCAATCCTAGTTACTATATCATCTTTCAAGCCGCAACGCTCGCGAATCACACTCACTCTCACTTCTTCACTCTATCAATCTAACTACAATAATGTTTCTTAACGAGCGCATTTCGACGAAGGTACATCTGTGTAAATGAATGTGAAACAAAAGAACGATGTGCCGGTACTTATCCTGTCGGAACTGCCACTGAAGAGCACCATCCGGCGCGAGCTCGGATGTAAAACAAAGTTCCAGTGAGCTCCACGCGGCGCCATCACGCGGCGTCTCCTCGAAAGTGATTCTCTCGAATATTCCAAACGGAAGCGAAACTTCACGTGTGAAGCCTAGAACTTAGTTTCGACTATTTCAGCTGGTTTATTTGATAATTCACAAGTTGCCCACTTCAGATTTGGGCATTGGAACTTGGGAAGGTAACTACTGAATGCTTAATGAGGGTTCCGAGTTGCTAGATTCGCTGTTTGAGTTATCAACTTGAGTCCGTAAATAGACGCACGCGATTGAAGGGTGATTGGATTTGGGAAGTTTTCAGGAAAAGTTGAATGGAGACAATTTATCAAAGGTGAAAAGAGGTACTATCACATTTTTCTACGCTACGTATCATCTTGCGAATAAAAAATGGGTAAGTTATTCGGTGTCTAAAATGAATGTTTGTAAAGCTTACACAGGTACACATATTTATCACTAGCACAACCGAATAAAAGAGCGTGCATGAAAAGGCTTATGGATGTGAAGGAAGCGAAAGAAGTATGCAGAGATCGAGCAAAGTAGCTATCCATCGTCTCTGCCTACCCCTGTGGGACAATGGCGTGAGCTTTAGCGTACAACCGTGAAAGAAATTATCTTGAAACGCACCAGCCCCAGAATGATGTAATGAGATAACAGTCCTTTCCACCTACTGCGTTTAGTGGTCCGATTAATACACATACTCGTAAACGTATATATATATAATACACTAGCGGTTCTGCGCGGTTTCACGTGGGAATACGGGAATAAACTATAACCGATGTTATTTAGGGATATTGTAGCTTTCCATTAGTGAAAGAATTTTTAAAATCAGTTCAGTAGTTTTTGAGTTTATTCGTTACAAACATACAAAAATACAAAATATCTTTCCTCCTTATAATATTAGAGTAGATATAGATAAATACTTCCGGTAAAGAATACTTCTGCCATGCTCATGAGCATTGGCGTATTAATTTTCTAAGTGGCCAATGACAATAAGTACAAGTATACTATACTCTACTAATATTATAAAGAAGAAAGATTTGTATTTTTGTATGTTTGTTACGAATAAACTCAAAAACTACTAAGCCGATTTAAAAAATTCTTTCACCAATGGAAAGCTAGATGATCCCTGAGTAACAAAGACTATATTTTATTCCCGTATTCCTACAGGAACCAGAACTACGCGGGTTAAACCTCGCAGAACCGCTATATATTATATGCGATAGCAACTTTGTCAGTTTCTGTCACCTTTATGATGTTGTAATTAAGTTTGACAGTCTGTTGCCAACAACCCAGAGACACCAAGCAATCTTCCTATCAAACCGCCTTGTAATGTTGCTGAAACTAATTCGGGATCCAACCACGCTGTCACATGACTTGCGTGACACCGCGAGACACGCGCCGCGTTGTCGCGTGTCTCACATGCCAGCCGGCAATCTGTCACGCACGTCAGCGGAATATGCTGTCGAAGTATGTCGGTACAACTGTCACGGCGACAGCGGGAATTTAGCGGTTGAATCACAGTGGAGCGTGAACTGTTACGTCTCGGTGACGGGAACGTTTGAAGGTTGCTGTAATTACAGTTTAAGCGAGTTAATTGCGTTCAGGGGTATTTTGGGATATTCGGTAACGTTCCTTTATGAGCGATTTGGTGTTGGAGTGTGATGTGTTTTTTTGCAACAATAATTATAACTATACTACATTCACGTTTCCCGCCAAAGGGAGTTTTAGTAGGCTGGCCGACCCTTTCAGACCTGATTTTTTGTTTTTTTGGAATTTGTTAGAACCGATTTTATTCATATTATATTAGGTATTATTGAGTATGGAAATATTGAAAAAACTAGTATTAATTACTATTTTATTACGTGTATAATTATGTATATTTAACTAGATATTTTACTTTGTAATTTAGACACAGATGACGGTATTGGCAAAAAATTGCGACTATTGAATAAGACAATTCTCACATTACATTATGAGTCGTCAATATATTTATACGGCACCAGCGGTTTAACCGCGTAGTTCCCGTTCCCGTGGGAATACGAGAATAAAACATAACCTATGTTACTCAGGGATATTCTAGCATTACATTGGTAAAAGAATTTTTGAAATGGTCTAGTTTTTGCCCATGTGCCTGGATAAAAATACATTATGTTATTTTCTAGTCATTCAACTATCTATATGCAAAATATCACGTTATTCCGTTGCTGAGTAATAAAACACCGAACACAACACAATTTCGCATTTATAACAGTATAAGCTGGATGGCGCCCCGAAAAGTTATTCTGAGTTGCGTCTGTGTGAATCGCTGAGCTAAAATGCAAGCAAGTTTATGACTGAACAGACTGGGTGAGGTGTGTGAGAGTGCGCAGAACACGCGCTAATGGGCTGTTAGCGGCGTATCGCTTGCATTCAACTGAATTGCTGCATCAATTGACGACGGGGCGAAACCCGATCGTGCTTACAGGTTACCGTACAGGTATCGCCACTTAATATCTGATAGAGTAAGGTATACGATCCGGGCACCAGCAGACATACTATCGAAGTATCTGGGACCATCTTTAGGTAAATATCCGACAGTGTGAGTTGGCTCTTGGATACAATTTGACGTTTGCATATTTTGAATTGAGGCACAAAATGGCGCCGTCCGCGCATAGACAACCGAGACTGTCTATCAGCCAAACCTATATATCCATCTATAGTCTATACTAGTATTATAAAGAGGAAAGATTTGTAAATTTGTATGTCTGTAACGATTAAACTAAAAAACTGAAGGACTGATTTCTAAAATCCTTTCACTATTAAAATGCTACAATATCCCTGAGTAATATAGGCTATATATTATTCCCGTATTCCCACGGAAACGAGAACAGAGCAGAGAATAGGTAATATTATAAATGCGAAAGAGGCTTTGTTTGTTAACCGACTTACAAAAAGGAGGAGGCTCTCAGTTCATACCGTATATTAAAATTAAAAATTAAAATTAAAAATATCTTTATTTTCTCCACACAGTCCTTATAGATAACTCAATGAATGTAGATACATTTATTAACACATCAAGAAGAACATTAGTGGAGACAGGAACCCAAACTAGGTAGAACCTGTGTCATGGGGTCCTGGTCTCCCTCCAACGGTTGGTAAGTTTTAATTTTTCAGTAGGAAATGTATAGTAGGAAAAAATTATCTACATAAAAGCTTGAAGGGTGTGAGGGTGTGTGGGGGTGTGTTGAGTGTGTATGTATGGGGGTGTGTGAGTTGTGTGTATGTGAATGGTGAATGGTGAGGAGTGATTGACGGGGGGTTGAGAGAAGTGGTTGGCCAACTAGCCCTACGATGCCTTATAGATTTCTTGGGATCAGACAGCTGACTATACCATAGTCAGGTGTCCACAAGTTGGAGTGTGAGTAAGTGTGTATTATTTCGTATGGGGGGGATCTGTATATGTGTGAGTGTACATGGAGACAAGGGGTGATTGAGTTGGGAGGATAATCGTTTATCTGCAAGACTGTATGTAAGTAAGTAACAACTCCTTAATGTACACCACCAAAAAATATGCAAACAAATGGCATAATGATTAAAAAAGGAGATCATACGTTTATTGTTATAATAATGTAAGCGTAAGTCTATTTTTGAATAAGAAAGAGATTTTCTGTTTGTCTGTAGTTTAATGTTAATAACCAGTTTGTTACTGATATTTTACATTCATTCAAAAAGTACCCACAACCGACGATGCATGAGTCGTTTGATGGATGTGGAGGAAGCACGACAGATCTGCCAGGTACATAGCAAGTTGCAGTCTATTGTCTCTAACCCAATGGGATATAAACGTGAGATTATGTCACACAAATCCCTTAAATAGGACCCAGACTTGTGATGCAAGAAACATAAGTGACAAACACGCGACCCGCATGTCCCGAACACCAACTTTCAAGTCGTGAACAACATCAATATTCGTTCAAACTCGCGCGTTGAAGACGCGAAGTTTGAGGCGTCTCGGGCAGACATCGTGAGAGATTCTAAAGATGTCATGACGAGAGGAAAATGATTTTATGATATACAAAAAAGAGAAGGACCTTAGATAAACAAGTATGTTTTTTTAATCTACACCAATATTATAAGGATGAAAGATTTGTTCCTATGTTTGTAACGAATAGACTCAAAAACTACTGGACCGATTTCAAACATTCTTTTACCATCAGAATGCAAATATTTCTTACTAAAATAAATAAGGGATCCTTAATAAAACTTCAATAATGTAACCCAAGGTGTAAAAAATCACTACATAGTTTAAAACAAAGTCGCTTCCCGCTGGCTGTCCCTAGGTATGCTTAGATTTTTACAACTATGCAACGGATTTTGATGCGTTTTTTTATAGATTGAGTTATTCTAAAGAAAGGTTTTTATATACCTTACTAGCGGCCCGGTACTTGTTTCGCAACGTATAAATGAAGAACCACTGGACAGATTTTAAGCAAACTTCACATAAACCATCTGCTAAATACTCCGAATGAAGTCTAAAAATTTAGTTTGGATAGGTGAGCCCGTTCTTGAGTTATAAAATAACAACGAAAAGTGGCATTGATTTTTATATAATACTAGTGGCCCGGGCAGACGTCGTTCTGCCAACGTATAAACCATCCCTGGACCCAATCTAACCCACACAAAAAGTTTCATCAAAATCGGTTCGTGCGTTCTGGAGTTATAGCGTCAGGAAGGAAAACCCGACTTATTTTTATATAGTAGATAGATAAACCTAAGCAAAGCTACCTACTTTAAAAAACACATGCCTGTACTATGAGTAATAAACAACTAATAGACATCCTTAAATAAATATTAAACGACCAGACACGAAGCCAACAGACATGTTCATGCACACAAATGGTGGCCCCGAGCGGGGATCGAACCCGCGACCTTCGGCTCAGAAGGCAGGTCACTACCAACTGAGCCAACAGGCCCATCATAAATGTATATCTATACTTCTATACTAATATTATAATGAGAAAGTACTTGCAATTGTATGTTTATATGTTTGTATCTTTGTTACGAATAAACTCGTAAAATTGGAGCTCGTTTGGAAGTAGACACGTAATCGCTCTCTGCAGTTTTTAAAATCGCCAGTCGGGCTAAAAGTGAAGAAATACAGTTATATTTTATATTATTACGTAGCTAGTGATGTGAGGAATCTAGTGGTGAAATCAGTTTTCAAAAATAATTGTTGGTTTTTGAGATATGACCAAAAACAATTCAAAAATAATACCCCAACGTTTATTAATCTTGACCTACGACAACCCGCACGGCGCTCGCTGACGGTGAGTCACCGCCTGCACGCGCTGCTGGCCGCTACACAACAGGTACCTACAAAGAGTCGACGAAAACTCTGACATAGGAGCAAATCGGACATTTGTTTATACAAAAGCAATTGACATAAGGTAGCCTGATGGCGAAGGTATGTGCGAAATGTAATATAATTTTTGTAGACAAAAGAATTCTCACATGCTCTACATGCAAAAAATAATTTCATATTGACTGTACGAACGTCTCAGATAAAATGTTTTATTTGATGAAAGAAAAGAAGTCAAACAAGTGGGATTGTAAAAAATGTTTAAACATAAAACGAGTTGATGTCACTACACCAACCACATCATCAACTCCTACTAAAAACACCATGTATACTCTATACCAATAATGTTACTAAACGTCAACGAGTCAAAGTAAATGTCTGTACTGAAAATTCTTTTGAATCACTGAACTCGGAGGATTCGGATTATGAAGAGTGTTCTACCGTTTTAAACAGAAGTTGTCCTGATACAGGATACTGCGTAAAGGAGGAACTATCTGAATTAAAAATAAAGGTTACAAGTTTAGAGACGAAGTTACAATCGGCAGATAATCTAATTGATAATTTATTAGAGGAAAATCGTTCTCTGAATAAAAAGCTTCTAAGTTATGAAAAGAAAATCGAAATGCTTTCTCGTATTTGTATATCAACACCGATGAAAAATAAAAAAGAACGTAAAAGTTTAATAAATACAGTATTAGATGACACTGATATAAAAGGCAATGAAAATGAACAAAATTTACAACCTTTACCTAAAACGAAAATAAACACCAATCAAACCCAAAACCCAAGGAATGACTCAGCTAAAGTAATAACCGAATCAAATGAACCAAATAAACCAAAAGGAAATAAATTAAATGTTATAAGTGCAAACACTTCTAAGAGATTTTTATCAATAATTGAATCTGAGTTTGGAAAAAATTTCGACTTTTGTCACTACAGGAAGCCTGGAGCAGGTGTTTATGAATTATTTAGTAATATTGACAAAAAGCTTGCCGACTGTACACAAGACGACTATTGCATCATCTATATAGGAGAGTCGGATTTTCATCAATCACAAAATTACATTCCTCTAGTCTGCTATATTCGGGAGATGCTACAAAACGTTTCAAAATATACTAACGTGATAGTATGCGTCCCTAATTATATATGTGGCAGCATTATATACAACTGTCGAGTAGAGACTTTTAATACTTTGCTACTACTTGATATGCAATCCTACAACTATGGTCATATCTACGACAGCAATAATAGTTGTACACTTGAAATGTTTTCTCAGTATACAGGCAAACTTAATGAATACGGGATTAAGCACATTTTCCAAGAGATACAATAATTAATAGCAACTTCGCACGAAAAGTCAGAAAATTTTTTTTGAGGTTTCTAATACAAAAAATATAAACCATAGCAAGAAACATAAAAACGGTAATAGTGGTCTCTCTGACGACAACAGATATAATTTGCGACTAGGAATCATGCACCAAAATATTGCAGGGGCCTTAAATAAACAAGAGCTATTATACCACGCCCTCATAAATCTTAAAGGTCGCGGTGTACATGTAGATGTTATATGTCTCAGTGAAACAAACATATTGCAAGGTACAGAGTACAATATGAAAATGCGAGGTTTTAATGTAGCAGCCAGCTTCTCGAGAAAATACTCAAAAAGAGGTGGTGTTATGATATTAGTACGAAATGATATCGATTACAAGCCTATTCAAGAAATCGAAACATTATCACATGTATTTAAATTCGAGTGCTGCGGAGTAAACCTCGTGAATTATGGAATAATAGTCATTTGCGTATATACGAATAAAAGTCCTACATCAACATCAGCGATATTCTTTCAAAAATTAAATGAAGTTCTGGATATTTTAGCCAAACATAAACGTAAGAAATATATTTTTTGTGGTGATTTTAACATAGACTTAATGAAAATATCCAATATCTCTAATGCATTAAAACGAGTATTGGAGGTACACAATCTCAAGTCTGTCATACACAGTCCAACAAGAATTACTGAGCATTCTGAAACTTGCATTGACCACATTCACACTAACTGTGATGGTGGAGAACCTCGGATTCACGATCTAGGGTTATCAGACCACACCGCACAAACTTTTCAGGTACCAATTGTAAAACGCATTTCTCGTCCCTTAATCTGGTGGTATGAATTGAGAAGAGATTACAGCCAGGAAAACAAGAAGAAGTTTCTAGAATGTTTGTCATCGCTATCTTTCACAGAAATTACAACTGAATTTGATACAAGAGTGGCTTTTGATAGGTTTTATGACTTATATATACTTTTTTATAATCTATGCTTTCCTGTAATTAAAATAAAAGTAATGAATAGAAATGTAAGTACAAAATGGTTAGCTAAAGGTATACAGAAATGTTGCAATAAAAAAAGAAAATTATATTTAAAATGTAGGCACTTGAAAAGTTTCAAATATGCATATAGAGAATATTCAAAGTATTTAAAACGATGTATACTGTCCCATCAAAAACGGGAAAATATGAAATATATATGTAATTCTAGTAATAAATGTAAAGCTGTCTGGAAAGTTATAAAGGGTTACACTACACATGAATCAAATCTTAGCTCTATTGACGGAATAACAATTGATAATGCAGATGTTCATGATCCAAAGCTTATAGCGCAAGCATTTAATGAATACTTTATAAAAGTTGTTACTGCAAACTGTTCATCAACTGGAGGACAAAATATCAATGGAATAGATAATCATATGTCTAGCATATTTCTTAATCCGGTAAACACATATGAATTACTTAAAATAGTTTTTAATCTTAAAAAATCTTGTGCAGTGGGCCATGATGATATACGTACTGATATAATTAATGATAGCATATGCATTATTGCTGAGCCTTTAACACATATAATAAATTTGTCATTAACACAAGGTATATTTCCAGATCCCCTAAAAAAATCTATTGTGAAACCGCTGTACAAGAAGGGCAATAAAACCGTATTAGACAATTATAGACCAGTGACGTTAGTACCGATTTTTTCAAAAATATTGGAAAAAGTGATGTGCAATAGATTGTTAAACTTTTTGGAATCAAATAATTTAATTCAAGAGGAGCAAAACGGATTTAGAAAATCCAGAAGTACATCTTTAGCAACTTATAAATTATTGAAACATATCATGAACTGCATAGATAAAAAGAAACCTGTAACAGTGTTGTTCATGGACATGAGTAAGGCGTTCGATTTTGTTTCTCATGAACGATTACTTATGAAATTGCTCAGATATGGTATTAGAGGGCCTGCCATAAAATGGATCGAGTCATATTTGCACAATAGGGTACAATGTGTTCAAATTAAAAAGTATTGTAAAGAAACCAAAACTATTGTAACTAGCCAGTCATCATTTATAAATAATGAATACGGCGTGCCACAAGGCAGTGTCTTAGGACCTCTACTATTCTTGATGTATATCAATGATCTGCCCAATAGTATATCAAATCAATGTATTTTATTTGCGGATGATACAACGATAGTTATAGAGCAAAAAGACATAAAAACTTATAATGATGACATAAATGACACTCTGAGACGGACTATAAACTGGATGACATTAAATAATCTTAAGGTAAACATAAATAAAACTAAATACATTCAATTTGGCACATCTCAGGGCAATAGAAACGTTATCTTGAATATTAACTACAATGGTGAGCTCATAGAAGAAGTGACACATACACCTTTCTTAGGGATAACTATTGACTGTCACTGTAACTGGAAAGTACATATTAAAAATGTTTGCACTAAAGTAAATAGATTTGTGTATGCTTTGCGGAAAGTTAGGCAGGTAGTTTCAACAGAAGCAGCTTTAACAGCATATAATGGTTATGTGGATTCTACACTCCGTTATGGTATTGTTATTTGGGGGAATTCCACTGACATAAATGACTTGTTTTTGATACAAAAAAGGTGTATTAGAGCCATATTTGGACTGAGGCAAACTGATTCATGTCGACCGTACTTCAAAAAATCTGGTATATTACCAGTACCATGTCTATACATATTGGAGGTGTGTATATTTGTCCATAAGCACATATCTCTATTTCAATATAAACAGGATATATTCCCTCGGAGACTTCGAACACAATATGTACTTTATATAAGCCTCCGACCAAATTAGCATTAGTATCCAGGAATTCTGAGTTAATGTGTATTGAAATTTATAATAGATTACCCGATAATTTTAAGGACAATGATGTAAAGACATTCAAACAATATATTAAGGAATGGCTGGTGAAGCGTACTTTCTATAGTGTTAAGGAATTTCTGGAGCAGGTGTAAATCTTAGTATATCTTATTCTGTTAGTATTGACATTAATTCCACATTGTATTTATCTTATAATTGTTTTGACATATATACTTGTATGATAGATATTAATTATTGACATTTTGTAGATTTGATTGTGACTTTTTTTTTTATGAATTATTTTATTAATTATTACTATTGATGTATGTACACCTGGAAAGGTAGGGTTCAGTAGAAAAACATTGTGCAACGATACCTGCAAAAAAATCACCTGAATTCCACATACAATAAAGATTTCAAAGATTTCATTTCATTTCATTTCATTTCACTCAAAAACTACTGGACCGATTTTAAAAATTCTTGCACCAATGGAAAGCTAGAATATCCCTTAGTAGCATAGATTATATTTTATTCCCGTATTCCCACGGGAACGGGAACTACGCAGGTGAAATATATAAAAAAAGACGTGTGGCACTCGGGGACTGCCGCGGTAAAGCTATTGCATAGCATTTTGTATCAACAAGACTGCCGAAAAGAAACGACGTTAGACAATGCACGGCCTTCAAGCCACACCTCCGTGTCCGTCGGAGTGGGAAGCGTGAGGTTTTTTTTCGTTAGGGAATTTCTGGATTCGGTCCCCGCGCTCAAGGCCCTCGATAGAAGCTATGCAATAGCATAATAAAAAAGACATGCATATTTTCTAAATTAATTAAAAGAATCGATGACTTAGTAGTTACGAAATGGTTAGTATTGACTATAAATTATTAATTCTCAGATACTTACGTCATTAAGTGAAATGAATGGGTGAAGTTTAGGGCGGAGAAGTTCCGCTCCTTGAACCCATTGAACGAATATTGAGTTACCTGTTTATTGATCTCGCGATGTTTACCCATTTTAGCTAATGTATTTACAACATTATCCTAAATACCGATATTTCTCTTTATTTTTCCATGAGCATCATTCAAACGAATAGACTAGGGACATGTATTGACATCCGTATAAGGACATGTGATGACAGAAGCGGTACCAATGTAGCGGCAAACGGCAAACCGATTCGTAATACAATTAACTAAATTGTCGGATATATACCAAACCTAGCATGACCGGATTGCTTTGATCGAATGAATTCTTCATTTGCAACGAATATGGTATTCAATCTAGGTGTTACAATTTAAAAAAGTCTCCTCTACCCAGCCAAATTAAATAAGTTTTTTAACAATTTTATTTATTTATTTATTTACAATAAGTATTACATGTTTTAACTTGTAAGTACTCGCCAAACTGCATAGCAGTTTGTTGGCAAGCTTGCACTCTGTTTTATCAATAAACACTTATTGCTAATACATAACTTTTATCTTATATTAGAATACCTACCTAATACATTACCGCTTAAATTGATAAAACCGCCCATTGTACTTCTTTTAAATAACTGTGTCACTTATTGCATATTTTTATTGGTCTTCAATACAGGGTTGTCACATACTTACTTATACAGTATTTTCAGATAGCACCGTTTTTAATTTTTGCTTTAAAGTACCCGTACTCATTTGTGTCTCTTGTCTTAAAATATCTATTTCATTGAACAACTTTGGGAGTAGGAACTGATTCGTTCTTTGCCCGTAGTAGTTTTTAACTTTAGGAAGCAAATATTTTTAAATCTAACCCGCCTAGCGTTGTATCTATTATTAACAATGTTTCTGAAGTGTTCATTAAGATAGTTCTCAACAATTATTAAGTACTGGGCTTTGGCTTTAACAGGAAGAATCTTACATTTAGAAAATAGCTTGTTATAATCTCGATTACAATTCATTTTAGTTTTATTGTTTACTAAATATTTCAAGAATCTAATTTGTAGACTTTTTATATCTTTGAGGTATGTGTCAAAGGTTCGACCATAACAACTTAAGCCGTAACTAAGTGAGGAATCTACCAATGCGAAATAAATCATTCGTAAAGTTTTTTTGTTAATAACCGATTTGAGATGATAGAACCGTCCTAGCAGTATTCTTAGTTTGGCACATACCTCACCGACATGTACCTTCCAATTAAATTTGCGATCAACATGTAAACCCAAGTATTTAAAAGAGTCAACAAATCTCAGGTAGTCGCAACGGCAGCCACCGGCTGTACCGTCCCCGTGTAGGCAATCGTACGAATGACTCATGATCTTAACTTCGCGGCTGATCTATTATGAGGCGAGTGTATGTGTATGCATTTTGTTTTATTTTGATTTATAATTATTCCATTATCATGTGCCCACTTTGTGATACTATTTAAATCTAACTGTAAAAACTTTCTTATTTCACTAATATCCTTAGAGGAGTAAAGGAGACACATATCATCAGCATACATAAACACTCGGCAGTACTCGACTACATTAGGCACGCTATTTACGTGCATAATATAGCCGATTGGCCCAAACACGGAACCGGTAGGGACGCCCAACACCACGTCACACTCTGTGCCCTCCACACCGTTGACAACTGTGCAGATCGTCCTATTTTGTAAATAGTTGCGAAACCAATTATTTGTCGGACCGCGTATACCACACTCGTCCATCGATTGAAGCAGGATATCGTGATCAATGTTCATAGACTTAATTATAAAATTACATTTGTCATTCTATAAAATTATTATTATTAACTGACGCACTCGCTGACATTCGTTACCTTACAAAAAATATCGAGCAAGCAAAATACCTACAAATACAGCTACATACTTCCAATAAACTTCGATTGAAATCAACCGAGTGGAGCTCTCGATACGTTTGCGTCAAGTTCTGTCACGCCCAATGAAACTGGGGTGCGACTGTCACAACTTGCAGCAGTTTGACACATGGCATCCACGGTGTCATGGCGCCGACACTTTATACACTCCGGAAACGTATTCAAATTCCATATTCAAATTCCGAATTCAAATTCCATATTCAAATTCTGACAACATCGCGATACGAAATGTGTATTTTTGTGGGCACTGATATCCTCACGGCTAAAGAGCCTGCTTCACATGATGATAATCAGTGAGGCTTGGGTTCAAAGCCTGGCATGTAACAATGAGTTTATCAAAACTTACGTACATATTTATCACTTGCTCGACGGTGAAGGAAAACATCGTGAGGAAACCCGCAGGTCCCAGAATTATTTCTGAGGCATGTTTTACAGACCCAGTCCGATGGGATCACCACCTATCTCCTTTAGGGGTCGAATATTCTCGTGAAAAGTGGGTATATCCAGAAATGGAACGCCTCTGCCGGTGATAAAAGGCGTGAGATTATTTTTTTATTTCATTTATCATGTGTATTTTTGCTCTGTTTAGCAAACCGTAAACAAAGGTTGGATTGTGCCGGATAAACAGACCGCAGCTTTGTTACCCGGTGGTTACCCAAATGCTTTTACGCTGACCACTGAAGTTTGTTTGATATTTGATAATGTAATATGATAATAATTCAGTGTAATTGAAAGTTCGTCCACAGCGCCCCGTCTCCGTTGCTCTTACGAGTACAAATTAATAAACTAAACTAGATTTTCCTCACAGCGCCGTAGCTGTCATTGACGCCCTGAGCGAGGTTCTGAATTTGCTACCTTTTAAGGGTCGATCATATTTTAAATGCTTATTATTGGGTGCTAGGGATCCTAGCCTAACCCAGCGATATAAGTACGTGGTTCTGAAGAAGTAATAGAGAAACAGATAGAGGCAGATAGCGACTCTGTTTTATACTATTTATAGAAGAGAAGAAGAAATTACAGAGGTCATAATAATATTACACATGAGGTTCACACTTTGAGCAATGTTTTATACTACTATTTTTATTTGTCTATACCTACTCTATACTAATAGGAAAAAAGGAGGAAAGATTTGATGGTTTGTATTAAATTATTAGGCTCCGGAACTACTAAACCGATTTTGAAAATTCTTTCACCAATAGAAAGCTACATTATCAGGGAGTAGCATAGGCTATATTGTATCCCCATATTCCCACGGGAACGGCTACGATTTATATTATCTTACATTTTTTCTCAACTTTTCTAGACTTAGGTAGCCATTTTCTCAATTCCTTTAGCTGTTTGCGCCCCTAGCATGGGCCCCGGTCGCCAGGCCCTAGCTACGACGCTGTTTCAACACCTAAGCGAGAACTAGACGTCTAACTCTCGGCTTAATTTAGGATTAAACCGAACGAACGCAGCGGGCGCCGTAAACAATGCCCGCGAAATATAAAGCGAAAACTCCGGGAAACTATGTACGCGCTAAACAATGGGAATGGTTTCAGCCATTTAATGGTTTCCTTTCAACTCGAGGGGGGGATGGGCCGCGGGGAGGGACGTGCTAATTGCGTCTCCAACGGCACCCGAATTTCAGAAGGAAGTCACGAAGTAAACTGAAGGATTTTTTTCCTATTAAAAATGTTGTCGGTTTAGTTAACTTGGTCGGTTTCGGATTAATTGACTCTGTTTTTGGTAAGCTTATCAATTTCCGTTTGTTTCCGAGTGTCAGCTTTTTGCAGTTTATCTATCCGTATTTGTAATCGTAAATATTTTGAGATAGTTCAAAACAAACTCATTCATCCTACTAATATTATAAATGCGAAAGTTTGTATGGATGGATGTTTGTTCTTCTTTCAGGCAAAAACTACTGAACGGATGTTGATGAAACTTTACAGTTATATAGCTTATACATCAGAATAACACATAGGCTATATTTTATCCCCGTATTCCCACTTCAACGGGAACTACTCTGGTGAAACCGCGCAGAATCGCTAGTAAGGTAAAAGGGGTTAAAAGCTTGCCCTTTCTTAGAAAGACTACAAGAAACCATTATTTTTGATAATAACACCAATTTCAGGGCAAATTTAAAAATAAAACAATTCTTGTGTTTGAAGAAGTTTCAAATTTCCTTCCCAGTTTTGACTATTCATTGATACGAGTACTTTATCCAATCAGTCAGGATATTTCTCGTCATTACTATATTTGGGATACCGTCAGGGTTATTATTCAAATCTCAGAGCCTAAAGCAGAGAATATACTTTCGAAGTGCTTGAAGTAATTATAAGCCACCAAGTTTAAATTAGTTTTCAATGTAAATCCATAAATCCAAAGAAGTTTCCAACGTCAGAGATTAAGCTTCAAGTCAGGAATAAATAATGTTCAAAAACTATTACAGTGACTTAAAACTTTTCGTTATTGAATGACTCAGAAGGCCTAATACTCAAAGTACTCAAAGAACTGTTTTGATCTAAATTTTAATCCGATTTATACACTTTGCTACACTTTGATTTATATGCTTTCAATTTTCAAATAATTGCTTCATTTAGCAGTGAGCAGTGATAGCCTTGCGGTTAAGAGCCTGCTTCACATGATGATAATCAGCGAGGCTCGGGTTCGGGTTCGAATCCTGGCATGTACCAATAAGTTTTTCAAAACTTACGTAAATATTCATACTGGCTCGACGATGAGGAAAACATCGTGAGGAAACCCGCAG